>JAQMCX010000032.1:11676573-11716980 GCA_029814765.1 Acanthurus leucopareius
AAAAAAAAAAATTGGGAGAGTGTTTTTTTCATTATACCTTCTTCCCACCCCACACTACCAGACACACACACCCACACACACACACACACACACACACACACACACACACACATACACACACACACACACACAGGGACACACAAAAGAGAGAGAGAGAGAAAAACAGGGTTTGCTTGTTACCTGATGCTGCTCATGCTTCCTGCCTCTGATCCCAGCTTGCATCTCTCCAGCTGGGTGGCGACAATCTGACGCTCAGCCTCAAGTTCCCTGGTCAGGCGCTCAAACTGAAGCTCCTAGAGAGACACAGAAAGACAAAGTGTGTGTCAGAGAGGGCAGGAGAGAGAGTAAGAGAAAGTGAGAGAGGGCTGAGGTTCTGCTGGGAAGCTCTTCAGAATTACAGTGTGGAACTAAAGTGCTAAGTGTTTATCTCTACATCAGACATATCAAAACAATGCTGTCTTTTCAACCTCGCCGGCGATTAGTGGAGGAATGGTGAGGATATCAAAGCTGTTAAATCATGGATATCTTTTTTTAATGTATGATAGTAACCTTTTAAAGCCATCCGACAGTATCAGAACAGTGTTTCAGTGTGAATAATAAGTTGCTTTGGGACTGCAGCTTTCTTGTCGTCGCAGAACTGAAGCATTGTCAGCCACGGGTCATGGAAACAGCTCAGGGCTGGAAGACAGCTATGCCACAGTTAAAATGAAGTGCGATCATTAACATGAATGTGATTGACAGGTGAGCAAAGGCGTGAGGCAGAGTTACGGGTTGAAAGTGTTCTAAATGCGTAAGCAAAAAGGCACTTTAATCCCATCTGCTTTGTGGTGCAGGAGGGGTTGTCAACTAGAGGAGCTGAAGCACTGCACCAGAAACTGGGTTATGAAACTATAAATCTGTCTAACGAGGATATTTGTGGAAATTCTTCATGAAATGTGTTTGTTATTCCCGGATAAGTTCATTTTCTGTTCGCTTCAGCAGAGAAATGTTTACATTTGAAATGTAGTACAAAAAGATTGATGGACAAAAATTTAAATGCATTTACAGGCTGGATTCTTAAATTTTATTTTGAAAGCTATGTTTTAAGGAGTAAATGGTGAGTTTTGCACTAAAAAGGACTGGTGAGGGGGGAGAATATTACAAAGAAGAGACTGCAGATTACTGCAGCACATTTTAAAATTTTTACAACCAAAGAAAATGGCTTTTGTTTTATTTTAGTCTGTTTCCTGTTTTATTTTGTAATATTACCTCTTATGTGTCATGCTTTTTTTCTTCCCATCTTTCTGTGCTTTCTTGCCTTTTTGGTGGATGAGCACCTGCAGCTGACCCTGATTATCCTCCAGTTTATTTAGTCCGTAGACGCTCTCACCTTGAGTTGACGGTTCACCTGTGTTTGCTCCTACATTTGCAGGTCGTGTCACTCTAAAGTTTTTCTGCCTTCGCTCTTTGTGCTTCATCTGTTCTTTGTTCTTTTGATGAGTTTTTATGCTTCTTGTTTTTTTTTTGTATTTCTGTCAGTCTGCATCTTCTGTTTTGTTACCTGCCAATTATATGTCTGAGTTTTAGCTTTTCTTTTTTTTTCAGTCTGCCTGCATGGAGTCCTGCATTTGAGTCTATTTTTTTCTAAATCGTAACAGAACGTAAAAACATGACAAGCAGTAAAACTCATAGAAATCTTATTTGAAATGAACTTCATGCATACCCCTTTATTTGTTTTTTCTTGCTTATTAGTTGGTTGTTTTTAACTATTTAACTTTATTTTTTAAACTTGAGCACAATCTGGTGAGTTGCGTGTTTCTGTCAGGTTACAGCCGTGCTAACACACTGTAAGAAAATGCTTGCTCAAGGCTGCGTGAATGGCAGATTCCCAGTGAGTGCGTCCCACTCTGTTTGTGTGTGTGTGTGTGTGTCCTGATGCATTAGCTATTTAAGGGGCTTACTGACAGTTCCATATCAGTAATCTAGCTATGATCCAGACAGATGAGATTTCAAAGCACAGATCAATGTGTGTAAGTATGTGCATGCACATGTGTGTGCGTGTGTGAGAGTGAGTGACAGTACGTGTGATCCATGGTGCAGTGAAGTTCACCCCCCCCACCACTGAAAATAGTGTGCATGTACGACTGAGTGCGTGCGTGTGCGACACCCTCAGACAGGGAGTGTGTGAGCGAGATGTGGAGAGAGTGTATGCTGGTTTGATTGGTTTTCTCAAAGCCATTTGAAGCTCTGAATGACTTAATCCCCAGTCGCTATCTCAAGTCTCCAACCTCAATCCCCCTCTCCTCCCCAACATTACAGAGCACAATGCAATTCATCTCCCTCTCTCCCTCACCCCTTTTTCACGCACGTTTACAGCAGCCACTTGCTCATAAATATGCACCCTCTTTCTTTCCCTCTTCCCCTGTCATCCTCTTGTACACACATTCATGCTGTCGCTCTCTTCCTCTCTCTCTCTCTCTCTCTCTCTCTCTAACACACAAACATACACACATGCACGGACATCTGCTAAAGCGACAAGAGCAAGCCCCCGCCACATGTAGTACCAGTAGTAGTAGCTTATTGATCTCTCAGTGGTAAAGTCCCCTTTTCAGTGAGGCAAACCACATACTGCATCATGTATGCAAACTTGTCAGTATGCTGCTTATATACTGCCAAGTTTGCATAGAGGAACCTGTGCCATTACACCACTAGCTAGGGAAAAAAAAAGAATCACACGTTCTTCCCACTCTTTAAGCTTCTCTCCATTCACTCAGCCTCTCCTCGCTCTCCTCTTTTCACTGCTCTGCCTTCTGTCAGCAACTCCTCTCAAGGTTTTCTTCCCTTCCTACCTGCGACAGGATAAATCTCATACATGTGAACAACAAAGTAGCTGGTTCAGCCACCCCTATGATTTGCAAAGCGAGGTGACACTGGGAATTTGAACAGGGTCTATTAAACCCTCCGGACCCGTAATTCTAAATTACAGCTTTGTTTTACAGTGAGGCGCCGCGCTTCAAAGCCCCGCTCTGCTCCCCACAGCAGACTGCTTTGTCACCTTGTTTGCCACAGCTGCAACTGTTTTAAATCCTCTAGGTGTAAAAATGCAAATCCCTGCACCTAAAGAAGCATTATGCTAATTGATGATGTATAATGCCTCAGCGGTAAAGCACCTTAAATGCCTTCTGAGGTAACGTGGTAATGCTTGAACGCCAAAGCAGATGGGAAACCTGTTAGACCCATTATGGATCGGGGTAACATTTGTTAAATTATGCGTAACCCTTTGTGACACTTTTTTTTCTTGCAAATCCCTTTGCCCAAGGCCTGGTTTGCTATTGATATGAAGCGATAAATGATGCCTACGAGGATGAACTGCTGCTGACTAAGACTCTCAAAAACACATTTATGAGTTGGCCAAGTGATAGAACAAGTATTTCTACTAGATTGAGCGAGTTAAACAGACTTATCCAACTGCATGCAGTTTTGCATTTTAATTTTTAAAACTACACAACAGTAAAGAGTAAGTTTAAAGCTTCCTAATGTAACTACATGATGCTACATTCTAAAGTTTAGTAGCTCTATGTTACAGTTTTGAGTATCCTCCATGTAATTATATATAAGGTAGACAATGAAAAATTCTTTGAGAGATTTTTTCAAAAAAAACAAAAAACTTTGATTTATGTGATATGGAGACCTATACCACTCTTTTTATTGTTAATCACTGTGTTTTGAGCAGCAGTAAATTCAAACAGCTAGAAACAGCTGCCGTGACACACTGACTGAACATTTAAGCACAGAAACCTTTCAACTACAATTAGCAATTTCACTTCAGAAAGTCTCTCATATTTTTCTGAAAAACTTTTTTTTTCCATGCACAGTCCAAATCTGTGAGTGCAATAACATCTGAATCAGTAAAAGCCCAGTCAGTCGCAAAAGTTTGAAAATTATGAGGCGTAGTTAATTTCACCTGAAATAAACGTAAGAAATACAAATGTATGAAAATGGCAACGCAAGGAAATACTTAAACAGTACTGTGAGTAAGCTGTGCCTTTTCTGCAACACAGTGAGTCGATGTTTTAAACATGCGGATCTATTTAACTGTGCAACACAGCTGCATAAAACTTTTAGTGCTTGGAAAAAAACTTTATGATTCTTCACTTGGGGAAGTAAACTTGGTGACAAGCAGTAAAATTTTTGTTTTTGCAGCAATAAATTCAAGAAAGACAAACAAACTGTCTCTCTGCTCGAGGTGATTAATCTTCTCCACCATGCTTTAAAAAGTTACCTGAATGTCATTGTGCTAAGAGCGGTGCAGTAACAATATTGCTGTATTATTGCACGTAAGGAACACCCCATACACGTTACAGTATAATCAAACAAACATTGAAAGGAAAAGATAAGATTCCTTTCACAAGCTTCAGTTTGCATGTTTGTTTAACTAAGCCCCGCTGTTCTGCTGATTCAACAAATTGTAATCCAATCACCAAACAATTGGTTTTGGTAGGAAGTTTTTAATTTTACCTTTAGTCGTGCATGGAGAGTTTAACAGATCCAAAAGTGATGAATTGGGAGTTTCAGCGGGCACCCCTCGTGCTTCCTCTGTGTGTCTCTATCAAAATGCAGAGGGTGTAGGATTCCACTATATTGTGCATTTGGTGCGCGTGTGTTGGTGCCTCCCTCCCAGGAATGAACAGGAGACAGAGAGCAGCTCTTAGAGTCAGCCACAAAGGTCTCTATGGAAACTGTATAACCCAATCTACCCCCCAAGCATTATAAATTAGGTCCTGACTCCTCCCACACACTGTTCCTGCCCTTTTGCATACCTGCACTGCTCTCAGAGAGGTGTCTGTGTATGTGTTTGAGTCTTTCTCTGAGATAAATCAGAGGGTGGGCCCGCAGGCTAGTCAAAAATGCTTTAAACTTGAAATAATGTACTGTCTAAATATAGTGTACTCTGTGTGGATGCTAAGAATGATTCGCAACAGAGAACAGCACCATCACTGATCTGATCATTCAGTATAACTGTAAACTGCCACAGTTTTCCCTCTGCCTAAAAATCCATTTCTACCTCAGTGTTCTGAAACCTCTCTGGATCAACAGTTGTGCAAATTCTTAAAACTCTGTGATCTTAAACATGCTTCCTTCAGGGGACTAAAATGTAACAGAAAAAAATACTTGGGAAAGTTTTTTGGAACATGCTGGGAGCATTTTTTAATCATTTCTATGGTTCTTGGGAAAAAAATCAGTCAACATCAGACAGGGAAAATAATTAACCAATTTAAAAGGAGACAAGTGACCAGTCTCAAACATTAACTGGACGGACTTGAATATGTGAATATTATATATTATATATTATAATATTTTATTGAGCAGTTGCAGAACTGAAATGCACAGTAATTAAAACAATGATAGATGCCATCTGGACCTTCAACTCTTAATTTCTGTATTTACACCAACGCATGGCTGCATTTAAAATTTAAACTAACAAAAAAAAAGAATAAAAATTGTATTTCTAGGTCAATCTCACATGCATTTAATGCAATTAATATTGTATATAGACACTTATTGTTCAGGAATAACTGTACATATTTGATCAGATTTACACTTGAACTTACATATGCCCATATAAAAATCCTCCTATTTGCTTTTTTTTCCTTCAGCAAGGCATAAAACTCTCACCCTTTTGAAATCCAGAAAGTATCACATTATGAAAACATGAGCAAACTACAGAAAATAAAAAAGAAACAGTTAAATAACAAGGAGTTTCTTTTTAATATCCAAAGTGAACTTGGTACCACTCACAATGCAATTATGAGCTTTTAATAATGTGACATTTCTACATCAGTGAGTAGAATCAAATGGCAAGCAGATTTTACTGCAAGAGGGGAAATTATGGGACAAATTACTGAGGAGATGAAGACAAGGTAGACCTCCACCATCCATCATTTTAAAGTTCTCTTTGTCATTTTCATTTGTGCTCAAGTTCTTTGTGGAAACAATAACCTTCACACCTTGATCAACATCATCTGTTCTTCCAAAAATACTGTTTGGAGGCGTTTCTAAAGGCAATAAAGCAAAACACGGGCAACATTTTACAATACACAGGCAATAAATATGGAGGCATTGGACCATGTATCAAAGCCTTAAATTGGCTAAATAGCAGCCATGGCCCCATTTAGTTTCATCCCTGTTAATCTAAGAACTAACAGCAGTGTGGTTCTTTCTCCGTTAAAGCTAAATTTTCCCACTTGCCACCATAAAGACACTGTGTGCTGTCTGTGCATGATAGCCTGTGTGTGTCTAGAGATAAGGCCCAATCATTATAAAGTGGCCTATGGGCAGCTATTAACAGTGCTGTTTTTGGATGGGAGACAAAAGGCTATCAAACAGAGCTATGACCTTCTAGTTGAGAAGTAACACTCTCTCACTCTTTCATTCCTTCTCTCCCCCTCCTCAATCAGTAAAGAGGAATAAAGAAACTGAGATGAGATGAGTGGAATGAAGGGAAAAAGAAGCGTGAATGGGAGCTGGTAAAAAGGTCACTCTCCTCTCTCCTCCGCCACTCCCATGCATATTAACATCCATCCTCCAGTAGCAATCTGCTTGGTTCCTCGTTTCTAAACTTACAGCTGTGGTTCATGTGACCCAGGTATGGTTCACATTTAGCTGAGATTAATTTCTACCCCCCCATCTGCTTCTCTTGTCTGTCACTTTAATGAGAGTGAAAAGTCAACTGCAAGTAGCAGCAGGGAGGGAAGGGAGGGAGTAGGAACTGGAGGGCAGGAATGAAAAAGAGAGTAAAGGGAGAAAGCAAGGAAGAGAGAGAGAGGGAGAGATAGAGAGAGAGAGAGAGAGAGAGAGAGAGAAAAGGAGACTAAGATGTCGCCATTGATGACAGTCACATGAGATGATGGCCAAGGGAGGGAAACCTGATCCACTCCGTCTGAATGTGCATGTGTGTGCATGAAAGAAAGAACAAGAAAAAGAGAAAGAAGAAAGGAAGACAGATAACCAGCATGCCCTGATCATGTTAATGACATTTTTTTTTCTCTTTCAAACAATATGGCTATTATATGTCTGAGTCTGAACACCAGGGTTTCATGTTACCTGCCACAGGGCATGTGTGCTTATGTTCTCGCACTTTCATGAAAGAGTGAACACCTGGATGATGACTTTTAAGTGTGGGCTATTTTTTTTAACATTGTTGCTTGTTATAATAACACTGTGACCTCTGAGGTTATCTGGGCAACAACCCTTAAGTCCAACAGTCTTTTTAAATGTTGTAAATAAGCAGACAGTTTAGTGTGGATTAGTGTGTTTTTTACCACTTAATATAGAGATACGATTGAAAATGGTAGTCCCCATAATGTAGCAAAACATGTACGCAAAGCTACAGCAAGTTTGTAGGTCGATGGAGACAGCAGACTGTAACAACAGTCTTGACTGTAATTTTTACAGTTAACATTTGCACTTTATCTTCCAAATAAGATCAGATACACATTGTAACAGACAAGAAAAATCCTTTAAAATAACAGATTATAGACCGTGTACTTAAGGTTAAATCTAAGCGTTTGGAACACATGGATAGACAGGTCTGTGGGTGTGTGTGGTCCTTATAGAGAGAAGAATGAGGATGTACGTGCATGTGTTTGCCTACAATAATTGTGCATCTGTGTGTCAGTGTGTACACACGTGCTCTCACCATCTGGCAAATAGTGATACTAGATATTACACAGCCTGGTCTGGTTTCATTTTGTATTCAAGTCTCTCGCTAACGCCTATCTTTTCCCACAACACATGATATGAGTCCCTCCTATCACAGTGATGATTGGCCTTTTCCATATGAGCCTGCTTTTGACTGCTTTTAATTTACATTGAGCCGAACAGTTTAATTTAAAAAAAAAAGTTTAGATTAAAAGCTATGGAGAAAGTGAAATGCCAAAAAAGATGCACAGAAGAAAGAGCAAGAAACACATATGTTGTGTTTACCTACAGCTTTCATACCAACTGCAGAAAGGCCAAACCAAACAAGCACTCGGACACTGCTCTCAGGGTCTCTTTTTTACTGTCTTCAGGACTCACGATTAAAGGGGAGAAAGAATACAAGTAAGAAGAGATCAATGTTCTATCTGTGGGGTATTTCCAGTAATGTTTACTTGACCTCTGTTCAAGTAAACAGAAAAGGAGAAGGTTGAATTCAGTTCATTTCAAAATGACACTTATTTTGGATCAGTAGCTACTTAGGAAATTCATTCAATCTGGCATTTAACCAGAAATCTTGAGAAAATATAACAGCTCAAAACAACACTAAGACTCTAGCCCCTCAGATTAAAATGGTCTCATTGATGCTCTGAGACTAAAGCCTAATTTTTTTAAGCCAAATACTATCAAATCAAGCCGAAGACTTGCTGCACCTGCACCTATCGCACCCTTTTCCCAAGAGGACATGTTGGCTTTTGAAAATACAACAAATATTATGTAATTTGAATGAGAGTACACTCCAAGTTTAAACTGCCATCTCACTCTTGTCATTTTCACACTTGAGTTCATTTCCAATGAGAGAAAATGTTTCACAAAGACAGAAAATGGTGGCGCAAGACTGAATGACATTAAGACAGAAATGCTGAAGCCTTTCTTCTGGCAATAGTCTGAATATTACTTTATGGATAAAGGGACATTACTGAAGGAAGAGTGTAAAACTGGCAGTAATACAAAGAATTCGGTGCTTTTCCAATGTCAGAGCAAAAACACACAGCTGCATTCTCACCAGACACCTAAGAAGCAGTTTTATTGTCATTACAGTGACTTTGGGGATTGTTTGCTGACAAAGTCTGGACTCCCTAGTTTCTGTTTTGAGTTTCTGAAAGGAGTCAGTGATGTTTACACACACAGATTTATCTCAAATCATAGAAGAAATCCCTGCCAATTCTGTTGTGGGGCAGATTTTTGCTTAATTGGCTCATGGGGCTATTAAAGGGGCTTTTAGAGAACAGCCATGAAGAATATATTTAACTGTACATGGAGCTATGTATAAACGTCCTTCATCACATTTGGGGATGGATGAGTCTCCTTTCATAACTGATGCTCATTAAATTCTGTCTGGTGTGGACAACTTTGGAGCCAATTATTACCATCTGAATATTGTGACTCATTATACTGGCAGTGTGTTTTGCTAAGGAGGCAGCTGACAGCACGTTTTGGCAAAAATTAGCTTCAGCCTCAACATATCTTTAAGTAGCTTTTAATATATCCACAGTTAAACGCATTTTTGTCAATTTATTTTATTTTTCCTGCATTAAGTGATCTAAAACACTGTTATGTGTAAACTGCATCATTAATAATTTCATTGAAGGAATTAAAATGTTGTAAAATGGTGAAGTTGTTTATTCTCAAAGGAGAATTCTGAGTCTTTGCTCAAAGTGGTGCAGAAAAGTTCACAACTCAAAATGTTCTGCTCTGAGTTTGGAATATTTTTAGTTCTGCTCAAACTTTCAGTGTGAGTCCTAGAAGTGATTCTGGGTTGTTTGATAAATATGAGCCCGGGATTAAAATATCTCTGGTCCAGGGAAAGAGGAATTCAGGAAAACAGCTTCAAAGACAGCCAAATCAAAGAGCCAGATCACTAAACAGCTGAAAATAAGCTATTCATGAGGCCGTATCTGAGCTAATGGTTTTTCACTAGATGAAAATTACTGAAAATCTGCCAAACTTCTACAAAATAATCCCCACACCCTGGTCATGTCACAGGTTAACCACTCGTTAAGACTCAAAGAGGCATCTGTATCTGTTTGGATTTTAGATTCTGATGCTTCTTTAAAATAACTGCACAGACCTGAGACGTATGACTGCCAGCAGCTGGGCCATAACAGTTTTATATGCATTATAAATATTCAACACACAAACACAGCAATACTCTGACAGATCTCTCCCTCGTTAAATTATTTAAGGGCTCAGTGGGCAAAATGAAATCATCTCTCTCAGTCTCCAATTTCTCACTCTGTCTCTCTGACGAGCTCTCTCCTCCGTGTTCCAGTATTTCTGTCTCTTTTTTATTGTGTGTGTGTGTGTGTGTACATGTGCATGGGTATATCTCTTTGTGAGTTGGGGCTTGTTTTTTGCAAACAGGACACCCTGGTCAGCCTGAAAATAGTGGTTTGGATTTAAAATAATTGAAGCATGGTGCACACTTACAGGAGTGCGAAAAGTCGCTCGTTTTTGCGAAACGTAGCTTTTTCTATGCCTTCGGTCTATCGTTTAGACACAAACACAGTTTTAGATGAATGAAATGTATCTTTTGAAAAACTATTTCCAAGGTGAAGATATTCCAAAACACTGTCTGCTGTCTCAACATTAAGGATTAGAATCTTTAGGCACCTTTAGGTACCTAGGCACTTTCCAAATCAATTCCAATGCAGTGCTACATATGTAATCATAAAAATTATTATTCATGCATCTCAGTGCAACAAAAAAAAATGTATTTCTACAGATATGATTTCTATATCCAGTCCTCTACATATAGGAATAACAAAATGAGGGGCAGGTAAAGTTCCCTGCTGTGTAATTAACATTGCAACTCCAGCAGTACAGCAGCCTCTCTGCTGCACAGTGAGATCTGAGAAATGCCATCCTTGTAGACGCTGAGCAAGCACAGGCTGTTTGAGGTGAAACAGACTGAGGAGTGGCCCGTCTCAGTATCAACACTGCAAACTGATATTCAAAAATTTCAATTAATTCACTATGTTTTACAGCTTCTCTCTCTCTCTCTCTCTCTCGCTCTCTCTCTCTCCCAGCTAGTGGCAGTTTCCCCTCACTTCACCCCTACTGTCAGCTGATATTCACATATGTTCTGCAGAGAAAAATTCTCTGGTTTATGCCCCCTCTCCCGTTGATGCACTGATTATGGTGCTACCTCTCCTCTATAACTTAGGCAGCTGTCTTGTAAGAGCTCATAAGAGCACTGATTTCAATTGTTTGGCTACATCACACTTCTTCACACAATGCTTTCCTGCTGTTATGAAAATGGCAATGAATTCCAAAACAGGATTAATGGTTTTTGAGAGACTAAAGTACTTGTGAGTGAACAATAAAAACAGGTGGGGAAATTACGTAGAGTTACAATGCTGAAAAAGGACATAACTGACAAAAAAATACAGAAATGTATTCTTTTAAATATTTTCATAGACATAACTCTTACTACTTCCTCTGTTGGTTACACACTCCTTCCTAATTATGGTCACATATTATCAAAGCTCTGATCTGTCACAGTTACAGAAGAAAACGGGAGGACAAGCAGAGTTTTTTGGGTTTTTTTAAAACAAATACCAAGCTTGCAACACTGCAGCTCGTTGTTCATGCAGATAATCTGGCCGTGTTGAAACTCTGGTACTTTTGAAAACACACACACACAAAAGCCTGTCAAACTACTGGAAGAGCGGGCATATACCTCTAATTGGCAGCCCCCTGGAAAAAGTGTCTGAGCAGTAGCCTTTGTTAATGTCACTTTGTTTAGCCTGCTTCATCCGGCTCCTGACTGCCTGTGTGTGTCCGCTGGTGCATGTTTGATTGAATGCGTGTGAATTTGTTGTTGAGGTGCTACAGTGATTAACTTCTTCATGATTAACTGCCTGGAGTAACAGATTGTTTAGTTTTGACACATGGAACACAAACTAATCTGTTACTTTCTCTCAATAAATACTGTATAAAAGTTCTACCATGTATCACTTGTGATGAATTATTAGCTCACATTACATAAGGGGGGATATTCACTGCACGGTGCCCACTATAAACACAGCCATTCCTTTTTTTCTTCTTGCCTTGCTCTCTGTTTAATAGTCAGTTCAGTGATACCCACATAGCCGAGCACACACGGGCAAACATAATATCTGAGTCTCTTGATAAAACTCTGTAAATGCACTCAGCATATAGAAATAAACACACATGCAGTGCTGCACAGTGTGGCGGAAAAGCAGCAAACATTTGGCTCTACGGTGCTAAATCCTATTAAACTAGCTACTTAACAATAATGTCTCACTTTACAGACGAGTTACGTTCTCTTATTCTACTTGCCTGCAATCAGCTGAGGTATTTCTACCGTGGAGACTCAACTCTGTTGGTGTCAGGATTGGTGCTGTGGTCATGTATATTGATCAAAAGAAATGAGCAAACCATGTCTTTAATTTTAATGGCAGTCAGTGAGACCACATTTGTTTGAAGACTGACTGAATGTTATCAGTGAAAAACATTCAAAGCATTTTCTGATTTTTAAAAAAAATGTTTTATTCTTTTTTTCACTACCCCATAGTTTAACCTCACTACCTCACAGCCTGATCCACTCGAGGTGGAACTTCATCCAACTTTGTCTAATGATTGAAATAAATGGGTTTTTTGTATTGTTTTGTTTTTTTTCCATTTTATTTTAGTTTCATTCTTTTTTTCCTGGCAGGTACCTTTTTCCCCGTCAAGCACTGAAAAAGGCAATTAAAACTCTGGACCTAACTCAAAAACTGAACAAAGCTCAGGTCCGGTGAAAAGCTGATCTCCCTTCAGGGGAAAATCAAACTCTGAAAAGTACTTTGCAAACACTTGCTCACTGTCTTATTTGATATTTAATGCTGTTGTTAAATTCCACTGATAATTAACTCTGATTCATGGTGTTAAATGAAGTTGCTTCTATTGATTCAATTTCGAACGCTTTCTTGTTTTCTCTCCATTTTTAATTATTATGTTAATCATGGGGTAAATTGCTCTATTGTTATTAGCTGGTCAATTTGTTATGTTTAACCATCTCTGAGGCTGTTGGGTCATAATGATTTATTGCGGTTTGAAGCTGTAAAACACAGATCTATAAATCAGGGTCTCTGGAACAGAAAAAAAAAGAAAGAGACAGCTGATAAGGGTCAAGCTCCAGACAAGCATGGGAGCCAAGAAATCAGGATTATTGCTCTAAGGTTTGTCAGTGTAAATCCCCACAAAAAGCTAAGAAAACCTTTATCTAGTCTTTGTTTTAAATTATTATTTGCCTAACTGGACCCAAGAATATGTGCGTGTCAGTGCCTATGTGTGTGTTTTGAAACACATGTGTGCAAGGTCACATGCATGGACGCATGTTGGCTGATGGCTCCATGACAGTGGAGAAGATGGGATGATTGGTTTCACGCTAACTGACTATGGGTATATGGCCACAGACAAAATGTCACTTGGAAAATGTCACTGCCTAAATGCCATTGCAGCTCTATGTGCTCCTCTGTGTGAGGGAGCTCACACACAACCCTCACTGCACAACAAGTGAGCAGGTGTCTACAAGCTATCCACAGACTTAGGGTAGCTTAGCTGGCAGCTTCACCTTGTCTGGCAAAGCAGCAAAGTACTAATGGTTAAGTGTTTTCCAAATTCACTCATGAATCTGCAGTGCTGTGTATATTGGCAGACAGATGCAACATCTGGCTTCAATTGACATCTTGTTGAGCTCATAATATTGCAGATTTTGTCATGCATTTTAAACAAGTACTCAGAAAGAACTGTTTGTTTGTAGCGTTTTTAGTTTTCTTTTTCATGCCTGTTTTGATAGGAGGATATCGTTTTAGCATATCCTCTCTAGAACAGTGTGAGTCATAAAATAGGTTGACTAAGTTACTATAAGTACGTAATTATAAAAAATAATGTGAGAATGGGCATATTGAAAGTGATGTGGTGCGTAAAATGGATATATTCCATTCGATATTCAAGAGACACAATTTATTCACTCAGCTCGGGTGGTGGTGGCCTCAAGATAAGAGAAATGGCTTGTGACCAAAAGGCTGCAATTTTGAAATTCTCAGACCAGCTGGGAAATTCTGGGCAAGTAAAGTGAATGTGTAAACATTCTGCCTTCTCTCAAGACTCATTGGCACGGTGCCTTTGAGCAGGGCACTCTCTCTGTTGGCTCCAGTGGAGCAACTCTGCGATATAAAGTACAGCAAAAGACTCTGGCTGAACTGGGAAGCTGCCAGGTGAGACTGCAAGTGCAAGTGTATGAATATGAAGCAGTGTGATGCTGAAAAAGAGCAAGCGTACTCAGCAAAACTATGAACAACAGATTAAAAAAAACACACACACAGACTTATTCACCCAGTCCCCTCATTGCCTTCTTTGTCAGCTCTTTCCCCTCCTGTCTTCCATCTCCACCACATGACGTGTCAGGGGACTCCTGAGGGGCCCCAAAGGTCATCTGTCCACCGGCGATCACAAACACTTGTTTTGATAGATTAGCCTGTGCGAGAACACGCAAACTCTTGCAGGCTCACGCAGAACTGGCATGGGCCTATGCAGACGTAGTCACTAGTGCTTGCTCCAGCAATACACACCCTCTCACACAAGCATAACAAACATAAACACATACGCTGTTTAAAGGAGGGAAAGACAAAAAATTCTGCTGAAACTATAAAAGTGGCAAAGCATTCCATCTGACTCTGAACGGAGTCTGAGCGCATGGGGCGAGCAGTATATGACTGCCTGCTGACAGGCAATGGTGAAGACATAAATGCAGCTCCAGCCGATAAGCTTGAAGGCTTATACATTCACTTCTCGCCAGTGTATAGGACAGCACTTGACCACTTTTCTTTTTAAGGGATTTTAAGAGAAGAAGAAAAAGAGAAACAAAGTACAGGGGTTGCTATTGTCAGTGACGAGCCTACTGTCAGCACATAAAGGGAACAAACAGACATGGTGGACTTGTGTCCCTTTACATTGTCCTCTTAAGGAGGCAGAGATGGAGAGTAAGATCACACACATGGATACACTCATGGTGAACAAGTGAAATCACCACAACTGGAACAGTGAGTCTATCCTACACCAGTGTTTGTTTTCAATAGGAAGAAAGGTAGACAGGTCCCTGCCTACTCCACGGTGGATGCTGGCTTCAAATTAATGTGGGTCTGTCTGTGTCTGTTCCATCCATAGTGTGTGAAGGCTTGACTGTGCCAGTGTGGGTTGCCCAGTCTGGCTGAATTGTGTGTGTGTCTACAATTGAAATTAAAAACACTTTTTATTTTCCTCTACAGTGTAGATTATGTGTGCACATGTGCATGTATGTGCATGAACATGTGCACAGTACGTGTGTTTCTGTAGGTGCACATAAGCATTTGAGTATGTGTATGTGTGGGACTGTTTGTGTGTATGACAGACACAGTATGTAAGTCCCTAAAGCCTAAACCAGAGCGACAAGCATGACGGTGATAAAATCGCAGACGGGGCCTTCGGCACAGTTTTCTATGATGGGCAAAGGGCTTAACAAGCTTCTCTGCCAGCTCTTTTCTTTGGAGTTCATTCATAACCTTAAAATCCAGCATTCACAATTCCAACAAAGCAGAAGTATGTGGTCCATTTAACGTGAAGTGAGTCGTCAGACACAATACAAACCACATACAAACAGAGACATACAGTGTGAAGCTGGGAAAAAGCACATACTAACTGGTGTGTACGTATGTGGGAGACACTGTAAGCGGTTGCAGCAAACTGGCCTCATTCAGGAAAATGACTCTTAATACTTTTCCTTTAACTCTTACTTCTTTCCTTCTCTCTGTCCTTTCCAGGTGTAGACAACATGATAGCTACAGGTGCTAGTGATCATTATGATAAAATGTCAAGTAGTTGATTTCATGTGGAAGGTAGCAGCCATGTGAGGAGCAGTCACTTCCTTGTAGACAGAAATGTCACTTAAATCAAGCCTTAATACTCCTGAGATTTATTTGATTGATCATCTTGTTGCCTTTTTAACGAAAATCATAGCTGGCAGCAATTTTACACGAACTTGCATCATTTCTGCTTGAGCAAAACAGAAATTTCACATTAGATTTTGGCTGCAGTTTAACTACATTTAAAGGTGTTAATGCAGCATGATCATTCAGTACATATATATATATTTTATATCCTCTATTTTTTCCCTTAAATAATAAAAAGAATAAGGCAACTGTGAAGACTATTTATGTCATTTATTTTTTTTGCAGGAACTTAAACCACTGCCATCCCTGTTTTCATGAAGCATGTGTCTCTGAATGAAAAACTCTACGAGTTCCCCCCACATAGCCTATTTTATTTGAACCTCGCAATGTTTTCCTGGCACAGTACTACCATGAAGTTTTCTAAAACTGAATGGGGAATCAGATTAACTGCCTGTTTTCAGTGAATTGGAAGCTACCATGACTCACCGCAATGAGAGGCGTTATTTTTCTGCTGGGACACAGGGCTGAACAGATTGCCGTCACGTGAGCAGGCGCTCATAAATCTGGATCAGGCTGCCACTACCCTCACACATCTCTAAATCAAACAAATTAAATATATCAAGAGATTTACTGTTGCTTTTAAACAAACTCGGATGAGCTTACTAACAGGAAGTGATAGACAGGCATGTTAAAGGGCCTCAGATGCCTCGAGAAGGTTGCAAGTTATGAGGAAAGAATACAGCTATGCTACTTTTGTTACACTGTAATCTTTGAACGTAAGGCTTGATTATGGATTATAACCACAGCGGGGTGTTTAGACACATTTTATATAGATCAATCACAAAGTTTGTTGTAGATACACAAACAATTGCCTTATCACTTAACTTATTAATTTATAAGAGTACTAAATAATTTATAAGATGTAAGCTGTGATTCTGAGCATCCTTGTTATAAGATTCTAATATGAATAAAATATTTAACTAATCAGGTCATGAGCTCACCCAGGAGTGTGAACGCATTGTGATATTTACATGCATGCAAATAACTGTGCATTTGCTTTGCTTCTGCACTGCAGGCTTCAGCTGTAACAACAGCCACCTACATAAGTTTAAGTCCCTTGCAGAGGTAAAGTCAGTTTGCTTTCACTCCACAAAGTTATGGGGAAAAAAACATGTCCCTGAGCCTGTTCGTGTCTGCATGCACAGAGTATGTTAATATTAATAGTAGTGACTAGGTGTTAAATTATTATTGAATTTATCACTCAAGTTATACCATTAAATAGAATAAGATGACTTAGTGCAGTTAAGCTTGCTCATACACTCTACTAAATATATCACTGTAAACTAAACCTCAAATCTATGCAGCACAAAAGGTAAGTATTTTTTATAACAGATCATGTGCAAAGTGTTAATCTACAGTCTGTTACTAACTCCTATGTGACACTCTGCACCAAACAGTGGCAGAAGCGCTGTCCATGGTGCTGATCCTGGAGTCCACAAACATAAGAAAGCAGTATTTTATGAACTGAGTGTATAGTTGTTGGGACTTCCAGTGTAGTACTCTTAAAAACTTAATTTGTAGAGTGTATAACTATAAATTAAGTTGTTTTGGCAGTATTGTCTTTTAAAATGAACTTAATACATAAAACCTTTGTAATTGCACTCTAATTCAAATAGTGACGTCCTTTAGGGGTGTACGTACTTTGCGGCACAGAGCATGGTGGAAAACGATTTAATCCAAAATGACAGATCAGATCCACCCATGCTAGACCTGGCTGTAAGCAGGGATATGTGTTAGTGTTAACACGTCTTTAACACACCTTGTGCTGAATGTATCAAAGAAAGTGTTTGTTGACATGTGACAAGTCCTTTTCAGGAGCGCTCAACTGCTTTAACAAGTACGATCCGCCGCTTTGAGCTCAGCTGCTGCACAATTACCCCTGAAACAGTTGTGAATGTTAAAAGGTGTGCGCTTATTCGTGTTGGAACTTCTATTTCTGCTTATTTTCTTCCACTTTCTCTTCCTGATGTAAACACCATGATCAAAGTGGATGAGAGGGTACACTTATAGACACATTCATCCACATTCAGATAAGGATACATGGACAACACAGAGCAGTGGCCACATGGACATGATAAAGTGAGTTCAAGAGAGAGAGAAAGATAGACAGATGCACATACACAGAGAGAGAGAGTCACACATCTCTATATAGTGCATTTGTTGACTAGATCTCCTGCCTTTGAGTGGATCGCCTCATTGTGGGTTGTGTACACAAACAGAGATGTAATCTCTGAAGACAAACAGAGAGCTGGCGAGTCCACCACTAATTGGCAACAGAGAGGCTGTCACTGAGTGGAAGAAGAACACTGTAGCCATGTCATCTCATTAGAGAGAGAGAGGGAGAGATAGAGAGTGAGATGGAGAGAAATGGGAAAAATAGAGAGAAAGAGGGAGGTGAAAACTGAAGAGAGGAGAACAGGGTTAAGCAAGAGGAGAGATGGGAAATAGAGAGAGAGAGAGTTGGGAATTTAGTTTATATGAGCGTGTGAAATAACTACATGCAAATAAGAGGCACCCAAACAATCACAAACACGTAAATACATAAACACATATGCATAGAAGTCCTGCATGTAATTAGGTCTGCAAATCAGTGAGTGCATTTGCAGTTGTTTGAATCACTGAGTGTATAAATATATGACAGTTGGTACTGGCATGTTGTTCTTTTCCTTCACACCGTCTTTAACCAACATCATGAGACATAAGACATACAAAGCATTTTATCTCCAAGCTTTGTTTGTTATTGTGATAAAAAGGCTGAATACCTAACAACAATCAGAGGTTATATATTAAAACCAATGCAACAAAAATGACCCTTGATCACCCCTGTATTTGCTAGTCTTGTGAAGACACAGATTAACATGAGTAAATATAAATAATTTCAGTTTTGAGAAGATAAAACATGGATTTACAACCACCAGATTTCACTATGTGAATGTGATCAATGTAGAGATTTACATCAGAACAAATTTGATATTGCCAGTCGCATGCCGGATATGTGGAAAGTTCTTTGTGGGCTCTGATATCTTTCACATGGATTTATAAATTGTGTTGCGACGACACAGGTGGCAGCCTAAGCAGTGAATCCCACACTGCCAGGCATTCAAGGTAATAAAAACAAGACTTAAAATTGCACTCGCCTAATGACAGGCAGCTCACTTTGCAAAATCCAAGACAGATACAGTATGTAGCCTGGAGGCTTTTAGATGAATAGATAAAAGACTGTGCTATATTTTTACTATGCTGTTCAATTATGTGTACAGTAAAATTCATTGCATTTTTGTCCATCCTAAGAGGTCATCTCCCCTCCATTGCTCTTCTCGGGGTTTCCTCCATAAGGCTTTTAACTATATTGGGCATTGTATTGTATAAAGTTTGTAAGACCCTTGAGGTCAGTTTGTGATTTATAATGCCTACCTTTGTAACAAAGAGTGACTTGTTTTAATATGAGCATATTCAGTAAGTGATTTTTGAACATGATTTCTATCTCGTTAGGGATCCCTCAGGGCAAGTTTTGTGGACCACAGGAAATTCCGACCATATACTATTTAAAAAACTCTGTAACTGTAACTATAAAAAATGATGTAGCTAATAGTAAGAAATAGGCTTGATTTGGTGTGTGAGCCAACATACCAATACCAATGCATCTGAAAAAATATGAGAGTTAAATTTGCAGTAAAAAATTTGATTGGCTGCATTAAGTTAATTTTAAAGGGTAAATAAACCGATTTGGCTTTACCTTTAAGAGATCACTTTTACTTGAGAAAAAAGGAGATAGATTTGAGGAGTGACATACAGGAGCATGAGTAACTGGCCCACCTTTGCTGCATTACCAGGCCAAATGTGACTCCAGTGCAACCTGGCCATATCTGACACATCTGTGTGTGTGTCTGTGTGTGTGTATATGTCTGTGTGTGTCTGCTTGAGAAAGAGCAAGAGGAGGTTGTTAACTGTCAAATTTTCTTTCCCCTCAGCAATGCATCATTAGGTAGAAACATGGCTCCAGGCTCCCCTCTGAGCGTGATGAAGGCTAGGAGGGACTGATGGAGGAGGGAAGGAGGAAGACACAGAGAGAATGATAAAAAGAAGAGAGAAGAGGGGAGGAAAAGCTGCAGTGGACGGCAGCAGGGGGGTTGTACACAGATTAGAAAGCAGGATACAGAAGAAGGTTACATAGATGGGGAGGGAGGAAGAGGAGGAGCGGAGAGAGAGAGAGGGAAGATATGCGACAGAAGTGGGGAGAAAGAAAATGATTGATTCATGTAATTAATTTCTGATTTAAACTTTATATTGTTTAGTAATGGGACTTGAATGTTTTGCAACTTCTGCTCCCTGAAAAAAAAATTTTCAATAAACAGCACACAGTTGAATAAACAGAATAAATAGACAGAGCAAATGTTTGTTTTTTCTCCCCAAAAATTGTATTTTTTTGTAAAAGTCTGGGCTGCTGCTGTGAGGGGGAATTTTCTTATTTTAAGGCACACTCACCAATAAGCCCTGTTCATGAGTGTTTCAGATCAGACATACTTTAAACAGTTGCATATATGTTTGCATACATACGTGTGTGTCTTCCTATGAATAATACATGAGTGGATGTGTACATATGCGCACATTCAGTATGTTTGCGTTTGTAGCATCTTTTTGTAATGCCATCACCCACTGAGAGAGTTGTTCATGGTGGAGGTTACCCACAGTGCAAAGCTCTGTCAGTAATCATGAGGGGGTTGATGACTCACTGTCATCTCTTTGATGCACGGCTTCACATTGCTTTTGTCTTTCTTTTACACTGAGAAGAAGTAAAGGGATGCATAATCAAGGAGAGAGAAGAGAACTGAACAAAAGAGAACGGCACAGAACAGAGGAGTGTTATTAAAACGTTTTTACATTTTACTTCTCACCATGCCCAATAAATTACGGTGAATGAAGAGACATGAAAGATGAAGAGGAGAGCAAGATGGAGAGAAAGGAGGAGGGAGGGAGAGATTTGGAGGGTGAAGGACAGACTATAAAGAATGTCTGCTTTAGATGCAGTTTGTCCCTTAGATTTGTCATCTGACACTATTCCTCACAGTCAGCACTTTTAGTGTAGAGGGACTGCTGAGTGTTCGCACTCCAGAGATGGGGAGGGCACATAAACACCCACCCACAAAAACACACAGGGAGCATCTTCACAACATTTAACTAAAGTTCCAAGTTGAGCTGTGTTAAAAAGACATGGAGTTGCTTCTGTGTCAGTGTATTAAAATGGATTTTCCTCTTTCAAATTCTGTTAGTAGCACCCTATTTAATATACTCAAAGGTCTTGTCTCTAAGATTTGGGCATCTATTAGCAGAAACTGAGAATAATATTCACAATAAGTATAATTTATGTATCATCTGGTAAAATAAGAATAAAAAATAAGAATTCCTGTGTCTTAATTATCTTAGAATGAGCCCTACAGAGGGAGCAGATCCTCTTCCACTTCCACAGTAGCCCAGAATGGACAAAACAAACAACAGCTCTAGAGGTGGCCTTTCATAATTTTAGCAGCTCCTTTACACACTCTGAAGGGGAGGGTGGGGCTAGAGTTAATCAGTTGGTGGCATCCTGCATCATCACTACAGGATGCTACTAAATACAGGACACCACACACACTGGACCTTTAAAAGGAGAATATGTAACATTTTCACATAAAACTGTTCTATAAAATATTTTTTTGTTAGATTTTTTTGAGTAGTTTATTTTCATGTTTCCAACAAGGTTGAGAAATTGCTGATTTTATTCAAGTTAACATGATATTCTATTTATCTTGTTGCCTGTCTGTACTTCTGAGGCTAACACCAGTCAGAGTGAGGAAGGAAGTCAGCAGACGTGACTAAACATTAAGTGAATTAAACGTCAACACATTTCCTCGTCTGTGAACATTTCCGCCTGAGTCAGTCAGACAAATTTTCATCAGCAATGGTGGGTTTTTTAACAATTAAATCAAAGATCTGCTGATTCCAGACAACTTCACAACATCATTGTTAAACTTCTTTTCTTTTTCATTGTTTTGATTAAGAGACCTCTGGGTGCAGAAATTGCATATTCTGCATTCAAATAATGCACCACAACATAATGACTTCTCCGCTGTATGAAAAGTGCACTTCATCATCTGTGGTCAGAGAAGCAAAGATGTAAAGGAAACCGAAGCACAACAAGCTTTGGTTAACAGCCAATCCAGAGCCAAGTTCAAGACCCTATCTGGCAAGACAAAATATTAGCATCTGCATGCAAACCAGCAGCCATTATCTGTTCTCAGCTTAGATCATAAATATTTTTTAAGAGGGTAAAAAAAACAATCTTTAGAGATAGACAAAAAAACAAAAGGTAAAATCACAAACAGCTCAGAGGCTTAAAGCCAGAGATGACAGAGACACACTGCATAAGAAATGGACTTTTTGGGGACACAACGCTCACAAGGCCAATGCAAGCAGCCTTGTCAGTTAATGATGTTAAAGTTAGGAGCCAAATACTATAACTCATATGCATCCAGCTGTAAACATTGCTGGTTAGTATTAAATATATATTGTTATGATGTATAGAAAAGGGCAGCTCATTGACTCTGATTCTGACGTACGGAATCCTCCACTCCTTTATAGTCATGCTGTGAAATCTTCAGAATAAGCCAATGTATTTTTCCAATTTATTGATTAAAAATTAAACAAAACATGTAGTTGGCCAAGATAAAAATGTATATAATATTATGATGTGCCTGGAATAATGGAATCATGCATTTATTTATTTTTGTATTTATAATCTATTTTTTATATTTAACGGTCAATGGCTGACCTCCTCTTTGAATATCAACTTCAACATCAGTCACTGATAAACCCATGTAGGTCAACAGCTGATCTCCTTGTTTTTAGGACCTCCCATATATCTTGTGACTTACTGTGGCTTTGGCATTATTGATCAGAGCTGTCAAAAGCCTACACAAAAAGAGCAGTTTGAACCGCCAACCTCTTGTGGGAAGGTGAGCCACAAGAGCACTTCATATTCTTTTGGTTCTTTAGCAGTCTCTGCAATCTAGTTTGTTCAAACAGTTCAGCCTGCGAGGAAAAAGAAATATAATTTCATAAATCCTCTCTAAATTAAAATGTGAAGGAGTAGGTATTGACGGAAGCAAGTTAATCCTGCCGTGAATAGGGACAAGAGTAGGCTTCAGGAAATATAAATTATATTTGCACAATTAAGACACAGTCCAGTGTATGCACAGTAGACAGAGAGCACGTGCCATATACACCCCCACATACACATACACCAATTAACACTGTGGAAAGGAAGAAAGGGCTTTTTTTTAAAGGAATGTATGCACAGGAAAAGAAAAATACATAGACAGACCTCTTGAAAAGAAGAGAAATAAGGTATAATATCATATCAGCTGACACATAGGCCATGTATATATTGGTACAATGGAAACTACTAACGGTGATCATGGTTTGATTATTTGACTCAAAAACCTTGAAACAGAATCCTTCCATTCATTTCATATGCTACATGATCACAACAACAAAAAATGTGAAAATAAATATTAAAAATAAAAATTCTATTTCTGCTTCTTCTTTTACTTTTTCCTTTGCAGCTACCTGTTTTCCGCTGCCTACCTGAGACTGGTGATGTGTGCATATTGAAGTCATGGCGGGAAAGGGAAGTTCATTTTCTCTTGATAAAAAATCTAGTCTCCTCGAAGCTTGTGACAAACTGCCAATGAACAAATGCGATGAAGCAGCAAATCTTGGATCTCTTCAGGCTACCTCGTTGTAGTTCACCCAAACTCTGAGAAACAGTCACGCCTGCTGGTAATGGAGACAGAAAACAAATGCACCTGTGGTTGAAGCTGCTGTTGTCAAATGGATTGATAATGCTCGGTCATGTAATGCTCTTTTAATCACCCTTGGTGAGGCGAAAGCTGCACTGTATTTTGGAACGGTCAATAAAACTCAGTTAACAGCAAAGCTGACAATTTTATTACTTAATGTCAATACAATAAAAACAAAATTATGTCAATTACACAGTTATCAGCATGATAAATAAGCTTTAAAAAAATTTTAAAAATTAAATCTGCCAATATAATCATCTGTTTAATTTGATGATTTTGGCCCCAAGAGATGTGATCACTATGAGCTGTTTCCACTGTTTATATACAAAGATGCACCCAGTCATTTTTGCCTACAGAAAGCACGAAACTCTCTGGTTATTTTTTTTTACTTTTCTCCCTTCCCCATTCTTCTTTTTTATAATATCATTTCCTACAGCTCTATAAATGCAGTATAACATTCATGAGCCAATAAATGACCTTCAAGCACACTGCAGCTTCATGGTATAAAAAAAGAAAACAAAAGGCGATGCAATAACTCTGTTTTATTCTGAGTGGATGGTTGAGTCTGGTGCCATGTGCTGGATTGTTGCTTTGCAAACCCATGCTGATATATGATAGGGGTGGAGATAGTTGGAGAGAGGTGGTTGATGGGTTTACTAAAATGTCACTGTGAGTTGAGCCTGTGCACACACTCAAGCCTGAGGAGGGCTGTCGGGTGGCTCAGCTCAATCGCGTGCGTTTGTATGCACTATACACTAATGTCATACCTAGGTTGCACTATATATTTACAGTGATGGTTTTAAAGAATTGTAAATGAAAGATGACAGGAATACAACATAAAGGAGCGTACAGTTTGTGTCAAGGCAACTTTATATGGAACATACTTGCACTCTGGTCCACCACTCTGTTACCAGTTTAAAATATCGTGATTGTTTACGGCGCCCCAGGGAAAGCATCTCCATTTCCATCTCCTAATGGTTATATTAAACCATGCTCAGCCCTCCACGGCTCAGCCCTGGAAATACTTCTCTCTGGACATCATAAACCTTACATCTCATAACTACTGTATAGCAATGAAAACACCTGTCAAGGAGAATGGACAACACTGTTTTTTCCATTAGGACCCATGCCTACTATAGAAAACCTTATATTTGTTCTGTGTTCTGTTCTGTTTTCCTCTGGTTTTTATCTTTCTTTTGTTAGAAAATCTTTGGGGTGAAATGAGTGAGATTTTTGAAGCCACATATTTGGTACGAAAAGCGAATCTCAGTCATGTCGAAGCTCAACCTAGAGACAAACTGAATAATATATTTGAAGGTCTAAGATGAATTACACATGCACATCTGCTAGTGACGCTTTCCATTCATATTAGTTTGTTTTGTCCCACTTAAAACCAGGATAGCAGCAGGAGGCAGAGGAAACTGATTTTGCTGATCATTCTATATGTTAACATACAGCTTTACTAGTACGCATGAATGGACAGATGACGATGACAGTTATGAGACATTATTATGCTATTTATTGTCCGCAAGTTAAACAATTATATCTGTGCAATGAGGCTACATCTAGATAGTAACTTGATATGCAAAAAAAATGTTTTCATTATTACTGTTTTTTGCCTGTGGATTTGTTTACTGAAGTGATTAAAAAGTTGCATTTACTTACTTACTTAGTATTGTTTGGATGCATTTAGCTACACACCTAATGGCAGCACTGCCAATGTGAGAAAAGTAATAGTCTATCTTAGGTCGACTATAAATTTGCTTCTTGGTCATGTTTTGTTATGTTTTTTGTTTTTGTTTTTTTTAACAAAAGGCTGCATTATGTAAAGAACTGTTCACATTCTTGCCGAGTACTTTATTATTAATAGAGGATTCCACTAAAGGGTTGCACTGGAGATCCCAGACCTGAAGAACTTGGAACTTGGAAAAATGGTCTCAGAGGATTGATTAATTGATAAAATTGCTTTGCTAGCTCAGGAATCTAATAACTCCTGGAGCAAACACAGCATCAGCGCCATCCCCTTTCCATTTTTCCAACATTTTTTTGTCAAGAACCAACATAATGATGTTGTATGAGCTTCTCCTTCTTTTTTTTCCACATTTCAGTGTCAACTTTGAAAATGACCCTAATCTGCTGAAAGTTCTTCTTGCAAGCATATATTTGTCACTGTGATGAGCCTATAGCACATCGTAGAGATTAGGCCAATTGTGGTAATTTAATTTGTCTTCAAAACTTTCCACCATTCTTGCCCCTGCTGACCAGCCTGTCAGATCCCCAAACTGTCGCTACTGTTCATGTGCATGCTGCATCTTGTGGATAGCTAGCACTCATTCCTAAAGATGTGCATAAGTTACAAACAGACACCAGAGAAGAAAGCCAGTCATCCTGTGCACATGTACATACGCTTAAAAGCAATACAATATATCCCCAACTTTAGATTGCATGAACTGACATCTCCATATAATCATTCTGCTGCATCACTCCATCCAACTCCACACAGGCACAAAACTACCAAATGTTAGAAAAAAAAAAGGTACTATGCTCTCATTTATATCTCTGCTTGCTTCAGATGAAAGTAAAGCTCCAACAATGACTGGAAAATGCTATTTATTATCTAACTTGGGTTTAAATGAATACAGTCAGAAAAGGGTCTTGACTGTTTTTCTTTCTATTCCACTTTTAAATTACCATAAGAGGAAGGATAAAAGCAAAAAAAAGAAGAAAAAAACTTCACTGTTTTTTTTTTCTTTTTTCAACACCAGGTGAATTATCTGTTATATTCATACATTTGGCTGCTTTAGCCTCAGGGGACTCCCACCTCTTCCCCTCAGCATTTCAACACCATTTTCACATTTTTTTTTTGTTTGCTTGTTATTTCCAGCTGGCTCCATTCCACTATTTCCCTATTTTGTATTTACTTTTCCCCTAACAGAGATGGGTAAGGGGTGCTATCCCTGGTTCAGTTGTCATTTGCAGTCCACTTCCCTGAGCAAGTCAGTCACACAAGTCTTGACTATTCTTTTTTGGGGAAGAAAAGTCCTGGTTACTGAGATGGCAAGTCCCACACAGGTCTTGCATCAACTGCAAACACGGGCTGTCTGGATCCAAATCGACTGAAATCCATTGTAGCCTTTGAGGACTATGATCTGTTTAAATTTGATAAAATGACATCCCTTTGTTACATTTCTAGAGTAAAAGGAGCTGATAGTATGGGGGTCAGGGGTCAGTGCAACAGTTTTGTAGACATCAGACACAAGACGCCTTTTAAAGTACAAAAGCAAAGAGCAGCCTTTTAGGGCTTCTGTTATCTAATTGAGGGCTGAATGGAAAGTACCTCAGCTTTTAGCATTTGGTTCTATAAAGATAGAGGACATAAGAGAAGGCAGAGGTGGGGATGCCATTGCAAACACACAAATGTGTTCATGTGTTTTTGCAAATGAATAAAAAAAAACTGGCCAAAAGTCTCATTTAGTGATCATTTTAATATCCTGCTTGCCTTGTTCCTTTCGTCCTTGTTTCTCCTATCTGACTTATGTTACTCATTCTATCTTCTATCTCCTCTCGTTAGATAAATTTCCCCTCTGCAGAACTACTTTTTATCTGTCACATTTATTTCACCTTTCTATCCATCTTAAAGTCCTCAGCCCCTATTCCGTGCTACCTTTTCTTCTGACCACATTTATTTCCTTACATCAAGTCACCCATCTTTTCCTGATCTTCCTTCCTGTTTTCACACTTGTTTCAACCCATTTCCTTTGTTCTTGTCTTCCTTAAGCAACAGTAAAAAAAAAAAAAAGTCTGGAATGTTTTCATTATTGAATTGTTCTTTAATGCTAAGCCACTACTGCTCCATGAGGCCAATTATACCATGATAAAATATGCTTGAGCCAAGATGCTGCCTTGTTGCAGTAAATGAGAAACAGTCCCTGAAAGGTTTCCCTCCTAGAGTATGTGTTGGGGATTATCCATATGTAAACAATGGGGCTAAGTCCTTGTAGACAGAGAAAAAGAGAGCGGTTATGCATGTGTTTTTGTGTCTATGTGTGTGTCTGTGTGTGTGTGAGAGAGAATTCATGTGCGGGCATATTGTATGTGTGCAAGTGCTTATAAATGTGCATGATAACCTGGATTCTCTGGAGAATGTATGAGCCATAGAAGTCAGAGGTTAAAGTCAGAGGGTCAGAGCGGATGATGGCATGCAATATATTTCCTTTCTCACACACACACAAAGGTCAGCATGATCATTCACTTCACCCAAACACACAGGCAGAGTCAAACACTGAGGATTTTAAGATGTAAAGACATTAAAAAAAAATCAACAAAGCCTTAATTCTGAGAGATAAACATGTATTTCACTAGGACGTTCTGAGTAGCTGAATGCACCCATATATGTGTTTGGCTAACACACAGCCAACAGGCAACATACAACAGAAGAAAGTAAGCCTGAGCTACTAAGGTTGAAGCTCCCATCCTCCAGAAATAACTTGCCACGTTGTTGACGAAATGTGAAGTGACACATTGTGCTGTGTGCCCGCTTACCTTTGGCCAGCTGAGCCCACGGGGCAAACACTCAGTCTGCACCTCCCATCTCTCCGTCTCTGCTCCTGAGTCACACTCTGTCATTCTTCTCCTGTTTCCTCTTCCTTAGTTTCTCATCCTCTCCTGCTTCACCCACCTTGCCTTGCCTTGCCGTTTCTTCTTACATCATCAACACAACATGCGCTACCGTGTCCTTTCCTCTATCTCAGAGCCTTTTCCTTAATCCCTATTCTACTCTTTTCTATTCTCAATTCCTTTGTCTCTTTTTATGTTTTTACTTCTATTCACATAAGGGTCTTTGTGTTTTGTCTCTGTGGCTGTGTCCCTCTAATTATCCCCACAGCACTCTTTGTGTCTGTGCAATGATCTGTTGTAATAAAAAAATGCTTTATGACCCCTCCTGTATTAATGTCATGTAACAGCATGGCATTCCTGTTTGAGCGTAACAAAGCAGAGGCAAAGATAAACTTACAAAATAGCGAAGGGCAGGGTGGGAAAAGAAGTGAGAAAGTGTAGAGGAGAGAAGCGGTGGTGTGGAAGCAGAGGTGAGGAAAAACAACAGGATGAGAGCTGAGGAGAGGTGAGGAAGAGGCAAAGAGTGCTGACACTGAGCTCAGGTGTTAGAGCCCCGTTCTCTCATCCCTGCTGGAAAAAGACCTCAGCTCGTTTTAGGATCAAGAGTATCTCTGTCAAGTCGGTCACGCAGCTAACAGCCCTGCACTCTTTTCTGTGCACCTCAATCTGTGTGTAGGTATGTATGTTTACATACATGTGCAGTGACTGTGTATGCTACAGGATGTTCCCTTTCCTCAATGTGCTGTAATTGGCTTTTAGACTGAACAAAGGTCAGTGGAAATTCTAGGTTGGAGTTAATTATCATTGACTGATCAGTGACAGACCTCCAATTACAGACGTGCCGTTAGCAAAGTATGCCATTGGACTGAAAAAGCTCTTTTATTCTGCATAATTTTCAAAATGCCGACAAAAATTTGAGAAAATGTTTGAGATGTAGTCTCACCTGTTAACCAGAACTATTTGACCCGAGAGTCAGGTCAACTGTAGTAGCAGTAATTATGCCAGCTTGTTGAAATCATCTGTCATGGGCAGTAGTAACATCTAATTATAAACTGTGAGCTGCTTGTCCTAATCAGAATCGGCGGTATGCATAGCACAGCTGTGGGAGGACTCTTAATAATAAAAAAAATACTCTTTTGGAAGAAAATGATTCATTTCTGAAAACTCAATCTCTGTAACAATGGCTGCACCACCTTATTTCATTTCTATCCAGAGCCATTGCTCTTACTGTAATTTGGTTATTCAGGTGTCTTTTGCTAGCACTAAAGTCTTTCATTTATTTGCAGAACTCTCTTCTTTCAGATACAGCAGTGCTGTGGCTGACTTTGGCAAGAAGTGCATGTCAGGCCTTTCTGGCTCAGCACTGGCACACATCTGCCTATTGAACTGGGGACTATTGGATTTAAAGATTATTACATAACTTACTGTTTTTCTGAGGACAGGTTTGGTCTGTATACATAAGAAGACATGGGGACACCCTCTAACATCAAGGCAACAAGTAGCAGCTGGAAAATGTATCTTTGAATTTTGTTACTGGGATTTCCCCCTTTCTTCTACTCTTGGTTACTGATATTGAGACACAGGTACATGATACGACACGGGATGGCTCGGCCCAGAGTAGCAGAGGAGAGGCATTGTCTCCACTCAGTACACCTCCTCTACAGTGATAGCTACTGAGTCTTATGTCTCAGTGTCTCCCAGAAAATGAAAGTAGAGATTTTCTTCTCTCTCTCTATTAGTGTCCCCTGACAGTCTAGCTTTCTTTTTCTCTCTTGTTCGCTCTGCCTTGTCTATTTCCCCCTGTGGTTTTCAGACCCCAAGAATGCTGGCTCCATTGCTATGCTTCGAGTGATCTGCAGGCTGAGTTTTAAATGTTTAATGTCGCGTTGACAGACTCGGTCCCAAGCAATCCATCCGGGAGGCCAAAGCAGGCTGGTGCAGGGTGAATGCCTCACCTTTCAGAGGCAGATTACAGATGCACACAGACCCTGATCAAGAGCTCCAAAAGGTGAGCGAATAAATCTCCCCTGACAGGAAGGTTATGTTAGCCTTTACACCCCAAATCGCAATTACGGTGAAGGGGTGAAGTTGGTCCGGGCCAAGCTCCTGAGGGAGGGACGGCAAAGCTACAGGGGGAAGCTAAAATGACACGAAAGCACTGTAGTAGACAGAGAGCAGGAGAGAAATAAGACAGAGAAAGAGACTGACAAATGGTAACAAAGGGTGCCTAAAAAAGATAACAGACTGAGACAGATGAAAGGAGAATGGGAAGAAGGAAGTGCGTGGGAAAGAAGAGGCTGGAAAAAGATGAGAAAGAGAAAGAGGCGAAGGACGGTTAGGAATGCAAAGTCTGATAAGGTCGTGGAAGCAAGTGCAGAGAAGTCTCAGAAACTCATTTCACAGCATGGGGCAAAATTAAGCAAATAAGGCAGAAGGAATAGAAATGAGGTTAAGTTAAGAAGAAAAAAGCAACAAAACTGACAGATGATAGACATGTTACTGGCAGCCCACTCAAGCAGACTTTCACCACAGAGACTTAAGACAGATGGAGAGAAGCAAAAGGAGGGATGAGGGAGAGAAGGGAGAGAGAGATAAAGGTAAAGAGATTTAAAAAGTTAAAGATGGGGATTGCAGGGTGAGGATACAAAAATGATGGCAAGAGAAAAAGGTGGAGAACAGACAGAGAAGACATGGAAAATAAATGACAGAAAGGGAATTTTTAACAAAGGATGACATGGAGGGGAGCCTGGAGAGAGATAGAGGGTTGGAAGCTATGGGGGGTGAGAGGATGAAACAAATAGGGAAAGAGGGGGAGGCAGGGAGTAATAGCTAGGGGAGGGGGAAAACAAGAGGGGAAAGAAGAAGGATGGAGAGATGAAATGATGAGAAAAAAAAATCAGAGATACCAAAGAGGAGGAGAGGAAAGGCAAGAAATACAAAAATATGAAGAGCGAAAGACAGAAAAGCACAATTTTTAGAACATCTCTACTGACATTTACATTTAGGCCAGACTGGGTAGAGCTGCTACCATGGGCATATCCCACTGACAATATGACATTTCCACCCCAAAGTGGCAGGAAAGAAGAGGAAAAAATAGCAAATGAGGTTTCACCCCCTACCACCACTAAAATATTCAAGAACCAGTTCAGAAACAGAGTTCAAAGGGAATTTCCTGTATGATGACACAACTTGTCAAAACTCAGTTGCTTCCTCATAGAAAAAAAAGGAGCATATGGAAACAAGCCCCACTTTGAAAAGTGGCGACTCTTTTTATCCTTTTAATCAAAATATTACATAAGAATCCCGCAAATTTATTGGCCAAGTTAAATAAATGCACAGAGTTGTTTGGTGACACTGATATTAACATTATTGATAAGTGAAAATGATGGCGAGTTTAAAACATGGCGCATACTAACAGAGACAATAAACATCCAATACACAGTTTCCTCAAGAAGTTAATGAAAAAATGATATCAAATCATATTAATCAAATTTCACTTGCCTGCCCGCCTCCGGGCTACTGGCTATGATAAATTTAAACACAAAGTAATGATGGGCACATTTAACAGAGACAATTTCTATGGCAACCACAAATTACTTCACCATAAACAACAAATACATTGACAGTGAGGAACGCAAGCAGGCTCATTAGAGATGGTTAGATGCACATCTCCAACTGCCGCAAAGCACCATGGGTGAAGCAGGAGGGTGAAGGGGTTTGATGCATTTGCAACACCAAACCCTCATTTATTCCATGAGGACAGAATGCAATGAGAGAATGAAACACAGGAATGAATGATGAGTGTAGGTGCAATGGAGCAATAAGGAAATAAAGGAAGAAAGAGTGAGAAAACAAGGGGAAAGACTGAGAGAAAGGCAGAGAAAAAGAGAGATGGAGTGATCTGCCTTATTTCCAAGACAACTCCAATGACAGAGCCATTCTTCATTAGCCAGTCTCTTTACAGTGTATATGTCAACCCTGGCGGCCAGACAACTGCAGAGGAGTGTGATCATAATTTATCTATTTAGAATGCCGAGGGGAGAAGGGTACGTTGCCATACAAAGCTGTTAACTGAGCTTTCCTGCTGCGCTTTGCAGTGTAGTGCACTGACTTATTGCACTGGGTGTGACTATGGAGATAACCAAGTCAAAAATAAACTCTGCAGAACAGCACATGGAGATGTAATGTTGCCTGTAGTAGGCACAAATCCACACATCATAATGCTGTATAACATGCAAGGAATATGAGCATGTGTATGCCTCATAAAAACAACTCTGCTGGTGCAAGAGACCCAAGTCCTTCAGCCGTAAATGACTGCTCCCTGGATCATTGATTGGAAAAAGATAGATTATTAACATGTTACCAGCAGTGCTTTAAGAGGAGGAAAATAAGTGCTGGTACTCCTCTTACTCACCTACTGGCATGTGTACTGGGTGGCCTGTGTTTGCAAATCATTACATATTACAGTCTGAATTTCTACAGTGAATAAAAGATTCTAAAAGATTCTAGAAGATAATGCAGAGAGAAGCGAGCATCCTGTGTAATGTTGTTGAAGGCCATTATGAATCACAAAGAGAAGCTCTGATATGGAGAGTAAAGGAGAGGTTGCTGAGAGCTTGTGAAAACTTTTGGTATGCCAAGAAAAATCCCGGTGCGCTAGAGGGTTCAATCTAGAGGTGGCTGTAAAATATACTGAAGCCCACCTAAAACACTGGTAATAATTTTCAGTGTCCCATTTTTTAAAACCAAACTGGAGAAATTCAGTTGTTTATGAAATGGTTTAACAAAGATAATGCCCTCTAAAAGTTGATGAGTTAAAACATCAGCCATCGCCAGTGTGAGCGTTTTATCAGTTAAATCTCTGCACTCAATTTTTGGTTGCATCAGTGTAAAGAAAAATGCTGCAGCAACATCATAGCAAGATGTAAACTTTACAAACTGAGTCTTAAAATGTCCGGAAACTGCGGTTTCATCTAGTCATCATCTAATGTGCATCATCCAAAGTCAGGTGTAATGCACGGCATGTGCCAAAGTGAGGACAGCTAGGTTTAGCTAGGCTACTGCTAAAATGCTGTTAAAAGTCATAAAACATATTCAAAAGCAGTTTTCAAAGTTATTAAGAACCCAACATAACACAAGGCACAAAACTAAGTCTAAAGGAGGCAGAGAAAGATGATACAAAGGAAGGGCAGCACGATGCCGAGAACAGCAGGAGGCAGGGCAGCACGACTCCAGTCTGCTAGCTGCTCCAACACACCCTGCACCTGGGATGAATCATGTAGGCTGATACTGGAGTTCAGTGGGGTGCTGAACTGAGAAAAAAATGCAAGTATTTGAATTCTCATATCGTAAAACCAAATCTAATAGGACTATCAAAATTCTGAGTCAGTTAAGCCCCCCATTGTATTTGTAGTTGATACAAAGTACCAAAAAAACCACACCGATAAATAAGACTAAAGTTATAAACTGGCCCCGTTTGACATCTGTTTCCGTAACAGCAAGTGGTCTTTTAAGATTAAATGATGAGGTGATTAGTCATAGTTTTTAAATCGGCAAAATAAATAATAACAGAAAACCTGGAAGCATTTTACCAAATTTCTTCACAAGGAGGATGAATTGTACTGCATGCGTCACTGTCAGGAACAGGGGAGGAAGGTAACTAACGTCATCATACATCATACGTCATCAGACACAAAGTTTTTCAAAGTTTTTGAAGACTTTTCAGATGTGAGCTGTGAAATCAGTGCTGATGAGTCTGTGCCTCCTGGCTAGGTTCAAGACCAGCATTCCTTTGTTCTACATGGGTTTGGGATGCAGCTCTCACATTTTTGGTTCTGTGAAGAGTGTTTATACCTTAAGGTGTAACTCTGTGTCCAAACTCAGAGGCTGAGTCATCAATGGACCTGAAGGTCCACTGCCTTCTTTCTCAATGAGACGATCTATACTCACAGATACTAAAACAGGTTAAACTAGTGCATTCAGACACCTCTGCACCATTATCAAGTTATCAGGTCAAGGTTACCCTTCCAGTAGAGATAACGCAATGCAGTTCCATAGAGGCTGCCCTACATGCTGGAAAAGACTTAAGAACAGTTTTACCATAAATGCATCACAACTTCCCATGTGCTGGTATCCCCACACTTGCCTCTGGTGCCCTTTTTATTTTGTATTTTGTAACTCCTGCCCTTTAGACAGCCTCCGTCTGCCATTGTTTTAAGCTCATTATGACTTTTTTTGATCTGTACAACTTCAGGCTTTGAAGGATTCACCATCTGAATTGGAAAAATGTAACTGTATAGCCAAGCAGTGTTTAAAAAATTTAAATGCAAAATGAACAAGCATTTCCCAGATAAATAAAATTTTAAAAAACGCTTGTGAACTGATAAATACCTGGGCATCTTCTGAGCTCTTTGCTTTCCCAGCTCTTTTAATGGCTCTTTCCATCACAGAGTAATCTTTCCATTTTCTCATTTTCAGATCGATAGGACTCACAGAGAATGAAAGGCCTATTTCCTCTCAAATAGGGATAAAGCTTAACCACATGGGGCTGTCTCATGTTTTCTAATCATGTCAGCCAGACTACAGGACCAGATGAAGTGGCATGAAGTGTAAAGAATAAGTCAATCTTTGAGTTGTAGTACACAGACTAAAGTTGAAATGATTCCAGTATGCTAAAAAAAGAAGAGCAATAGTTGTTTAAGGGATAAAAATAACATTGTATCATTAGCACAGTGTGCGATTTTAAAGGCAGAGTGGGAGAGACAGTCAGCAGAGAGAGCACCTTCTGTGAAGTAGTAACCCACACAAACTGATGAAAACAATGGAGCATGAAAATTGAAAGCAGTGTGGAGCCTGTATGGGAAAGATACCCTTCAAACACCCACTCGACAGCGTCTGCTGTGTCTGAGGTGGTTTTGTGTTTTGTGGAGAGGACTATGGAGCAACTGAAGGACTTTGCAACAATGTTTCCCCACTTCTTTCCGACAGGAACATCTCCCCTGGTGTCTGACCCCAACACTTAGCTCTGCCTGTAAACAAAGGGGCCCTGACAGACATGTTCAATTAATCGATGCTTTTCTCACACACCACCCTGCAGTTTTTCAAGCCCCACTCATAGCCCCAGGGTGCTAGCTCACACCAATGTTACCAAAGCACAGGACTGTGTTGCTTCAGACCTGCTGCACCCTAGAGAGCACATTACACCATAGACAGGCAAAGTTTTAACAATGTGTAAATTAATATTGACTCAGCGAAACTGATTTTAACTCAGTCTTATACTATTTGCTATAGTAGCTGAAGTTTTTTACAGAATCAGAAAAAAAACTTGTTTATTGCATCATGCTGGCAGCTGTCCAATAGATCAATATTGCTTAAGGAATGAGAGTGAAGCAAGGCTGCAAATGTTGCCATTCCCATTGCAGTTACAGTGCTACCTATAGGTGTTCCAATTCATATATATTATTAGCATTCAGGATGCACATTAGCCCTTTGGCTATTGAAATATTAGCATTCAAGATACTGCTAACTAGTTCATTAGCATGCAGGCAAATGCAAGCTAGAGCTAGATTTGATGCGCAGGTAGCATTAGCATGCAGATGGTAGTCGAACTTTGTGGTGGGGATGGAGGAGGGTGCAGGCTAAGTGATTAGCAGGAAGAGCTCTTACTTCATATGCAGGATCAGTGTGAGACTTTGTCCCAGCGGTAAAGGCTAAGGAGACAGAACTCAAGCGAGGGAGAAGAAATTGTGGGGTGTCATTGTGATCTTTACAGCAGAGCTGTGATCACACATTCAGAATGGAGGTCACACAGTCCTACTTGCTGTTTGATTCTAGTTTACTGTTAGCTTGGTTTATTACTCTGCTTTTGTTTCATGCAGGTGCGGGCATATGGAGCCGCAGTTTACTTCAATTATGGAAAAAGTAATTACAGATACACATACACACATGCACAAACACACACATCTCAGGGGGTTGCAGTATTTTGGCAATGACCAGCCTGTTTACGAGTGGATAATCTAAAGTCCCTGTGATTAAAACAGCTCCAAAGCACTCCTGACACTCCATTACCCAGCATGCCGCGGGTAAGGGAAGGCTTGTACATATTGATTTCACGCCTCATTAGACTTCCTGTCTAAAAATGTCATTGTTCTTCCTGGTTCTACAGGATTCTGCATCGTTCTGAAATGACCAGGTATAACTCAGGGAGGGGACAGTGGACACATAACAAATGAACACATTAATTTTGAGTCTGGGCTTGTTGGGGCATCATCCGGGAAACCTTGACAGGCTGCAGACTTTTGACCCAGTTTTCAGTTGTTTGTAGTTGCTTAGACAAAGTGTAGCTCCTATCGTGGAACAGGCAGAACTTTCAAAACAAACCTCTAGTACAAACTTAGTACTAACGAGCTGACTGCCTGGGCTACGATGGCGCATGTTTGTTCTTTTTCTCTCCTCATCATCGACTGCTCCTGCAAGAAGCTACTGTAAGTTACTGACTCAGTTGGTGTAACTTACCGGTGGAGTGAAGCACAGTCTGTCAAACATTTAATCATCAAGAGGAGAACAAAGGAGGACAACAAAGAAGTGGATTTTTTTTTCTGCTACTTCATGTTTGAGTGCTGCTAGTGAACTTGTGTGTGTGTGTGTGCCCGTGTGTGCCTGTGTGTGTGTGGTTTTGTGTGTGTGTGTGTGTTGAGAAGCTGCTTGGTAGAGTTGTTCACCTTATTCTGGGCTCTACAAACTCAAAGTGAACCTCTCTAGCTGGAGAAGCTGAGACTGTTAAGTTACTTATGCCTGTTCTGAACTTTGCACTCGGTTGCACTCTTAAGAGTCGTGTCTCCGCCTGTTTAAAATAATGGTCAAAGTATCAAGCGAGTTAACAGTTAATGTTAAGAATCATTGGCAAAACAAAGGCAGCAAGCCTTAGGCAGAGCAGCAAATATCTCCAGCCTAATAAACAACAATGGCATACTTGAACCAACTACTTCATGGCCACTTGTTCACTATGAATAAAGCTGTCTTATTGACTTTAATTAAAAAACAAATTATCTGTGGTACACAATGACATCATTTTGACTTTGTATATGGAGCTTCCATGGAAAAAGATGAATGTCCCTGCATGACTAATGGAGGCTGCACAGTGGTTAAGTTATGCCAATATGTCACACTGGTATCAATACAGAGGTCGACCTGTATAACTGAGAAAGTTACCCAATAACACAACAGTCACAGCTGTGAGCGGTAGGTGTATCAGAATGATACAGAATTGATTTTTACATCTCATTGTTTTCATACTATTCTTTATTTCTTTAATGAAATAATGTTGTGTAGTTGCAAGGATGATGCAAACTGTCACTATGCCTAGCAAATGTGACCTAACATACAGCAGTGCACTTAAAAAAGTTTAAGGCAGATTCATTTTTAGGGAAAGTTAAGGGCTTCATTTTGCAGTCTGATGCACCGGGTGTAGACTTTGGGTCTGAACCTGCTACTGAGTGACTATTTCAGGCTCATCTTCCTCCTGTTCCACTATAGATACTTAAGTATTTTTGCAAGGGTACCCCTGCTGCATTCTGGACTAAGGTCACCCAAGATATGTGTGACTGGTATAAAGAAAAACACAAGTCAGAAAGTTTTTTTGCCCTTAAAGCAGAAGCATATTAAGCGCGGCCAGACCTTTCTTCAATGCTGACTTGGTGCTGTAGAGAGGGCTGGCTCTGCAAGACCAGGCTACATGGAACACATGCAGCAAACAGTTTTCTACAACAACCAGAACAAAAAAATGGAGCATGCAGTGAAAGAAAGGTTAGCTGCAGTTGTTAATATGATCATGCAGTTAGAAATCAATACTGAGTACATTCATTGACTTAGAGGGGGGTTTCCCTTCAATGTGCAAGAGCAAAGTCAAAGTCCTGCCTGCTGACATAGGCAGCACCTGCAGCAGGCCATTACAGCTGCAAAAAGTACATCATTAAAGTGGCTTTTTTAAGTTATCAGCACAACCGTGACAGATGAGGAAGCCCTATTTGTAGAAAGCCCTTTGTTCTTCACCACCTTTAAAAAAAAAAAAAAGTTCACTTAGTGTTTATTTTTCCCACAGAAAGTTTCAATTGTTTGTCGAGTTTCCCAGCAGTTTCAGAGTGTTTGTATTGGATCATTTATCCCTACCACAGAGAGTGTACAAACAGCATTGTACTGTGATTCCACTTTCACTGATTGACCTTCAAACGGTAATTGGCGAGTCTGGTTTAGTAGATGTCTCAGAGTGCAGGGTATTGGATGGCTGCCACGGAAACTCAGCTTTTTCTTTTCACCCTCTCATGCTCTCCTCCTTCTTGTTTCCTTTGCCTTCTTCTTATTTGCGTAATATTATTTACCAACCAATAACTGCGCACCCCCACCCCCACCCCCCATCCTTTCCCCTGTCTTGCTAATGCAAATACTTAACGTGGTTTTCATGTTTCATCTCATCTCTCTCACTCAGTCCCTCTCTTCTTTTTCTCTCTTTCTCTCATTGGCCCAAAGCATGGCAACTGCAGCAGCATGTAGCCTGCCAGCTGCCAGTTATGATGATGGTGACAGGGGTGCTGGCTGGGTGATGCTGACTAAATGGAACATTGCAGCACCACTGGCAGACACAAACTCAAGCACACACACGCACACACACACACACACAGACACAGATACATACACGTGCTCGCACACAACAACAGTGCCAAAGAGCACAACAGCCTTCAGGCCAACTAATAATTCTTCCCAAGCCATAGCCAGGGTGAGGCAGCTGAACACAACCCTTCGCTGCCCCAGTCTCCCACAGATGCTCTCTCGATGAGGAAATGGCAAGGGGATACTGCCGCCGTGACAAACCGCCCTTTAAGCTTGCATAAAAACTGTTACAAGTCACCTTGGCAGCTTTGAGCCTCATTTAAAAGCCACAAATCTTAATCAGAAGGGCTTTAACATTGAAACTACATCATTTATGAGTGAATCAGGTGTTTTCTTAAGCTGCAAAAACACACCGTTAGAGTGGATGGCACCTACAACACTATCCTCTTGTGAATGAACACGAAAGAAAGAAAGAAAAAGCAAAACTGCTTCACTCCAATATGACAGGTTTGGCTTCACATTGCTATCTGATACCTGTGTCTGTGTGTGTGTGTGTGTGTGTGTGTGTGTGTGTGTGTCTGTGTGTGCTTGTACATCTGGTTCACATTAGTGCAATTGCAGGTTGGTAGAATAAAGGGCTCGGAGGTGGTGGGTGGGATTTCCTTCCGCTTTCTCACACACACACGCAGTTTTTCCCTCCATGTGTTTTGAATCAAGAACATAATTAACCTTCAGAGGATTCCGAGGCCACGGCTCAGATCTCCTCTATAAAAATACATCTAAAAAACAGAACCCCCCAAAATATGTTTGATCCGTCTGCAGCGCTTTTGATTCGCTTTCCCACATCTGCCTCCGGACGGGCTCAGAGCGCCGCGGCATGAGTGGGAAATGGAGATGAAACAAGCTCGTCTACAGGTGGAGAGAGGAAGGGAATGTGACAGGAGTAAAATGATACAATAAATGGATAGATAGATGTAGGTAATTATTTCAGTATTAAATTGTCATCCAGTATCAAATCATCACTTTTGAAAAGTTTAAACCCAAATTTTTGACATAATGAAAGACATCAGTGATTTATTATTCATTGAGATTTTTAGCATTGTATTGTGTTGAGTTGTATACTTTCCTGTACATCTCCTCTGCTGTTGCTCGCCGTGGTGTCACACTGTTTGTGTGAAGGTGAATAAAGACGAGATGAAAGTGAAACCAGCCTGTGAGAAATGAGTGAGGCAGAGGACAGAGAGGAGGAGGGAGGGAGTGAAACAAAGAGAGAAAAAATTGGACAGGCACAGGTGCAGCTGACAGTGTGTGTGTGTGTGTGTGTGTGAGTGTGTGTTTGTAAGTGGTGTGTGTGTGCGTGTGTGTGCATGTGTGTGTGTGTCTGTCAAGAGGTTTCGTGACTGCTCCTTTGAGTGTTCACATTCCAGCACATCTGCTTTGGATGAAGCGTAGTAAACTCTGTGTGTGAGTGTGTGTGTGTGTGTGTGTGTGTGAGAGAGAGAGAGAGAGAGAGAGAGAGAGAGAGAGAGAGCGAGAGAGAGTGAGGCAGAGGAAGAGGGAAAAGAACAAACAAGACAGGAACATTTTTTAGTACTTTATTGAGCAAAATGCTG
>JAQMCX010000032.1:11717080-11783647 GCA_029814765.1 Acanthurus leucopareius
TTATGCGCTCTATTTTACAGCACACATGTTTAAAAAAATATTTGTCTCTGTGTGACAGTGCGTGACATTAAACTTGTGTGTGTGTGTGTGTGTGTGTGTGTGTGTGTGTGTGTGTGTGTGTGTGTGTGTGCGTTGCAGCAGTTTGTGTGTGTAATGACAACGGTTCTCCAATAGTCTTTTTATCTTATTTCATTCACACCATCTACACCTCCACCCTCCTCGCTCCACATCCATCCATCGTCTTCCAAACAGGCCTCCCACTGCCCGGCCTCGCCCCTCCCCCTCTGAGCCCCACCCCCCCCCCCCCACCGCAGTCGCCTCAGACAGAGTTACAAATGACCCCGTCCTCACAGAGCGAGGGCTTCGGCTTTTAATTAACCTTCCTGCTGCAGAGATGCTCCTCATGAACCTGAGGGATTTTTCAGCTCGTGTGCGGCTCAGAGCGTCGCTGCGTTCATTTTTCACCGTGTTAAGGAGAGAGACGTGATGGATTCATGGACTCTGTGATAAAACGTGAATTTGTGCATCAAAACAATGAAACAAACAACAGTTCAGCACCTGATGGAGGAAAACCAGAGAAAACATCCTGCAGTTTCACAGGAAGAAAGAAAAGTGCAAAACTGTTTCATTAACAAGCTCCAATCACAGAGCGGCTGTCGCTCACCTGACGGCTCGCTGGACTCGCCGACGGTCGCTTTGATCCTGAGCACCGCGATGGAGACGAGGGGGAGGATGAAGGTGATGGAGGTGAAGAACGCCCTGCGGAGGTGAAGAGACTGTTACACACACTGCTGTTTATATCAGTTTATAGTTTTTATCTAAAGTCAAGTGAAAAACAAAACTACAACTGATTACAAATGAAAAAAACAACACCTCAAAGACACTTTGTGTAAAACAAAGTAAATCAAACCCTTGAAAGTAAAGTTTTTTTGCTGAGTTTAGTCAAAGAAGAAGAAAACAGACGAATAATCACAAGAAACTCAGTGAGAAGGTGCTGCAGACGGACAGAACGTTGTCAGATAAAACTGAATCTCCACAGCATCATGACAACAAGAACCTTCTTCATCAACACATTTCACAGGCGCTGAAGGAGAAAGAGAAGAAGAAGAGGAAGAAGAAGAAGAAGAAGAAGAAGAGGGTGGAGAAAGAAAAGATGGAGAGAAGCTGAACAGACGGAGAGAAAATGTGTCATGGACAATTGGGCAGAGTTAGAGGATCCCAGGAGGGACAAACAGAGCCAGAGCTGCTGCACACCACCATCCATCACACACACACACACACACACACACACACACACACACAGAAACCACAGCTTCTCCAGCTTTTGGTTTGTGTGTGTCATGTGACAGTGTGAGACCTGTGTGTGTGTGTGTGTGTGTGTGTGTGTGTGTGTGTGTGTGTGTGTGTGGGTGTGTGTGTGTGTGTGTGTGTGTAAGCTCATATGTGTGTAAAAAGCATCCATGTCTCCAATTCTTTCCTGCTGAGTGTGTTTACCGGCACTATCAAACAGACCACCATCTCTTATATTACAGTTTACTCATCCACATACTCAACACTCACAGAGACAGACAAGCACACACAGACCCAAACACAGCCATACTGCATGCACAGATACTGTATGCAAACACACAAAACATATGTCCAATTAGTCCGGTCACACAGACACCATATACACACAGAATGCCCACCGGCTAAAGGATCTTTTCCCACATTGGCACAGTTAAAGAGACAAACGCTGAAGGACACTGAGGACACATAGAGAGTGAAAGAGGCCCCCAAACCCAATTTTCAGCCTGAAAACCACTGGCAGAGGGGCTGGCTGATAGGTTCAAAGCACAAAAAAAGCTTTGAACCAGCACATCCACTCTCTAAATGTGCTGTCAAAGTTCTAACTGTAAGGTGGTATGACAGTGTCATTTCAGAGTTAACCACTGCCACGGCAGAAAGAGTACGCATTATGCTGTTAAAGCAGAGAGAAACCTTACAATTTCCAATTTCTTTTACATAAAATGAAGGTGTATGTGGCCCTTGTGTCATAGATTTCAGGTTCCACAAACCTATGAAACCCTTTCAAAGCGTGATTGATAATTTCACAATTGCTGTCACCTGGAAAACTAGTTTTCCATTTTTCTTTTACCCTGTTTGTGACATGTTAGAAATTTCAGAAGTCACATGTTTTTCATCAGCTGCTGTGTTTGATAGTTGTGGGTGTGTGGGAGGAATCATTCTTCCCCATGATTCTGACCCTGAGACTAAGAGTTCATTTACACCAGCTGCAAAACACAGCTGTTAACCCCAGCAATAGACAGAGTATAAATAAAGAGAAGCGAATAAGGGAGGCAAAGATGGACGGTGAGGCAGAGAAGCAGAGAAATCTATTAGGGGCACACACATCTGCAAACTACACACACATACAAAAATTTATACAGTGTCAGGGCAAGTTTTAAATGACACACACACACACACACCTACACAACATCACTCTTAAGGCAGTTTCTGAGTGTCAAAGTGGTGAGAATATGCTCAATATATATGCACAGTAAATACCCGGAATAGTAGTCAAGCTTAGTAAGAGCATATTGGCAAAAGGAAAGTTTTCAGCTCACTGTGAAGGCCAATGAAGTGCACTGAAGCTTCGGCGGAGAAAAGGAGGCTAGAGAATACTCGTAAGGCGGCAGTGCAGAGGATAGAATACATTACCCTCTCTGCTCGGAAGAAGACCTTGCTCCTTTCAAGCACTCAAAGCCTCCATCAGTTGTGAGCCCTTGATAACTCAAGTGGTGTATGGATACTTTCAGCTCGCATGCAACAAGCTCAAAGTAGCAGGAAAACAGCGCGGTTCAACAACATGCAGAAAAAGCAAGTGTTTTTATAGATGTGGAGGCACAAGACAACTGCAGCAAGAGTCACGGCTACACTGACAACAACCCTATAAATATTAACATTGATGAATAATATTGTCAATGAAGCCGATTTTATGATGTTTGAGATTAAAGGAAGGATAATTGTTTTGTTTTTTTGACTGCATACTATTCTGAACGAGGACTGTGTGCTAGAGGGAAAATGCCATTTTTATCATTAAAATTTAAAAAAAAAATTAAAAACCAAGCAAACCTTTAACATTAAGATTTAACTTGCAAAAGATATCTTCTCATGTTTTGAATTATATTGCAAATTGTCTGCAAAAACTTTATCATAATTTTTAATGCAGAGAGTGATGCTGTGTATATGTTGTTTAGCATTAATTATGTCAATATAACCAAAATATGATCTTACCAACTGCCGAGGTCAGCCTATTCCTAGTGTTAAACTTTCCTTGTCAGGTTTTTCCTGCCATGCACTGACCTTCCTTTGCTCTCAGGTCTCTTTACTCCCATCTGTCCTGCAGTAACCCCTGTTACTCCCCATCCCAAAAACCTGACCTCCCTCAGTACCTGCACAACATTTCCCTGCTCCTCCAGTCCAACTGCATACAGTAGGTATTGACCCTCTTCCATTCATTCCATATCTGATTGTCTGTTTTGCTTTTGCTATGGTTCTTGTGGAGAAACTCCCAAAAAGGCAGTGACATAAGACATAAAGAGCCAGAGCCTTTTTCAGCAATGACTGAAAGCTAATCAAGGCACTAAGTAATTGCATAACAGACATGAAATGGATCTCATTTCATTTTATTAAAAGCAAAGGATCCAGACGATAGAGGCTCTGGTCATGTTTTCAGTCAAACAGTCAATAGGATCTAATGGAAAATAACAATAAGATTCTTAAACAGCGTAAAAATATTCTTTTAAAGTTTTATTTTCCATGACTGCTAAATGACAAAAAGTCATTTTTGTGTGGGTGTTTTTCTGGCTCTAAAGGCTGCATAATTGGTTGCCAACCCGTAATGCTAAAATGAATGTCATTAATTAATACTTAATTTCAATTCTAAAACGATAAATTGTCTATGAGTTCAAATGTTGAGATAAAGAATACAAAGCATCAGTTCTTCTAAAACAGAGTAGATTTTTTCTAGGAAAGATTAACAGCCTGCTGGATGCTGGGAACAGCATATAGAACAGCTTTAATTAAACTCATTATGGGTGGAGTCATTACATCACAGTATCAATCAGGAATGAAGAAAATAAAATGAAATGAGACACAAGTTATAATTTAGCAATAAACAAGGTTAAATTGCCAGGGCTTACTCCGGAAACAGAGCAGGACATTAACTTGAGCTAAATGAAAATATGCAGAAAACTAAAAAGATTGCAGAGCAAATCAGCACTGGCTAAATTGGTCTCTGCGGAGCACTCCTGAGGCAAGTGAAGACATGATGCAACATCCTGCAAAGCATCTTCAGAAACTCAAATGGCTTCAAGTGCAGCAGTGCAGCCATTAAACATGAAGAATCAAACAAGAGGGATAGCCAATTGACATTTTTCTGAGAATGTGGAGATTTTTCGCAAGAGAAAGATTTTCTGGTTTCGAAGTTATGGATATGAATTTGACCCTGCACATCTTTGTGATCTCCAAATTCACAGAATTAAATCTCCATTAATTCTATGCTGTTATATAGATGTGTGTCACTTAGTGCATGCACACACAAAAATATGCGCATACAAAAACATAAATGCAGTATAAATATGTATGCAATGAATTGTTTGCATATAGACTCTTATGTCAACATTTCTCACTGTGCTTAAGTTCTCAATTTTTTTATTAGGGAATATACTCTTGTTCTTTAGGAAATGAAGCACAGAGCCCTGTTATGGTTGGCTCAGTCAGGCTCTGATTAACTCTGACTGAAAACATCAGGTCCTCTAAAAACTTACAAACTATTTTTAGAAAGGTTCTTAATTCTGCCAGTTATAATTAAGTAGACATATGCTGCAGTGTTGCTGATGCCTTTTGAAGTAAAATGCAAATGTTTTATTCTCTGTCACTTGCATATCACTTGTTTTTCATTTATATTTATCTTGACTTCATGTGGTATTTCCCTGACAGTGATAAATTGGCTCATTTTACTATCTGTCCTGCATTACCAAAAACAGTAAGAGTTCCCTATTCCTGTATATATAAAGTCATTGCGGTCAAATAATTGCAATTTTTTTCTGTTTTTGTTTTTTTGCAGCAAAATGTCAAGAAGTTATAAGCTATAGTTATTAGTCATGCTGCCTTGTTATATTTTCATTAAACTATACTTACTTTCTTTGTGGTAAGAATAGGTTGCCTAATGGTCAAATCAGCGAATGACGTGTGAATATGAACATGCCTGTTTCCTCTGGCAACACATCTGCCAAGTGCAGGTAAGAGAGAGGGGAAAAGTATAAAATATTCAAAAAATATCAACAAGCTTTTATCACCTCAGCTCTACTTGAGATTATATACCAAGATCAATCCTGTTTCGCAAATGTGGATTTTCTAGCCAACTTAATAACAAGACAGCAGCAAGTAAGCTTAAAGGGATTGTTGGGTTTTTTGAAGTAGGGTTTCATGAGGTACTTATTAATAGTCTGTGTAGCTCCAACAATAGATAGCTGCTTGCACACCTACGGTTTGGAGAAACAGTAGGAATACTGGTGAAGAGTGAAGAGGTATTGTGGATGAGGACAGCAGAGAAACTGAAGCTGCTGTCATTTTATCTTTACCAAACTCCAATGATGCAGCTTACTGCTGCCTCTATTGGTAGGTATCTTTTACATATGTGTGTGATTTTGGTGAATCCTAACTAACCCATTCAAACACCAAAGTAACACGATAACACAAACAAACTAACAGATTGAGGCCTTGGTAGATCAGCACCATCCGTGCTCTGCAAGGTAAATTTACTAATTTTCCCAAAGGAGTCTGGTGGTTTTCAGGGAGCATTAATGGATATAACAGCTTTCAGCAAAATTTGATTCATAGCTGTCCTTTGCTGAGCTTACTACAGCAGTGCTGAAAGCTGCTGCTTGCTGAACTGGTGGCATGCCTACTATCATCTACTGTGGGCAGTTCACTGACAGTGGATAGGTATCTCACACAACCCCAATTCAAAAACTCAAACTCTCCTTTTAACTCAGGGTCTTAAAAACACTAATTAATACACGTGTGTGCAGTGTCACACACTGTTATCCGCCATCATCTCACACTTTCTTACTCACTGCATAAATTTATTGTCAAACTATTTCTCATCATTCTTAAAAATCCTTTAATAAACCCCTGGGCTAACTGTGCTAGGAAATTATTTCACTAACATGAAAACACACACTCACAAGCAGACAGATGGTGTCTACTAAATGGGAGCTGAGCCATGTGTGTATCCTCACATGTGTGTATCTTTGCCGAGAAGCAGCACTGGAGGGAGGTGTGTGTTAGGCATGATGATGCCCCAATGGGAGGGGGTCTGCTGGGTTACTGGAGCGATATGTTCATATGCAGGAACACGTGCACACACACACAAACACACACAAAACACCTGGACAGAGAACGCCGGTGTGAGGCAGCGATAGCATTATGATTACATCATGCATCTATTAAATGCTTGCAAATGCAATCCACACACATCTAGTGCGCACATTTAGTAGACGCAAAATGCCACAAATCACAGAGTGGGTAGAAATAAATGAAATAGATGTTCATTATTCAAGATGTGCTGATATACAGACGTATCAAAACGATCACATAATAGTATATTACTGTGCTGCACAAAGTCCACACCATCAATTATGTGCAGATGTCGATGTGTCCTGATGTGGAAATGTGTTAATCATAAAATATTTAGTGCAAACAGACCTGCTGAAGGCAAGAACTTCAAATATATACACCACAAACAGAGAAGGATGCAACTGAAAAAAAAGACCTATGCTTCTTTGTAATTATTCATTTTTTAATGATTGACATTCAGTTAAAATGTGAGTGCCAAGACTATTCTTTTTTTTTTTTAAAGAGACCGCATGCCAATCGGTTCTGTTGATCACTTTTTAATAAATTCTTGTTTCTACCTTAAATAATAAAGCCATATCAGGACTGAACAGCTAGGGGCAAGTAAAATGCGACATCAGGCTGATAAATCTAGTAACTCACTAATCCAGTCGGGTTTGAGCTTAATTAAAAATGCCCTCCAGTGTTTGAGTGGTTGAAACTCTAAATATCTTAAGACACAAACATTAAAGTTTTCCTGAAAAGAGTAATTTATTTGAGTGGTGTCGGAGGATGTGGACAAAACTCCAAACTGTTTTGCACAAGTCTGCAGTAAATTTGAGAACAAGGTGGATTAAAGTGGAGATGTTTTGCAAAAACATGTCAAATTACTAAAAAAAACATCATGGAAGTGCCATAACATGAGCTGACAGCATTTTGGTTGCTGACATGACAAAAACCTTGATTTAATATTTGTTATCACTAAACACCATTTACAAAGACACATCAGCGAGACTGTCTCATTTATTTTCCCACTGTAACACTCACGTTTCCAAAGAGAATAAAAAGAGTGTGTTTGAAGAGTTTATTTACGTGTTTGAGTAAAAGAAAAACAGAGCAATAACCCAAGTTGCTGCTGTGTATCAGTGTTGAATTAAAGCTCTGCATCAGAGGGCTGCATGGATCTGACTGAATCAGCTATGCTTCAATGGCCCAGTAATGATTAAGCAATGAGACATTTTCTGATGGGGGAAAAAAATGCATTCCAGCTGTCACTGCAGAATTTCCCCCCAAAGTGCTACTATGTAGAACTAATTAGGCATATTGTATCATAAAACTCATGTTTCTGAACAACCTGTGTGCAAAAGGCTTTTAGGCTGCCTTCTGATGACTGAACAAGGAAATTATTTTGAATTTTCAAAAACATTTTTTTTTCTCAGGGGAGAAGTTTTCTGGAGCTGCTGCACCGCAGAGGAAAATAAGACTTCAACAATAGCTACATGTCTGTGATCTTTTCCCTTTTGGGTAACTTCTGTACATTTGCTCTCCCAGCGGGAGGAGGAGGGGGCGCTGCGGGTTCAAATCTGGTCCAAAGCATGGATCTGAATAAACACTGCATGCTTCAGTGATTCAATAATGTGAGAGCGCTGAGAGGTTTCTCGAGTGGAGGAAGATAAAAAAAAAAAAAAAACACAAATGAATGCCATTTGCAAGGGAAAAAGCTTAAATTGCCATCAGCACTTGTCCTTCACTCGGTAAGGGTAAATGGAATATTTTGTGGTACTAAATTAAAGAGAACTTCAGAGTCAATGTAGATGGTTAAAATGATGAATCTATGGTGTATTGCACTTGCTGATGAGCTAAATCTAAATGAAACAGCATTGCATTACACAAAGGAATAAGTCCAAGGCTAAGCACAAATCACCAAATGCAATTAGTGAGAACTTGAGGTTTTTTTTTTTACTCACTACTTGATGTCTTTTCATCTCGCCAGCAAGGGTCATGCACATGTCTGCGCCGTGAGGTTGTTTGTTTTATGCTTCAATAAAGTTAACATAAACACACAGAGAATATTATTGATTTAATTGTGCAGGCTTACACAATACACACACACACACACACACACACACACACACACACACACACACATGCCCTGTAGTAACCAAGGCTGTTGAATGTGACGTTTTCACACAAAATTCCCACTTGGACCCATAAAACTTAATCAAACCCACAAAGCTACTTCCCCTCTAATATTTCCTTATTTTGCTACCCTCATTTTGTAGTTAAACATTTTTGTCTGAGTAGCTTACAGCAGAAAACGCGCAAATTATTGTCTCACATCCATCTCCCTCCTTTCCAACACAAAAACCACCTGCCTATCGTCACTTGCATCATCCCATCTACCTCCTCTTCCTCCTTTTTCTCCCTGTCCTCCTGCAACCAAAAACCAGCCATTCTATTCAGGATCCCACATACATTTATTTACTTGTGATGGCCTGCCACAATAACATTGCCCATCACATATTTTCTGTCTGTGGCTGTGTGCATGGCTCTCTCCCTGTCACTCTGCCTCTGTCTCACAGACACGTCAGGTGTTTCCCACACATAGACTTTACTTGGGCGGATCGCCCAGGTATATCAAAAGCTGCTAAAATATTTTTGAAGACTAATTTTAGCATTTCTTAGTTTTTTATTCTGTCTATCTGAGAGAAAAGAGTCATAAACTAATAGATAATTTGGAACAAACAGTGAAGCGTTCTCTGGTTTTACGTCCCTTCTATCCCTGATTTTGAGCGACCTCGCCTCGATCGTTAGCCAACTTGTGTTATAGTTTTGTAAAAGCTTGTAAGTCCACCTGGTTAAAGCCAAAATCATCAGGTACCATAGTTTCAACAGGCTTCATTATTAACAAAAGCAAAATGCATTACTTGGGTGATAACCTGCATATTGAAGTGTTCTTGGACGAAGATGCTGAACCACATATTACTTGTAACGGCTCTTCCATCTGTGCGTTAGTGTGTATGCATTCTTGATGAGCAGGTTGTGGTGGTCAAGGTGAGCAGATTATAAAAGTTTGTGAGTAAACACTTGAACAAGAAGGAGAATGGAGAAGAGTTAAACAGTTACATTGTCATTCTGTGGGATACATTGCCATCCTCTTGCAGCAATGCAGCTACCTTCCAACGCTCCCCATCGAGCAATTGCCTTGATTTTAATGACTTTTTCAATTATGTCTACTTGGCTACAGCTCTTACTCTGTAATCTCCATCATTTCTATCCATTAAACTCTTGCATCCCCCCTGGCACCAATCAATCTTCAGTTTCTTTTAAACTCTTTAAAGCAGCAGAGCACTTTTTTTTCTATGAATAACAACCTAACAACCTCCTGACCCACCTCATAACAAGCTATTAAAAGGTTACCACATGAGGGGGAGGAAGAGGAAAGAGCAGGAGAAGAGAGGCAACCAAAAGCCAAAATGCACTTTTCTTATTAAAGTTGAGCACAATACACATCTGGCACATGCACATTTGAGAGGTCCTACCTGCTCCTTGACGGAGGCGAGGATGGAGGAGGTCGTCTCTGTCTCAGATCTGTCACCGTTGGAGGCTGGCATCACGGGGGCCACCATAGCCCCCTTTTCCTGCTCCGCAGGCTGCTCTGGCACCGGCATTGCTGCTGTGAGCACACACACACACACACAAAAGAAACAAAATGAAGCTTCCTGCTTTTTTAAAGATCCAAAAAAGGGCAAGTAAAACTAGGTCATGTCAGCTGTCAATCTTGTTTTAAAGCCAACATTCAGTTCAAGAAATCAAGTTTGTTAGAGGCTGCCTTCCTGGATCTCTGATAGTTTATTCAATCAATTCCTGTTTCTCATTATGAGAAAATGAATGGTAGAAGGGTTGGCTGATTTAAAAGAATTTTAAAACCAGTTTGATATCAAGCTAATTATTCAACCTAATGCTAAATTTTATCGCTAGGTGTCAGATGTAACTTTAACGCTCCCAAGTGGGACACAAGTAAAGCCTTGAATGAGCAAAACAACCAGAATAACTGTAACACAGATTTTAATTTTGCACAACAAAAATGCTACTTAACTCTTCTGTTTCTAAAGTTTAACATCAAAATATTAAATAAATATAATTTCAAATTTGAGTGGTGTCTGTCACAGCAAAATAACCCAATATATTATTTAACATAAGGCCAGAAAGACAGCCTATTAAAGGCGAAGCCACTTTAGTAACATAGAAAAGGTCACTGAACTGACAACTGCAGGGAGATCATTATTGTTTACTCTTTTTCTGAATAGTGGCCGTTTGTTTTGGGGACAGAGTTCAGTCTAAGTGGACATTCTTCAGACAATTTGGGGTTTCAGAATGATGAACTGTAAGGAAAAAGGGGGTCTTATTTTTTCTCCCAGTCATAACTGAGTCAGATCGAAACACAGACACTACACATATTTGCAGATTCGGTGTGACTTACATTTTCCTAGGATCCCATAAATCCAGCTTAGCCATCAGAAGGGAAAAAAGACACTTCTTATATCCCCAGAAAATCCTCATGTTTGAGTTTTCTTTAGTACTAAAGCCATCCACTGATAGTTGTCAACACATTCGTTGGACACTGTGAACAGGAGCAGCTAACAGCTTATCTGCCATACTTTTAATGGTGCCAAAGAATATGTATGGGGGCATGATGTAGCTTACAACACGGAGAAGGTTAACACAGCTACAGTTGCCCAACAGCTCCAGCCCTCTAACAGCAGGGCACCCTGAGTTTTCCTAGTTTTGACTCAGGAAATGCTTCTTATGAGACTTAGAAAATTCCCGCTTTAGACTTAAAAGGTGACATGAGTAGGACTTTAAATTTCTCTATGTTAGATCCAAGTTTTCTAGAAATAAAAGGTTGCACTGTGCATAAAAACATCTAGATTTGATTACCAGTTTTCATCTAGTATAGAAAATACTGCTATTATGAAAAATATGCTTCAATTACAATTTTAATCATTCAATTACATTAATAAAGCAGAAAATACAACTTGTACAGTCTTTTTTTATTCACCAAGATGATTGAATTTTTTACAAACTCAGCTTTGACAGAAAAAATAGTTACAATGAAACAAAGATAGTCTGGCAGTTAATATCAGGTGGACACAATCCTTAAACGTGTCAGTCATACAGTCAGTCAGTCAGTGTGCACACTCTCTGTAGATGCTGGGTGCATGTGACATGCAAATGAATTCGAAAGCCTGGCCTGGAAATTTAGACAGTAACACACACAGAAATATACTCACTGACACACACTCACAGAGTCACATCTCTCACCTGCATAACTGCCAATATGTCACTTCACAAACTGGGGTCCATGTTGACTCGTTAAATCACAATCCTACTTCCTTCATTCAGGAGACGGGAACATGTGTCTCTAACTGAAAGTGTCAGAAGAAGTATCCAGATGCTGTACTTAAATACCAGTAATGCTCTGGGAAAACACTCCACTACAAGTAAAAGTTCTACATTTAAGACCATAGTGAAATGAGAGTACTGAGCTACAGCAAAATGTGTTTGAAAGCATCGAAAGCAAAAGAACTCATTCTGAAGAAAAAATGGTCTCAACAGTTTGTTATTATACATAATGTTTTTGTATTAATGTGCATCCGATGTGTATGTTGCATTATACTGCAGCAGGTATTTAAGACTGAGCATATTTAAACTACTAAACACACTGCAGGGCTTGAGCGGCAGTATAACATTTTATAATATCCCATAACATTTTATGAGATCATATTATGTGTTTAGTATTGTTGTCCTGTAAGAACCACAAATCTATAAAAGGATAAATTTTTAAAGATATGTAGTCAAAAAAGTCTGTGTTTTAATGAAAAACAGCCAATGTGACAATGCATTTATAGCTAATCGAATACATTTTTTTGTTTACTTTAGACATTTGCATATTAGAAATAAGAGAATTCTCTAAACCCAAACACAAACACTTGATCCTTCAGTTTGTTAAAAAAAATTAAAAATCACTACATTTGGAGATACATGGTTTGGTGGACAGGAGTAGTCTAATAGTTTGCTAGCTGAAAAGTCAGCTCTGAGACAAATGTAGTGCAGTTAAAAAGTAAAATTCACATTTCCTCTGAAATGCAGTAGATTAATAGTATAAAGCAGCAAAAAAAATTTAAATACTCAAGTAAAGTTCAAGTACCTCATCTGTACCAAAGTAGGACTTGATTGAATGTACTTATTTCTATGCAATCATTGGTTACCAGCTCAATTTTAAAAACCCTCTTGTGATGATAACAGTATTTTTTTTAAAAATCATAACTTTTGGATCTTTAATCTTTATCAAACACCAACTGTTAGATATTAACATCAGTCCTGCATGAATACATCTGACTTTCCTCTTTGCTGCAATTCATTCACAGGTCTGCAGAGCACGCTGAGAGTAGTAACAGATGTATCACTCTGACACTTCTAAAGTGGGTCATCTTTAAAATGTACAATTATTTAGAATTTCATCCTTTTGTAACATTAACTGAAATTGCTTTCTATCATCGATAAAAAGCTTCTTTCCTATCTGAACTAAGAGCACACAGAGAGAGAGAGAGAAACATAAAGTGAGAGAAATCAGGAAATTGGTCTGCGAGTGTTAGAGAGAGAGGCTGCCATGAGGACGGGATTTTGTCAATACGGCAGCCTTGACTTCAGTAAAGACTTAATAATGAACTGATTGAGTGTGGGATTTGATCATCGAGCTACTTCCTTTACGATGGACTCAACCCTTCTCTTTCAATATTCATAGAGAAGATGCAATCACATGCCTTGGTGAGACTTGGTGACGCGTGTATTTACACACAGGTGCATGCAAACTTCTGCAGTGAAATCTGAGTCATACATTTTAACAGCGCTGTACAGCTTAAGCAGGTATTTTAAGGGCAAATATCTATTCACAGCCATGTCATATAGAGAGCTGATTAGACAGAAGTTGAGGGTAAGTGAGCCATTAGTGTCAAACAAGTCAGCTCACAAAAGTCTGAAGATCCAGACAGCCTGAAGATCAAACATCCAGTCAGTCTATCAGCCAGGCAGCTAACCACCAGACGGACAGCAGGCTAGACAGGGTGGTGTCGGTAAATAAAAGATGCTCGCGAGATGGCCCGCAGATGGTTATTTTCGCTCTCACTGACAAACACCACTACTGGGTCTGGCATATCCCCTCCTGAGAGGAGATGAGTCACCAGAGTTTGGCTCCTGAGCAACCGAAACCCCAACAAAGACCATATTACACCAGCTGGCAGACTGCCGCATTTCTCTTGAAAGAGACGGCCAAATGTGCGAGTCAGTGGGCAGAGGGGAGACTTACTTTCACCTTCTATTATGGAGTCCTGCAGTTGTTTTCTACAGTAAACACCTCCGGCAATGAACTGGAGCCCTGAGCCACCACAGCAGAGTGAACCCTCGTAAACATGTGCTCCATCAATAATTTAATCTGTGGCTCCTTGGCAACGGTTTTGTGCCGTGGCGGTTATTGTTTTGTTTTGTTTTGTTTTTACACAAACCCTACAGATACGTCTGTAGCGCCGAACACTCCTCTATTTTGAAACGGGTACGACAGACCTTTTTCATGGCAGGAAAATCACAGGTGTGACTAATAACATTAATGATGCCTTCATTTGCTTTAGCTGTGCCAGTAAACCATGCCAGTGTGCCAGCCTGCACAATACCACAGCCTCCTGCAGCGGCACAACAAAATAAAATGCAGCCCTTATTAGTTACACTTGTTTCCACAAGTAACAATATCTGCACCCAGTGGCTGTGTGCTTGTTAGTATTTTTTAAGAAAATGTGCAATTCTACACCTGTTCAAGTATAAATAAACGCAGAGGAAGAATTGAGTAATTATCGCTGTCCGATTGCCTGTTTTACTGGAGAACGGTGCTTTATAACACTGGCTCATAAGATAATATATTATCCCACTGCTTTCTGACACAACACACACATTATTCAGTAAACTGCAAAATACGAGCGTGAAATAGTTGCATTCAGTAAGCAAAGCAAAGCTTGAATGATTTAGATAAGTGCATTCTCGCAGTCTAAGACTGAATCACCTGGATCACTGAAGAGAAATAAATCTGATTCCAAACCCGGCAGCGACGCAATTTTCGGGCCTCTGCACACATTAATACACATCATTGTGAGCCGTTTATTGTCTGAGGAAGCCAGTGATCATGCATAGAGAGGCGCTAACCCTTTGTGATTTGTGTCCAGGCAGGTGCTGTGTTGAGAAAATGGCAAAGTTGGCTCACTGTATATGGGCTGTTTCAGAGGTACTCCACCACCTCAGTGCTCCTCCTGGGCCATTGTCAGCTGGCGCAGTCGAGCTGCTACTGAATAGATGCGTTACGTCCTGCAGGGTACAATATAAAAAGGAACCTAAGCTTAGAGGGTGCTTTTGTAACCCCGGGGACGCATTTAATTGGAGCGCACGCTTGCTGATTTAAGTTCTGTGTGGCTTCCTGTTGAACTGAGGAGGAATGATGGCCTAACAATTCATTTTGCTCAGGCCTAGATAAGACATGAAAAAGCTCAGACAAAGCCTCCTGTTTTTGACAGCGTGGTAGAGGACCCGGCGTTTAGCAGAGTTCCTTAGAGAACAAAGTGTAAACAGCAAGAGAAAAACTGCACATCAGTTTGAAGTTTCACTACTACTAATTTCTTCAGATGTTTACAGTCTGCGAAGGAGAAAACCGAACAAGCTGTCAAGGAACTACTGTATCTTCCTCTGCACACTGCGATTGCATGTTTCTGCTATGCAGGCTCAACAACAATGTGGAATATCTGCTGTGGTTGGATAAAGTTTTTATTTGTCACTGCAGTATGTGCTTTTTAGGGATTAGGGAGGCCTTTCCTGAGTATCAGAACCAATCAGATAATATTTTCTAAAGAGTCCATATTGGCTTAAAACAAGCCGATCAAAATCCAATTCTCTACTCTATTTTGTCCATCTTACTAAGTTAGTGATGCAGTGTGGCTTCTCTTAATGACAGGACAGCTGGGCTTTAATGTCATGTTCCACAGCACAGCGTTATTCACCAAATGAGAGTAAAAATGAAAGGTAGTTAACTTTGTTTCGACACCCCAGTTGGCAAAATACATTGATTCATTAAGCTGTTGTCTCTCCATTCTTAGAAGAACAGTGTACAAACAATTCAGCTAGCAGCCTCTCATCTAAGCTCACTGTTACTACTGCTTGAAACTACAAAAAGCAGCAGCAGCAATTCAGCTGTTGCTAAATAGCACCAACTGTGTGAGTAAGTGAGTTGGGGGGGCGGGGGCATCTAACTTTGGTTTGTGTGCTCTCTGCCAGTGTTTGTGCTCAGCCATTCAGCCAAACTGTAACATGACTGTTAGAATTCACACAGAGTGATGCTTCTCTCCAGCCGATCACTTCATGATTGTTTCTGAAGTCTTCCAGTTTTCTTAAATCAATACTTCAAGAGTTACAGCTTAATAGTTTTAAATCAGGCGTTCAGTGTTTGGATGAAGTAGCGTGTGAAAAACAAGGTGAGGCTGAATCAAGAAGGCAACAGCTGTTATTTCAATGTGTCAGATACCTGTTTGATCAACATTAAGGAGAAAGTCAGTATCAGATCAGACTCTGTCAGCACAAACTCTACATGAATGAATTTGTAAAACTCAATCTAAAATAAAACTATGTCTGCATCAAAGATTAATTAAGACACTTTGAATATGCAAAATATTTGTTTGAAAATAACATATATTGAATAGATTTAAATCTATGTAATAAAAGAAATTATTTACATTAACCATTTAGTTTAATTTTTACTGAAAATTGAATGCAGTAATATTTGTCGAGGGCTGCAGAGTTGAGCACACAGTCAAATATGGGGTGAGTATAAAGGCTTAATTGAAAGACATCTTATCAACCAGCTTCCAGGCTTTGACATGGTGGTTATTTTATAATGAATGTGGGCAAACGTGGTCTACTTGGTGGTAACTGTCAGCTTCTGATTGAAAAAAAAGCACATCTGCTCCCCACACAGGAAACACACATGAATTTGCATACAAACTCGAAGGCTGCTCACATCGTGAGTCATTGGTTTAGCAGGATGGGCGCCCCTGACCCACACACACACCATGACCTGACAGGCCTTCACACCTGCCCCTTACGGCAGAACACACCTTACACTAACATATGCATGCACCCAAACACACACACACACACACACACACACACACACACATAAATATATTCAGTGCATGTGCACAATTTTCACTTAAGTCCAAAGCGATGTCCTTTCCCTTTATCTCATGACCCATCAGCTTCATGCCTTGCGGGCTCGGCTGCATTGCCCTGCTCTGCCCTTTAACCAATTCTTCTCTTTTTATCCTCTTTTCATCCCTTTTTCTTCGGGTTACGGGTTTGATTATCTGGCCAGTATCTATGCATTAAATATGCAACACAGACTTTTTTCAAATTTTGAAAATTATTTTAGCAACTACTTCTCTAATTCTTCTCGAATTTCCTGTTAATTTGCTTTCTTTTGTTTGTTAAATCTCATCTTTCAGATCTGGGTCACGTCACTAGTATTGCTGTTCAGGAATTCATTGTCTCCTCATGTTTAAGTGGATGGCTTCTCTAAGGAGGACAATCAAAAGTGTGCTTCTCCCTTTCACATGAAATGACACTGTTAAAATATTTAGAAGACTCTGAAATGCAATCTAAGTTGTAAATATGGATCGCAGGATGGCTGTACAAAAAGAAGAAAGTTCCTTGGGGATGTGTAACACTGTAGCCTCAGAGTTAGGATTCATCACCAGCCCTCACAGACTCACCAGAGTCAGTCTTTTATTTTAGTGCTTTTTTTGGATTTTGATGTATTAAACTGCTGAAGCAGGAGGCCTCGCACAATGGGTCAGCCTGTCACTAAAATCTGGTGTTTCAGATTGCAGTTTTTTTTTTTTTCTGCTATAAAACTCAACCCTACTGCAATGGATATCAGCATGATATGAGACCCGTCATTTCAGCCAGTCAGTGTGCAGCAGTGTCTTTGGGTACACATTGTGCTCATCCTAGAAATACAAAATACAATGCAAAAAAAAAAACAACTGCAGCACTGTGTATTGTTCAGCTTTGACTCTGGTTCAGATGAAATTTAAGTAAACATAAGCTCACAATACTGCAAGCTACTTCTGAGGATTTCCTTTTTTTAATAGTTTTAACATATCACTGAATCATTTGCTTTTTTTTCATTGCCAAACACAGGTACCAGCAGGCAACAAAGTGTAAATCTGCTATTAACTGTTAATAAATTTGAAGCCTTCGGAGCTTGAGGCCGACCCTTTGTGTAGGATTTTTATTTTCTAATAGCCTGCATTATTAAGAAACACACACACACACACACACACACACACAAATATCCTGTTGAGCCCTGTTTACAGTTAGTATTCAGAATTTACTTAGACATGCTTAAATAAGCCTAAGAGGAGCTAATGCACTGTCTCACATTTCAAAGACCAATGCCTCTAAAATGGCTCAGTGTGACATAACAATTCTTGCACATTAGATTTTAATTCCTGACGATGCAAGGACACTGAAAAAAATATTGGCTTTGATGGATCATACACACACACACAGGTACAGACATCCAGGTTAATTGGGTCTATGTGCAGTCCATCTTTTGCAGACTGACTCATGTTAGTATGTTCCTGATAGCTATAAAACCTGTACCGTTCCATGTGAAATGTTAGTCATACTTCATGTTATCCTGTTTTTGAAGTTCAAAAAGAGGAACATGTAAATTAGACTTGATAGAAACATCTGACTTTCTGAGTTTTGAATATATTGTAACTCATTAGCTGAATGCAATTCATCAGCATCCTCAAGAGCTCACATAATAATTATGCCTAACATAAGGCTAATAATGCTAATGTCATCAGAATGAGGCAAAGCTTAGAAAATGAAGAAATAATAATTAGAATTTCCACACCCAATTTCCCCAGCCAATCACTCCTGATTTTCAAAGACTGCTTTGCCTTTCAAAACTGATTCCTAGAGTCTGCCACATATGAATGTCTCTGATGATTGATAGCTCCAATTTACCTCCATGTACCGTCTAATATTAAACTCTGACTAATGCATAATTCAGGCAGCACTGCTGAGAGACGGTGAGGGTGCGTGGACAAAAATACACACACACACCACCGTGCACACCACATCACAACCTACAACAGATGCCTGTGAGACTGAGCATGCAAACATTTTTAAATATGCAGACACACCCACAACCAAAAATAGATTCTTGGGTGCAGAATCTTTATGAACTAAAACAACCAAAGAGATACAAACATGTGGCATAATATCTTTGGTTTTTACTGCTTTTTTATGCATTTAACATATTTTTTTGACCACCTTCCTGTGGTCAAGTTAAATATGACAGTATCCATCCCTTTACTGTCTAGAGCCACTTATCCTTTGCCTGGTTGAGCCAATCCCAGCTGTCACTGAGCAGGAGGCGGTGTACGCCCTGTTTGGGTCACCAGCTCATCACAGGGCTGACACATAGAGACAAATAACCATTCACAGCCAGATTTACACCTGTGGGCAATTTCTGGAGTCACCAATAAAACTTGCATGGCTTTTTACTGCCGGAGGCAGCTGAAGCAACAGGAAGAAAACCAGGGAAGACACACATATTTAGCTATAATGTGTTCAGTTTTTTACTTATTACTTTTTCACCAAATTAAGATGGTTAAGATTAAGAAATCTGAAATAATAAAGGATAAGGAATCTTAACAAGCTGAGTTGTTTGAGAACCATGATGCTTTTCACTGAGTGGAGGATTTTAACTAGGTATCTCATTTAACAGACAAAGAAAATGTCAATGAAAAACCAATATGTCTGCAACGTTTGTTAGTATCACCAAACTGATGTTGATTCAGCTTAATATCATAACTTTATTGAAACTACTACATTAAATGAACTCACTGAGTTTTTAACATCTGAAATAATTAATTGATTTATCAGCTAAAATTATTACTGTGAGCATATTTCATGCTGACTACACATGCACATTCAGAGAAGTGGAGCTTAATAGCAAACCACATATTAGGCTGTCAATCATAAATGAAAGAAGATATATTCAGATGGCTCCATCTTTAATACGAGAACTGAAACTGTTCTACAAAAGTCCTATTACGTTATGATTTTTGATTAAATCTGAATAATATATCAGGATTTATACTATCATCTATATTTTTCATATTTTTGTGGGCACAGTACCAGTAGACTTCTCACACGTGACACACATTCACCACATACATAAATCATTCATATATATAAATTCATGCATGGCTGAAAATTTGTGCAAATCTACAAATAAGTACAAAATTATCTAAATATGAGAGCTGTGATTTTTCTAAGCATGTCGGTGCTTATGTAGTCTCAGAGCCCCACAGCTTATAAATGTGCTAAAAGCAATAAAAGCGTGACCGTCCACATGCGCGTCTTGAAAATGCGTACTGGTGGTTTGTCAAATGCATGTTCCCTCAGAGAAATAAACAAACTCAGATAACCCCGGCAGAGATGTTACCAGAGCACAAAGTGAGACTGGAGCTGGGTGCGGCTCGTAGCTCCAGCAGCATCACTGATTCGGGAGGCTGGTCACAGATGATGCCTTAGGCCTATTTTCCTCGCTTTCAAAAGCCACAGCGCAAGCAGTCAACAGAGACAGCAACATTGATTATTTCAATCAATACCTCCAGCTATTGCTACTGTTGCATTTATATGATACACTGTACTGTGTTACTTTGAGTGCACCAATTATTTGGGAGTCCTCTACAGTAACAAAAAAAATTACTATTCAATAGATTTTTCTTAAAGGAGAAAACAAAATATATTTCAGGTTTTTTTTTTTTGGTTGTTTTTTTTTTTTTGCTACAGTTGTAGCCTGAAGCACTAGAAGTGCAGCCCATACAGATACACACACACACACTCACAAACACACTTACTGCATACACACATACTGTATATGTACACGGTTCAGCCAGGCAGTGCAGAAGCAGTGAGATGGCTGACCTAGATTGGGTGCTGGGTTTGAAGACATGCAGGAGAAACCATCTGCATACAAAGTCAGAAATCTCTATTCCCACAGTCAGAGAAACCATATAGGTAGAAAATGTTCCAACTTTTTTCTCCCGCAACAGAATATTGTAAACTTTTCCTCCCTATGGTGGCTTTCTTTTTTCTTGTTTTTGACATTACGATAGCAGGAAGAAGGGTGGGACACACAGGAGACAGCGAGGAGAGAGATGTAGATGATATTCAGATAGACTGAGGAGCCCGCTGTGGTGTTATTTGATCCCTGACTGACGATACTGCCTCTACAGGTAAACAAGTGCAACATCTGAATTGCAATTAGGAGGGTGTTATTTAATGGAAAAGCAGATCATGCATCATTTTAAGAATAAAAGCTCTGTTTGCAAATTAAATACATGTAATGAAAATAAGAAGCTGGATCCTGACTGAGCTGTTACTGCCAAGCTGCTGTGAAGCGTGTCACTCTGCATAAATGCAGACACTTCATGAGCCAATCACAGCGTCAGGATGCATCATCTCCCTCAAGCTTCATCACATTTGGGCCAATAGGATCTGAGACATTTTATTTGAATTACAAATTTTGATTTTAAATAACGGTACCCTTGTTACCCTGCCAGCAATAACACAGACTTGAATCCAAACCTCGAAGTCAAAGGCAGGTCAGTCCAAGCTGTGACTCCGCTGACACACAGCAACACTGGGAAGTGGGGGAGAAAAAAATGGAGATAAGACTTTTGGTGATTAAAAATGCAACACTGTGTCTTGTGCCTGGAAACACAACAGACAGCTCATAAGCAGGTTTCATCACCTTGACTGGCAGACCAATAGATACTGTGTCTCATTAACATGTCTGAAATAATACTGCCACCACCCAAAGCCACAGCTGTCAGCAGGAAGGCAACGTGTTACAGATCCCACTGTCACCTCTGGGACCCAAGATGGGAGATGGGCAGGAAGTTACAGTAACTTACCCCTCACAGCATCAGAGATGAAGTCTATGCAATGAGGAGAGAGTAGTAGAGTGTGAGAAAAAGAGTGATGAAACACATAAAAAGTAAAATCCAGGGCGGGTGAATAGACTACCGAAAAGAAGAAGAAGAAGAAGGAGTAGCACCAAGACAAAAGGAGAAGGTGGGAGATAACGTGGGAAGAAATCAGGCCTTTTCTGTTGTCTCACACCTCCCTCTAACTCCCTTCACACCTGTCAGAACAATGTGCACCTGATAATCTCCTTATAATCTGCGTCCTGCCAACAACACACGCACACAGGATACAAACAAACGCTCTTCCTTCCTCTGCAGACTGACACTCACCAAACTGAGGTTGTTTTTTTTTTAAACAATGTAGAAAATCCAGCATGGGGAGGAAAAGCAAGTGCTGTACCAACATTACGTTTGTGAAAATAAGTGATGGTGTTTTTGGGATAGATATTTATTGTTCATGTAATTTTTACACAACTGGATGATCTGTATGACATGGCTCCTGTATTTGCACACAGACCTGCCTGCCATCATCATCCAGGATCATTTGTCTCAGCATCTGTCAGTCAGTCAGCCAGCAGACCAGGAATTATTCCACTCTGTCTCTCTTTTTTTCTATCTCACTTTTTTTTATTTATTTCCTGACCTTCTTCTCTGAAATATAAACACATTTACTCATGCATAGAATCAGAGTCTCCAACACATACGCACATAACAGATTAGTTTTCATTGCCCTCACCACCTTGAAGAGAGATCACATAATGATCTCATACATCCCTCTTTATCCTCTGACTTACATGTTTGGGGTGGAAACTTAACACATATGCTCGTGTGGAGCATTCCCGCTGTTTTAGATATCATAAAAGCTTTATGACAGCACAGAAAGCACAGTATTTGCAATGACAGTTGCATGACGAAGAACCCATTCCTTACAGGAAGAACAGCCTATATATATTCCCTGAAGCATGCAAACATAAATCCATTTATGGCAATGAAAAAATAGTCTGACTTGTAAGAAAGACAGTGCACAAATGCTAACAGCTAACAGCTGCCTAAGGGAAGGCTACTCACTGCTCCCACTGTTTCTTTACATTTCAAAAACATTGTCCTCGACTTACAGTCCTGTGGGGAAACACAAGGAAATATGCATTTTACAGTGTTTTCAACCTTTAAAGATTTACCAATGCACAGAGAATGCTTTCACAGCCTTAGCGGAATGACTTTGGGAAGGGCCAGAATTACAAAAAATACAAATGAAAAACTGAATAATCTTTATCTAGCCTCTGGGATGTTGTCCAATTACAGATTTTCTAAGCCTCTGTTTTTGAAAATTACACCAAAGTAAATGATTTCCCCTGTCCCACCATGGAGAAAGTAAAACTAAACACTCACACTGCCCCTGCCTAGTCTTATTAAGGGTGTAACAATAGCAAGCCTTAAAACACAGTCAGCATTACACTGCTGCACTTGCATTACAATACCCTAATTAATCAGTGTTGGTTGTGACACTGAGCAGCCTCTTAAGTTAAGGACTTATTTCTTTCAGTCCATTTCCAGTGCCACCATCTATACTTTTATGATTCTCTTCAGGGTAGAGATTCACAAGAGATAATTACTTTAAAGTCGTGTGATGGTTCTTTTGTCTTCTTGTTCTTTTTTCCATGCCTCAGAGTCCTGCAGGATCTATTGGAGAAATTAAGCATCATCATCCCCCTTTGCATAACAGCACAGCCAAATATGTATCTCTCTCAGGCTGAGGCCACACCGAGCAGCTCAAAAATTCATTAATGTAACCGAAAGGAGATTCTGGCTGCACTGCTGTGGGCAACCAGTTCCAAAACGAACATTAGTAATTCTGCTTTTCGGAAAATTGATTGACATTAATAATGAGTGGGCTTTGGGCCCCTGTAGTGAAAATCAGGCTGGTGATAGCCAATGCTTGACATAAAAGCTCCAAAATGAACTGCAGACACCAGCTATCTGCTGTAAAGGGACATCCTGGAACTATCCACAGTGCTGAAAATCACCATTACCCTAATGTTTCTCCCACTGTGCCCCTGGAACAGAGGTGTGCTACACTAAATAGCCGCTTCAGTTTTAGAGAATGTGAATAAAAAAGTAAAGTTCATTCATGATCATAGATTCTATTTATTATGACTATTGACTAAAAAAAAACACATGAAAAATGAAAAACTGCCTTTCACATAAACCTGCACAGCTGCTTGCTCTTTTATGCACCCTGTTATCCCTTTTTTAAATGCTGGGATTCCATGAAAAACGCCTTCATGTGTCACTCTCGTGAGCCACTGACTTTTGTAGAGCAGTAATCTGTTAACACTAGAGATGGCACACATTCCCAGGGCCTCTGACAGGTGGAGGGATGGCGTGACTGGACTGAAAGAAGTGCTTCTGAGAGCGGCACCACCGTAGCACATCTTAAACACTTTACAGGAGACGCAGAGAGGAAGAGAGCGAGAACATATGTGACAGATCAAGAGACATTAAAGACGGCGAACAATGAGGGCGTTAGTTGGTCTCGTTGATAACCTTGACCGTGATAGCCATCATGAGAAGTCTTGTAGTGAAGATATGACTGGCATTCAAAGGGGAAGGGGGCTAACATCTTCCTGGGTGTTATCTCTAAGACAGCAGGCCTGAGTCAGTGCATGGTTTAATGAAAGAGTGCATTTCCCCGTGACAGGACCAAAGGAGCAAATGAGACACATGACCAAAGAAAAATTAGTGTTTATTTCGATTCTGTTTTCTTTTTGTTTGTTTCTTTTGCGTCCTGTAGTAAACATGCGTATGTCAAGAATCAAGCAGATATCCTTGCACAAAAAAAAAACCAACAATCCTCGTCAATTTCTGCCTGCTTCTGAGAGAGCTTCCACTTGTTTTCCCTCTTGTTTGCATTCCTCTCTCCAATCTCCAGCGTGATGTTAACCCCCCCGCCACCATCACCACCACTAAATAAGTAGGGCATCTACTTGGAGAGTGGGAGATAAAAACTGACAGGGTTGGGTTTTTCTAAATGAGCTGGATAGATAGATATGGAGAAAAAAAAGAGAGAAAATGCATGAAAAGAAGCAAGAAAGGAACAGACAGAAAGAGAGTCAGGAAAAAGAGAAGACCGCCCCGCCGCAGTCTTATTATGATGTGTGCTTCTGTGAGTTTCAAACACAATCTGCTCACACATACACACACAAACAAACAAACACGGTGTATTTAAATTGGTTACATAACTAGCTGTTCTACAAACTAAAATAGATACATACAGTAAGACACTCCCTCACTAGTTGGAATCCAGCAACCAGCTGGGAAAATCTGTGTGGGAAAAGAAAAAAAAAATTCATAACACTGTCCCTCCTGCAAAATGCTACTTTTACTTGCCCTTGAACAGCACTAATGACGTGATGATACTGGTGACTGGCAGCACAACAAACAGCTCCCAACAGTAAACAAGATGTGTTTCCTTGCAAAAAGTGTAAAATGACATCCAATTTTATAAAAGAAAACTATTGCCAGAAGAAATGTTGTGCACATGGCAGGTTACTCTGACAGGCACAAGTCCTTTGCTATTTAATTTCCCTTTCAAAATAGATTTTTCCTCTTTCCAAGCAAAATATTATTTGTCACATTTTAGAACCAACCGATTAAAATAAGTTGCAAATAACACATCGGTTCTCCGTAAAAAGGACACTGTAAGTACACGACAGCTCTGACTGTGACTCCAAAGATGCAGGTACTGGTGCTCCACTTCATCCACGGAAGCAGCCTCCCATTTATAATGCATCTTAACCACAAAATAAAGTTTTATTATTACCATCCACAGCGGAGGCTTCTGTTAGCTGTAAAGTTTACCACAGTATGAAACCCATAATGCCACAGTGTAGAGGCTGTGCTGTAGCATGACAGAGAGTATGTACCCCTGAGAATTGGATGAAAGAGGCTGGGTGTTGAAAACATGGCTATATCAACACACATCCACAATACATCACATTTGCAGCCTTGACATTTAATACATATATATCTAAATAATAAGGTGACAGTGCTTGCAAGCACACAAACGCATGCATGCATACACACACACACACACACAAAAGCTTTTCACATTTACATATATATAAGAGCTGTGGAACCACCTGTGAGTAAAGATAAGACTGACACTATATAACCGGGTCTCATTTAATTAGGAGCCACTTCCTTATTATACCTACCTTATTATACCTTATTAGATATATACGCCCTTATTATATCAAATACTTGCATTAACTAATAATCTTATACACTGCCAAGGAGCTAATCCTGCCATATCTAAGGACTAATTCGACTGGATGCAAAAAAAAAAAAAAAAATTAGATTAAATGCATAGATACGTGTGAGGGAATTGATTAACTTCACTTCTTCAGTTTTTCTGCATTTTGTGAAAAAAAGTTAGATTCCTAATGACAACAATAAATCAGTCAGCTTATTAAATGCACCTCAGTGCTAGCTGCATTATTAGTTCTAATATTTAGACATCATTAATTCATCAAATAGCTATACTGTTTGCATCACTGAAAAAGTGTAAATGTGAGGAATATGCAGAGTGAGACATGCCGTGAAGGGAATTAAACCAGATAGAAAACACACACCGGTGCCTTGTGATGTGTGATGCGTGCATGTGTACAGTTGACACCCATGTGCACGAGCACACACGTGGATGTGAAGGCATGCATAGAAGGGCTTGGATGTTATTTTCGTGCTCCTCCAGCTGCTTGGAGCAGAAAGTCTTCCTGCTGGTAGTGTTTGATCTCACTAGGTTGCCATACATCTGTCAGAAGAAGGGAAATCCCACTGGGACCGTGCAGCTTCAGTCCTATCAGCATGACGTCATCCTCTCACTCTGCTCTCCCTCTGTTACTCTCTCTTGCTGTCTCTGTCTCTCTCTCTCTCTCTCTCTCTCTCTCTCCCTCTCTCTCCTTCGCTCATCTCCACTCCTCCCCCTTTCTTCCTTTCTTTAATGTGCGATTGTCATGTGTTTGTTTCGGAGACTATCATCTCCTGTTCTGCAGCAAGTGCAGTATTTGATGTAGTTTGCTGTTTTGTAATGCATATCAATGGACCTCAAAGTTGGGATGTGTTTTAATCGCTCTAAAAACCTCTTTTTGTTTGCTGCCGCGCCCATCAGGCAGCATCAGTCCCATCACTATCAGTCACATAGTAAAAGGATTCTATATGTGTGACAAGTGAATGCGTGTGTGTGTGTGTGTGTGTGTGTGTGTGTGTGTGTGTGTTCGTTTGAATGCAGTGTGCAGATGTGTGCAGCAGGTGTGTGTGTGTGCGAGAAAGAATTGTTGCTGCGCTGGCATTTCTGCTCTAATGTTGTTGTCCTATTCTCCTCCTTATCAGCCACTGAACACATTCCTCCAGAAGAATGTATGAGCCTTCTGCGTGTGTGTGTGCGTATGTGTATGCTTGTGTGTGTCTGCTTCTGTGTGTGCATTCACACCATTCTTAGCCATAATTGCGACTGTTTGTTTGGCTCTGCCTAAACAAGTGCGTAGCATTATGTGCAAGTAAGTGTGTGTGTCTGGGACACTGGACTAGAGGAAGATAGGGCAATCGAGAGACAGAGAGAATGAGAATGAGAGAGAGAGATAAAGGCCTTCAGTGCTCGCTCTCTCTGGGTCCAAAGCCCTTGGGTGTCACAGAAGAGTTCCACTGTGTTAATCTCTGTGTAATAACAGAATCACAGAGAAAACAATAGAGCTCTCTGTCCCTTTTCACCAGCCAAAAGGCCTTGGGGCAGCTGGTTAGTCTGTCTGACTGTGTGAGTACAGAATGTTTGTATGTGTGTGTGCGCACACACGCACACATGTATGCCTGAAAATTGAAAGCCAGACATAGAGCACTCTGTCTGATCTGAGTAAAGTGAGTAAGGTTGGGAGGTGTTTGCGCCTGAATCCTGACTCATGCTTTCTAAACAAGTTTTTCCATGAAAACAAAGACACACAAACACACACCCAGCAGAACATTCAATTCATTATAGAGCCAATGCATTGGAATAAAAAAATAAAAAAAACCACAGAGAGATGATAAGAGCGCACTGTTCGCAATGTGACTTTCAGAGATGCTGTGTCAAGACCAATCCCTCCTACTCCACTGTCACTCATTAAAAAGTATTCAAGATATTCTCTCTTTTTCATCCCCTTCGCTCCTCAGAGGTGAGATCAGGCTCTCTGTATCTGCTATTGCTGCAGGAGACATATGGGACCTCAGTGAGTTATTAACCCTCCGGCTTGACTGTTCCCTCTGCCAGTGTAGGCCTGTGTGTGTGTGTGTGTGTGTGTGTGTGTGTGTGTGTGGGTGTTTCTGGATGATAGATGGACAGAGACGCACAGAAAGATACATTATTTGATTTGGAGACAGAGAGGGAAAAAGTGGTGCATCATTATCACCAGTGTGCTTCACCTAAAAGCTATTGTACAGCTGTCTAAGTTAGAGAACCAAGCATCAAGGTTATTTGAGACTTGATTATTAAGACTAATGCATTTGAGTTTTCTTAAGTGTTTTTTTGTTGGAAGCATCAAGGGTTTAACACAAAGACGACAAAGCACTCGACCCTCATGTAATGGCCATATTGTGCAGACAGTGAGTCTGCTGACACTTGTTGCATTTAGTGACCAAATCGAGCTCAGAAGTAAACAGGAATGTTAGAAAAAATAAATAATCTGAGTGTTAAACTATAAAACACAGCTGGCTGTAAGGTCTCATTATTACAAACTAACAAACTCAAACTAACAGTCTCACAAAATAGTCATAATATACCGGCTGCAATGCTACATCAGGTATGCAACTTGGAGCACCATGGGTAATTGTTAACAAGTAGTAAGTCCCAGTGTTCAACCACAATCGACAGTGTGGAAATACTTTACCAGAACAGGATTAGATTTGTTGGAATTATTCTCTATAATCTGCTATGCTAAATAAACAGGCTTTAGAGAAAGAAAGACTCATGTTATCTTCCTGCTATCCTAAGCTATAGCAGTCGCACTGTTGTTGAGATGTACCACCTTGTTTTCAAGGGGGTCCTCAGCAACAATAAAACAAATACCGTGGAAAAACACAGTCAGACAAAAATTACCGGATAAAAGAGATGTGAACTGCAATTAAGAAAATGAAAAAAAATCAAAATATAAACCATCCAAGGTTCAGGAACATGTGAAAATTGATTCTAAAGTATGAATGTTTTTAATAGCATTTTAAAGGTGTCAATGAGGACAAATCTAACTTACCATATACTAAATATAATAATTTCTTAAAACAATGTGTCCTTGTTGTTGCTCTCTTAACATCAGGACAAACTGCAGCTGCAAAACAACATCCCACAGAGAAAAAGAAGTCATGTAAATCACAGTTTCCTTCCTCTGTGTTTGCATTCACAGACACACTGCATCACACCCATGAGCACAAAACTATGCACTCACTAAACTGCTGTTACACACTTCAGAAAACATCTCACAGTCATCTTGCAAGGCAGCAAGATTAATCAATACCCAAAATTAACAACATAATGAATATTTAATCTTTTCCACGCAACCTGTATTGTGCGTACTTCATTTTTTAACTACTGAGTGATAAATATCGAAGTATTTACCACGGTCTGGAATTGATTGCTATTGGCTGGAGGCTGCTGATTATGTTTGTTAAACATCAAGTGAAGAAAACACCTCTGAATGAATACATCAGCACAGATACACAGATGCAGAACCACAGCAAATAGATACACACAATATCAATGGATGCATTTTAGAGGTCATTTCATCTGAATAGCCCTCTTTACATGCAAAGACACTAGTATCCTGCTATTTAATGACACTATAGATTCGCTTTGATCGTGGTTTTCTTTAGAGATCTGAGCAGTCATCATGAATTAAGGCTTCAGTGATTTCCTCACCAGTATGTATGACGCACTGCTACTGGAAATATTTTGAATTTCAAATTTATATATCTCCTCTATCTGGTCATAATGATCTCGCTTTAATGATAGATCAATTCCCCACTCACAAGGCTGCAGGAAATGAGATCTTTACTGCCGGAGTATTCCAACATGCTTCTGTCACATAAATGAATAAATATTAAGAAAATAAAATGAAAAACATGTATGTTTGATTATGTAGAATCAGATACAGTATATGTGGATTAAAATGCAGATTTAAAAAAAAAGCATTTCACAGAAAGTGTAATTGTCAGTATTGTCACTGACAGCATGCTCTGCAAATTCTAAACCCAAGCCAATTAAACCACACTCCTACTGCAACTGCATACAGTATCTACAGTCATATTGGTCTTTTATGGATCAAACAGAATCTGCAGACCTGCTGCTTCTTCTTGCTGCACTGATCCACACCTCACAAAGTTGAATCCCCTCCCTTCACTGGCCCATTATATCACTCCATTCCTGCAGAAAACTAGTGATCTCTGCGCTGTCATAGCAACCGAACAACCCGGCTAATAGTTACCATGGCTTCTCCACACTTGGACCTTGATGGCACCCTGGACTCATGCTGGTAACCTGCTGACCCTCAATTTACCCGACGGCATATGTTGCAAAGACAGAGAAACAAGACAGTGGGTGTATGTTTTCTCATAACAGGATGTGTTGGGATACATTTGATGTGAATGTGTGTGTGTGTTTGTGTGTGTGCTTCACGTGTACACCTGCAGTATGTGCATGAGCAAGACACAGCATGTAGCCGTCTCCACTCAGCCCCCACCCGTCGGACGACAAAGAGTGTCCACCGCCAGGCATGAGGCTGAGGGCGGCGAGCCTCTGCTGGAGACGCCGGTGGAGACCTCTGTGCTCTCTCTGGCCTCCTGCTGTCTTACTGAATGTGGCATGATGGGAGAAAGAGCAACACAGCCTGACTACCCCGCCAATGGAAATTGAATTTGCCACACTGTGTGACTGCAGAAATTCCTACGTTGTGTACATAACAGAGAAGTGTTTGCCTGTGTGTTTCAATTATACATCAGCGTGCGTGGTCGTATCAAGAAAGTTACCTCACTGACCCACCAAAATCACACCGTATGGGGAGGAAAAAGGATTTGACTCCTTTTAAAACAGTTGCAATACTCTCCTGGTGGAAGACATGGAAATGATGTAACGTGCTGAAATGCTTGACGGGATCTACAACCCCCCCACCCCCCCCACCCTTGCTCGCCCCTCCCATCATAACAGTTTAAGGCCTAGCGTGCTGGGGGCTAAGAACCTCCAAAAGATCAAAGTGAGACACCTCACTGTGCCTTTGGTTTCATTAGACCTTGTAATGCCACTTATTTCAACAGTTCAACAAACTTGTCACGCATCAGTGAAGACGAGGTTGAAATCTGGAATCCATTTTTTAACCATAAAAGAAGCAAATTGAGCACAATCTTCATTTCTTATTTTGGGAAGAAGACAGGTTCTCCTAATGAAAACACACCAAGTAGACTGCATGAAAGAAAGTAAAAAACAAAACTGATCCAGGTGATTGGAATCAGGTTCAGGTATCCACACCTGTGGAGTGTGTTATTCCAAGATGCTGAATGTACAGCTCATAACACTGTTTTGGCGGTAAGACAAACAAACAAACAAAAAAAATGCTGGTGGAATGAATCTCCTCTGAGTTGTTCCTTATCCAGCATACACTTGGATTCATAAATGGTAAATGTCCTGCAATAAAAATCTCAACAATGTCATTTACATGTGAACTTATAAATCTGGAAACAATGGGAACACTATTATTGTTTATCTATCAGAAATAAGGGAGTAGATAGGATAACCATACTGCAGTAAATCTAATCATCAGCTTTACTAGCAATCTCTGTGAAATCAACACTGTTTTATTGTATCTATTGAAGGGACCCATGCAGTCCATTACAATAAAAAAAAACCTCTCTGAGCCAAAGGTTCCTTCATAGAGAGACACTGAGAAAACCTCTTCCATCTTTCCATGTCTGTAGGGGTGCACAATTCATTTGATTGCGGGTCGCAATCACAATTTTGGCTCTCCACAATCAAACGAACATGATCGACTACAATATTGACATTTTCAAAGCTTGCTGCAGTCACAGAAAACTCTGCTGTACATCAAATCAAGCACTTTCTAGATAAACAGCCAGCCACCAGGGGGCAATTGAGCAATTTTGGCTTAGCTCTCTGGGGCCATGCGGGCATTTACACCCTGTAGATGGAAAAGAGGAAAATTAAATGTCTGGCCAGTAATTTGTTCGGCGGTATTTTAAAGGTAGTATGATTAATGTTAAGCAAGTACGAATCATATGCAAAGAGTGCATGAAACTTGTGTCTGTGTTGCAAAGCAACACAAATCAATTGTTCAACCGCCTGAAAACTGCACAAACTGCAGTATGATGAATGAAAGAAGTCCATGGGAAAAACATCTTCTTGGCCTAACGTGACCTCACTGTAGCCCATCTATGTCATCAGCACAGACATCCATTACAGCAATGCTGTGAAGTGCATCATCATAAGTGAAATCAGCGCTCTGTTTATTTAAATGTAAAAGTGGGATAAGATTATTTCATTCCCAAAATCAATGAACAATCATGTCAAATGTTCATGATCTCAATATTGATTCAAATAACTGTGATTATCATTTTCGCAATAATCGTGCAGCCCTCAAGAGCAGGTCAATTTAGCTGAATTAATATCACATAAGCAAAGTGTTAGCGGTGCTGCAGGGAGATACTAACTAACTCAGCCCTCCCACCTCCACAGTTTTCTGGCAACAGCTCACTCTTTCCTGCAGTATATGTGTCTGTGCTTGTGTCTGTGTGTACAATTCCCCGGCTGCAAAGTGGATTTCTGTTGCAACTACAGCGTATATAATCAATTGTTTGTCACTTGGTTTTAGAATATGTGTCGCCTTGTCTATCTGCAGTCCACAGAGAAAGAGCAAGGGGAGAAAAGAGAGATGAGAGTGACAGAAATGGTGTGTGTGTGTGTGTGAGTGTGTGTCTGTGATTTGTGTGTCTGTGATTTGTGTGATTTCTGTGCATTTTGGGAATCAGCGAGTCTCTTTTTCTCAATCCCTTTCAAAAGCCTCTCTCTGACACACAAAGACTTTCGCTCCAAATCTCTGGCACAAACCCAACCCCTGGCAGATTTCGAGCCTAATTGGCCTAAACAACAGCAAGGGGTATCTTGTCTTTGCAAATGACTGTAGCTTTTTGTAAAGAAAGTGCGAGTAGCATTTGTTTGCTTTGTTTAAAGCATTCACCAAATATAGCTGAACCTCGAAAATTAGCAAAGTAACACTTGCAAGGATGACACATCCTATAAAACCTAAGCCATTAAAAATGAACTGTAATTAGCAAATAAATGACAACTAAATTTAAAGATGGTATTTGAAAATACCAAGCACCATTACTTTGTCATTTTTTAATAGAGCACTGTTAGTAATCCACGCGTGGCCAGTTATCGAAACAAAAAAAAGTTCAAACCTCCTCCGATTTTCTAATCACCTCTTTGTCAGAGCACCTTCTGTCAAGTTTTTATTGAACACTAATGACACAGACACACCCAGGTGGCTCCATTCTGTATTTGGTGTCTGCTAGTAAAATACAACACCCCACATACCTTCAACAGACCCAGCAGATTCCTGCCGTAATTGGCACACACAGCAGTGAGGGGCGTCTCGGCTCAGCTAACATTTTTCATGAAAAGCCTCTAGGCCAATTTTTTATTTTATTTCATTTTATTTTTTTAGCCAATTTCACCATTGAAAGCATTCCAAAACACAAAATGTTTTTCACTCTGTGTCTCGCTAGCAGGAGACGGCAGAGAGCTAATGTACAACTGTGGTGCCACTGTGTACATATGCCGTTAGAAATTCATGAGCTGCACAATATCTAAGTTAATTTATATGCGGATATCAACAGAGAGTTGCTTGATGAATTATACATAGCACATGCAACCCACAGAAGACAGATGAGTAAAATTAATGTGCACTTGCATTTCTAAATCCATGGCCACAGTTGAGATCTGTACAGTATACCCATGCAGAAGATATCACAGACAATGAAGACATAACATTAAATGTTATTTATGGGGCAGTTTGATGTGAAATAAGTCACTGAAGCATTCCCTTTAATATCCAAATGCCACAAACTTGTCCATCCCTATTAAAGACTATATATTTTAAGGAAAACTGGAGAAAACAAGGTTTCAGAATAAATTTAATTGCTGTCTGATGTAGTAATGAGACAAAACACTGAACTCTCAAACAACTAAGCGCCCTTGAGCAGAATGTTGAATCTCAAGCTTCAGGAGAGCTGGAAGGATGGGAGACATGGTTGGTGTAGGAATTCTCAGTGAGCCTACGAACATTTAAAATCACTGCAACTGCATACTTGAGAAAATTGCAGGGGCTGCTTTTGGTAAACAATTCCTTTAAAACTGTAATTAAACTAAATTACCAATTAGTGTGCTTCATATAGTTATTGTGTTCCCTTAACTTTGTTATTCCTAGCCTCAAATTACTTAATTTGCTCCTTCAAATCTTTAATACGTAGCCTCACATTAATACTGCTCCATTGTTCTTGTCCCCTTGACAATGTGGCTATGAGCTCATTACAGTCTTACTCTGATCTCGGACCCACATACAAGATCGTGTTTGGTTGTTAAACACAATAGTGGAAATGTATGAGTAGATTACAAAAGAATGGCCCAAAAAATTTTGCTAACAACCTTTTTTTAATGTCCTTCTTTCTCACCAAAGAGTACGCATTAAGGCAAGAACATCCAAGTTACAGAGTAGCATGTATCCTTACATTATCCGCCTCCTTAGCACTTAAAGGGTTGGATCTGCAGATAAAATAAGTTCTGCAATTGAACAGATTTAAACAGGTTTAAAGCTCCAGTGTGCAGGATTTAGTGACATCTAGGGGTAAGGTTTAAGATAACAATTTGACAGACTTTTTACATCTGCCTGAGTTCAGAGGAGGAATTCTACAAAGACTGACAATGTGACATGTAGCAGTAGTTTTTCATCCCAAAAATGAGATGGTTCAATAAGCACCACGGGCAACTATGAGTGTCATGGATGGAACTAACATCATGCTGTTCATAATGCATCATTATGCTGTTGAGAAGTGACTCTCAAGCATTTTTGAGTTCCATATAGGCCATGTTTTGTTTTTCTAAAATGGTGTAAGAAAACTTGTGGTGGCTGCAAAACTCACAAAAACCACAAGAGGCTGTTTAAGTTGGTTCTAGATTTCTGCCACATTTTGCTGATGGATCTCTCTAAATCTTAAATCCTGGAACTTTTAAGCACTTAAAGCCCCTTACCATGTGGGCTGATGATGTTGCAGCTAATGTTTCCTACAGGAAACTAGTGTTTCATCTGTAGTGTTCCCATGTGTTAGATTTCATTTTACCCAATTGTTTTAGGCCATTATACTTTTATGATGATTATATTGGTTAGATGTTATCTGTTTAATACTTTGTTTAATGTATTGTGTATTTTATGAGTGAGTGGTTTTACTGGGTTTGTCTTTTTGTGGTTGAGGTGAGCAAATTAAAAGAAATTCCAATCAATTATGTTGATATGGCAATAAAGGAGTGAATATTGAATTTGGTTATATTAAGCATCCCTTGGAGAAAGCATATTGCTGATTTTTAATAAAACAGAAGTGTAGAGGGCAAATTGAAAGACTTAAGGACACAATTAAATCATTTAAATGTAAATTTAAACTGATGGAAATAATTATACAGAGCTCATGACTAGTAATTTGAATAATCTTTATTTGAGGTCACAAACTACAAATCTGAGCAAACATTTCTCAAGCTTTACGCATCGACACCTTGGATGCTCTGAAAATGGTCGGATTAAGAAAAGAAAATGCTTTTTTCTTTCCATCCAAATTGTGAAATTTCAACATATATCTCCATCTTCATAATTTTCTTTCTTGAATCCCCTTGTGTTTCTGGGTTTTTTGGTTTGGTTTTTTATTTTGTTTTTCATTACTGTCTGATATTTTGTTTTCTTATATTTTAATCTGGAAACACTTAACAGAACACCTAATAGAAGAGAAAGCACATGTTGTCAGGCATGCAGCACACAAAGGATGCCTAGGGAGAAATTGGGCATAAATAAAAAATGCTGAATATTAGCAGAGAGCACACACGGCTTGCATTGACATGAGCTTTGCTCGACACAATATGTAACTGGACAGAAAACCTTCCTTTGTTAGCTCAGGGACTGTGAAATGAAATCGAATAATGTGGACAGCGGGAGCTGAGGCTTGACTGTGGATGTAACTCTCCGGTGTCAACAAACATCAATAAACAACCTAATAAAAAGGCCCGTGGTCAAAACATTCTTTCAGCTGCCGCTCTTCTTTCTGACGTGCTGAAAAACACCAGCAGCCAAACTCTCTCTCAGCTTCTACCTTCCATATTATACAATGAGGTCTGTTTCCTACAGGTGGTTTCTGTACGCTCAGCACCAGCATGTCCAGTAGAATTTGAAGCGCCTCTCACCTTTTCTTATTGCCCTCTTCTTTTTGCTGCTTCTGATCTCCGATATCACTCTCTGTCTCTGTGCCTTCTGTCGTTTTCCACTGATCGAAGTGGACACAAATCCACCCACACATAACCCCAACAAACCAGGGTGATAAAGTAAGGTGGCCAAATCCATAAATGGGCCATATTGGTCTGATCCTTATCTCTTTCTGTCTCTGTCTCTCCCATCATTTCCATCAAATCCCCCTTCCACAGATGTGAGACTGTGTTTGATTGACAGGTGGAAGTATCCACAGCCATACACAGCTGATAAGGATCAGTGTGTGCTGCTGATGGCCTGTCTGCTGATCCGACCTCAGGCATCGGGTACGGCATTTATACCACTTGGCTGGCCCCAAGCTTTTAAGATAGAAACACCACTGTGTGTGCGTGTGTAGGTGTGTGTGTGTGTGTAGGTGTGTGTGTGTGTGTAGGTGTGTGCAGGTGTTTGAATGGACTGGCTGGAGATCAAGGATCAAGGATTACACAAGATCTTGTGAATGAGAAAAGTAAGGAAAAGCAATGAGTTTGGCAAAGACAAACAATATATAAAAATTTAGATAACTGTTTTATATGTGAATCCATTTATTTTGCAAGACTAATGTTATTTATTGCAAAAAACTTTAATAAAAAATAAATAAAGTCAATTTCAAGATTTTATGCTAATCTTGCATAATGTTACTTCATGCTTGTCCCACTTCTGAAATTAAGTTCAGGATAGTTTAAGAAGTTACTTCACTGTGGGACTGCAGCAGGAGTAAGAATGCAACTTTTCAACTTATACAAGAGTAAACATCCTGACTCATCCAAATTGTTTAGTATGGTTGAACAGATTCTAAGATACATCAAATATTATATGTTCAAATTCAACTTGGATATTTCAGCAGTTATGAAAATACTGCAACACTTAGAGTTACTTTAAAGGTCAAGTGTCTGTAATTTGGTGGCATCCAGCAGTGAAGTTTCAGATGGATCCATCCACTCACCCTCTCCTCCTAAGCATGTAGGAGAACCTACAAACACTGCAAAAAAAAAAAAAAAAATTCCTCAACTAAAGCCAGTAATAGATTTGTCCGTTCTAGGTTTCTGTAGAGACTCGGCAGTGCAACATGGCAGACCGTAAGAGGACCTGCTCCCTCTGTAGAAATAAAGACTCCTTCTAAGTCAATGACACATAATTATTCTTATTTTCAGGTAATTCTACACTAAGAAAATAAACTTTTGAATATACCATTCCATTTTTGTCATCTTTTGCAAATATATTCCTCTAAATCCAGCACACTTTATTTAAGCTTGGCTTGAAAAGTGAGGATCCTATTTTGGAACATGTGAAGCCTTAAAACAGCAGCACTGATACATGCAGGTGTGACACTCATTTCTAGCAAGTATCCAAGTTGCAACATATTTTTCTTGCCTGTAGATGGCGCACATTGGCAAGAGCAGCAGGTTTGGAAAATGCACTGCTGGATGTTAATTTGGACCTGGTTTCAAGTTCTTCACATCAGTGACACTTTGTGTCCTTGTGCAGATAGAAAAAAAGCAATAATGTGTGTGCTAAAAGAACAAACAAGGAATGAACACACACATACTTGCCTACACTCACAGCCAGGCGCAGGTGTTCATATCCTACCAAACACATTATTTCCCACTTGATCAGCCAGAAAGATAATAGTATGTTGCTGTGCAAAGAGACTATAGATCAAGTCAACAACAATACACCTCCCTGCATCCTGAATCTCTCACACACTTTCACTTCAGCTCTAACATCTTCTTCTTTCTGGCAACATTTAATGTCCTTAGACCAACAGCACCTGTTGCTTATCTCTTTTTAGTGTCTTTACTTTCTCTCTCACAAAGATTTCATTCAAAGGGTTGTTGTGCAAGCCGGGGGGAAAAAAAGCAAATTTCAAAGTTTAAGCTAATGGTAGCGTCACAGAAAGAAAGAACAGGTAGCTGCCTGATAAAGCAGTAAGACATCACCATTTAAGAAATGTAAAAAAAAAAAAATAGATGATATGCACTTTGAAGCAGTCACACACACACACGCACACTTGTCCACAAGTATGCATTAAAACAAACACTCAAGAACGGACTTCCCAACTTCTGGACACTAATGAATTCCAATGATGAACATCATTACGTATAATAAAGGTATCAAACGCACACGCTTGCACCAACAGAGGAGCAAACAGGCAGGCTTCCACACTTGGTCGTGCGTGCACAAGCCCACTTTAGGCTTCATTTTCACCCTGGGAAATCAAGATCTGTGCTCCGGCTATGGCTTCTCTTTGATGCTCAATTAAGTCAGGCGGACCTGGCTAGCTGAGCCAATTATTATTTCAGCTTAGCAAGAACGTTGTGGCGGAAGCAGAGGTGATGTCATGGCTAGGCAACCACAGACACACTGCTCTCACTGCAGAGTCTGCACTAAATATATACAATTAGCTTTTCTTTTTGACACTAGTAAATGTGGCATGGTGGAGAGCTGTGCCTTTCCTTGACACATTCTGTGTTTTGTTTTGTTTTTTTTTTGTATTTCACACCTTTCTGTCACTTCTTGTTTCTGATGATTCTTGGTCTATCGCTCAGCCTCTCTGCCTCTTCCTCCTCTGGCTGCTTGTGAGCCATTCTTGCTGCCCAACAAGCTCCGTCACCAGCTCTTCATTTGCCACTTTCTCTCTCTCTTTCCCTTTAGCCCCCACCATCTCCCCCATCCTTTTACCCCTTCCTGTGAATCCCTCCCTCTTCTCTCACCTGCATCCTCACCCCCTGCTTCATACTTTTCTTTTTATCGCATCACTCATTTCCTTTTTTATCCTTTTTCACTCTTTTTTTTTGCTTTCTTTGTTTTTCTTTGCAATAAAGACTGAAGGGAAGGAGGGAGGATAATGGAGCGGGGGAGAGGATGAGGGAGAGGGAGGGGGGCTGACAGAGGGAGTCCCATCTGCAGTGAGCTCATTAGAAGATGGGAGGAGAGTCGGAGGCAGAAACACACTAGTAGGCATCCTCACAGCCTCCTCTTTCTGTCTGCCTTTCACACGCACACGCACACACACACACACACACTCACATATTGCTGGCTTGCTGGACTCATTCCAATACTGACACATCACTACCTCCTGTCTTCTCTTTCCTGCTGCGCTTCTCAAAAGTCCTGCTCTCATTAATCACCACGATATACAATACACAGCAATTGGCGAATAGGTTTACCTTTCACCACCTTCCAGTACTTTAGGGCCATATAATTTTACTACATGTGGCATTAGTGGAAAATCGAGCCATAAATCTAAAGCACTGTTAGAGCTGAGGAACTTTTCTTTCTTTTACTTCTTTCACAGTGAGAAAAGGAGTGTGATACTTCAATGATAGGAAGATTAAATGCTCAGGGACACTTCGGAGAACTAAATCCCCAACTGCTGCTTGAGCTTGACCCTACTTCTGTAGATGATAGCATGAAGGTACCTGACAGATGATTCTGGAAATTTTAACAGTGCCAGTGGGAGAAAACCCCAACTACATCTAAGTCACTGTACAGTCACCTTATTTGCAAAAATTAAACTCATTTACCATTTGGAGCCACTAAAATGTAATGTAGCCAAGTGCAGGTTCAAACCACCATACAACAGCTGCAGTAATGTGACAACACTGTCCACTTCTTTCACCTTTAAACTCCTTTTTTAATTTTTAAAAAAAATATATTTTTACAGCCTTAATATGAAGGTCAGCAGATGGTGAGGGTACTCCAATGGTGCTGGGAAGCATAAAAAGAGCAGCTCATGTCATATCAGCAGAAAGCCCAATTCTTCTATCCTAGAAGTTCCTTTGTAAAACATTCCAAGTATCTCAAGTCCATTTTCTTGTTATTAAACTCTATTTGTTAAATGGTTCCCACAATAGAAAAATTAGCCATTGCTTCTCCTCTGTCACAAAGAGGCCAAAGGATCAGAGCCTAGCTAACATCCTTTGCTCTGTGAGGGTTTCTGCGTCCTGCTCCTTCCAGTGATAAAATGGGGCCTTGACGTCTGACCTTTTGGTTGAAGAATGGGCTCCTCTAGAAACTACACCACACTGATGGTGTGATGAAGAGCCACCTAAATCATGCTCAATCAGCTGGGCCTATGAATCAAAGGTTAAAACAACTGCTGTAGTTTCACATACATAAACCTAACATGGTATAAGATCATTACATTACATGGTGCATTAGAGTGCTGTACCTCTATATACAAAGGCGCAGCAGTGAATGCTTTTCATTAATGTCTAAAATAAGTAACGACAGGTTAAAATTTCACTTTTTGGAATTTAGTTTTTTGCTGTCCTATCAGGAGTTTGATGGATAGTTTCTTATAATTTTGAAACTGTGTGTTCAGGAGATAGATCAGTCCAGGATATGTTGGCGTGGCACAAGGCAGGAAGTAAGGAGTAACTCTGCAGTTGTCTAATTAACATGTTTTGTCTTTTAGATGACTTGCTATTGTTAGGCAAATAATATTCCTTAAAAAAAAAAAGGACTTGGTTCAGTTGAGGTTGTGAGGTTGTGTGTAGTGTGCTCTGTGCCGCCACCAGGGCTAAGCTTGCTATCGGTAAATGCAACCAAACCTCAGCGGGCTTGTTAAACCATAACTTCACAAACAGAGATGTGCAACGCGTGTGTGGAGGTCTTGGAGTTACCTAACAAGGTACCTTAAAGGGTTGTGCTATTAAAAAATAACATAGGAAGAAATGTTACTAACTTTTTTGGTGTTTATATAATGCCTGAAGTAATGCAATTACCTGTCAGTGAACAAGTTAGAAGAAACTGAATAAATTTCCAAGTAACATTCACAACACTGGAGAGGAGTAGCACTAAAGTAGTCATGCGATTTTTAATGACTAAAATTGCTTATGCTTTTTTTTTTTCGCTTAGTCTAAATTCCAGATAGGTGTGTGTTATGTTTATTGAAAGTAAACTTGCATAAAAATATGTTTTTCTTCTTCGAAAATATTGAGCTGGTTCAGTATTTCTCTTTAATGCTGCAGAATATATACATATGAAATTTAAAAAACTCATCAACCAACTCAGTGCAGCACCACTGGCAGAGGTTAACACATTCCTGATAGTTCAAATTGCTAATGTATTTCATTTTCACTTTATCACTAGTAAAGAAAGTCATCGACACACTTCAGCTTAAAATACAACATCTTTAATAATACTTTGGACATATCTCCATAAGATAACGTAATGGGCGCACTACACAGCACCCTTGAGGGAAAATAGAGTGATTTGCAGGTTTAATGGAGCATAACATGTATGTAATCTTGTAACAATTCTACAGTAATGGGGATATTGTAAAACTGTCCATTAGCAGTGGGACATTAGTGTTTTTTATGTCATTAAACAAGCTCATAAGAATCGTGTCATCAACATAAGCATCAAAGTCAGCTTATTGATGAGCTCGCTGAGGCTATCAATTTGCACCTCCCCAGTGTCCATGAATATGCAATCAATGGAATTGGAAAGTATGGATCAAATGTCAGCCAGCCGCCCGAGGCCTGTTCACACTGTATTTCAGTGCATATAGACAAGAAAAGACAAACTACAAACGGCAAATAACAGAGTCCAAGGACATCAAAAGGTTAAATCAAAGCATTCACTCTTCATGCTGTTTTTCATTGTGATGGTGCTTGATGTTCCACTGCTGTCTTGTCTGAGTTGTTTCCTCTAGATTCATTTAGTAGTTGTAGGTAGTAAGGATATGAAAAGACTTACATACCTACACTGTTCCATAAAGGAAAACTGCTATTTTTGTGCATTTAAGGACAAAATGGTAACAACAAGAGCTTAATTTGAAATCAGCCAATGATAAGACTACTATAAAAAGATGCACAGTCAATAAAACAATACATATTTTGGGGTTTTTTTTCCATGAGCAGCATGAGATGTTGCCTCTGGATTTTATTCTACAACTCAGAAAGGTACCAACTTTGGTACCTCCAGTTTCTCTAGAGAGAAGCCTTTTTCAACACTCATATAATCCAATATTTTGGTTCTTAGACTGAATAAAGACATGGCATGTGGTCTATGCACCCATCTGAAACCGCGTGATATTTATTAGAAACTGGACCCTGCTACTTATCAGCAGCGTCTTATACGCCTGTCTGCAGGTTTTACAGATTTTTTTCTTCTGCAAAAGTATTCAAAATCTATTAACAGCAAACAACTTCTAAAACATACGCACATCCATGACTCAACATTCAAATTCAGGGTTAGTAGCATAAAGCTCTTAAGAAAAGAAAGAAAGAGGAAGAATATGAATATTTTTAACACACTGATATCAGATTAGTACTCTGCAAAAAAAAAAAGGTGTTAAAATCTGTTCCAAGAGAGAAAAATAGTGTTGAAACATTTCTGCTTTTTTGAATAATCTACTTTAATGCAGATGTCAGAGTCCCAGTTTAATAGAAATAGGCTCTAGCCCTGGTAGAGAATCAAAAACTTGCTCATTGACAGGTGCTCCAGGTACGTACTGACTCACAGGCTCCCCGCTCACTACACTTACCTCTGACATGTCACATGACCTACGAAAATTCCATTAACTAGTAAAAATAGGAAGGGATGGAATTAGTGGCATCCCATCAAAAGATTTTGGTCATATTGTTAAAAATAACATTAAATTAAATCAGACAATGATATCGCTTTTCTGTCATGGAAGTTCTACAATTTCTTAATGCTTATATAGTAACATACACACTGAAAGGAGCGACTTTACAGCCTGGAAAGACAATTTTGATGCCAATCCCTGACATCCAAACTTCAAAGAAGACCTCTGACAGCAGAGTTCCAGCTTCTCTTGATCTCAATCTTTGCTCGTTTCACGTGTCAGGAATTGGCCTTAGGTACGGCACGCTGTATCAGACACATGTCTCATACACTACAAAATGAATGGCAAAGTTTGACAGTCTGAGAACGGTTTCAGGTCTGTTGCCATTGCACGAAACCAGACCTTATTCTCGTTCTCCAAAGGAAATAAAAATTCATGACAGTTTCAGTATTTTCAAATCTTTCCTCACCCTGCTCTGCTACAAAAGAGGATAACTATAATTCAGACTCTCCCCTCCCTTCATCAGCATTACTCTGTAAGGCAACTGCCGGCCAGCTCATCCCGGCAGCTCTTTAGACTGTCGTCAGCACTCCATCCTGTGGACGCCTGCCAGTAGCCCCTCCGTCCGATCAATAGTCACCGGCGGCTAGCTTTCCCCCTCTTTGCTCTCACTCCCTCTCTCGGCTACAGTATAAAGACTGTTCTGTTCTGCCGGCGCAGCATAGTGATTAGGCGTTAGGCCTGCACTGCTGTGTGAATTAGCTTAATCTGTGTCCGCGATGAAGGACGAGGCTTTTCATGCCCACTGGAGACATTCAGTGGACATAAAAGAAGCTAATCTTTAGGAAATTTAGAGAGGGGATGGACTCTGTGTGTGTGTGTGTGTGTGTGTGGGTGTGTGTGTGTGTGATTGTGTGTGATTGTGTGTGTGAGGAAGACACAGTTCCCACAGTGATAGGTTTTTTTTACCGCTGCTTATCCTTTAACAATAAAATAAATCTATTGAAGTTCCTGAAGATGAGTGGCTCATGAACAAGGAGTGTGTTGTACTGTCTTTACTTTAAGTAGAAAAAGTGAATAATGAGCCAGTTAAAAACAGATTGAGAGGTAGTTGTATGCAGAGAACAGGGGAGGAGGAAAATCTATATCTATATTTGTGTGCCACAGGTCAGTTTTATGAGAATCAGGGGAGATATTAATGTCCCTCTAACATGGCTGCCTACCTGCAAACACTGAAAGCTAACTACACACCTGCAGGTCTAAATGCAAAGTTTCATGGCTGCAAAGCAACACAGAAAACAGGACAATGGGTTTGACAGAATCCAGACCTGAGCACACAATAAGACCCTCTCCTCTCTGTTCAGCTGTCAATCCAGCACCTGCCCGAGTGCTGACATGCAGTAAGGCTGAATATGGACCCACAGCATGCCTAACAGCAGCCCAGCCCTCCTCCTCCACCTCCTCCTCTTCTCCTCCACATCATCTGCTGGATATATTGTATGCCCTTGACAAACTGCCTGCACACAACCCCCCCCTGCAAATGTCTATTGATCAAAGCACAAGTACAGCTGTGGGGAAAGGTATGGACCCTTGCTCATGGACTTGCTCTTATCCTTGTGTCACCCCCACAACCTTACAAACAAAAGGCAATTCCATAAAACTTATTGGGCATCAGCAGACAAAGAGATTTAGAAGCAGTGTACTGTACTATGATGCCTGAGGCTCATGATTTGGCCGAGCAATAAATCTTACACCTTCCTATAGAACACCATAATATCACGCCCTGATGTGTTTTAGGATCACAAGACCAACTTAACTTCTGCTTATGAATTGAGCAGTCCAAACAAAATAACCCTCGTTTGACGAGAGAGAGAAAGAACCAACCCCCCTTATTTGTTTACAAGGTGCTTTTCACACCTTTAAAGCACTTTTACGCACAACCAGTGGTGAATTTGGGTCAGCAGTCAGCTGGGGCCAAATATCTGCTGTGTGTCGGCTGATCGGCGCACAGTCGGACGCTTGTTTTCTGAGAGGAGCTTCGCAGCAAGCTTTGTATCAAAAGGCAGGACATCTTTTAAAAAAAATAACAAAACACAGCAGTTCCTCAAACCCATCCACCACGAGAACATGAGGAAAGTCATGTTCAGATTCCCTGTGCACATCTAATTGCAATTGCGAGACCAAAATCTACTCAATGGACTGAAAAAACAGGCGTTTTTAAGACCTGTCACCTTCTCCCTCTCTGCCCCATCATATGAAGTGTGCAGCAGGGAAAATAAGGCGATGACTTACCAAGATGAGATCCTGGCCACTGCCAGTCACCGGCTTCCCCTTGTTTCCCTTCTGCCCCTGGTCCGCCTCTCTTTCAAGTCAATCCGCAATGTGCTTCGATCAGATCAGGGGAGAGCGGCGCGCCTTGTGGCTGAGTCCTGCGTCCAGAGTTGCCGTGGATGGAGCGACCATTTGCCGGTGTGCTCGGCCAGGGGTGCGAGGCTGAGGCATCCACGGGGAGGAGGAGAAGGATGTGGAAGAGACGGAGGAGGAGGAGGAGGAGGAGGAGGCGAGGCGCTGGGTACGAAAGCGAGAAAGAAAGAAGGAGAGAAACAGATAGAGAGAGAGAGAGGGGAGAGCAGCAAAGCACTGCAGCGACGGGGAGGCAACACCATCGGAGAGGAGGCAGACAGCAACCCTCTCTCTCGCGCGCGCTCTCTCTCTCTCTCTCTCTCCCTCGCGCAGTCACTCACGCACAAGCGCGCACGCGCAGCAACGCCACCATACAAGGATAAGGAGCGCCATCTTCAGGTGGTAAGCCGTATGTGGGGACTTGAGATGTCTCATTTAATATCTGTCATACTGTATGTGAACACTGACATTGTGATTTCTTTACCTTTTGATCGACCACAGGGGAGCGTCGGTGCAGCTCCGCAGGCAGACGTCAGGGCTCTCTGCACCCTCTGCAGCCGAGCCACAGCGCTGCACTCCACTGCCGTATGCCACAACACACGCCATTTAAGCGTTTTATTGACAGCCATTGTTGGCATCAATTAGTCCCTTCTATCAAGCCCTCTTTTATGTACACCAACATATTCATTTATTTATCGAGGCCATAGCATTTAAATGAGGCCCTGGCAATTATTGAGGCCCTAGCATTAGCCATTACCATACATGCCTCATCTAGGGTTGCCAACTCCTTGAAAAATAAATAAGGGACACCTCGTTGGCAGGGCCGGCCGACCCCTGCCGGCATGGTGATATATTTTTGCCTTTCCAAATACGGAACGATTCTGTTTTTTGAGGGACGGTAGGCAACCCTATTTGTCAGGGTGCTGTCAGCTCATTGGTCACAGAGCAGGAGAGGCGGGAGATAAATTTGCCGTAACATCTAATACAAAGCGCCCCATAATTCATTAATTCCATTGACATTTTACAGACTACTGTTGATTCTCACAATAATACGGGACGAAGTGCGTCCCGTTTCAGCTCAATACGGGACCCGTACTTTTATTTCGAAATATGGGACGATTCCGTTTTTTAAGGGATGGTTGGTAACCCTAGTCGTGCGTATGACCGCAATATTTCGTCTTGCTGACTTGCACAGTGACCAGTGGACGCTCATTTACCGACCCCTGAAAGACAGTAGAGCCAGTATTATGCCATCCATGACCGTTTCCTGAAGCCACTCTTAAGCGTACGCGCTTCTCTCTTTCTCTTTCTCTATTTACTAACCACACATACACACACACCTACGCACATAATTACGCTGCTTCGCGTAGTACACACACTACTCTGTGTGTAATCTTTCAGAGAGTTCACAATCTCCAGTGCACATGACCTGTGTGCATAGTCACCCCTTTTGAGAGCATTCAGTGTGTTCAGCTTTGCTCTGCGCCATCTTGTGTGTACTTTAAAGGGTGCATTTTCCAGAAGAAGTTCACTGCTACATAGAATATTATCTTGAAAATATATGGGCATGGTTTACAGTCTCAGTTTAAGGATTGCAGAAGGCAGTGTTTAAATCAGTGTCTTTTTTTCAGTTTAGTCAAGAACGACCATGCTTGTTAACGATAAATAATTTTTTGGATTAGACCTCTTTGACCTTGTTGAGAAACAGGAATTTCTGTGTAATGGTCCACATTTTCTTTTCGAATGTAAATACTTGATTACTCCAAAATCATACTGCAGGTCAAACACACACAATATCAGATTGAAAAAGAGCAGTTGTTCCTACCTCCAGATGAATTAAAACTCACTCTAGTTTGCTACATACATCCACAGAATGGATATCAATCACAGAAGCTAATAAACATTTTTTGAAAAGTGTACATACACTGGATTGGATAGCATCAAATACTGTGGCAAAATGTTTAGGACTTACAGGGATCTGATATTGTTGAAGAAATTCTTGATAGCTGAAAAACCACCCTACTGAATAACTGACTCACCCAAATTACATTGATAAACCATTCTTTAAAAAAAGGGATCTGTTCAAGTAGATCCTCATTATTCCAAACAGTGTCAGTGTGGTGAAAAATTATGCTTGTATATTGTGGACCATGACAGCAATGATTGTTTATGAAAGTTGGAGGGGCAAAAACATGTCTTAATCAGTATCCATAGTCATATCTTAAAATAAATTTTAAGTCAACAGTTTCAGAGAAAACACGATTAGGAATATGGTTCCACACTTAGTATGGATTTTATGAACTGCTTAATCAAGTTAATCTTTAAGGTGTTTGTGTTCAAATCCAAAAAAAGTTAAGACCTTTATTCTAATGTGTTTATGACAAAGGATTTTTTTTGGATATGATAAGTCCTAGTTTTTCCAGAAAAATTTTAAGAGTGGTGAGGTCATATCTTTGATTATTTTGCTATCAGTACATAATGAGAGAGTTGCAAAAGTAATCCCAGAAGAAGCCTCAGCTTTTGTCAATTAAGTTTTACCTTTCTTCACCTGTTAAATTATTGTCAAAGTGATGAGCATAACATCAGAAAATCAAGCCACACACTACAAATACTCCAGCGTCCATTACATGTTTGCTTCAGCAAATTTTACATCAAAACATGTAATGGAGTGCTGAAGTAATTTAGTTGAGAAAAACTCGGAACTAAAGAGAGTGTTGTGGCTGAAGAGGCAGTATGAAGATTCAATATCAAAGACCAGGAACCTGCTGCTATGCCAGCTAACACCAGCTATCACAGTTATGATCCAGGCTTCTGTGCACAGAAGGAGCCCTAAGTGTAGGCCAGACAATCCTCCTCCTAATAGTCACGGCTGGAAACTGGCAGGAAATTTCTATGAAGTGGACTGGATGACATTTCCACCAGCTTCAGAGGTGATGCTGTAAATTAAAACAGTTAGATAAACCTAGTTATCTAGTGGCCTTAGTTATCTTGTTGCCTAGACTTAATTATGTTGTGACAAGGGAGGCCAAGGGATAGGCTCAAATTAACTTGGTCCTCTGCCTCTTGATTATCTTATCTCATGGCGACATTTATTTTTTTCTCAAATACGAGGGGCTCTGTATGATACTCCTAATAAGTGATGCTGGCCAGCAATAATTTGACCGCATGTACAACTTAAATGATTGGGATTATTTCTACTTTATCTGAGATTTATAACGATACATTCATTGGAGTAAATTATGGATGCAGGCCACTTCAACTTTATTTCAGCTGTATGTTGCATGATGCTAGTTAGCTAGCGTTAACAAGCGTCATATGCATCATTAATTCTAAGAACTAACGCTGCCTATAAACTTACAAAAATATAGCCATACATTTAGAAAAGTTTTGTACAAGACAAGTCGCATGGTTGCATTTTCTGATTACACTGGCACTTATCCTCACAGAGTGAATGGATGTTTTCAGAGTCCAGCCATGCCTCTTGTCATAGCTTCTAGTGTGCTAAACAGCTGAGCTCATTGTAGCAAAATCTAAATGGTTATTGAGACCACTTCGTCAGAGTCATTGCATACTGTTGGTTTGACTAATATTGTAGACTGCAGCATTTGCCTGCAAAATTAACAAACTTTAAAATTTGATGCTAGAAAAATGTGCAAGAATTTCAAGAGTCAACAAACAGAGAGTGATTAAGAAAAAAATAATATTCACTGCTTTAGAAATCTAAGTATGGGGATCATTATTTTCTACAATGAAAGCAGATACACCGCCTTAACCTACCACCTACTTGATATTGTCACGTCTGTCCCTCCCTCCGTAAAATCACAGCTTTTGCTCCACGTTTTTGAAACAAAAGCACAAAGACAAAAAATGACCCCAGAAGTCACTGTAGTGTATGCAAGCATATTATTGTGAAAATCTAGTTCCCACATTATTTTCTTACACATTGGGTGTGTAATGGGGCCTTAGATAAAGACCCAGGTAAAGTCACTATGATCTTTACTGCACTTGACTATGGAATCAAAAGTTGCAGTTTTATGGGTGTCATTGGGAACTTTTCTGTCCAAAGGGCCTCATGTTTGAATATTTTTGCCACAGTGCATTAGAGAAATAAAACCAAAGACATCATAGCCTTCATTTAATCCATTTGCATTTAACTCAGTCATGGGGGCATGAAAATCACAAAATATCCTTAGGGATGTATAAGCGTTGAGTTTCTTAAGTCTTGATGCATTTTCAGATAAACATGTTTTGTGTGGTTATTTCAAAATGATACACCTGTTCATGATAAATATGTGTTTGCCCAGAATGCAGCAGTGCAGCAACCTCTTCTGGTAAAGAGTGGGAGGAGTACATCCAGATCAGAAGCTTGGTAGAGAAGATCCGCAAGAAACAGAAGGGTAAGTCCCAGAGCTTGAAACAATATATATCTTTGAGTTTTTTTGGATATTTTTTTAATCTGTATGAAAAAACAAAATAATTAAGTAATGTGCAATGCTCAGATTAATATAGTTAAAAGTTGCAGATTTGTGGAGTGGTTAAGACACTAAGGTTTTAAAGGTTTTCCTTTTTCGTGGTGTGTGTGTGGGTGTGTGTGTGTGTGTGTGTGTGTGTGTGTCTGTGTGTGTGTGTGTGTGTGTCTGTGTCTGTGTCTATGTCTGTATGTGTCTGTGTTTGTGTTTGTGTTTGTACAGGTATGTCATTAGTGTTTGAGGGAAGCAGAGAGGACTACTTCCCAGACCTTATTTCCTGGGCTCAGGAAAATGGGGCATCGTGTGACAGCTTCACAGTGACCAACTTTGGAATAGAGGGCTATGGACTGCAGGCCACCAGAGACATCAAGGTTAGCTTGGCCCAGTGTCAATCACTTTTAATTTTGACACATGATAATAATAATAATAATAATAATAATAATAATAATAATAATAATAATAAAAATAAAAAAAATAATAAAAATAAAGCTGTAATTAAATAAATCTGTGTGTGTGCTTGTGCCCTTGTGTGCAGGCGGAGGAATTATTCCTGTGGATTCCTAGGAAGATGCTAATGACGGTGGAATCAGCCAAGAACTCTGTACTCGGTAGGGACTTCAGATGATAAGTATATGGAAGCAAACTGTCTAAGCTTCATAAGGTAAAGATGCCATTCTAGGTGCAAAATAAAAATGTACAGTGGAGGAAAATAAATGGTAAGGGGCAACTGAAGGGATACAGGAAAGAACACACATTTTTTGAGAAGAAGAAATCTTGAAAAGCTTTAAGATTACACACTGACTTCACTACAGGACTTGAACTCAAGGACCTTTATACCCTCGGGTGAGATGAAACGATATGAACAAGGTATTAGGTGTTATCAAAGTATTATCAAAATGTGCTAAAAATGGTCAAAAATTTACTGATGCACATACAAATTATTTTACAAAGTTTTATTTTGGAAAACAAATAAAAATATGTAACACTGCGCTTCTTGTTTGCATTAACATCAAAATAGCAAAACAAGTAAATAAAATAATAACATTCCTTATCCATCAGAAGATTTGCCTACTGAATGCCCACTCTTAAAACTAAAGAATAGCACATATTATTATTATTATTATTATTATTATTATTATTATTATTGTTATTGTTATTATTGTAGTCTATTTTCTGTTGCATGAGTACAGGCAAAGACCCCATGCATAATTTACCAAAAAAAGGGTTTTAAGAAGACAGTGATAGTAACGGCAGTGAGCCAAATTGACATAAATACAGAAAGAGAAAACTTTGTTTTTCTGCGATTTTAACACCTTTTCAACAAAGTCGACAACTGCCAAATTTAAATGAACAAAATCTGCCAATAACTTAACTAGGCTCCGTAATGTGTATTTGTGTGCAATTGGTGACTTGAGGCTGCACTGCAGACACACGATACAGGCCTGTAGGTGTTGTTTTTTTCAGAGTAATGTTTGGTGACATGACTGCTCAAGTTTACATTATTGACAATCCATTATCAAGTTAGATAGGCAAACCATGACTTTTTCCCTCATTCAGAAGTCCCCATATCATGCATTCGGCTAAGTTAATTTCCATGCATTCGCTGTAAAGTAGTGGATGTGGTGGAGATGAGTCATAAGATGGACCTGTTGCCCCTTTTCGTGGTGATATTCTTTATGCATGTTCAGCAGACAGGGTAACCTTTTTCACTCACGTTTCCCTCAGCACTCTTGTAAAAACCAAAATTCGCCCTTTGCACATCTAGAGCAATGCAAAAGAAAGGGATGATATTGCAAATAATTGGTAGGAGAATTTTGATGTGCCTGACTGTTCACATTGGGAGCAAGGCAGTTTCGCAAATAAATTATACAGGGTTAAAAAAAACCCCCAAAGTTTAATTACTCCTCTGCTTGAGGAAGCAGAGGAGTAACAGCAGAGAGCCAGTTAACCTGGAGCAGCGTCCAGCTATATGTCTGAGGTAAGATGTATTTATTAGGCTGTTGTTACTTTTGTTATGTTATCTAGGGAAAGTTATGTTTGTTTGCAAACAGTTCCAGCAGTGTGCATTGCATTTGTTTCAGTAATAATCTTCGGCAGGAGTAAGATCGCCTGTGGCTTTGACATAAAATCCGACCTCTCCTGATAACATATCCACCAGCCAAACCCCTTGTTTAGTTAGTAATGGGGCTACCCATCTTATTTTGTGCACTCTGGCGATAGCCATGATTAGCCAGATTTTTGTGTGATGCGCACCATCCACCTTTGATTCATATTTAAGTAAGAGTCAGTCAAGCTTGTTTTGTAACATTAATTGATTCAGAATCTTACATGCAGTAACTCTTGTTTTCATTATTTATATGAGTGGGGTGAAATATATGGGACATCCACCCACCTATCTGAGGGTTTTTTTTAAGATTTGTGTACTCGCACTGAAATAGCCCTGGAAAGGCTGCATTTGTTATTTAGGCGTTGCCTGAGCCGCAGGAGCACTAAATCCAATCTCATGTCATGTCTCTATGTAACCGGGTTTACTATATGTTTGGCAATGAAAATTTCAAGTGAGTGTATGCGGATAACCCATGCGTAACTGCATGGAGAAGATGTGCACTTCCCTCAAACTGTAGAACAACAACTTATCTGTCCTGCTGCATTCAGATGGCTGCAGAAATGTGTTCAAACTGAGGGATGGTTGTCTGTGCCATACGTTATCAACAGCACTAACACTGCTTATTACACTATAAACCCTATAAACAATTTCTGAAGTGAATACAGTACTGTGTGGACACATGCTGCTCTCAGGTGTCAACTTGTTGGCTACAGTGATCACAGCAATGCACCAGGAGTGAGTCTGACCACAAGTTACTTGACCAACATGCTCATGAACGCAGATTCTTGTTGATTTTGACCTGTTAAATTGCTGCCACTTTACATCTGTTTTGTTTGTATGCTTGAAATCAAGTAATTGACCTCTACACTTGTGGTTAAAGCGTTAATGGTAGATGCAGGCACCAGAATATCACAAATAAACATGAATATAATTATTTCCATGGAAAGTGTGAACACAAATGTTAAAGTATAATATGCTGTCAACAACTCGCATTTTCACTGGTCAGATGTGCAGCTTTTGGAAGCAAACCCGATAAAGAAAACATAACAGCTGCAGCTCATTGCTGAATGAATTTCTGCCAGGGATGTGGAAGAGTGAATTGGTTAGATACATGTTGGCCTTCAGTCCTCTAAGCAAAAAAGTCCCTGGAGCACTGTCAGTGCCTGCACTTTCTGTCATATTTCATTAAGGCAGAACTAACCCACGTTGCATGCTGTGCCTGCTGTGTTGGACAATCAGTTTTTCGAAGCATGGTAATTAATCGCTGTTTTAAACACAGCTAATTAAAAATTTGAAACAGCAGTACTAACCATCCAGAATTTTACTGTGTTTAATCATTAAACCTGTAATTGGCTTATCCTTACCCTCACGTGTTGTGATGGCCGTTGTCAGCCACTGAGGACATTTTTTGTCACGTACCCTCTCACATTTTGATGAAATGAAATAACATGTAGACATTCCCACCAATTTTATTTTGATAGGACTAAGTGTTCGGGAGCTATGATATTTTGTTCGATGTGAAATGACAAAAAAGCACCATGGCAAAAAAGCACTATAGCGCCTCTTAATTTGTTGCCTCAATGGCCAATCTCGCCAACACTTGTGAAATTTGGTAGACTTGTTGTATCATGCCTAGACGCACAAGCATCTAGAACTGCACAAAGACTGCCCTCAATACAGCCACATGATAAAATTGGGTCATACTCATGGCGCCACCTGCTAGCTACAGAAAAAAACACGTAATGACCAGGTGTTATACTACAAAAAACACCTCCCACAGAATTAATTTAAATGACTTGAAAACAACCTGAAATTTGAAATCAGAGGAATCTCACCAAACTTCAGTAAAGTTTTCCACATGTTTTGTAATGAACTCCTTTAATCAGATGGACTTGAAATTTGGTCAGTACTCTCTTAAGACCTTTGTGATGAAAAAATATCAGAAGTTTTTCTTTGGGTTCAACGGTATGACGTCCATTTTTAGACACCATTTTGAAACAAAAAAATTCTAATAACTTCAATGTACATTGTCTGATACACATCAAACTTCACAAGTGTTAAGAGTCCCAACTTAAACCCAGCAACATGTCAGTGAAATGTCATAATCAAAGCCCTACCCATTGGCCACAGGAAATTACATGTTTTACACTTTGATATACTTCTCCTAGCAGGTTGATCAAATTCACCATACCCACCATGACGAGATAAACCAAAACACAGTGACAATTATAAGCATATGCTCCTGTCCTAATGCATAAAGTGATGTAACCGTGGCAGCGCAGCAAAGATTCATGTTTCCCCAAGAGAAGGGGCGTGGTTGTAGCTTCCCTGTTGCTCAACTGAATTTTCCCAAATTATGCATATTGAATAAGAGTTCCATTTTTAGGAAAGTCAAATGCCCAATGGAAGCCACAACCATTTCGCCATCTGGTGGCTACCACATTACTTTTGTTAAAGTGAAATGTGTAGAAATATAGATTTGTTTTGAAAAGCCAGGCCAAATTCAAGTATTGTTATGAAATTTTATGAGTTGAATGAGTCATTGCTTTATCATGCAAACAAACAAACTGAACAAAGCCACAAAACCAATTAAAAGAGATGATTCTGTTGGCATTACCCTAGTAAAATATAGCAGGATTTAGTAGTGATTGTTTCTGACAAGAAGTCAAAATAGGGTTTTGTAAAATAGCTTCCAGTACAATGTCCTAACCACATGGAAATATGCTGTACCAAATTTTAACCTACACATTCAAACATTAAACTTCCAAATTTCCAAAAAATAAGTGCCCAGGGAGCTCTTGCATGTCAAAACATTTTCACTACAGATGCTCCGTGAGATTTATAGAAAATTTTTAACTTTCATGTTAAAAATTTCAGTCTGTACAGCAGAAGTAACACAACATTTTCTGTCTGCTCTGAGTTCTGCTCTTCTATAACTGACTGTAACCTCCATGACTCAGGTCCTCTGTACAATCAAGACAGGATCCTACAGGCCATGGGCAACGTAACACTGGCCTTCCATCTACTGTGTGAGCGGGCCAACCCTGTTTCATTCTGGCTGCCATACATCCACAGTCTTCCTCAGAAGTACGACACACCACTGTTCTATGAGCAGGAGGAGGTGGAGCTGCTGCTAGGCACACAGGCTGTGCAGGAAATTCTGAACCAGTATAAAAACACTGCACGCCAGTATGCTTACTTCTACAAACTCATACAGGTAGGCAGATACACTGAACACACACACATACTGTGCACAAACGCTGTAAATTAGATGGTTGTAAGGAGGAACAGCATTAATATATTTAAGTCTAGAAATCACATATAAAACGACTGTGGTTTTGGCAATTAACTGTACTCTCCATGACTCAAAAAAGTCTTATTTTGGCAATATTTCTCATTCTAAAAATGCTGTTCTGGTGAAAATCTTGATGTGACACTGGGATGTCAGATTGGAACCCAGAATCATTCTAATGTTTTTGATAGTCAGGCTTTTAGACAAAATATAACCATCAAAGTTTATACTCAGATTTCCAAACAAATGCTAACATTTAGCTGGTCTGACACCATAGGGTTCTTTTTAATTAGCTTTTACCAGCAGAGAGATTGTTGTAATCCATTTCTAAAGTTCTGATAGGCATGCTTTTGGTGAAGGTCATTTTGTTTTACAGGTTCATATGGCTGTATATTATACCCAAAGCCATGAAAGTTGACCACATATTTGCAGATGTTGTCAACAATGGGAAACATTGATATAAACAAGTAGAAGGCCAAGGACCAATCAAAGGGGTATGCTGAGCAGGGACAGCTGTAGCTCAGGTGGCAGAGCTACAAATCTGCAAATCAGAAGGTTAGCTCCTCCTGTCTTCATGTCCAAGTGTCCTTGGGCAAGATACTGAACCCCAAATTGAGTTCCTGATGAGTAGGTTGGCACTTTGTAGATAAGCCATGTGCTGTTAGTGTGTGAATGTGTGTTGTAAATGGGTGAATGCTGACTTGTGTTGCAAACCACTTTGAGTAGTAATAAAGACTACAAAAGGGCTTTAGAAATGCAGTCCATTTACCAACTACAGTGGCTTGGAAAAATGCTCTCATTCAAGGTGTCAAAGGCTGTACTCAGGTCTAGAAGCAGCAACCATCATTAAGCCAGGGTTGCAGTATTGAAAGCCAGATTGAAATTTATAACAAAGATTACTGGATAATCTAATGATCTCGTCTAATTTAATAATTTTGGATAAGTAGGTAGAGGACTGGGCTGCAACAGAATTTTGAAATTGGAGTATTACACTTGTGGATCTTAGGGTTAATGTTAGGCTTTTAAGCTGTGTTTTGATATTGATGGTTTTAAAAGCCAAGGACACAGAGCCAAAGGAGAGTGAATTGGTGAAATCAAGAACAAGACTATTTAAAACAGGAAGCAATTCTTTAAACAGCTTAGATGATACAGGGTCTAATATGCAGTTGTAGCTTTGGAAGCAGTTACCAGACTGGGAAAGGCCTCAGGGGAAATCATTTCAAAATTGGTCCAAGTATCACCATACCCATCACTGTGAGAGGAGTGTGGACAAGTGTTTTTTCCTCTGTTAATTTAATCTGATTTGTAAGGAGATCCAGAAATTCATCAGCACTGAGTAAAAAGTAACTGTTATGAGTGATTATAAAGAGTAATTATAATGTTAAAATTTTGCAACAGTATTAAACAGGAGCAGTAGCGATTTGAAACCTAAGGCTGTAGAAATCAAATTTGTAGTAGGCTGTGGACTTGATCAATTTACATTTGTTAAAGGCACGAAAGTAATGTTAGTTACTATGTTAAAGTTACTAAATTTGCTTTTCTGGGGGTTTTATTCCCTGGGAATGGAGGGTACGTTGCAGGATTGTTTATGGTTCTCCATTAATTGGAAAACTGCATTCTGCACATTTTGTTTTGGACATGTGAGATCAGAAACTTTTAGATTTTAATTTTCTACGCGCAAATAAAATAAAATACATATATTTCATCCACCATGACCCATTACAACATAAACATAATCCATAATGAAAAGCTTAGCATTGAAGAAAAATAGTAACTAATTCAGTGAAATAAATTTGGAGAAATAAACACACAGAAACTTATTAACCTTACATTTAAATGTGGATTAGAATAAAGGAGTGTATCATTTCCTAACACTGCTACTAGGGAAAAATGAAATTCTAAAGCATTTCTTTTCCTAATTGTAATGAGAATTGAAAATTAAATTTTACTCCACAAGTACCAAAAATTTACCCAATATGGTCAGTAGATAACAGTATTGTAACAGGATGAAAATGTAATAGAAAATCAAAAATTATAACCTAGCTCTGGAACTTATTAGAACATTTCAATTTTTGGCATTTTGGGTGAAACTTTTGGCTGAATTTTGGCAAACATGGTGACGAATGGATAAAGTAGATATTTTATCATGATTTCAAATAGTGTGCTGCAAGGATAGAAAGATTAACAAAGTTCTTGGTTGAGAGGCAGAAATTTTTACGTCCTTGATCTTTATCTGCCATAACTTCTTAGTTGGGGGGGGAGTTCTGTGTGTGTGTGTGTGTGCGTGCGTGTGCGTGTGTGTGTGCGTGTGTGTGTGTGTGTTTGTGTGTGTGTGTGTAAAATGGGATAAAGGATGAATTCATGCTGAGGAGTTGTTTGGTCTTTTGATGCTCTCACAACAGGTAAAATTAACAGTCAGAAATATTTAAAGATGAGTTATAAGAATTCTAATGAATTCCAATTTCTGAAAAAGACCCTATCTTTATTTTGTGGGAGTTTTGGTTGTCCATTTGGTCCTGTCAGTTGTCCATTTCATGTGTTAAAGGCTGGTCTTCCTGTGGGAATGTCAACCTACCAATGCTGTTTAGCATCAAGGTGATTTGTGGTGTTAAAGTGGGAGGACATCCGTCTGGTTGAACATAAAGTGAATGCCCCAAAAGTGACCCTGTCGTGGTAAGATACTAATGCTGAGTTGATGTCTTCTACACAGAAGATTTGCCCATACAAGCTGAGGTGCATACGCTCTTTGCTATAAAAGGGTGCTTGTTCCCAGAAAAGACAAAAATTGTCGATAAAAGGCTGATTGTGTGCGGTAAGCCAACTAATATGTCCAATGCCTGTGGCTCAGTGTAACTTCCACAATTAAAAACTGGCATGCAGTGAAGTGACAACCAGCTCAGATTGCTGGCCGGAGTGATAAACCTAGTAGCCTGGCATTGCCACCACTAGAATAACACGCATTGTGCAGTGTCTGCAAAGAAGATATGGCTCATGTCACGTTGGCTCATGGGATAGGCATTTGCAGCACTGTCCACCGTAACGACAGTATCAAGAGACCATATTCACTAATTTGGTAAAGATTAGAGAGAGTCTTTCCAGCTGTATACATGTTACTACATTTAATAAAAGTTGATTTTTTGCAATGGTAAGGCTTTGGTAGGATTTGCAAAAAAGCAAAACAGTGTTTGAAGTAATTAGTACTTGACTAGTTAAAACAAAAAGTGATAACAAGAAATATAAGTGTTGATGATAACCACTGCTGATGATAACCATGCTACTTAAAAATTAGAATTCTATATTATTTGAATAATACACATGACAACAGCACCTCTTTTTAGGCAAGTTTTACCATGTAACATTAACAATGGCTTTTTTATTTAGGTGTTCCAGTAGATAATGACGGTGTGGCCAATAGAAGCAGTTACAAGAAATTCAAACGTGATTAATTTTATTAATTACACTTATACAGAGAGATCCAGAGAGACTCAAAGGCAGACGGAAAATCATTGTGTCGGCCTGACCCAAAACAAATGTTATCTTCATTGGCTCCCAGACATAACTGGCCTTCTCAAGGCCGGTTATCTCCTCATTCTCCTGGATGTTATGCAGACAAGATGCTCCGGCCCTAACATGTTAAAAGATCTCTTAAAAATAAATAAATGAATAAAAATAAAAACACGGTTTAATCTCTCTTAAAACTACTAAATTTGATGTCATGTCTCAGATTTAAAATGTAATAACACAGACAATGGTGTGCTGCAGAGATATCCGGGTGGGTTTGTTTTCCCCTCTTCAATCACTGGTACTAAAGATGGATTTGTTTCAGCTCTTTGAATGTATTTTTGTCCCAGTACAGTAATTCTCTCTTCCAATATTATCAGTCCAGAGAGGTTGTGGGTGTATTTATTGCTGGTGTATTTGGGGAGTCAATAGCACATTTTTATTGCCAGGTTCTGAATGATTTGATGTTTCTAAAGTTGTGTTTTTTTTAACATTACACCAGACAGGTATTGTTTATTCAAACAGTAGCCTGATGTAGGACTGATGGTATGTTATGTTATTTTCATTTGTCAGTAAGTCATTCATTTTTGTCAGTGTGTGCTGTAGGTTAGGCAAATATAAGGCAAGCGATGTATTTCAGATTGACTCAGTCCCTGGAGAGTTTGTATTTGCCCAAAGATGGTTTTCAGCATTTTCTCTGGTTTGTTGATGGTTTTAAAGCTTGGATTGTTGCTTGGTGTTGATTCTGAGGCATTTTTTGATTTTTCTGTTTCCTCAGCTTTATGTAAAGGATCTTTATTGGAGCTATTTGGGATTTGGTTGTTTTCTTGGCAGGGGGTTGGCAGAAACAGAGGAGAATTTATGTTTGATGCTTCGTTGGGTTAATGGTTTCATTACTTTGACTTGGACTGCAGCAAGTTTAGGTTTGGGAGGATTAATTTTGACATCAAATGCTTTAGCCCACACCACTTTTATTTGTTCAGAAGTCATCACACATGGGGTTTGCTTGGAGGAAATTTTAATAAGTCCGTATTATTTGAACATATCCATTTATTAAAATCTTGATTTTGTTATGAGCAGGCAAGTTTGTAAAATAAACAAATAAATAAATAAATTTAAAAAATGGTTACCAGTCTAATGTTTCCACTGTGAGAGTAATCTCTATTCATCTATAGTCTAGCACTATTCAACAGGTAAGTACCCCCTTAGAGTCTGTGAGCAGGTGAATGGTGATTGTGCACACTATAAATAGGTGATTGAGTAACTTGTTTCCCATGAAGATGGTGATATCCAAAGGTTACTCTCCTTACTGTTTATTCAGAGATGGTGCCATATGATGAGTCAAGTGGATTCAGTCTCTGCCTCGGTTCAGAGTCTGGCTGAAATCTGCCTGTGAGGCAGAATCAGCAGCTGAGCTGCGGCTGCAGGTCATTCTCATTAATGTTAACCTTTCTCAGTATTTTTCTCAACTATTGTGCGACACAGACTGATAGAATTAAAAGATTAGATTAAAAGCCTTTGGACAGCTTTTAAGATGGTTCTCCAGAAAGCTTATGATATTAAGAGCAATGGTGAATACACATGCAATTGTCCTGCTCTGCTAACTCTGTGCTCTGTGCTCACTCACTGGCATTTGCAGTTTTTATTAACAGATTAGCATAATTAAGGACCTTTGCATATACTATCTCCCCTGCCTCCCTCACCGCAGCTGTGGTTAGCATAAACAAATTGATTCTCCTCATGTGTCCTTGAGCCTTCTCATTAAATCTTATTATTATAGTCAATTTCTCATGTCTCTCCCTCTGGTCTTGCTCTTTCTTTTCTTCACTTTCAAAGCTATTGCTGCTGTCATTGCTTACTCTTAATCTTACTAACTTGATTTTTATTCCTCCATTCACTTAATCGCTATTGCCTCTTTTCATCTCTTTTTCACTGCAGTCCATTTCTGCCCAGCTGCTTAGCTCTCTATTCAGGTAGCAGTCAAGCTCAACCACTGCTTTGGAATCATTTGGGGGATGAGTGACCAGTGTCCCAGATAAATTACCAAGAGGCCGAAAGTTTTATACTTGATCCTGAAGGACCATAGACAGAAAGGGAAAATGGACCTCACTCGTTGTGGACAAACTGTATATAGATGGTCAACTACACTGGGACACCACCATCACCCCCTGGCTCTTCTAAATGATGAAGTTTAATGAAAATAAAAAGCATGGGTTAAATTTGTAATTTTTTTAAAATAAAACATTAACCTTTGTGGGAAAAAAATCTCAGGTGTAAATGTTCCACTCTACAAATTCACAAACTACACTTAGGATTTCCTCCCTCTTTGGCTTTTTTCTTTACCCCTTTCTCTGTGTCTCCCTATTTTCCAGTCTCCCTATAACTCACTTGTCCCTCCCTCCCCACACACACATACCCTATGTAGCTCCTTTGTTTGTTTTGTTTCTGTATATTGTGTTTTTTTGGTCTATGACGTTGTTTTTATGGTCCCAGGCTTTTCTGTACATCTATGTGATATATCTTGTGTTTTTGCTGTGCTCATCCATCACTAATATCCACACATTTACAACCCAACACCTCACAACCCACCCCCATGACATCCTTAACTCACTGTCCGTAACACTCTATATACAAATAGCAGCAGATAGCTCACATGGAAACATGGCAGATTATTCGCCACATTCATACACGTAATGACAGAACTCCCTCCCTTTTTATGTCTCTGTTAACACTGGTATCCTGGAATGTACATGGTATTCGCTCACAGGCTAAAAAGATTTACATTCTGGACTGTGTCATAGAATTAAAAGCAGATGTTTTCCTCCTACAGAAAACTATTTACTGAAATCATAAGATAAGTGTCTTACAGATTCAAATTTTAATTAAATTTTTTCATCTTGTAGATAACAGCAGACAGAGAGGAGTCTCCATTGTTGTCCACATAAGATTACTCTGCACTTTAAACAACACATCAACAGACCCAGAAGACTGACAAATCATTATCTAAGCAACAATTTTGTAATCAACTATATACAATTGCTAATTTGTATGTCCCCAATAATGATGATCCAAACTCCTTTCACACACTTTTCTCTATCTGACTTGCCGGCTAATGCAACAACTATCACTGGAGGTTACTTTAACACAGTTCTAAATCCATCAATAGACTGGTTAAGTAATTCAATACATATAAAGCAATCACAATAAGCCAAAGTAATACATGGATGATTTTGGACTTGGTAATAGCTCTAAAAAATCTAACAAATAGGGAATATACTTTCTTCTCCCTGGTGCATCAGTCATTTTCAAGAATTGACTTTTTTCTCTCAAACAATTCCATTGCACAAAAAATTAACACTAGAATTCACCCAAATATTATTAGTGACCATGCACCAACCTTAAACCATCCCCAACTTGGTGCTTTAACATATCTTTACCAAAAGATACAGAATTTGACAAGATAGTAAGGAGGGAGTGGGCAAACTTTTTAGAAACAAATGACTCTTAAAACTTATCTCCATCTTTACTTTGGGAAACTGAGGGGGGTGTCATCAGAGGCAAAATTATATCATACTCCTACAAGTAAAAACAGGAACAACAGGCAAAAAAAAGAATGGAGGAAAAAATTCAACAGCTAACAGAGGAATATGCAGTAAATCCAAGTGATCACTTATGGGCCTAACTAAAAAATGCAAAATTACAACTAGACAATAACCTATCAAAAAAAACCAACAGAGTTTATTCTACAGTAACTGAGATATAACAATTTTAAGCACTGTAACAAATCAGGCAAATTTCTTGCAAATCAGCTTAAATGCAATAAGGAAAAATCTCTCATAACCGCAATTCAGGATCCATCTGGCCAGTACACACAATCACCACAGGAAATTTATTGTATCTTCTACACATATTACCAAAACTTATATTCAGCAGCTGATGACCAAAATCTGAAAAATATTCAGGCTTTTCTCAACAACTTAAACTGCCCTCAATTAACTACAAAACACAAAAACATCTTAGACACACTGCTGACCATTAATGAATTACAAAGCGCTTTAGACCAGATGCCTGTGGGCAAGACACCTGGTCAAGATAGCTTCCCCACTGAATTTATAAAACATTTCTAGTCAGTGTTGGCACCGTTTTCTTCAGGACAATGACAGAGATTAAAAACAACGGTTCTATGAGAATCCACATCAATACACCCCCACCAGAGAGCCCCAGTTCTGATTAGGCCCCAAACTTTGGGGGCTTCAGAGTTAGCGTCCCTTACTTGGTGGATACTGGTTCCATGGTGTCCACCATAACAGAAAGCTTTTTCCACCAGCACTTGGAGCCCTGGGGTCAAGAAAAGCCTCAGTATTGCCACTGGGCTCAGCTCAGGGCAGCCAATGGGTTGGCCATTCCTTACATCGGCTACTTGGAGCTTGAAATTGAACTCTGTGGTAAGTTAATGCCGCGATGTGGGTTTTTGGTGGTCAAGGACCCTCCTGGTGGTATGTCTGCTCAGGTCCCTGGTGTTTTTGGGATGAATATCATACGTAGATGTTACCGTGAGCTCTTTGGGCAGCACGGTCTGGTCTCGTTTAACTTGCCATCAGTATTGTATTATTATTATTATATTGCATTATTTGAGGCCCCTGGAACAGTTGTGCAGGTACTGCAAGAGTGCCACCAGGCCAGCGTGCAGGCCCCTCAGCATGTCTCCGGTAAGGTCAAGGTGCATGGCAGGAAGGCTTGGCAGATCCCTGTTGGCGTGATGCAGATCATTGCGGCTACCTGCTCAGAGCACTACTCAGGCACCACTGTATTGTTTGAGCCCTTGGACTCTGGCCTTCCTGCTGGATTACTCGCCTCTCCTGCCTTGGTTCGAGTGACAAGGGGCACTGCCTACATTCCCATCGTGAACGTAGGTTCCACTGATGTGTTGCTCTAACCCCGTACAGTTGTGGGCAGTTTGGACGAGGTCAACGTTGTGAGCCTTCCTGCTGGAGTCACAGCAGGAATGGCCACAGTGGTGTCCCAGTCTGTTTCTACCTCTGTTCCAGAACAGATACCGGCCATGGACTTGTCTTCCTTGCCTGCTGGAGAGCAGGGTAATGTAAGGTCCCTCCTCACAAAGTATACTCCTGTCTTTGCTGCTCATGATGGGGACCTTGGCTGCACCAACTTAATCGCCCCTGACATTCCTCTCTTGGACGATGCTCCTGTTTGGCAGGCGCATTCCTCTGTCTGATTATGAGATCGTGAAAGAGCATATTAACCAATTGCTTGAGGCACAGGTGATTAGAGAGTGCAGCAGCCCTTATGCGTCCCCCATCGTTCTTGTTAAAAAGAAAGATGGCAGTCTCCACATGTGCGTTGACTGCAGACAATTAAACAATAAAACTAGGGAAGACGCGTTTCCTCTTCCTTGCATCGAGGAGTCCCTTGATGCCTTGACAGGTGCTCACTGGTTCTCCACCATGGACCTCGCCAACGGGTACAACCAGGTCCCGGTTGTGGAGGTAGACCAAACTAAAACGGCATTCTGCACTCCCTTTGGCCTCTTCCAGTGGGATCGCATGCCCTTTGGGCTCTGCAATGCCTTGAGCACCTTCCAGAGATTGATTTTTGGTGATCAGCAATGCCAGTCCTTGCTATTGATGACATTGTGGTTTTCTCCTTCACAGTTGATCAACACCTGGAAAGGTTGGAAGTGGTGCTCGGGCGGCTGCAACAAGAGGGCCTCAAAGCTAAGCTCACCAAGTGTGCCTTTTTCAAGCAGGAGGTGCATTACTTGGGCCATGTGATTTCAGGCAAAGGTGTCTCCACATATCCACATAAGGTGGAGGTGTAGACAAGCTGGCAGCCTCCAACTACCATCTCTGAACTGCGATCGTTTCTCGGCTTTGCCAGCTACTACCACTGGTTTGTGGAAGGTTTTGTTAAGTTGGCTGCCCCTCTACACAGGTTGGTAGCTGAGTTTGGGGGCACAAAGTCCAGGAAGAGGTCAAAGCACGCAGTTGCATTCCAACAAATGTCATCAGAGCTTCGAGGCACTAAAGACCAAACTTATCACCACACCTGTGTTGGCTTATGCCGACTTCTCCCTCCCCTTTATCCTGGAGGTTGAGGCAAGTTATGGTGGCCTGGGAGCAGTGCTGTCACAGGAGTAGAGTGGCAAGGTAAGGCCCATTGCCTATGCAAGCAGAGGTCTGCGGCCCACTGAGCGCAACATTGACAACTATAGCTTTATGAAGTTGGAGTTTTTGGCACTCATGACTCATGACTGGGCCATGACTGTAAAATTCAGGGAGTATCTGCTTGGTCATAAGTGTGTTGTTTACACAGACAACAATCCACTCAGTCACCTGTCATCTGACAAGCTTGGTGCCACGGAACAATGCCGGGCAGCCGAGCTTGCACTGTTTGATTTTGACATCAGATATCGCTCGGGGAGGGTCAACAAGAACACTGATGCTTTGTCCCATCAGCATACTCCTGGTGCACGGGACATGGAAGCCTGAACCCTTGCAGCAAGCCCTGCGGTTAAGGGAGTCCAAAGAAACCCAAGCTGCTGTTGTAGCTCTGCCTCATTATGCCCCTTCTGACCTCTGTAAAGTCCAGAAGGCTGACCCTGTCATCCAGGAAGTCTTGGTGTTCTGGACACAGAAGTGGCGTCTGAACCACACGGGGCGCAGACAGCTTTCTCCGCCTGTCTTGGCTTTCCTCCGCCAATGGAACCGCCTGGTGGAGAGGAACGGAACCTTGTATTGGCACGTCTTTTGCCCTGATGGTGCTGAGGCAATTTTTCAGGTGCTGTTGCCTGCTGCCTTGAAAGAGGAGGTCCTAGCCGAAGTTCACCAGAGACATGGCCACCAAGGTGTTGAGAGGACCTTGGAGCTACTACAGCAGCGGTGTTACTGGCCAGGCATGTCCTCTAATGTTGCACAGTGGTGCCAGTCCTGTGAGAGGTGCCAGGTTGCCAAAAACACACAGCCAGCTGCTCACGGCTTCATGGGGCACTTGTCGCACCTGGATTGCTGATCTTAGCTGTGCCTCCCGCTGTGGCTCTGCTTGATGCTCAGAGCAATTGTTGTTATAATAATAATAATAATAATAATAATAATATTACTACCATTATTATTATTGGTATTGTTACTAGTATTATTAATAGTATCATTATTAAAACTCTTCCATATAGTTTACATATAGTTTAACATACAGTTTTAGCTTAGCTTTTGGCCCTGCTCCCTCTCCCCCTTCTATCTATCTCTTTCCCCTCCCCCTCAAGCTCTTGTTCTCCTACAACACCACCCCTCATCAGTCAACTGGTGAATCTCTGTTCTTTTTAATATTTGGGCAGGAGCCCAGACTCTCAGTTGATGTTCTGTTGGGTTGCATTCAGGATCCTGTTGGTGGTGATGTCACTGAGCGGATCCAGGAGCACCTGACCTGTTTACAGATTGCCTTTGAGGGCACTCGAGAGAAGCTGAGGGTAGCGGCAGAGTGTAGAAAGGACAACCATGATCGGCATGTTCGAGATGCTCCACCGTAGGGGGGCCAGTTGGTGCTATTGCGGGACTTCAGTGTGATGGGCGTAACAAGATTCAGGATCTGTGGGGCTCTGTAGTGTATAGGGTCCTAAAAGCACTGAAAGACAGAGGCTCGGTATACACCCATGCCCCTGCAGGTGACCAGTCCAAAGTCAAACATGTCCACCGTACCCTTTTGAAGGCAGTGGCTGGAGCTGGTGCTCCTGATTGCGCTGCTGCCCCTTTTTCACCCCATCCTGACCAAGAACAGTCAGAGGACGAACTTCCATATGATGGTGACTTGCTTGTTGTGAGGCATGAGGTCCTTCATGCAACCCCCATTGGACAGCTGCAGTGACCCAAACCACCCCTCGGTTGCTGCTCCCACAGGCTGATTCAGTTCTCCCTGGGCAGGTCCTTTAGTGGCTCCCTCTTCTGTGACAGCAGACTTGCCTTCTTAATGGGGCTGCAAATGTTCCTGGACCAGTGTCCATTGCAGTGGTTGCTCTTTTTAGACCTTGGAACTAGAAGAGAAGTGAGCCACTTGCGGGCCGTTACTGGTAGGTCTTCTTTTTTTGCTATTATGTAATTCTACAATTCTACAATTTCATTTAGCAGACGCTTTTGTCCAAAGCGACGTACAACACAAGCAAGAATCTAGAGG
>JAQMCX010000032.1:11783747-11809848 GCA_029814765.1 Acanthurus leucopareius
AGCTCAATACGGGACCCGTACTTTTGTTTCCAAATACGGGACGATTCCGTTTTTTAAGGGACGGTTGGCAACCCTAGCCCCATCCCAACTCTTACTGTCAATCCAACAGTTAGCCCGAGTCATAACAGAGTCATGATCCCACTGTTCAGTTTGGCTGACCTTCTGCTGATGTGCTTTGTGTTCCTATATAAGATCTGAATCCCTTTAGGTGCTTATGTGAACATCACCACCACCACCACCACCACCAACCCAGCCCGTGTTGTTGGTCCAACCCCACCCCCGATAAAATACCGATATCAATAAAGCCTTGTATCATTCTAAAAAAAAAAACATCAATGAGCCAATGTTCAGTTTAGGAAAGAGTTACTTTATGTTATGATTTGGGGTAGCTGTCCTTATCTACTGCTCTTTTTCTGTGAAAATATTTTTAGTTTTCTCAAATTATCCCACTCTTAAATATTAGATAATTTTTAGGCTTATTAGTGTACACTGGTATCTTCATCATACTACCAATATAACTAATTTTAAATCAGTTGTGTACAACCAGTTTAGCTCTCAACCATAATGGCTTGAACATTGTGACTACATTTTTAGTTGCTACATGACCCATTTAAAATACTGATATCCTTAACCACAAAGAGTAAACAGCAGGAGATCCCTGGGTGGGAACAATAAAAGAGTGCGAGTGCACGCCCTTCCTGCATTGCCTTAACTGAGGCGCCCTAAGCAAGTCACTTCAACCCTCAACTGCTCCCAGTGGTTTAGTTCCTGTTTAATGACCAGCAGAAAACACTGTGGTTGTGAGGGGCATCTTCCCAGTGTGAATAGTGTGTGTTCCTGAAAAAAGGCGGATTGCCCTCAGTGAAAGCTCCCTCGATGGACACAGGTTGAAAGAAAAGCCTCTGCTGACACTGCTGCAGACCTTGCTGTTAAAAGCCTCACTGTTAAAAACCTTGCCAATTATCACTGTTCATCTGCCTTTTACTTACATTCATTTACAGCAGAAGGTTTTTGCAGTCTGCTTTCACTGCCTGTTTTTTTTTCTTTTTGTTTGTTCTTCCTGTATTTTATGGATATGGAATTGTTTGTGTTTGTTGTTTTTATCTTGCACATATGGACAAAACAGACATCAGCTATTTTACTTGATTATTCCATTTTTCCATATTGTCGCTGCAATAAAGCCAAAAGGGAATTTAAAAGACACACACTAAAATCTCTCCCATACTGCTGATGAACTGTGTTTACTCTTTTGAATACCTTTGCCTGCTGTTTACCAGTCTGTTTACTGACTGGAAACTGTCCTTTACAAGCCTGATAAAAGCCAAAGAAAACAAATGATAAGGTGAGTGAGGTCATTTGAGTTTTATTTAAAAGGGGCCTAACCTCTGTTATTACAGCTTTTATGCTTTTCTGAAAAAAGAAACCTTCCTTAATTTAATTTTCTGCTTCCTTTTTTTTCCTTTCACTTTCTGCACAAGATTTTCTGTGTGCACACATGCATTTCTAAGGAACAACCATTAGATGGTGCCACTCTGCTGAGATATGAATTGTTAACAAATTAGTTGATAAAACTATCTACATTTAAGGGCACCTGCATCATTTTTTGATCAAAAATATTAAGGGTATACAGGGTATACACTGTATTTTCTTAAAAGCAATAGTGACTGGTGAACAATCATTTAATATTAAGAATATATGCAGAGAGATTTATGTCCATACATTTTCTTTAATAACTGCTTTTTGTCCCTTGCTGTTCACCTAGAGGTTGAAGATGCCACTACAGCACATCCTGTTCGCGTATTATTCTTAAATACCCACTCTTAAATGTTCATGTATTGGAATTCTGTGTTCTCATGCCATGAAAAGGGTTTATGAAAAAAAAAGCTCCTTAAAATATTTCTTTAATGCTGTAATAAATGACACACGGTTATTTGGAAGTCTGCTCTCTGAGATATTTCGCTAAAAGTAAATTTTGCTCCACCCTTCAGCAGTCACATTGTACAGTCACCTCTTTGGCATGCGTGTGATTTTTTTTTTTTTACACCCACAAACTTCTGAATATGGGTATTTTTTTTACTTGCTGGACCATGTTTAATATCCACGGCATATACCTGGAAAAACTGAAACACTGGAAAGTCTGTGAAAAGGTCCATAACAGTCATGTAATACAAAATGTTTTGTGCGGTAAAGTTCCCTTGTTGGAGCAAATCGCTGGTTAAGTGTTGTTTTTTTCCGTGTTTATGGAATGTCTCACCAAGAGGCTTGATTAGTTTTGTCAAACATACTTCCGTAACTTCAGACTAAAGTTCACAAACACAAGACAGAACTCCCAGTTGATATTATGTTCAAGTTTAATAATGAGTTTTATGAAAATAGTCAAAGAAAAGTCATGGGACATAAGTGTTTTACACATTTACACCAAAAATGTGGCAAAAGATAGTAACAGCATCTTGTGAGGAAAACAGAGTTTGGTTTTATTTGTGAATTTACACTTAGTTTTTATTAATTGATCTGTGAAGTACAGAGAAATTGTTTTATAAGGCTGAAATAGACAATGTGTCTTCTGACTTGACGACCCTGAATCATTAACAAATATGGCCTCTGCTGAGTTATGAGAGTGATTTTCACAATTGTAGCATCAGCCTCTTGAACCTAGTTCAACTAATATAACAAAAACAGTCATTTTAAAGAGAAAAGCTAAATGACTTTTCTTTTTTTTTTTTTGCATTGTGGATATGTGTCCCATCACTCCCTCTGCAAACACATTGAGCAGGACATGAGTACACAGATAGAGATCGTGACCAATCTCCCTTCAGTGATGGTCAGAACAGAGCCTACTGGTGAATGCACAGAAGTGAACCTAGAACTGTAAAAAAAAAGCAGGAGCTAACTGTAGCAGAAAGCAGCTGTAAGTAAGCAGAGGATGTATATTAGCCTGCTTATGAGGAAGGCGTTTCCTGGAATGTTTGAAGCAAATTATGCAAAAGTCGCATAGCCACAAACCTCAGACATTTCACAGACATCACATTATGTAATGACCACTAAGTTCTAATAACTTCCAGTAAACACCCAACTGACACTACAACCTCTAAACACCACAGGGCCAAAAACATGTAGACACTTTAACAAAGTGTGTGAACAGCACAGCACTACACCAGCATGTAGTGTTATGCTATGTATGCTATGTATGCTAAGTATGTAATGCTGTACTAGTATGTGACTGCTGAATGACTCATTCTGAAACAACTGGAATCAGTGAGTTGCTAAATCAGCTTCTGCTCTCGGGGAAAGCCTTTCTATCAGATTCTGTAACCTTGCAGCAGAGATTTTCCCCATTCAGACACATGAACATCGGTGAGGTTAGCCTTGAGTTCATCCTAAAGGTGTCAAATAGGGTTGAGGTAAGTGCAGGCTAGAAAAAGCTCTGGGGAAATCATCTTTTAGGACCTGGCTTTGTGCATAGGGGCATTTACATGATGAGACTGTTGCTAAAATACAAAGTCAGAAATTCAATATGGTCTAAAATATATTTGTACGCAGTGGCACATAGCCCATGTACTTATGCCCATATGGTGTATAGGTTTACAATGTATGGAAGAGGGCCTATATATTCTATGAGCTGGCATGTGTCAAAGTACATGGAAAACACAGAAAACACTAGATTCCACATAAGTAAAGTACACATGTACAGATGTTCCATCCAATGACAATTCTCAGACATTGAGTAGGCAGTATTACACAAGTTGAATCAAATTCCTGTTTTATTTCCTTTTTTTAAAAATTCAAGGTCCAAATGTTGGTCAAAATTTTCCCATTCATAAAATGTGTTGCAACTCAGTTTATGGGAAATGATTTCAGTAATATGGTTTTCTCTCTAAAATATTAAGCAACAAACAATTCCAGGATGTGTTTCAAAGTCACACCCTCATGTCAGTGTGCGAATGAAATGCTGCACAGTACTTGGGTGTGTGCCCATGCCTAATCTTGGCTACAAACATAAAATTGAACAAATGAACAAATGTCACGTTTTCTACTTCAGACACACCGTTCACTGAGCTCGTGTTATTCTGACAAGACACTGTATCATTAACATTTTTCACCTGAAATAGAGGGTTGGAGGTGCTTTACAACAATCAGGAAAGACATGACTGAAAAAATAATATGTATCAACTGATATACATGCACAGGCCAGATTATAATACCAACTACTGATCTCATTATATATAAATTATACAACAGGATGATGTCCACTTATGTTGCAGCCTTGCTATACATTCAGCAGGAAAAGAGGAGAGCAACTACTGGCTTGCTGGCTAACTAACTCAGGATGGAAATGAATTAAGGTAAGTGGCCATCTTAATATGAACATTAAGTCACTGGAGAGGTTTATAGCAAAGTAAACTCCAAAATTACTCTGAAAACACGTTTTAAAGTAAACAATGTGGTCACTCAATGATCTGATACAGAAAAACTTATCAACAACAAACCACCTGACCTGCAACCTGTTCTTAAGCAGAGGAGATTGTTTTATTTCTCAGTGAAACCCTCCCTAATTTCCACATAATATTTCTGCCAAACATCCTGAAAGACCCCCTCCCATTAGCAGCTTCTGAAGCACTGGTGTCTTTCAGTGTGACTTTAAGAAAAGCTCAACCCATAAAAAATTAGAAGTTAAAATAAAGCTGGAAATATGGTATTTATAGTTAAGTTATTTTACTTTAACTTTCAGTCTATGTTTTGTGATTTGCAAGTGTTTTTTATGATTTGTTGCTATGTTTTGTTATTCGTTGTGATTTGTACTTCAAGGCCCCCATACTTTTGGAATAAAGGGACAGTGGATAAACCCGCATCCATATTCTACCCTTTGGAGCTCTGATAGCAGCTAGGGGTTGATAAAATGCCATGATTGTGGCCTGTAACACACCCCCTTCGCATGCTGGAGAAGAAAATGACATCAGTGTGGAAACTGAGGGCAGAGTGGACATTTAACAAGATCTGCCTCAGTGGCTGCTTACCATGAACTCTAGATGTCAAGTTAGTTTTTAATTTATTTAATTAGTGCTATTACTGGAACCAACTATCTGTTATGCTGCCATACTCTGAATACTGGCAAAGATGCCCTGAATAATCCACGTCAGTTCATGCTCATTGACAGCGGCACACAGCAAGCTAATAGCATTTAAAGGCCCTTTTAGACTGAACGACAAAACCCACTGACATCCACTAACATCTGACTTTTTGAGTGCTGGGGCACAGTTTAAGTGAAAGCACTGAAAATCTGAATGTGAAATCAATAAATAATTCTCTCAAATGAAAGACCACACTCTTGTATTAAAGATTCAGGGAAAAAACTCAATACAGATGCTGTATTTATTTAGAGAAAATTCAGTTGCTTTTTTGAACATTTCTGTGCAAAGACACAAAGGCATAAATGACCTTGAGCTAAGATGCAACCTGAGAGTCATCACAGCACTTCTATCTTATTTCAGCTGCTTTATCTGTGGCTTGATTTTTTTTTTTCAGTGCACCTAAAATATTTTGTCAAAAAATATCACGTAAATGTAAAGTACATTTTTTATTGAAATACAAGGGCCACTTTGATTCATACTCGGGTTTTATTGCATTTTTAAATATCACACCTGTTTGAAGGGACAAGTTATTACTAATGTTATGTGTAACAACATTTACTGGAAACGCTAAGGTCAAACTGAACCGTCAAATACATTCCGGTGTTGTACATGAATGTTGCATTTGACAACCGAGACATACTTGGCTGCATTCCTGTTAGCACATGGGAAACCTCACCCAAGCAGAACTCCATGTTGGCCTTTTCAGACAATACCGATCAATTGCAGTGCTTTATGCATTTGCTTCAGTTTTTATATAAATAAATATATATATATATATATATATTCTCAACTTTACACAAGGATACAAAAACAAGTTTGCATGAGCACATGTGATACCAAAGGACAGTCAAAAAACATCAAAGGTGCTAAAGTTACTCCATTTGTGTCAGTACACCCCACTCATAGTTTGTAAGTGAATCATAAAACACCAGGAAACAAGTGGAGTCCTGCAGTGAATCATCATCTGTCACGTTACCATGATCGCTCTTTAGGTCCCACGGTACGATGCTTCCTGGCACCACTGTCACAGTCTGATGGATGTCTTTAATTACTGTCAACTCCAGCACTGGAACACACACGCACACACACATTTTAATATTTGCATTGATATGCAGATCTTAAAATAAGCCAGAAGAGCAACAAAACTAAATAATACAAACTCTGCTCTTTATACATGCTAATAACTTTAAATGTTCTCATGCCACTATCCGACCTTCATTTAAGGATGACAGCAGCAGCATTTTTTCAAATAGCTGGTGGAATTTAGCAAAAACGTTTACTCTAGTACAAATCTGATGTACTCTGATTTACTTATTAAAATATGTTCATTTTTTTAACCCTATACTTTTGCTCCACTACATCTGAGAGGTAAATTTTATATTTTTACTTTACATCATTTGTCTGATGGCTTAAGATACACATTAGTTTTCAGGTCACACCTTTTTTTCCTGTGCAGTGAAAACTATTTTTCTTGAAATTTAATGATGTTTGTAGTTTCTGACAAGCTGAAGAAGTAGGTGTTTCTTTACGGGTTGATAAAATTATATTTCTTTTCAAGCAAAATAAACTGTTTACATGATTCCCCAAAATATGTCGTGATTTGTTTGCACAGCAACTATATAGAACCTTCAGCAATGAAGTGAGATTAATATGTCTGACTTCAGAGTTGGCAAGTTACAGAGAAAGCTTTTCGTCTCTAATGCAAAAAAAGAAAATGCCGTCACTGCCAGCATGGCTCTTAATTATCTATGTTGAAGTTGTTTATGTCCCACCTAATCTATGATGAACCCAAGCTGCAGATGTTGTGTCCTTTTCCCTCCAATCTGCATGAAGGAAGATAATAATATGCTGGACAGTATATGGAATATGAAAGCCATATATTTTTCCTTCAAGTAGCTCACTGAGAACTTAAACAGCTAAGTGGACATTGGTCAAAAAAGTTAAGAATTTTCTACAATTAAGTTAATATTTGATTTTATCCACAATGTTTGTTGCAGAACATCCATCATGCTCAGTCCACATATGGACTCAGGAATTTTCTCAATAACTTACACTGTTTTAATTTTTTTTTAAAAAGTTTTTCTTCCTGGGGTGAAGGTGTTATGCTCTTTTAAGGATTTTAAGAGAGATTTGTTCTTAAACTGGAGGATGTCATAAAAAAAAAATTACCATCTAACTAAATTCTCGACCCCACTAAGATCTTTTTGATGTTGCATTTGACAGCGGCCTCTGAAATCACTTTTCACCCTTTTTTTCTACCTTTCTTTTGCCGTGCATGCATTGGGTTTTGCTGGCTGAAGGTGACAGTTTATAAGCTGTATAATCAGTTTGTCACAGTGACAGCACAACCGAGTTTTTGACTACAGGGTGTTGTTACAAACTTTTTCCACTTAATTCAAGCAGTTGTCGACAGCCTTTCCATCGGCTTTATGGATGGAAAATCAGACACTTTTCAAAGGTATGTTTTCACCCTAGATGCTTCAGAAAGCACTGCAAAAAGCAGTCAGCAATTCTTAGTCATGGAGGAAGTAATACAATGTTTCACTGAAGTAAACATAGCAATACAAGACTGTATAAACACATCACTAAAAGTGCAAATAATGCAAATACTGGCTTTTCTAGTCTGATATTCTGGTGCATCAAGAGGGCCAGATTTGATCACTTATAAAGGAACACCAAATCCTTCAATTTACAAGAAAAAAAACAATCTGATGCTGAATATTTTTCACTCAAAAACAAGAGTATAAAAAAAATTCTAACTGGTTAAAAAAACAACTTGTAATTAGAGCTGTTAGACAAACTCAGTGGAATGCAAAGTACATTACATGCCCCTGACATACTGGAGTATTAAGCTGCATAATGAAAGTACGGGTTCTTTGAATTTGTACTTGAGTAAAGTCCTTGAGTACATTTCCTTGTTCACAATCAATCACTGGCATTTTTATTAATTAAAGGAAAGGCTGTAACAACACAGACACCTTTTAAAATGTCAAAAGTGCCAGAATTTCCCTGTGAATTGACTGACTACCTACCAGGCTTAGGAACACTTTGACGTCTAAACAACCACTGAGGTATGTGAACAGTAAGAATGAATGAATGAATGAATGAATGAATGAATGAATGAATGAATGAATGAATGAATGAGTGAGTGACTGACTGAATGAATGAGTGACTGAATGAATGAATGACAGAAAGAGTGAATGAACGAAAGGAACCTGTCACTGGATGAGTGAGGGCAGGTTTAAAGGGATGAGCCTCTTTGACCAGACAGGTCCACCTCAGGACAACACAAAGACTCTGTGCTTGACTTCACATTCAGCCCTGATGTGGAGCAAGGCAATTTTTTTTTGCTGAACTGGAGCGTTTGAATGCATTGACAAATTGTTTCACGTGCAGTTCATTGGATATCTCACATATGCTCAGTGTGTGCGACAAAAAAAAATCCACCAGGAGCCACACAAAACAGCGCGTGAAAGTTAACACACAGTCTGGTGACCCTCCGGTGCAGCAAACAGCGATGTCCGCGTGAATTACTTGCGGGGTTAACTGCAACTTTTGCTCGTGAATTTGTCGGACATAAAAGTGAAACCTTAGTGGGGACGGAAGTAAAATCACATGCTGCAGCTGTCTGGCTGCGTAACGCAGGACGTGGAACAGGACTAAAGCCCGAATCCCAACGCTCGAAAGCCACTGAAACCGCCGCAATAGTGAACGGACGACTGCGTGTGTTTTGTGCGGAAAGCAACACAAGCTGAGCACCTGAGCAGCCATGAAGACACGCGAGAGAGTTTCCAGCTCTGAACCGCGTTGAATATGAATGAAGAATGACCAATGGTGAGTAGCGTACAGACAGCGTGCTCCATGCACTTTAACACAAGTGGCCTAAAGTGGTGACGCACTGAATTAAAATGACATGAAACCTATAAAATTCGAGCCGAATTAAATCAGAATTCGGCTCAGTGGTAATATGAGGCTCGGTAAAGCTCACATGGATCATCTGTGTGTCCATGTAAAGCAGTGTAGTGAGGCGTTCTCGAAACTTACCGGGAGCCGACTTCACGCGCATCCGTTCCCTTCCCTTCTCCGCTGTGCGACTAGCTGGTTTACCGTAAGCTGGAGACTGTAATGGGTTTCCAAGAAGGGAAATTCCGTGTAAATAACTTCCCATCTACCAGTCAGAAGGAAAGTGAAATAACTTCAAGATTTACGGGAATTGGCTCCTGGTTTACAGGAATATGCCAGCCTCTCGTTGGACGACTTTAAATCATACTTTAGTGAATGTTTACGCCTCAAGGAACTAATAGATAGTTAGCAGTAGTTATAATTAAACAGAATAGCTCATTTTAGGCTTTTATTAAATTATATTAATGTATTTTAACAGTCAATTCATTCACATGTAACTATTTTTTAAAATATCGTCGGTTGTAAAATTTTCCTGTTTACAATTATTTTATAGGCTTACTTTTGAGGGAAGAATAATGTATATGCAAAATAATAATTTTAAAAAAAGATATCTCGCTATGTATCTGCAAAGTTTACAGTAGGCCTAACTAAAGCTTGTAAGTGAATACAGTGCATCAAGAAGCACTATTGCATAAGCATTTTTTTCCTCTTTCACATGTCGCCCTGGTGAAGTTTAGAGTTGACTGACTTTAGCACATGAATAGCACCTTTGAAAAGTGAACGGAAGTTAATGTAGTTAGTTAGTTTTCATCACCGAATTTAAATTTGGCACTTGATATTCCTGTGCGCTATTTTTGCAGCTGCTTATTGTAATTAGCAGTGATGTTGCACTAGTAGGCTCTGGCTTCCCTGACAAAATTGGAAAAAAATGTTATTTCCTTTGAGCTCTTATGCAGCTCAGGGGAAATCAAAGCTATGGAATCTTTCTCAGCACTGTATGGAAAGGAAACAAAGCTTTACTAAAATGAAAATACATTTAGGGCCACACTGAGGGCCTTGCATGGAACATATTAAAACTGTTTTATATGCAAACAGTTGCTGGATTAGTTAACTGACTATTCTATCTCCTTCTGTCCCTGTATCCCTCAAACTGTGACCATAAACTCTCAGCCTCTTTTTGCATCAGTGTCCTAGCTCTTCTTCTACCTCTATCTCTGTCCTGTGACAGCCAAAGACTTCTCCAAGGAGTTAGAAACGATGAGATGACAATCTTGCGAACCCATCTTGACAACGCAGTAAGTTAGACAAAAGTTTTTGTTTATTGATTACATTTTTTCCACTTTGCACTCAGAGAAAATAAACTTTTATTGTCATCTCGCGAGAAACAAGGGTAACCGCCATCAGATGACAGCCCAACGGATCAATTACATCTGCTGTGAACCAGGATGCTTCACAGCCTTTGAGCATAGAATAGATTCAGAAGAAAATGCCTTATGAAATATTATCACTAAAGGGGATATTGGAATATGAAAAAAAAAGCAGACAAGTCAGAACAGCACCAAGGTGTTGAAACATTGGAAATTTGGACCATTCAAAAGAAGCAGAAACCAGAGGTTAGGCATTAGACGGTAACCAGTCTCTGCAAATTCTTTCTTCTTATATTTACTCTTTGCCCGGATATGAAAGAGGCAGCCAGTCATACAGGGAAACCAAAGCAAAACAAGGAAACAGGCAGGTTCGCATCTTAATTGGAGCCAAAATTCACTGCACAGTCTGAAAGGGGTCAATTTTAGATAAAGATTTCTAATTTGTCTGAAAGACTGTGATAAACCTTCCAGCTGGACTAAAACATGGAGGTTTAAGCTCGAGTAGTAAATGAAGTGTGATGAATTTTCTTAATATGACCAAAAAAAAAAACACCTACCATCTTTAAAATAACCTAAAAGCATTCTGTGACAGTGACAAAGTGTTTACTCAAAGATCCTAAAAGACAGTTTTGTATTGAAACTAGATGCCCCTCTTGTGTAAAACTTTTATTTGTACTAATTATGTTGCCATGGTAATGTTATTATCCTTTCCAGAGAGACAGTATTGCAAGTTTGCTGCAAAACTTATCCTGCAGAGAACGGAAACACAAGATTGGCTGTACGTCAGACAACCCGGTGGGTAATAATTCCTCTGTAGTGTTCAGCTAGAATATAAAGGTGAAATGACATGAATTACAAGACCTCAAGAAAATGTGACCTCTCATTCAACACTTTTTTTGATATATAAACCTAATTGTTGTTTGGCCAATTGCATGAATGGTATGTGGATGTGTTATAATACCGTCACATTGATAAAGCTGTTATAAAGGCCAAAGGTGACTGGCTACGTTACTGGACAGAGTCCCAAATTTTGTGTTCCCTGATAGTGCACGCTTTATGAGTGAAAAGTTGCAGATGACTCATGTACTTCTACTCTGCAGGATTTTTTGGGCACCTTGCTCAAACTAGCCTGCAAAATGAAGAAACTCCAGCTTTCCCACACAGAGAGACTGGCCTCAGTTGTCCTCAACTTAATACGATGCTCTTGTCCTGAGACTCCCGTAAGTATAGGCACATTAATAACAAATGTAAAAGTAAAGCTGTGCTTCTTTGAGGCTTTTCTAAATGAGACGTTAGAAGGGGCAGCAGCAAGTTGACTGACTTAAGAAACTAATACTTTCGGTTCCTCTGTGTGAGATGTTGGCATAATGTCATTGACAGTCAGTCAAAAGTTGGCACCCTGTGATGTTTTTCTGTGCCACATAGTAGATGACTCACTGAAAGGTTACTTAGCCGGTTGACTGTGTGAGTGTATCCAAACATAAGTATATGTGTTTATTTCCAACAAGGTAACTTAGCACCAAGCAGCAACAAACTACAGCTTTTACTCATTTGTAAGCTTAGTAAAATGATTACTGGAAAACCATGCCCTCTTTAAACTTGGAGTAGGTTTTTTTTTTTTTTTGAATAGTCAAAGATCAAAATCGAATTTGAAGTTTAGGTCTGAGTTATACAGCAGAGCATACCAGGGCCTCTTTGGAGCCGCAGGCATCCCTAGACCAGCACAGGTATAAAATTCAGGCTCACACTGCAACATGGTTGATTTTGGACCTTTTCTAGCTGCCCCTGGCTTTTGATCAAACTTACTGTGCTTTGAGTGAACTCCATTATACCATAGAAGCTGAAAGGCAGTCTGTGATTATGGTCAGTGTTGTCAGAGGTCAGATTTTAATTTCTTACCAACAGGCAGTAGAGTGAGCCATGCTTTCAACTTATATTGATAAACTGATAATCATGAGAGTGTAAGATTAAACTCCACTTTAATGAGAAGATTGTATGTGTTTGTTGAATTCTGTTATCTAGACGAAAGATCCCAACTTGAAGCTGAGGAGAAAAAGAACAACGAGACCAAAGAGGAACGGGCAGAGGCAAGGAAACAGGGAGGCAAGAAAACTTTGCCGAGCCAAGGCTATCCTGTCTTACATGACTGAATGCTACCAAATGCTTAATAGTAGACATTAATGGACACCTGAGATCAGCACACTATGAAGCAAAAAAAAAAAAAAAAACCTCACACATCCTGCCTATGTCATGCAGTCCTTCATCGGATTACTCAAGAGGACGCTTCCACTTCATTTAAGCTATTCCGTCAAGCGCCAGTTTATCTCTCTTGCGACTGTTGATGAATGACTCTTTAGCTAAGTTTCCAAGCTAAACAGACAAAAGCTATTCAGCCAACATGAAAAACAAACTTTCAAGTCCGCCCAACAAACTGGACTCTCGCTCACCGTGCCTGGTGTCAACTGTGTGCTGCAAATACCACCCACCTCCAAGATTCCACGGAACCAGAAAGAAGCTCTTGGGTGGCGGAAGGTGGATGTAAAAGGGAAACTGTTTTAAAGTGTTTAAAGTTGCAAATGTGCAGCCAAAAAGATTATTTTTGTAGATATTATATTGTTAAGAATACGCTTCATTTATTTGCAATCAGTGATTTACTGGAGCATGATCAGGACATTTTAAGGTGCTCATATACAGTTTTGCTTTCACTTTGGATGAGAGTGACTAGCCCTGACACATCTGTTATCTGAGGCGGGAGTTATTTTAGGCTGTGTGCCCATTTCCTTAAGCAGACATTATTTTCATGAACCATTGTGTATGATTGATCCTTTAAAAGCATATTCTGCCACAGATGGCTGAGTTTAGCACTCACATGTGACTCCATTCTGGGATGCATCCACAGAAAGAAGCTTTTCTGTCAATTGCATGTGACATTTGGTGCTTTGATTAATGTTTTTTATGTTTTTCAGTATAAAGCGAGAACATTGTTTATGACCCATTGCAAATATATTAAAAATATATTTACAGTCAGGTCCATAGGTTCTTGGACTAACACAGTTTTTGTGTTTTTGCCTCTTTACGCCACACCAGTGGATTTGAAATGAAGCAGGAATGATGTGGTTAAAGTCCAGATTTTTGGCTCCAATTCAAGGGGTTGAATAACTATATGCCATCATCCATTTAAAAATTACAGCCATTTTTTACCTCAGCCATTTTTAGAGGCTTTGGATAAACTAACATGATCCTAAATATTATGATATATTTTTAATACTCGGAGGAACATCCTTTGCCGTCAATGGCTGCCTGAAGTCTGGCACCCACAGTCATCACCAATTGCTGAGATTCCTCCGTAAGATGTTTTGCAGACTTTTACTGCAGCCTTCATCGGATTCTGCTTGCCTGTAGGAGTTTCTTTTTTCAATTTTGTCTTAGGTAAGCAAAAGGCATGCGTAGTTGGATTGAGATCAGGTGACTGACTTGGCCGCTGAAGAGTATTCAATTTCTTTGCCTCGAGAAGCTCCTCGTTTACTTCTTATCCGTCTGCAGCGTCAAGTGCTGTCTTATCAGTTTTGCAGCATTTGGCTGATTCTGAGCAAATAATAAAGTCATCAGAATTCATCCTGCCACTTCTGTCAGCAGTCACATATCACAGACCATAAACTAGTGACTCAGCTATGTTTACAACCGTTCATGCCCATTCCGTAACTCTGTTTCCACCATGTTGGACAGATGATGTGGTACGCCTCCAATCATGAGCTGTTCCTTTACTTCTCAAACCTTCTCTTCGCATAATTCTGATACAAGTTCAACTTGGTTTCGTCAGACCAAATTATCTTATTATTGGACCCGGCAGGCTTTTTTTCTTTTAGATGTTTCACGGCAAAGTAACTTGGCCCTCTTGTTTGTCATTGTTGCCAGTAGTTTGTACCTTATCGTAAGCTCCTCCTCTTACTCTTGTACTCTTGACTTGGGTATGTATTATGAGAAGGGCTTTTTCCTCAACAAGGAAAATAGTATTATTCACTTCAGATGTCTTCTGTGGTCTTTCAGGCCTCATGGTGTTGGTGATCTCCCTAGTACTTTCTTTCTTTTTAAGAATGTACCAGATGCCTCCTGAACTTTTCATCAAATAACGAGGGAACAGGCCACACCTGGACACATGACTGCTTGTCAATAAAAAAGGCATCCATGACTGCTTCATATGGTATCCATTATGGTGATGTGAAGAGGCAAAATTACAAAATGTTACTGTTCCAACGCTTATGGACCCAACTTTATAACTTCAGAGTAAAGGTCTTGCCTTGTTTCATTACCTTGAATTATCTGCAATATTACAGAATTGTTTTTTTTTTCTACTTAATCTTTCATCAACAGGTAAAAGTCCATCACAGCTGTCAATCATAGAAATTTATTGATGGTGGATGTACAGTACAGGGCATTGAGTGCACAATCAGGCTAACAACTGTGGTAATCAGTACAGGAAAAAACCAGTCCGTTTCAACATTTCCTATCTTATTATGGAACATAAATACAGTGTGCTACTTTGAACAAATGCCTTATTTCTAAAACGATTCAAAAAAGATCAAAGTTAATATTATCAAATTATTGAACATTAATATGCACCTCAAGAAAAGGCATTTCCCTCTTAAGTGTCCCACCTGTTGGGGTCATAAATAATGTCTGTTTATCAGACAGAGATCGGCTATGCCTGTTAAGGGAATTTAAAATGACTGTAGTGTTACTGTACTGTTGAAATTAAATATATTAATGCATTAAATACTGACTCAATAGAAACACAATAGAGGAAAAAGCAACTGCAACACATCAAGGTGCATTTAGATTTCATACAAATCCAAGTAAAACACATTTTAATTGTGTAGAACATTAACAAAAAAGATGCAGTTTGTTTCTTAAAAATGAAGGGAAATATGAAAATAAATAACTCGTAATATTGTATAAAATAATAGGGAATAAAAGAGTGAGTAAATGCTACATTGGCCAAGAAACATCAGGCCTGTGATGGTAACAAACTATTCCTGTAAAGTGACCTTAAAGGCAGCATTGACCTTTTAACAGCTAGTTCCTTTTTGGATTGGTCCCTGTCATTACAAGGCGTATCGTTCCTAATCCCAAGACATTCTTTTAAAAACCACATTGTTTTTTTCAGTAGTCAATTCATATTGCACTTCAACAGGATCATAATAGGTTTGTGCAGAAGCGGAGGCAAACAGGGTTAAGGAATGCGTTTCAGGTCACGGCTGACTGGGGCTGAGATACAGGGGCCACTACACACACTGCTGATGAGTCCTCTGACACTTTCTATAACTTTACAAGATGTAGCAATAGACATCAACTGCTAATATTTATTTAAGCCTATGGGGTAATTAGTAACTATTGTCCAGTGACAATAAAATTACTCTTTGTAGTAATACAGACTAACTTCATGGCATTAATGTTTATGTGTGTAAGGTAGTGGAGACAGCAGCAATGTTTTGGGCATGTTCAGCAGAAATAGGTAAGTTAATTAAAATCTAATGAGCCGTGTCGGTTCTTCCTGTGTCAGTCATATCTGCTGCCAATATCACAGACCATAACACAGTTTAACATGGTACCAGATCAGTTCATGTCCGAGCTCGATCAGCCTCCAGTCAAAAAAACATTGTAACTAAATGCAGAATTCGTTGTTGGTTATGGTTGTCTTATATTTGTGTATTCAGCAAGGATAGACCAGCAAAGTCTATGAAAGCAGCAATACAGCATTTTGAAAAGAAAACACAGCGCCATATTGTTGTCTGTCGACCCCTTACTGCCTTAAAACGAGCCCCAGTTTGAAAGTACAGACAGATATGATTATTTAAATTCTTGTTAGCTTTCATAAAAGCCTCTGATGCTAGTTGGAATACTGGTGCATCCCTACGTTCTGTTAGTTTCTCCTCTTGATGTCCATTAGATGCACATCCTCCTGACCCCGCACTCGCAGCAGAATTTGGCAGATTCAACAGGGTACTTGGTTCCACAAGCATGACAGAACTTGCTTTTCACTCCACCGTTGCCAACTTCGTTAACGCCATCAACATCATTCCTAAGATATTTACCAAAGTTGACAAAGAAGCTGGATTAGAACTACATACATCAAGTGGATCTTAATGAAAAGTTAGTGCAGGGCTGGTGGTACTGTTTACAGTGTTAACAGATTATTAAAAGTTATTAAAAGTTTGAGCAAGTTTTGGAGTATTACAAAGTAGATACAACATGCAAACAAAAAATACATTTTACATCCAACAAACATTTCGTTATTCTCACATAAGCAGGAGACTGTAAGGTGCTTACAGATGAACTGATTTATTAATCAGTGCAACTGGAGGGTTTTTTAAAGTTTCTTTCTGTAGATTATTTTTTAATCAGGTTTAGAAGCTGAGCTGCATCAAGATGCTTTCATAATCATATTACTGAATTGAAGCCCTCTGAATCTGAACTAAATGCACATACTTTTTGTGTCAGGGAGCTCTGATTCCCAGCTGTAAAAATATAATTGGACCTTGAACATGTTCCTGACTCCCCTGATAATACTTGAAAAACATCAGAGTTGTCCACATTGTTTTGCCTCTTCCCAGGTGGTGAGATTATAAGTGTTTGGTATGACCTGGGGCAGACTGTAAAAAGCTAAGCCAAGGCAGGCTTTTTGTATTGGACTATATCCAAGTCTTCAAGCTTTACTAAGATGTCCCTCATGTTAGATTTGTGCTGTAATAAACTTGTGTACTCAGTTATGGTCAACCGAGGCTCATCAAGTTGTTCTTTTTTTAATCAAATGAAGACCAGTTTTTCCAAATCTATTATGACCATTTTTCACACATTTTAGCTTTAAATTTGATTAAACCAGCAGTGAGGTTTTCTCCCTTAGGCGGTTTGTTTCTTTTGTTCGAGGCATCGTTTTGCTGCACAATGCACATTAAGACTTAGTCACAACTGAGTAAACCTGAAAAAACTAAATTCAAGTAAAATATGATCCATTTAATTCTTACAGAATCAGTAAGATTTGTAAAATTGTCAGAAGTATGCATTATTTCCAGATAATGCTCATACAGATGCTTACAGAGCAGGAACAGAATGGTCGGTAGCTGTATGTAATAAACCAACAAACCACAAGAGGTCAGGATAGTTTAGCAAGACTGTATACTCACTGTATTGTGCTTTCAATTATTGTTCCATTATTTTTTTTTTTTAACAAATGTGTTAGTGAACTGGCTCACCTTGATACTATGTAGTTGTCTACTTTTTTCTTGTTGAAACCTATTCCAGACTGAGTGTTCCTCACAGAGCCAGGGCCAGAGCTCATTGCTCGAGTCTTATTTCCCACACTGGGGGGGCAGAATGAAGAGGTAAAAGACAAGGCTACATCACATGCAAACCACTTAAAGGTCAGGGAGAGTAACACGACAACAAATATTTCAAGTCAAATTTGACTTTCCACTGACCTACAATATTTAATGTGTGACATGTTATGGCAGGTCACCCAATCAGTTAAGTCACTTACGGTGTAATTAATGTCTGTCTATTGAAACACTTGTCAAGAAAAGATAAAGTGGTTGCCAGTAAATACAAGCAACACAAAAATCCAATATTATTAATTTGCAGCAAAGTCCTGCAAATTCAAATAGATATTTACCCTACATAAATAGTGAAAAGGTAAAGTACACCTTTGACATCAATATCTTCTAAACTTATAAAGAGAAAGGCCTATGACATGTCTGTATGTCCATTTTGGAGTGCAGTATGTGCTCTCTAACCCTGATGGAGGGCTTGTGAGGCCAGAGGGATTACTCCTTATTGAACTTGCAGAGGAGGTCTTACTAGATGGAATTCCTGGAACAAGATAAAAAAAAAATAAGGAGAATACCGTAATTCAGATATACGTGCATGGTATATTCCGTGTAATAATCATAGCTCAATCTTTTCTTTAAAAAAATCAACACAAAAACGTGGAATTGTCAGGTGTGAGTACAACAGTTTATGATGCACAATCAGTAGTGCTGTGCCCTCACCAGTGGGCTGACCATGGCCCGATCTCTGGGGCAAACGGGAGGAGGCTGAGGGGATGGATGACACAGCAGGAGAGTTTGTCTTCTTTACAGGAGTAGGTGGCTTGTACTGAAGACAAAGGGAGAGGCAACGGAAAAAAAAACTAAATATATAATACAAAAGAAAGAACTATTATCATGGAATGCAAATAATTAACGAGTGTGGTTGGTGACTGCACGTGGGCATGAACATCTGCTATGCACTGTTACAGCTTCAAATATGTGAATAGTAAATGGTGAATGGTTTGACTTTATAAATAGGTATAATAACACGTCTGCTGTGAGGAGAAAAGTCCAAGAGAGCTTGAAATATGGAAAAAGACGGGCTGATCGAAGGCAAATAATGAAATAGTGCTCCACCATGGCTTGCTGCAAATCCTGGGAAGTAACATAATGATCAGTAACAAATGATTCCTAATTATGATGGAAAAAGTTGAGCTCTTTTTACCACAACAGTTTGCACCCTGCTGTTTTTATTGACTGCCAAATTAACTCAGTAGTCATGTTCCATTGCTGTTGCTAAGTGAAAGTGGTAATTCTACGCCTGCTGCAGAGTGGGTGTCTCACCATTGTAATAAAAGACAAAGAACTGTTATGGATTATGTGTTATGAACAACACTTTTTAATCATTAAGAACTAGCAATATGTAGAATTAAAATTTTACTAGCCATATGCTTTGGTCACAGAGCTTTATAAGTATCTACATACAAATTCAAATGACTACAATGAAAAATTTAGTTAAACAAGGCTGTTTTCATTGTGAAGAGAAAGCTGTGAGCAACACCTTACTTGTGTTTGCATGTACTTAATGTGTCATAGATATGTTTTTTCACACTATAAAGTGCAGTAATTTTTTATCTTCAATACGCAACCAGATTTATGATGGGAATTAATGTTGTGCTGTACGTTATAACAGATGCACCAGCATCCTCCAATTTCAGATAATTCAACTGAAGTCAACTCATGTCGATTAATACCTTCCAACAAAAACAAACACTGTCAGTTCATGTGGACATTCAACCATCATTGCTGTCTGTGCATGTGTGTACCTGTGTGCGAGCAGGAGGCTTCTTGACATCTCCTAGCTTGCCCTTGTTGGGCATACGGGCGGCCTGCTCCTGACAAAACTTGATGTGTCTGTCAGCTGCGTTCTCATTGAACCTTCGCTGACAGTAGGGGCACTGGACGTAGTCTGAAGACAAAAATTGGTTGAGAAAATATACTCAGAACTGTATGTGATGGAAAACTACAAAAGAGAAAAAAATTGTATATATTTAGGGGTGCAAAACAAAAAACACAGTAATGTGCATGTAGCAGGTGCAAGTAATTTTGTTTTCCAAGTTACAGTGGTTGAAACACTGACCCTGAGTTACATGTGCTTTTGTGAACAATGGTACCTGTACATTTCTGGTTTCACTTTGGACCTGAAACTTGGGTCTACACTGACACCAGACTAGATTTTGGGGAACAGGGGAACAGAAAGAAGCTGCAGAGCCAAGTCCGGGGGGGGGGGAGATTGGTGGTGCACAACCTTGTAAATACAGATGAAAACCACCAACACAGTCTTTGTTGTGCCCCGAACTTGACGTACCTCCTTAAAACTTAAGGACTGAGAGCTTTACCCCGGACAAGACTGTTTGGTCTTCACTTTAGTGACCAGTAATGATCCTTTACATGAAATTTCATTTCAGGCCTTTTTACTCCAAAATGATGACTCTTCTTAGCAGGAGTCAAGAAATCCTAAATGCATTCATACCAAGGGACACAAAAAAGTATGTAACTCAGGTGTTGATAATGAGCAAGGTATGTAACTCACTCTCACAAGATATTGTTTAGATCTGCTAGAAGAATCAAACAAGCACTGCTTTGTGAGGACTATTTGACTTCTATCCATATTTTTATTTTCTGCAACTGTTCCAACTTATCAACTGCTTAAACAATAAGTTCACTTGAGATTCCTCAAGACATGTTCTATTTGCAAATATGAGGAATATATTCTCTGTAATCATAACACATTTAACTTCACTCTGCAGTTATGGTTTTACCTGGGTCATAAGTAGGAGGAGGAGGTGGAGGTAATGGTCCCCCATCCTTTATGACCTGAGTGAGTACCTTGGCAGCCCTGATGGTGGCAATAAAGTCCTCATGCTTCTTGCGCCAATTGGATGGCTTCTTAGGGGGTTCTGCCTAGCAGGAGTCAGCAAAAAGACGCTTTATTAAACCATGTTTTTTTCTTTTTCTTTTTTTTTTAACATTAACCATGATTTTTAGCAGATATCACTGTTGTAATGGGACACTTTTTTCCTAATGTAATGATGTGCTGTCAATAACTGAACTAAATGTTGCTCCATTCTTTTAAAAACTTACTATTATTAGATTATTATAAATTATAGATAATAGATTAGATTTATAGATTATTAGATGATTTGAGTCCCCTCCCCTCTCACCTAGTGCCTTCTAAACTTGATTGTAGGATTATGTTCTTATTTTTAATCTTATTTAGTCCTGGAACTTACCCTAATTGAGCTCTTGCTTTGTACTGAATTCAGCACCTTAAAAATGCTTCCTTTCCAATCTCATAACTAATAAACTTTATTTCTAGCCTTGACATGTTAAAAAAAAGATTACTTGTCTTTCCGTAGTGGCAGTCTGTGTCTTAAATAAAGCTGATGATTTCTGACAGAATTAGTTCACTGTGTGTCCTCTCAGCTGCTTTGGTTACATGATAGCCCTGCTGACTGCCTACTTCCTCCTATATGGTTACAGTCTTTGAATTCATTGAGCGTGTTTTTCTAACACAGAAGAACCGGAGCAAATGTGCCTTTATTTCTTTTAACCACAAAATATTTACATGAAAATCTAAACTCCCAAAGACCTTGACAGCATGACGCACTTCTATATAATCTTATATTATCACAACTCAATAAATATTCACACATACTTTTGGGCTCTATAGAAAGGACATCCAACTAGAGGTATATCCTGTCCATGCCTTCAGTGGGAAGACAAAGTGAGTTGGCAGCAGTTGGTTGCAGCAAATAACATTTCAACCATTTAAAAGATGCTCACTGAAAAATGTCAGCATTAGTCTACATTATATTTACAATAATTGTACTATTTCAGCCTGCTGTCAGATAGCCCATACCGACAGGAAACTGAGAGCATTATGTTCATTTATGCTCTCTTCAGAGCCACCAGACTCCTTTTACAAAAATAGTAATTTAACCTCACAGAGCATGGGAGTTGCTGATGAACCTCCTCTTTAAACTGACTACTCTGTGACCCTTTGAGTTACTTAAGTCACACCATTACACGAACAAATAACTCGACTGGCGCCTTATATAACAGCTTTAGTTTCCCCTGGAAATGGGATGTCTGATGGCAAGGGAAAAGAGTGAAAAAATTCTTACTACAAGTTCACTAAAACTGATTCTGACTTTTTTAGGCAGGCCTTTGTTTGGCGCCTGGAAATATATGACAGCAAGAAGACTGGGATGTTTGGGCATAAAAAAGGAATGTCTGTTGGGTTCAGGTAAGGCTGGGTCACCCTTTTCATGTACTCGCACTCAGATTGGATTTGGAGAGAAAAACACACCTGTCATGGTTAGTTGGAGTGGCCTAAATACCATGAGACTAGTAGCACCATAAACAAAGCTTTGTGTTTTTAAGGTGAGTTGTTGAAGAGAAAGAGTCTATGATGGGTGCAAAAGACAGTTTGAGAAAATAGAGGTGAGATTGTAAGAACAACGGTGCAAAAATTGAGGAAAGAATATGATAGATTTGATCACTGGCTGTTGTAGATTATTGGAAAGAAAAGAAAATACCAAAGTTTTGGTGAAGCTTGAGCTAATGTGACTATTTGAGCCAATGACAGAGAGCAAGGAAATCAGCAGTTTAAAAACCAGAAACAGTCAGTAAAAGCCTTTTGGGCTTCAGCCGTGTTAACTATGTCACCAAAAATCATGTGTACAGAAAGAGAGGATAAAAGAAAAAGAGACAAATCAACTTACTTTCACAGTAGCAGATGAACTTTGTGACTGAAATACAATTAAAAGTGATTTAGATTTGAAAATAACCTGCTAACGCAGAACACCGAATGTCCTAAATGGAACAGCAAAGATTAAAAACATGAGCTGTTCCCCACAGTAATGATCATAGCCTTGAAAATATTTGAACAGCTGATTCTCTTCTGGGTTCCAGTGACCTAAGTTATATGTATTTATAGCTTTTGTTCAGATGAAACAAGGATAAGCAAAGCTATTTATACAGCAGTAGATTTGCTGTTTTAAGTTGTGTTGCCTGAAGAATCTACAGCCCCTTCAATTATGATAAGGAAAATTCATGTCTAAACTAGCACTTCCCAGCCTTAACTTTTTTGTAAATATACATAATAAGTAGAACAATGGCTTCAGATTAGATATAAACAATTATTTTTATAATTTTATAATTAAAGTAGATGAAAAGTAAGAATACAAGACTATTTAATAACAACAATGGAGACAATATGGGAAATTCAGCCTAAGGGAATCAAGTCAGTAGTTTCCAGACTGAGATGTACAACACTGAGCACTTTTAATCTCACTCTCCTGGAACTTTGCACCCAGAGTATCTATCCCAAAGGTGTAGTCTTACCTTTGGTTTGATGGGCTTGAGTGTTGGGATGTCTGTTCCCTCAGCTCTCTGTCTACTGGAATCAAAAACCTTCCTCTTTTTGGTTGATGACTTTTGGCAGATTTTAGCATGCTTCTCCTGCAGATACAAAAGACGCACAATGCCCAGTAACTAAACACTTAAACCTAATGTGTTTTAAAAGTTTTGGAAACTCTTGCCACAAATAGTGCCATTATTGTAGCTGTCTTTTTGTTTCAATCACATTTCCAAAATGTTGTTTTGGAGAGAGGCAGACAGCATGACAAACATGGTTTCAGTGACTGCTTCTGTGAGGTAAAGAATGCAAACTTTTCTTTCCAATGAAACTCTGAACAGAACTACAAAGTTGCTTATTTTAGATTAATGGCACCAGTAATGTACTACATGTTGCATCCATATGTCTTTATGTAGACTCAAACACTTATCCCTGCACATATACACAAACAATATAATGCTCTAATGTATCATGCATCAATATAGTCATTAGTCATCTAATGATGCTGAGTGCTTTTTGGATATGTCTATTAACAACCTATTATTGAAATCATTACTGCTTAAAATAAAGTTGGTAAAACGCAACCATGCATTATTGTTTATTCATGTTGATATGGTAAAAATGCAAGGGCAAATAATTTGGTTGCAATAAAAATCTGCATCACAACCGCTGTTATTTGTGTGTATCAACAACTGTGTATGTAATAATAAGTTGACCATAACCATTACATACCATAAACACCATAAATAACCATTAAAAGTCAAAAGTGCATTAATATATTTGCTAAGAGTGACTCATTTGAATGAGCTTTATAGCACAGCCAGCATTTGTTATGCAGATTGATGTCTTTATGAATAATGACACAACCAGACAGCTGGCATAATATCAGCTGCAAATAACTGTAGTCAGTATCACCACAGCACCCTCAGCACTTCTTAACTTAAGTTTCAGTCAATAAATCCATCTTTTTACCCAAAAAAAAGTGCCAAATGTGTCAAATTTGAGCTGAACCTCATCATATTCCAAACGTGTCTGCCCTCACAGCATTTTACTTATCTTATAAATACTGCAGTATATCATATTAACTCTGATTTAAGATATTGTTAAAAGGAATATGGAATGCATAATTTTTTACCAAAACTTTAGGCAGGAAACTTCTATTACAGATGTTGCATTGGACCAGATCCCCAACCAAAGGAGCTTCACCGTCTGCAAGATTAAAAGATCAAATAATTTCTTTAGTGAAGAAAATTGAATGTCATTGAGAATAGGAACGGACCACAGCTAGCTATCTTTGTCTTACTTTCAAAATTACCAATTTGGGCATTGTTGTAAAAATTAGCCAACCAAAATGCCAAAAAATAATGTCTTGATTAATTAATTTTACAGTGATTCCACACATAATTTCCTAATACTAAACAAGCTGACTACACTGAGTCAAGCAACATAATTACCTTGCTAAGCTTACAGATTTAAAACGTTAAAAATAAGCCTGACGTCTCTACAACGGCATGCATTACCCAAACCAATTAACGTTAACCTCCAACAGTTTCTTCCGTCAGTTGCTATGGTTTAGCCAGTTCATCCTAAGGTTTATTATTTAGCAACATGCTAAATCTGGCTAGATCCTGCGGCTAATGTAACGTCAGGGATCACACCCATTCAGAGACAGCTAGCTTCATCCTTGGCCCTTGCGTTACCTAGCACTACTTGGGCTAACGTTAAATCCCAAACAAAAAAAGAGGTCGCTTACAAAAAACCGTCAGCCAAAAATAATAATGAAACGGCTAACTGGAGAGGATAATAACGGAAAAGTTGTTAGCTTTACTTTTCAACAAAACAGACAGAGTAAGCGTCAAAAACATAATTTTTATCACCTTCAAATTCTTCCATCATTAGGTTATTTCGTGTCTGATGCTGCTGTTGTTACAAACGGCCAAAAGTAGACATAGGAAGCGAGAGCATTCCCCTCTGTTCACTTCCGGCTTTGCTAAAATACACAGTATACTGGCTGTAATTTGTGTCATTTTCTTAATTACTAAAAGAAAAAAATACCATACCAAAGAAGAAAAGTAATACACGGTATATAGAGTCTTTCTAAGTCACTGATAGAGTTTTAAAAACTGCATATTTTACCATGCAGCTTTCTTTTGTTATGCCTTATATCGTGTGCATTGTTTAAATTAATTTTCTTATGTCCTCGTTAATTTCCTTCATGTATGTATCAGCTAGCTTCGATTCTAAAAAAACTTATTATTTAATATACACGCGACATTAAAGTACGGGTCTTACGATTTAGGTTTTTCAAAGGCTAAGATTAAAAATGAACTATCTTGATGATACTGATCTTTGGCTACCAATAGCAACTGGATTGTCTAGTGCCGGCTCATGTGCCAACATCCGAACATTTCATTGGTCGATATTGGACGGTTCGGGTTGATGAAGTATGTATTAAGTAATGGTAGGGTGGAGACAACCACAGTTTTCTTGTTCCCACCGTTATTCTTAAACATGGCGTCAGCCAAGTAAAGCCATCCCTTTTTCCACTATGATATCATTTGCAGAGTTTTCCAATAATTTTACTCAGATCTAGTCCAGTCAACTCAAATGTTGCAAGGGTACAACAATAACAATGACAATGATTTAATGAACAGTAGAAGTAGATTGAGCTTCTGATTTTACTTTGACTGTTGATATACAAATATGAAACTATTGTTTTCCCTTATGGGCTTTGTAAGATCAGTCACTTTCCTTGAGCACCCGGAAGTCTCCAGTTGGCATATTGAGCACATGTGTCATCTCAATGGAGCAATTCACAGCCAGATGCTATGAGACCACAGCAAACGTGTTACTAAAAGACTACAGCCTTATTGCCTTCAATACAAAAAGATCACTGTTCTTCCTCTCTCTCTCTCTCTCTCTCTCTCTCTCTCTCTCTCTCTCTCTCTCTCTCTCTCTCTCTCTCACACACACACACAC
>JAQMCX010000032.1:11810110-11870122 GCA_029814765.1 Acanthurus leucopareius
GACAGTCCAAGCTTTTTTTTTTTAGAATGATTGTTTAAAATTTAATACATGTTTTCTCCAAAAATAGCATAATAACCCAGTAACATTTGATTCATAGAATGGGCCTACGTTAATAAACAAATTAATGAATAAGCCAGTGATGATTCTGAGTGCTGGTAACGTGGTCGGTGGTGCAGACTTTGATTCAAACTGATATATTTGACATATTTAGAGGCTGCATCATTAACAAGTGCTTTATTTTGAAATGTGTGCCCGGAAGCTGTAGTTCTATGGGATTAGCTTGATGTTGGCGAATCCTTCTTTGAGAGCGCAACGGGAAACACCGAAGCGGTGTTCAAGCTGCAGTGATTGATCCGTGCGAGTATTCGGAAGCTCTTTAACTCAAACAGGTAGGTCCACTCCGCTGATGATAATAATAAATGATGAAACGGAGTCTGCATGCCTGACACCGTATTTCCCTGTGCAAAGTTAATATCCATGCATGTTGCGTTCACTGGCACAGAGCACTGTGGTGGTCGTTGTCATCAGAGAAAGACACATGGCTGTTGATTTACGATTGAAATCAATTTGATCATGTTAATCCCACTGCGCCATAATTAGCACGCTTCAATGTTGGGGTTAAGTCTTTACTGTGTAAACAAGTGATTTATTAAAGGACTCCATTGCGCACGACTGTAGGCTACTTGATGCGCAGCAGCGCCTCCACTTAGCCTATAATAAGAGACAAATGTCGGAGGACGTAGACCATACTTTAATAAAGATTTTAGATGAACCACTACGCTCATAAAGAACTATAACCCACGTATAAATTACTTAAACAATCTTGTCTAAATCCTATATCCCTTTTTTTTTTTTGATACGACGCTGTAGAGATAAATCTGGCATTTATTACAATTCTCACATATTGTTTGAAAGCTTTCAATGAAATTGTTTTAAGATACTTGGAAAATTAATATTGGGGAGAATATAAATTTGAAGTAGATGTGAGGGAGTGTAGTCTGTGTATGTGTTTGTTTGTTTGTGTGTGTGTGTGTGTGTGTGTGTGTGTGTGTGTGTGTGAAAGAGAGAGGGTGTCGGGCATCATTCCCAGTTATGCCCGGGCCACCTAGAATAACACTGGCATCAGCTATGGGACTCAATTCCTGCACTCTCCTCATCACTGCCACACTCACTGCTATTTTCTGTTTGGCAGCACAATAAATCAAATGAAATAACCAGCCAAATTTTTTTCTTTTTCTTTTTTTTTTTGTGCTTATTAGTCATTGACAGAGAGGGCAGAACATGCTGGCCTGTTATTCAGTGATTTGATCGTTTGTTTGGACTTTGTTCTAGATATACTGTTGTTCAGGCCAGCTGAGCTCTGGTTCCCACATGGAAGCAAAACATTGAGACAGCATGAGCATGCCTTTGCAAGAACAGGGCACACACACACACACGCACAATTTCTAAACTGCTGATGTCCAACTTCATGGGTGCAACAGTGTGACTAAATTATGTAAACTGTAAAATTAATATTTCATAGAATATAAGAGTAGGAAACATGCCAGGGATGTTCTGCCACTTTAAGTTGTGAATGAAAGCACTTCTTCATTCTAATAAATCTGCATTCACAGTTGCAGTAAAAATGAACTTAATGAATTAGTAATGATAATAAACAATGACATGCAATTAAGCTGACATGTTTCGTTAGTATTAAGCTTAATGTTCCATAGGGAAGAATTTTGGGCCTCATCTGTAACTATAAACTTTAGGCATGACTTTTTATTTATGATCAGTCCTTGTAAAAGTATGTCATAAGGATGGCTCTTCATACTATTTTTCAAAATCCAGCAATACATGATTGTTACTGACTCAGCATCTCTGTTAGACTCTGGTGCGATTCGCTAATTCTCTGTTTTTTTTAATTGAAGGACAGTCATCCCCCATATTGAGTCTGATAATTGCACTTGGACAACATCTGTTAGGTCTTGCCCATCTTGACACCATTTTGAGAATGACAGCTGAGTGGGAGTGTGCTCAAATGATGACAGAGGAGGCATCCAAAAATAGTCATGGTCAATCACAGCGTGCTCGGGTCTGGAAATAGCCACAGATGCATGTGGGAGCTGAGGTCATTTTTGCAAATTCCCCTATTGGCTAAAACCTCAATATTTAGACTGTAGCAGACTTAACTATCCCTTTGAGTCCCCGAGGGTGTGTGATGTTTCAGAAACACTCCCTTTTCTCACTTTAGGTTGTAAGAGTGCACTTATTAAAAAATCAATAAAGTGTAAAAAAAATTGTCAGACTGATGGATTTTAATTAGGGAAGATCTGGCAGATAAGCTCGAACCTGCTCAGTGCTGAAGGGCATTTCATTCAGGCACGCTGATACAGAGTGTTAAATGTTAGAAGAGGGGTTTAACCTTAATCTCTGTGCCAACACAGCTCTGATCGTGCTCCATACGTACTCTAAGCAGGATGACAAATGAACACACTTACTGTCCTCCGCTGTGCCATAATTACCCCTTTGGGTGTGTTTTTGGTGGCATCAGCTCAAGAGAACCCTCATTTGTGTTTCTATTCCTTCTGCAGAATTAGTTTCCTCTGTGTCGCTGGTGTCGCTTGTACTCAAGACTGAGATTAAAATAGATTAATCAGGGATTAGGTCATAAGATAAATGGAGGGAGGGATGTATTGAGTGAGTGCTTTGTTAACCCACTGTGTCACTTTCTTGAGGTCACCATACACTGCCTTTGCATTGCAAAATATGTAGCACATGTTCATGTGTGTGTTTGTGTCTGTTTGCACCTTTGCTCTTGGAAAGTGCGTGCTGCTGTGTGTGCCAAGCCCTGCTATGGTGTGGTGTGTTAGCAATGACGGATGTGGAGGCGACCTATGAGGACTTCATCGCCTCTCGACGGTCCGGCCGCAGGAACGCCATCCATGATATCCCAGCAGCCCCGGGAGTGCAGGCCCCTGCTGACCTGTCACAAAGTCTGGCAGAGCTCAACATCAACAAATCAGGTGAGAAACATCACTGTCATAACAGCACATATTTTTATGGCAGCCAAAGCAAACAATTGAACAGGATCTGATTTCGAGAGCTTGGAATAATTTATTGTGTTTAAATACAATAATAAATTTGCTATAGCTTGTAACTGCTGTAAAGTTGTGAGTTATGTTTTAGCCGCACCTAGCATGAGTGTGGAGTGTGTAGAGGACATTGCAGTGTCTTCTCAATGATACCACCAGGGGGTGCCAAAGGCCTAAATTTTTAATATCTGCATATAGTCTGGATTTAAAGGCTATTTTGTATGATTGGAATTCTTTTTATCTTTCACCAAAACTATAAAAAAATAAAGTAGATATTAATCCCCTCTATCACTTAAAAAAAATCTTGTGCTCATTGTTACTTGACCAACAGTGCAGTATGACGTATATGAAATATATGACACTCGTGGGCTGTTTCAAATCCATCTATGGAGTGAGTGAGTTTATCTATGAGTTAATTCTTAGCTGCTTCTAACTTGGTGACTTCTGTTCCTGTTTTTTTTCATGGTGACTTGCTCTCTGATTCAGCCAACCTCATTCGCATCACTGCCTCCACACATAGTAACTTATGCATGAAAGTGACTGTCTGTCTCTCTTCTGTCTATCCATCTCTCTGTCTGACTGTCAGGCGATGAAGGAGAAGAGGCTGAGAAAAGCCAGGACTCTGCAGCTAAAGAAAAGGGGACTCAAGCTGAGGGCAGCTAAGCAGCAACGGGCTGCTGATACATGTGGACTCCTCACCTACCTGATCCCTGAATGCTAGGCCTCTAACTGTCTAGTTGCATCTAATGACTATGAACAGACACGTCAAAATTCTTTACTACCACCATCCTGCCATCAGGAAGTCATCGCTATGGCAACCACAGCACAGTTTCCCCTCTGCACTTGGGCGTGCTCCTATTTCCTTGATAAGCCTCCTTTCCTCGCTGCCTTTCCTTCATGGCTGCTGATTTAAGATTGGATGTGATGCATGATGAACGCTGCATGACGTCAACAACCTAAACCAGCTCTGTCTGACTGTCAGTGGTCCTGAGAGGAAAGGAGAGAAGGGAAAAATAGGCCATTCCGGGGTTTGGGAGGCAGGCTTAAGTGTTTCGTCCAAATTAAAAGTCTGTCTTCCGTCCTCTTTCCCATTGAATCAGTGACCCCTGATGTGGCTGAAACACTTCCAGGGAATGCAGGACAGTGATTGGAAACTCCCTCTTCCTCTGCTCTTCTTGGATCAATCAGTGACTGTTTCCAATGGTCCCTTTTTTTTTCTTTATTTCAGGTCCTGGATCTGGCTCTGTCCATCTGTTGAATTTTGCGTAAGCTTGCTGGACATTATCTCACAACTGCACTCCAGTGTTTTCTAAATTAAACAGAACATCCCAAGAGAGGGTTTTGTTTTAGTTCATTTATTTATCCATGTCTGGTGTGATATCTCAGTCACTGCTGATTTACATACAACTGCTTTGATTTAAAATGTGAACATTTTGCAGCTCTGGTTCAGAAAGCCAGTAACTTGAAATCTCCTTTGTAAGACTGACTTTTATTCATGCAGTTATACAGACATTTACCAATAGTTAGTAAATGCCCTTCCCATACATCTCATGTAAAACTAAATCTGTTTGGTTACTAAAAATAGCTAAGCATATTGAATCATCTCAGTCGTGGTGTGCTGCTGGTGTGTGGGGAAGACTTAAGACTTGTAATGGAGTTGGATGCTGAAGTTCTTTCCACGCATGAGGTGTTAAAGTTTTATTCAACCTAAAAAAGGGTTCATATTATACTGTGTCCTGGTGATCCCAGATAAATACACTGCCATTAAGCGTATCCAAATGTGTGTCAGTGAGTGTGTGTATGTGTGTGTGTGTATGTGTGTGGGTGTGTGAGGACGTGTGTTTAAAATGTGATTTGGCTTACGGTGGTTATGAAGTCAAAGACCTGATATGCTGCTGGATATTTGAAAAGTCGCAATACTGATTGCACTAAAGTACACTAGTGTGTCATCTATAATGTATTTATATTATATTATTGTTTGTTAGAGACATGTAAGTGTGTATTTCACTGTGTACAGGATGTCTGTTAGAACTGATTGTTGTGACTGTAAAAAACTTATTTTGAATTTTGCATATCCTGTTTCTCCTCTGAACCTTTGAACTTCAGAAAGAACCACGCCTCTTGATACCATAATGGTAACTATGGTGCACTGCCTTTTTCTGTCTCATTAATCCAAAACGTGGATATCCACTCTGAAACTGTCTATCCAAAGTTCATATAAAACTAATAAATGACTCGTTAAAAGGGGTAGGGGAAATTTTTACAATGCATTTAAAGCTCAAGAATAACTTGTACATTAAGTCAGGTGTAGTGTGATTTAATGACCAGTACTGTTGCACTGCAGGTGACCTAGAGCACCCACCGTTCATGTTGCATTTTCCACATTCTCATTGTCATATCACTGTGTTTTCAGCAACTTTACCATACATTGCCCCCATACTATATTTTGTTAACTTTGTTAGTTCTGATGTGTTTAAATCTCACTGGTGAAAAATAATAATTAAAAAAAGTGTCAAAAAGAATGCATGTATGCTGTCTTGTCTCTGGATGATTGGGCTGAGTATAAAGGTCATTGTCTCCCTCTAGTGGGCAACGTACTACTTTTCAGCTATAAGGAGGCCATGGCACTGCCTCATGACCATTTGTAACGGCAACTTTGTTGTGAAGTGATAGATTAGGTCCTGTGATGCCATTGATCAGTCACTGTGAGGACCTGTAATCTGATTTTTAGGATGGATGCTGTGATTGTTGGCCAGTGTGATGGAACTGGTGCTCTTAATGTGAAAGAAATTGTGACTGTGCCTCTGTGGGAGATTAAATAGTAATTTTTGTCTATGTTGGACATCAAATACTGTCTTCATAGAAACCATGTGTAAAGATGGTGGTAAGCAATTCAAAATTTCAATTACTGTGGAACACTTATTTGTGAGAGAACGCCACATTGAACTTGGCAGGCTGTACTTCTTCAGCTGCAGCAGAAAGGTCATCCTCAGTCAGAGTTTTTTTTAGTGAAACCGCACTTGAGGTCCTGGTGTTTTAGTTCTCATTTTTTTTCAGCCCTCATTGCTGCTTATTGCCCTGCTTTTATTGTGTTTGCTAAACCTGTTAGGGTTAGTGGTGACAGCTCAGACAGGGAGGACCCAAACAGAAACCAAATGACAGGTTGTGGCATCGAAGTTACTTAAATAAAGGTTGCAAAATTGGCCTGCAGGCAGGCGGGTGGATACAAAGGAGTTCAGACAGGCATGCAAGCAGGAAACTAACCTCAGGTCATCCAAACATGGGTATCAAAAACACAGGGGAATTCCCAGGAGGATAAAGGCAAGGCAGCAATACATACTAATTAAAGTGATCAGAAAACTAGTTATGACTGAACAGGGAAGAACAGGTGATTGCCAGTGAGTAACAGGTGAGCAAGAGGACCTGAGGACATCTGGTGGGCAGATGGAGAATGACAGGCAAAAGGAGATAAAAAGCGTAGACAGAACCCAGCTTTGCATTTCAGTGTACGCTATTTCTTGTATATTAACCATTCAGATCATGTAACCGGATTAATGAGGTGATGCTGATCACTGCTGACCTTGCTCACACATTCAAGTCATTGCTTACCTCATTCATGGCATTTTAATCATTAGTTATTGTTCCCAAATATTTTTCCCCTCTGTTCAATCAGGTATGTATGTTCTTTGACTTATTTTTATATTTAATATTTAGAATATACTGCAACCAGGTAAAGTAAAACTACAATAATGATTATAGCAGTACAATAGAATAATATGGACTACATTTCAAATAGTCACATAAATACGAGTTTAAGCAGCAACTTGATACACACAAAATTAATAAATCTGCTTCTGTTTCTTCATAAACATGCAAAGAAAATTCTGTTTTCATACAATCACTATAAAAGATACAAGATGGTCCAAGAAACCATGCACATCCTCATCATGTTTTGTCAAAAACTGTTCAAATGTTCAAGTAGATTCATATGTCATACAAAAAGTGTCATAAGATAACATACACAAAACTGACTCATTTCACTGTGGGATAAAAAATCCGTGCATGTCCTTGACCAGCTCCGTGTTCACGTATGCTCGAGCTACTTCTTCGAATGTTTTGCCATCAAGAATCAGGATATAACCAGACCCTCCTGGGTTGGAGTTGCCAACTGCTGCTAGGACTACACCTGCAAAGGGAGAGAAAGAGCAGAATTAAAAAAAAACAAAAAACAAAAAACCCCCACAAAAGTGTCACATCAGATGATGGCAAAATTTTAAAGCTACTGGTACTTCAAAATAAGGTGAACATACTGATCTGTCTATGTAAATGTGATCTGGCGCGGCGGCGCGGGGGGGGGGGCTGTCTTTTCAGCCAGGCACTTCTGCTCATTTGTACTCTGGCTGATATTTAGCATATTTATGCATGTCATACATGGTGCGTGCACACCACACAGTATTCTCACCATCATCCTCTGACTCTCCATTCGGTCTGGGGATAAACACGGGCTCTGATGGCCAGCAGTTGTCTTCACTCCAGAAAACCATTTCCTTGGTTTCAGTGTCGAACTTTCCAATCTAGAAGCAAATAAATAGATAGACAAAAACATGAAAGCCACAGTTCTCCTCAGCCTGTTTACAAGGCATCAAAACCAGCACTCTAGCAGTTCTTCTACCTGTATCTGATAACATGATGTCATCTGATAACATCAGTAATTATTTACACACATAACATGCACAGTGTGATTTTACAATCATAAAAAACACTACAAAAAATATAAAATCAACTTGTTTGTGAAATGAAAATCACAAGAATAGGAGCAGTTTCAATGTGCATGTTACAGGGGCTTTATTGTTTTAAGGTGTAAAGTTTATTGTTTAATTATTCTGAGAACAGGTGTTAGACTTATTCTCTCCATTAGCTTACATCAACAATGCCTTGCATAAAGAGCTTATCTTGTGGGTAAGAACTGCCCGTGCAGTACTTTGTACCACCTTCAAGTCATATATGTGGAAGAGAGCCATAAATTTGTAAAATGGACTTAGTACTGTGAGTAGGCTGAGCACTCTCAAGAACAGGCATCAACTCTTTTTCCTCTTATTAGCTGGGCTGCCTTCAGACAGAGTGATGTGTCAGGCTTACAGATCAATAGGAAATCAAGTCATTTTTTTCCCCAACAGATACAACAGTGAGATGCTAAAGCTCTCCAGCACTGCAGAGTCACAAGCGAGTTTCAGTCATTCATCCACCCACTCATCCTTTGAAGAGTCACAGGGTCCTGATGTCAAAGATGAGAGACACATCCTGGACTAATCACCAGACAATCACAGGACTAATACTCATAGAGAGTCAGTCATATGCTCACACTCACACTCACACATTGACAAAACTTGCATGTTTCCTCCAGATATGAAAACAATCACAAACATGCGCAGAGAAAATGTGCAAACTCCACAATTTGCTTGATTCAATCAGCAAATAATTACAATTGTACCTTTTCAGCACATTTTGTATCTATTAGTCATATTTGTGTTCCTCATTGTTTTAGTCAAAAGCAGAAATATAACAGAAATATAGCTGTGGAGTAATTTAATTTAGAAGGGGTCAAATTTTCCTGTTTTTTAACATTTATGCAAGACTATATTCTTAGTTTTTGTATCAAATGTTTTTGAGCCCAAAATAAAGGAAAAAACAGCCCTTCAAAAATGATTTTCTTTACACCTCATGTATGGTGTCTGAAAAATATATTTGAACATATTCCAATCCTAACGCAGATGTGCAAGGTCCCATCTTCCTCAAAGGAAGCTCTAGCAATGACTGTCATCAGCATAATATTTATTTTTTCCTTTCGCTCATCCTGCATTTTATTCATTCGGCCTTTAACACAGTGTAAAGCCTATATCCAAACACCATTAAAATTCAAAGAGAATTGTTGGGATTCTGCGCCAAGTGGGAATAAACAAAAATATCTAATTGTTTTAACCAAGATGTTTCCTTCTGAACCTTCCTCTTTGCAAGCACGATGCCTCTACACCCAGGTTTACAGTGAGACACAAGGGAGACTCTTCTGAGGTATAATAGCTTTTTACACACTTTAACAGTCTCATTGAGAATATTGCCTCTTTGCATTGTTCCAGGTACCTTGATGTGGAAATGTATCCAATGGGAAAAGGATGAACGGGTTTTACAGCCAGAACCATGAAGTGGTAAGTTTAGGCAATCTGTAATTCACACTTTCGCATAGTTTCCCCTCTTTTGTGCCAACTGGTAATTCTCACTTCCTCAAATTGCTTCCTACCTCAGTAAAAACAATGCTGCCAGGAACAATCTGTTTCCCAATAGCTCTGCATTTAAAATATCTGGTCTTCAAAAGTCTGCACGTTTTGGGTCTCACTTCTGAGACGGCAAGGAAATCACAAAAAAAAAGGATGTTCCCACCGGGTCTGTTTTACCAAAGCCTGAATGAAAACAGAAGTGAATCTCACCTTTTTAGCCAGTGCAGACTCCTCCACACAGTTCCCGTACACAAACCGGTGCTTCTTGCTGTTGTAATCGTAATTTATTCTGGGTAACTCAAAACCTGATGGAAATTAAATTTTTTTAAAGAAAACATCACAATGTAAGAATTCCTACTTGAACAATAATTAGTTGATGAGTCTCACTGAGGGGCTTTGGTTTTACCTTCACAGATCACCTCTGCCTGGCACATCAGCTTGCCTTCTTTCTCCTTCACTGCACTGGCTGTTGTGTATTTGAGTTTTACCATGTCCTCTCCGACCGCAACGCCCTGCAAAATCAAATCAAAACGTAACAACGAGGAATACGCAAAAAGTCTTTTACATTTCAGGATGAAATTGGTAAGATTTTCCAAGAAACCCACCTTGTTTGAGTAGATAGGAAGTGCAAATCTTTTGAAGCTTGGTTTGGAGTAGGCCTCATCATGGAACCCAGCGTTTTCCTTCAGCTTGCTCAGGTAGAACATATCATAAAGGCTGTTATCCTTGTAGGCAATGACATCGAAGATCACGTGACCGTCGTCCTCATAAGCATTCACATGATGGTAGACAACCATTGCTCCGGTGTAGTACTTTGTCTCCACCTCTTTGCCGGTCTTTCTGTCTATCAGGTGAATCAGAGTCTGTCGAAGAAATGAACATTTAGAAAGAAGGAACACAGTTCTGCAAAAAGAGGAAATTAGATCCTGAGTCCATGACTCTGGTCGACTTGTGCACAACTTTTTGCCCAGGTATTTCTAGCTGTCTCACGTTTATTGCAGTAGTATGAATATAATGGTAAAACAGCAGTGACCCCTTACGTTCTCTTCGGGGCTGAATTTCAGGCAGCTAGCCCAGTTGACCCCCCTCATGTACGCGGTGGCCATCTTGAGGATGTCCAGTTTTAAAGGCTGCTCGATGAAGACGAAGTAGTTCTCTGTCATGCCGAAGCTGTGGTAGTAGCTGGGTGTGAGCAGCGAGCGGCAGGGAACTGTGCAGATCATCTCCACATTCTTCAGTGCTGGGACGCTCTTGCCTTTGTCTGAAGGGTGAAAGTTAAGAGCGAGACAAAAGAAGGAAACACTTTACATTATATCTGAACATTATATGCAATCTGTGGCAAATAAATAATGGATATAATTACTAAGCAATAAAGAGCACTTAGAAAGCAGAAGTTTTAGCAGAGCAATGTGGTACTCCATCACTATCTCTGTGAAACTTTATGCCATCCAGTACCTAAAGGGTGCAGAACAGTTTAAGAACAGTGTGTGTGTCTAAAACTATATTATACAGATGTCTTTGGATAGCATGTTGCAATCTTCCTGCTTAAGCCTACAGTTGGGTTTCAGGGATTAATGGGACAATGATGTATAAGACATATGACTGATGGTTTAAAGATCAGTCGGCATGGAAACTGACCTTTTAGGCCTACGGCATATTTCCATGTATGTAATCTATGCAACTGTTCATCATAACACAACAACGAAAAAGCTGAGGTTTGCATCTAGCAGCTAACAGTCTGCTACATTAGCGTAACATTGGAATTCAGTGCATTCACATTCAAGGAGGGCACCCACAGCAGCAGGCACATCTTGTCATGGCTGTTCTCATCTGGTTAACCTACATTTGCGTTATCTTATGTTGTATCTTAACTCTCTGCATCTTCTCCAAAGTACAACTGATTAGGGTTCAGAACAAAGAAGAGCAGTCATTAGCGTCTGCACCTTTCTCCGCTGCAGCAGCAGGGACTTTGAACATGATGTATTTCGTCTTGCCCTTCTCTGCAATTGAAGTTCCGATGTTGTAAGCGTTGCCCACTTTGTCATAGTGTGGGTGGGATGAAACCAAGTTTACCGGCAGGTACTTCATGTAGTCCACCTATGTGAAACAATTCAACAACTCATGAGCTCTGAAGTGCACTATTCTTCTTTTGATGTGCTCTAACGGGGATCAGCGGTAAATGACTCGTGTTACCTTGTCCTGAGTTTCAAGAGTCACGGGATCAATCTTGCGGATGTAGTTGGTTTCAGAGGTGGCATAATAGTCGTTTCCATATTTAATGAAATTGCTTCCACCGTTATCAGTGAAGTCAGGCACTGTATGGTTAAGAAAGGTAATTGCCCTGGAAATAAAGTAAAAGACATTTTAGTAATATAGATATAGATATAGATATTAAAGCAGGAAGTCAATAAACACAAAGGACTTAATTTGGGGTCAGAGAGATAAACAGCACAGGTGTTGTTCAACACAAAGCCTTATTATGCTGCTATTAGATCCTGTTTATTGCTTAGCATGGTGTTTGTGCATTGCAGGTGTTACAGAAAAGTTTTATTAAAATTTCAAACTAACATTTGCATTATTTCATAAAAGCAAACATTTGAAACTCTAAAGAATTGTGGAAGAACTAAATGCAATACAAATATAACTACTGTGAGTTTGAAAAAATAAAATAAAAAGAGACAACTGTATTGACACAACAATAAGAATAAAATAATTTTAAAAAAATGATCTAAATAGAAGGAAGAGTTTGCTTACTTGACGATGAAGTTCTTGCTGGGGTCTGGGTATGCCATCGTCCCCATTTCAGACACAACTATCCTGTTTGCAGCCATGTTCGCTTTATAGGTATCACTGTTAAGGAATCTGCTCCTGTAGGTCACCTCACCTGTGAAAAAAAAACAGTTTCTATGTGTCTTTTTTTCCATTAAAAAAAAGAATCCATTCAATGATTCTGTGACGGAATAAATCTTGACGTTTCAACTGTAAACAAACAAGACCTCATTTTATTCTCAATTCATTCATTCATTTGTTTTCTCATTATTGCATATATTACACCTGAATGCCATTCAAGGTTAAAAGATGCGAGCCTCACCATCCTTAAAGGCGAAGCTCTTCATCACGGCCATCCCATCGAACCAGTGCTCGTAGCTGGTGTCCCCCACGCTGAAGATGCCCGGGCCATTACGCAGCAGCGTGCCCTGCAGCCAGCTGGGGATATTTCCTGCATGAACACACACACACACACAGAAAGCAGACAGTCACAAAAGCCTCAGCGATAAGACTGTCGCTCAACCCAGAGTGTTTAAACTCGACCCACCTTTCACATCAGCCTTGGTGGGCTCCGGCCTCTCCACCGCGTTTTTGGAAAAGTTTGTGGACATGTTTGCGGACTGGGTCAGGCAGGAACGATCGAAGGCGTCTGTGCAAATTTTGAAGACTGACAACAGTGCGAACCACTCCCTTTAAAGCCCTTGTCTTTTTAACTTATCTCTCTGCGCGGAGGTGACCGCCCTCTTTGAAGATTTCATTGAAATCCTGCAGCTCAGTCACTTCAGAGAAAAAAGGTTCAACTTTGACGGTCTGACTCATCCATTGGCTGATAAACTTCATACATGTAATTGGGTGTCTTGGATGTTTTTTTTTTTTTTAATTTAATTAATTTTTTTCAGCAGACCTTAGATGATCCCACCACCTCACCTTGGTCTCGTTTAATACAAGCAATTTTGCAAAAAATAGGGTCAGACTTTTTAATATTGACAGTCAGATGAGGTGAAGTTTAAGAGTGCAGCCACTACTGCACCTTTGGCTTCATTGACCCATTATTGCATAACAAACAATCCACTTTTATTGGCCATCACTTTTAGTTTTCATTCTCTTTTATTTTGATTCAATTTGTTGAGCTTAACACTGACTGCATAGAGTCTTTATCAGGCTTGTAATTAACGTGTAAGAAACACACTTTTCTTTAATTGAGTGTGTAAAGCAATCAGTGTGAATTTAAGATATAAGAGCTTAAGCAGTTTGTTTTATCTGCGTTGGTGATCAGGGTTGATTTTTATGAACTGCCTTACATCACTAGACAGCATGTCAACCCTGAATGCCCTTTGCATTTTTTATATCTCACTCTATCATGTACAGATGTTATTCTTATCTGCAAACTTTCTTGGAAAGATGTGTAGTGGCTGTGACAGTATGGACAATAGTAAACCCCTTCTAGATGCAGTGCTGGGTGGAGTCTATTTCCAAGAATAACCAATATAACCATCGAGGAAGTGTTTTTGTCCTGAGATGACCAGAGGCAGTAATATGCAAGCAATAAGATCACGTGTTATGAATACCTACGTCCATCCCACTGAATGCTGCAGTGACTAGCCTGTTGTGTCTGGGTCTCCCATATATTTCAAACAAATGAAGTAATAAGTATTGGCACTTAAAGAGATGAGAGACGGTTTTTCCACTTTTACATAGATGGCTTCCTTTACTCCTCTTTCAAACCATCTGTTTACCCTATCAAAGATATACATTGCTGTCCTCAAAGGAAATGTGCCATCTCCTTTAGGTGTAAATGGCCAGCTGAGTCTGGACCTGAGGAGATAGCCCTTCTGTGTTGGGCCATACGTTTGTGTAATGTTTGTTTTGTTAACAACCGAACGATGGTCATTCACTAGTGGCTCTGGGGGACACTGATGACTGTCGTTCACGAGGGGCCTCAAGTGACTCCAACCACTCTAATGACTGTCGTTACAACTAGCGATCGTTAGACACCGTTATGTCTATGTAGATTCTCATTCATCCAGGTCATGATTATCTTGAAGAGTCATTAAAACAAGGCAACTGGACTATGTTGAGTTTTTGGGAAGACATTTCACTTCATATCCAAGAAGCTTCTTCAGTTCCAAAGGACTGGTTGAAGGAAGCAGGGTATGCGGTGTAACCACCCTGTGATGGGTCTTCTTTTCTTTCCTAATCCCCTCCCCTTCCTTTGTTGTTGTCTTCTCTCCTGTAAGATGAATATCTGCTTCCTTCAACCAGTCCTTTGGAACTGAAGAAGCTTCTTGGATGAGAAGTGAAACGTGAAAATTCAACATAGTCCAGTTGCCTTGTTTTAATGACTCTTCAAGTTAGACACCATTGTTTTTTGGAACACCTCCACAGAGGTTAAAACCAGGGATCTCCACCAGCCAGTCAGACAGGCCCAGCCTAGACTGATGAGCATGAACTGATGAAGCCCCTTGGATAAGAGGCGAACCGTCTTCACAGACATGTTGCCTTCAATTTATTTGCCCAGAAAAAAGGAATGAAAGCCATGCAGTCTCACCCCACTCCATTAAAATTCCCCCAAAATTTATGTGCTGTCCACTGACAACTTTTTCTACTCAACCATTCCACAAAGGACACTTAAATACGAGGGAAAACACAACCAAAAATTAAAACGTGGCATTACAAAATATTAGTACAAAGTTGTAGTTGTATATCAGTATTTTACTAAAGGTTTAGGAGCCTCAATAACCTTCGACAGTAAAATTAAGCCAAAACTTTCTTTCCGTGCTTGTGGAGGGAATTGCAGAGGATCCACAGGTAGATAACAGAGTCTTTTAAGGCCAAAACTGGCTTTCACCCAGAAACCTCATGTCCCATCCCTGACGGCAGCAAATATTTTCTGTGGTAGTGATTTTGCACTTTGAACATTGTGTCGAGCCACATGGGTAAGGTCATGAGCCTCCCCTAATAGAATAAATACTCTGTTGCTATAAAAAAATTCAAATCTCGATTTGATCAAAGTCCTCTGACACAGTTAAACGACAGTTTCATCAGGACTTAACGCTTAACAGTACTGGTGAAAAATACATTTTAAATGGATATCTTGCTACATTTGTTTTAGTTTTATAATAGCGACATTAGCGACTGTAACTTTGTACCCACATAACTCACATTTTTAAGGCCATACACAAGGCTTTACCCCAAAAGTGCATTTATAAAAAGGTAAGGTAGTATTTTTTAATGGCTTGCTAATGTACACAAAACAAAAATACAGACGTTCACAATTCCTTGAAACAGTGTTCACTGAACACGTGTTCAAACTTCAAATAGTTACAAGTTGTTCACTGTCATATGCACATATTATAGAATAGTGAATTAGTCATCGGCCATAAAATTCTCCTGGGATGGCTCCCTTGATTATGCGTCACTCTTGTTTTAATCTTGATGCTTGTTGATAAAAAGATCATCTAAGTTCATCAAGGCCATGGACTGGGTTTTAGAAATAGGCCTGCTGAAGTCAAAATTCCTGGCCCTGTTTGAGAGGTTTAGGGGTTTAGGTTTAGGGGCCTGATAATTTAAATTTAAGTTAGTTCTCTCTTTTTCTTCTTTCTTATTGCATGAAAATCCCTTTCACTGTCCAAGAAATTGAGAAAAAAGGGCATAAGTGCGCTCCCTTTTAGATTCTGCTCTAAATTAACCTGACAAAATTTTCTGACACTCATCCTCTAAGTTCATTCAAACAATAAGTCAAAACCTAACATTACACAGAGCATGGACATGAAAATGAGTGTTTAAAATCAAGTTTAACAAAGGGAGAATCTTGACTTTGATAAAGATAATTGATCATATGTTGTATAAAACTGTTGACAAGATACATGTGGGCCTTTAAACTGAATAATTACCAAAATAAACTATGTTTTAAAAAAAACAAATATTGTATATGCGATTCTTAATTGTGATTGAATGAAAGGAAGTGGTATTTCTGATTATTGAAGAATTAGTTATAGTGATAAATGAGGTATCATTAACATATTTTGGTAATTACTACTGGACATCTCTGCCTGTGCCTCTTTCCTGTACATTTCCTGTTCGCAAAGGTCTCTGATAGAAACAAAGTCAAGGAGAAAAAGCAATATATAAAAGAACATGGCCAGGCCTATCATTCATGGCCTTGATTAATCTAGACTCAAGAGATACGCCATGTAACACATTATCACCATTCTGTTATGTTATTAAATTATCAAAGATGATTTGTATCAAACATGATGCCATATTGCGTCACGTGTGCTTTTACAACGTGTTGTCAAACACAAGAGTGATCTTCTTGTAGGCTTGGGTTGAGACTAGCTGTTGCATACTGGCGTTTTGTACAGTAGGTTAAAGTCGTACCCATGGAGTGAATAGATTGACAGACCATACTGTGGGTCCATGTGTGCAGAACAATGCATGCATGTTACATAATATAACCAGGATAAAGGCGGGATGACGGGATAATGCCAGATTTGTTCACACCACACATTAGAGCTGACAAGTTTCAGCAGTTCAGCACTTAAATTTAACTTTAAATTAGATTGGATTTTTTATTTTCACTGTTAAAAACAATGAAAAACAGTTTAACAGCCCTTCAGTCATTGTGCGGCATTGTAAATAAAAACACGGATTAAAAACACACACAGAAAAAATGGTACAAAGTGTCAAGTGCCAAGGTGCATGTGTGCGTGTGTGTGTAGGTCACTGCTCTCAGCAATCAGTTCTGCAGTCTTTAAAGGGAAGTGTGTGTGTGTGTGTGTTTGTGTGGGGGTGTTGGGGGGGCAGAGGTGGCAGCTTTTGGGGGAAAAACATTGTTTTTAGTATCTTCTTCTGGAGGGGGGGCGGGGGAGGGGGGCAGTGTCATGAGTGGGAGGAGTCTTTAATGATAGACCAGACCTCCTTGTGCACATTGCCTGCATGTATGTCACTGGATGGGTGTCAGTGTGGTTCCTATGACCTGCTCAGCTCTCTCCAGTCCTTCACTGTGTGGCTGTTGAACCACACAATGCAGCAGTCAGGAGACTCTCGATGGTAGTTTGTAGAGGTTACTAAGCAACTGTTGAGGTAGGAGGGCCTGTCTTTAACTTCCTGAGGAAGTAAAGTCTCTGCTGGGCCTTCCCAACCTGGTGAGAAATGTTAGTAGACACAGTGAAGTGGGCCAAGACTCCCTGGAACTAGAAATATTCCACCCTCTTAACCTCTTCTCCCAGTATGCAGAGGACAGAGTGCTCAATGCACCTGGATTTTCTGAAGTCTATCATCATCATATTTTTTATGTGTGTCTGTGTTGAGATCCAGTTTATTGTGGGAACACCACTGAGAAAAGGGTATATAATAAAAAAAAAAGCATTAAAAATACCTGGAAATATACCTAAGTCATGCCCTCAATGTCCTCAGGGCCTGATTTTTACCTTATAATTACCACCTTGATGTTCTGAGGATCCTCTTTCACTCTTTCCATACTGACTGTGTTTGACTTTTAGACCTTTGTTTGTTAAAGGCAAGTCAGTCCTTTTCTGAGTAATTTTTTTTTTTTTTTTGCGATTAGCTCAGACCTGATTGAATCAGAGCAACATTGCAAGTAATATGTAAGTTATCTCAAACGGAACCACACTGTCCTCTAGTGGCTCATGTAGGGAATTGTCTGTTATGGTAAGAACGCCTCATGGAGATTTATGATCATGATGTCAAAATGTTCTTGCTGGTTATATAATTATTGTGTTTAATTATTTATAACAAAAATCTAAAATTTGTTTATCAGGGCTTTATGACTTGAACTCTTATAGTATTTACATACTTGGGGGAGGAAAAGGTGAAGAGCTACAATGTAAGTCAATTACATATATTTCTTAAGTCTTCAAACATCAACATTATGTGAAATCTGATCTTGTGAAACAAAATATGGTAGCCACCTGTGGCATTGTTTGACATAAATTTCTTTTATGCTGGTGTAACAGGACAGAAATGATAGTGATTTGTCATGAGTCATCCAACTTTGTTGACCAAAATCTTTTTTTCTGTTATCTTAGTGTAGTCTTTGACCGATTTAGACAAAATTCCTGTCCTAATGTTAGGACAAACAAAGTGATAACCAATAATAGTTGAACTATTTAGATCTTGACACAATTGCCATTAATTATGACGAAAAAGTTATCCAGAATATAGGAAGCTGCCAGATAAAGCCAGTCATAACATCGACAAGGTTACACTATTCCTGATATATTACTAACACAGAAAACTGTGTAAATTGTTTTATCAACTCAAATTATAGTTTATAAAACTAAACACGCTTGTGTACACAATTTTGATCATGTTCTTGGCAGCATTACTGAATCCAAATTTAAGACATTAGTGTCTCATAAAACCAGCTAAGTGAGTCAGAACCCGAATGATACACTTCACATCTGTTAATCTGTTATTTATTGTAAAGAACAAAATGGCAATGACAAATATTTTCTCTTCTCCAGTACATTCATAGAATGTCACTTAACTCCTCCCTCACCCACGTCTCTCCTCCAATCAACACCTGAACAAAAACACCAACACCAGTTCAACTAACTGACAGCAGCACTCAGTTGCCATGTGTTTTTCCGCTTCTCATGGACGGATAAATTAAAGACAATGGTACGCATAGAAAGCAAGATGCTCTTTGATTAATGTTTATTTGCACTGCCCAGATTGTTATAAACTGTGCTGGTTAGTATTCAAGTATTCCTTTACTGATTATTTCTGTGCTGGATATTATACTAAATTTCTGCTTTATGATGTTCATCATTACATCATTATCGTCATCATCTGTGGGTTACATTGTGTGAAACAGTACAAGAATAACGTTTAAGGAAACATTATGTACATGTACAAAGAAAAAAAAAACCAAAGAACAAAATTTTGTCTTGCAAATGTATATGCTATTTTGTTTACAGTGCAATCCCCATGCAATACCACATGCAGTTATAGAGGGTGCATGAAGAAGAAGACCATATTGACCATGCATGACCTTGCACACAGAGCCGCCCCTAATTCTACCAGAAGTGGCCTTTTGTCCTGAGACTCTTGCATGATTTCCTTTGAACTCCAGTGAAATATTAGCAAACATCACACCCTGACTCTTTTCTCAGATGTGAGAGAGTGATATTCATGTGTTATGTAGATGACATCCACCCCATAATGAGTTGTCCAGTCCATCCTTTTCCAAACACTCTGCCTGTGATCGTTGGCGTAACTGAAAGAAGTCTTTTACTCAGTTCTAACATGCCGAACTAAAGTGAGCCTCATCAAACAGTAACAAGCGACAGCGGTTATGAGAACAGAATTGATCGGAACCATCAAAGCACGGTTGCAAGTTGGCACTGTTTTATGCAAATGCTCGTGGATTTGAAAAAAAAAAGAAAAAATCTTCACCATGGAGTCGTAATGGCTTAAGCACTGGCACAAATACATCAATCTTTAAAAAGTTTAAAACCATACAAAGCAAAAAACACTAAAAACACCCAACCTTAAGCCTCTCGGTTTTACATTAAAAACTGATCTATTACAAAGGCCAAACAGTCACGTTAGACAGGCATCAGACATGGAAAACACACAAGTAAATTACTGATGCAACAAATGTAACAAAATATACACTGTGCAATTAGAAGTTGTTTTGAAAAGGCATCGAAATTAAATGCTGAACATAGCAAGGCAAACTTTTTTAAAACTAGCAATCCATGTTTGTTTCACAAAAAACCAACATAAGCTTTTGATGTACAGCTCAAAAGATACATTTACAATGAAAATTCAAGTACATCAGTGAATCATTGATGAAGTGTCACTTTTAATTGGAAAAAATGATACATTTGTCAAAAAACATCAAACCGGACTTGTTCCTGTATTTCAGTGTTCTGTGATGACTGACACGACTGCCTTGTGAGTAGAGTGAAGCTTCAGAAATCAGTTCTGACATGACTATCAACCTTTCCTCATAGTTATATCCACTAAAAACAAAGCAGTTCTTGTATCTGTTCGATGAATAAATATTGGGAATTCGTATGCAATATGAGGCAGACACGTTTTGTATAACAATGCTCTAAAACAATTACAAAATAGTCTTGACATAAACACAGCTAATACCATCTGAAACACTGATTATTGTCTTTGATTTAACATAAACCTCAAATCTGCAGGAAGAAAGTCATTCTTCAAGCAAAATTCCTAGCGTACTGAACTGAACTTGCCTTTCAAAATGACCAATCCTTTCATGGAAAAAACACACTCATGCTGCTTGTTAACAAATGTCGCCCATGGATGGATTTAAAAGGTTGTGCCTTAAAAGTTATAATAAACAGGAAGTGTGAGTATGCTATAAACCTACGGTCAACTCCTGATGTGGGACTGTCTAAGCAAGCATGAACATTTTAAAGCAGCTGCTCTTTGAGTTTTCAGGTTTCTCTATGGCACTGATTTTGAATCAGCAACCCAAATTAGTTTAACCTAACATACATTGCCAGTGTGAAATAAATATAATGAAGGCTCCAACAAAACTGTGTCAACAAACCATCTTTGTCTCAGTGATAATCTTTTCCATTCTATGAATTATTAAGAGTATACACATTAAATCATGGGGATTAAAAAAGAGAGTGCCACAGGAATGAATCCTAAACCGCAACAGTGAGTTAGCAGTGTTGAACTTGCAGTTCCATTGTCTCTAGGTCAATGTTTTTTTGTTTGTTTTCGAGGACACGAAATGTCATCATGCCCAACACAGTAACTAACCCACCTTGACAGTCTTGTTTTTACAGTCCTGCTCCTACAAACTATTCTGACTTGAATTTTCACGCTGTTGACTTATCAGGTTGTGGTATTGTTTGATAAAGTACAGTAGAAAGCTTAGTGATGGTGACTCAGAGGTCATGTGGCCTTGGTGTAGTTTGTTTTTTTGCCTAATATTAGCTTTTTACTTCTGACAATCACATTTTAAAAAATTCCTCATAGTGGTGTTAATTTGTGAGAAATTTCTTGTTGAATATATCATAAACTTTGTTTGTAACAGAGCTTATTTTCTGCAATAATCCAATCCGGAGGAAATGCTAACTTCAGGTTATACATCTTCCTGTGGCACCCTGTTTCTTTAAGGATTAAAGTTATGGCATTTTTAAATGTCAGCATACAAACACAGCATTGACATTCAGTTTCCCTTTTAGCCTGTCTAAGGTACTCTGTACACCTGCCTTCCTCTCATTGACAGTTATCTTATATCTTTGAAAATCTGTTTGCCTTGACGCCAGCAAGACAAAAGACCTAGACTACGCACAGTGAGCTGATGCCCGTTCAACCCTTAATTATTTAAATTAACCATTCTTATGTAAATTAATCCAAGAGTCACAGTACTCGAGAAAACGCTGGCTATTTAAACGATCTCTTAATTAAATGACATTGAGTGAGTGATGAACTGATTTTTTCTTCTCTGTGATTGTACTGGATGTTGTCCCAACTTGTGTTGGTCAAGTCCCTGCAAATTTGGCTCGAGGTTCACAGAAGAAAAAGAGATGCTTGACATTTCTCCATTTTACAAACGTCTGACAATGATTTTATGCCACTGACCATTAATGAGGAATCAATGAATGTTGTTTCCTAAAATCTTTGCTGTATCATCAACTCATATTTCATCATTTTTATTCCAAGACTCAGGCAATAATAATCATACAAAAAAACCAAAAACATTTTAAAGTCTTTTGTTGAGCACTAAGTATGTAAAGGACGGTAAACTTTTTGACAATTTTAAGTTGGGCTAACAGTCCATTATCCCAGGACGACCTCTGTTGTGTCGTGGTAAATTGTTCAAGAGAGGAACAGAAGAGATAATTGGCCATGCACACAGAGTATTGCTAGGAGGTCATTTCATGGCTTAAGGATGGCAGTTAAATGGTCCGTCTGCACATCTCAGTGACTTTGCCCGCTTCTCAATTTCCCTCATTACATTCGGTCCTGTAATATCCCTCGTCCCAGGTGTGACAGCCAAGTGTCCAATCTGCTGCTCGGCGACGCACTGGGACTGACGTCATTTTGTTATTTGTTGTGGTATTTCTCACCACTGACACCCTGGTTCTCTTAATCAGTCTTCCCATTCTCCTGAGGTGTGTCGGCTTTGCTCTTGCGTGCTGAGCGCAGCACTTTGTAGCAGCCGCGGGCAATCTTATGCATCCACATAATGTTCATGATGTCCAGGCAGATACTGGAGCAGATCCAGGCTACACGGCCACCCCAGGGCACCAGGTAGAAGGCTTCAGTGCCGTAGACTGCATACATCCGACTGTAATAGACTGGCATGACGGCGATGCGGACCATGAAAAAGATTACTGCCATGGCAACGCCATTTGCCATGTTGGGCCTGGAGGACTTGGGATAACCTAGTACCTCAAAGAACCAGCTGAAACACAACATATTGTTGAGAAAACAGAGTCTCGCAAGATAACGATGTAAAGAATGTAAATAGTTTGACACTCTACAAATAGTCAATGGACTGATTTATAAAGACTTCAACTTTATCCAGATAAATGGTTTAAATAGGATTTAGAAAAAACTCAAAGAATCTCAATGATCTCGCTGATCACAAAGAAAACATGCAGCAAGCAGAGGATTACCTATATGCAATTAAAATTCCTAACAAATTTACACATTGTGACATATAATCTCTAGAAATGCTGTAAGTTGAGCTCCAACCCTGATTTTAAAGACCCAAAGCCAAGGTCGTTCGGAGGCAGGTACGTACCGCTGGTTCACGCATGGTGTGGAAAACTCAGCAAGCAGACGGAAGTTAGCAAAATAAGGCAACATTCCTTGGCCCTGGAAGAACAAGGTAAAGAATAGAAAGACCACGAAACATGAAAGGGACAATGGCAAGCCATCACACTTTATTGCATCAGCAGTTATGAAGCTGATATAACCACCTGCTCTTCAAAATAACTAGTTAACTAAGATATGTCTGTGTTTTGAAGGCATGTACGGATATATGGTGTGTCACACGTCAAGAAGTACTCTACACTGTTACTTAGGTCTAAAAATTAGGTAAGGTCCTTGCCAAATATAGACCTTTTTGGCAGATCTAACAAAAGAGCCATCTCCTGCAGGGCACACAATTATAACTTCAAGTTTTACAAGCCAAAATTAGCCTGGTCTTTAAATGACTTCCTAATGATTCATTCTCTTCATTAATTGTTAGCAGAATCTCTTCACTAAGCACAAAGACCTGGTAATGTGCAAAAAGGGCAGATCAACTTTTTCAGAGCAGGAACAGCCTCGAAATATAGTCCAAATCCTTTATTCACAGTAAAAAATTGTTAATAAAGTTGTCTTTTCTTCAAACGGGTTCATTTTCAAGGGAGCATGAATGTGTGGCCTAAATCTATTTGACTGACAAAAATCTTGTATCATGCTGATACATTTGCTTAAGTATGGTGGTGCTGAAAAAAATGAAATTGTTCTTCCTCTTAGGAAGTGCTGAGAAAAAATGAATCTTTTGTTCACCAGGATCTTCAGACTTTGTCCCCTGGGAACTGTGAGACTATGAACATTCCCCAGCATATTTAATGGAACTCAAGCTTCAAATTTTTGAGATACCCTGTTACAGAACAAAGTGTCAGTAAACTGAAATATCTCATTAAATTATCGTCTGGGAATCATGAATATAAATGTCAAATTTGACGGAATTATGACCAGTTACTTTAGGCAAAAGCAGTAGACAAACCAACAGTGGGCTGGCATCTAGTGAGACAACAGGTTTTGCCTCGTGTAAGGTGTCTAAATATCACAGTAAACTGGCAGATATATCGATCATTTACCCCTTTAACATTTAATGTGTAACATGTGGCCACCTGTCAAAGGCTGCACAAAACAGCGAGGGGCAGCATATCAGTATATAACTACTAATTGCTGCTCACCACACGCTGATATAGCTATTTATAGCTATAGCTAGTAGACAGCGTTAGCTTCTTAGCTCAGTTAGCTGTGCAGCTAGTGACTCTATTAGCTACCGGACTCTGCCCATACTGGAGCTTGGAGCAGCAGGTAGGGTGGTGTTAATGGTTTACACTGTGGGTAATGGAACCAGGCTCAGCTCTTTGTAAGGGGGGCAAGAGAGGCAATACGTAAAAATAACCAAATAACACAGCATTTTTTACATTTCAAGTATTAAGGTTATAATCAATAATGCATATTTACATCAAATTATAAGCTTGCTACTCCTAGCTAACATATGATGTTTTTCATCCAGAGGGCAGAGAACCATACTGTGAAGATCATACAAAGAGGTGATTCATCTCATAACATCTCAACAATAAAAAGGTATTGAGCAAGAATCAACAGACAGGCTTATACTGTACAACCATACATACATTTAGCCAGCCACTATTTGAGGGAGCAATCAAAAGCCATGCAGAATAAAAAAAACAATATGTTCAACTGCAAAATGTGCAATTGTTAAGAAGATCAGGGCTTTAATTTTATGCTGTCTTAGGAATGAGATCATCTTTTGCAGACTTTACCCACTTTTTTTCTGAACTCAAAGCTGAATCATTAGTACTCAAAATATTTCCTGATTAAGCTAACAGGGTCAGTAAAAATACCTGGTCAGAACTCTCAAAACGCAGAAACTACTGACTGTTTCTGACATGGACAAGAGTTCCTTCAAAGCTCTTAAGGGACCCTACTAGAATTTAAGCATGTGTGGCTTCAACTTAATTTTGATTCACAAAATTACACAATTTTCAGCTGCTAAATAAAGAGAAACAATGTGTTTTCAGGGACCCTCGTCTTAAACACTGTTGACCTGGTCTATGTTGATAAAACAGCTGATACCTCTGAACAAGAAGCACTCAAACCAAAATGATGGTGATAAAATTGTGCCATTAGCCAAATAAATTTTAATTAAGTGTTTTCTTAAGAAAATACAGACTGAGTGCTGTGATTTGTATCTTAATTTAAATTGCAATTTAATTGATTTTGAGACAAGTGTTTCAAATTTTGATTTTTGTGTTTAGCCCCCAAATAAATCATCCAAACACAAAAAACACAGTATTCGGTTTCCCTTTAAGTGCTGCAAAGAGCATACAACATTGAGGATATTTGGCTATTGGCCTGACTTTATATACAAGAGGACTTACCGTCAGGGCTGAAACAAAAGCTGACCATTTAAACATACTTACTATGTCAGAAAAAACAGGGTACACATCTGCATTTCAGTTTTTGTACTATATGATGTGAACCACCCAGCATTAGCATGCTAGTACCTCTAGGAACTGGTAAGTCCATACTGTGACTGGGCATCATATCTGCTCAGTTCAACACAACAGCAATAGCAGCAGACAAGACAGGAATAAAGAAGTCCCCATCTAGATCAAGACCTGCTCTGGGTTTCTAAATGACACACAACCATTTTGGTAGTTTTTGCATGAGCTGGGGTGACACAACCCGACTGGATGTTGGTAGTTTTTGCATGTTGGGTTTGAAGAGGGGCTTTTTATGTTAAAGTCAGCGGAGGACACAGAGACAGACAGACAGATAGATATATTAGAAGAAAATCAAACAAAACAGATGCCACCACAATCGGAAGCAAATAAGAAGCAACACTTACAACACTGAGAAGACAGCATGCACCTAAGATTTAAACAGCAGTTATTATATTACACTTCTTTTTGATTAGACTATGCTTGACTGTTAAAAGAGACACGAAAGACAGATTGTGATGCCACTAAAAAAAAAAAAAATCAAACGACTTTTACACTGTTTCTACCAAGACATTATTGACTAACTTATCAATAATTAAATAATACCTACAAGCTTAAAAAAATAACGACTGTAATAATAACCATTTTCTATATCTAAGTAAATATGAAATTAAATTAAATTGAACTGAATTCTAAATATGTGCCTCAAGATTTAATATTTGTATTGATTAAGCAAAAATTCATACTATGTTTGACATGAATGCTTCCACATAAACACACTCAACACATTAACTAATAAGAGACTTTGACAACATATGACAAATTTGACTGGGTACAAAACTAAATAAAATGAAAATGACATCAAGGGTTAGCCAATTCAGTTGGTTTTTATCTGCAAATGTAGTGAGGTTTTCAGTAATGTGGCCTTTTCTTTTTCTATCACAGTTGACTTATGCGGAGCAATCATTCTGTTACCCCACATGGATTTCAGATTTAGTCAGAGGAAACAGTCATGAGTGTCCAGTAACAGTATGGCCTACTTCATCTCATAGACCTAATAGTTTTTATATACAGGTGCTTGCTCTGTTTCATCTGCATATGAAAGGCTGGATTTACAGTCGGTTATAAATCAGAATTTTATTCCTTCCATGTGACGCTGCTTTAGTCGACACAGTAATGTGAGAATGTAATATTCCTCATTAGCAATGCAATGAAGCAATAATGGATGTGAATATTACGTGCGTCACAATTAAGACGCCAAACAAATCTGTAAATCCAGCCAGCAACTGGGATATAAGATAAGACTTAAAAGTGGCCTGTGAGGTTTACACTAAGCATGTACTTGATACCAAATGTTAATTGTGCTTTACTGCGCTTTACTAAATCAGCACGGTTATTTGCCAATGGCAACAGAATTAATCAAAAGTAAAGACCAAGACAATGTTGAGCATTTTTAAAGTGAAAGTGAAGTTTAAGTTTGGGAACTGAGAAACAGAGCGATGCACATTGTACGTCCTTTTACATTTTTTTCTACATAAAAAAAATACAGGACATGCACTGTAATTGATTCACTAAAATAAACTGGTTATAAAGGGAAAGACTGACTTTAAGGAGCATTAACAACAGTATTGTTTCAAACACCTGATGGAATACATTCAACATGTTTTTCAGAAAAAGGGCCTGGCTATCTAGCGATGCAATTAGCGTCATGTGGTTGACAATTTTTTGATGTGGCTTTGTTCTCCCTCATCAGGGAGTGTAAGGAAGAGAAAGAGGAGGAAGAACTATGCTCTGGCACAAAAAACAGACAGGTGGAAGGTACTGTAGATAGGCAGGTAAGTAATTAAGAATGTTAAATACTCTTTGTCGGCATGCACAGTAACAAGAAAGGAATCCTGTCTGTGTAGAAAGTTTCAGAGCTGCCAGCATGCACACAGTGGTTACAGTTCAGCATTCGGCTGCGCTAAGCTCAGAGAAAGTTCAGCTTATGTCAGATTTACACAACATTAAAGGAGGGGGGGGTCAGTAAAACAAACAGAAAGCACAGAAACTGTAAGGGCAGGGTGAGGGGGGAGGGAGGAGGGGGGGAGGAGGGGGTCATCAGCCAGTACCATCATCGAGCATTCCATGCAAAAAATACCATAGTCATTCATTTCCATAATAATGAACCACAGATCCTTGCGACCTAGAGGGTTTCAGATTGAACCAGGAGTGAACAGCACTGCCCATGAAAGCTGAGCGCACTAAACTGTCCTCAAATCTAGATCAGAGCCAACTGTGTGCTAGCAGCGCAGCAATAACCAAGCAGTCATTAATTAGTCATTAAGATGAGCTGTAAGATTATTGTCAGGCTAATGTCAACACCTATAGATGGTTTCACAACAATGATACAGGGTGCTGCTAGTACAGCCTTCACACCAAAAAGCTGAGATGATGAGGGTTGGTCATGTGTTTTTTAAGAGGGATTTCCCAGAGCAGCTCTAACAACTGCTAAACCTTAGTGTAATGTCAAACCATCTCGAAACCTGTGATTTGTAATTCTACAATCCTCTCAAAACCATTTAATCTGTTTCTTTTAAAATCAGTCATTTCTTGAAAAGCTAAAAAAATATGTATTACCACCTGATAGCTACACATGCCAAAATGGGGCAGACAAACAATGACATGGACTGGAACATGCTATCTTTCATGGACACTGGCTGATACGGCAGCTTCCTAGATAGAGCTCTACCTCCCATGGCACTTTTTTTTTCACTTATGTACAAAGCAATGGAGCCAAAGAGGTAGACTTTAAACATCGCTGACCTGCCTTGTGCATATAAGCTAACCTATAGGAGCTGCATGGCTGCTAGGCGACACTTACTGGAGTGGAGGTTAAATTAGTTAAAAGACCCAGCTTGACAGGACACAGCTGTTCACCCTTGGTTGTCTCCTTCCCATCTTGCCTGCACGTTCTGCTATTGGACAATAGGGCACTCACCAGTACATAGTAGTAAGCATACAACGCTGCCAGATGGTGAATTACAAAAAACTTGTCCCCTATCGCCTTCCAATAGTAAAATATTAGCAGCAGATCTGGAGAAAAAAAAGGAAAGGAGAAAGAAATGTGAGATTATATTGATGCACATAAAGCATTCACTGTACAGACAGTTCATAAAGGGCAGTTGGTCCCAAACTTAAGCATCAAAATGGTCACATCTCAGTGCCAAATACATGCATGTTCTTTTTGGCTTAAGCTTTTAAAAACATTACCTGTTTAAACTGCATGTTTCTCTTACCAGATATGAGGTAGCCTGTTGTGATGGCAACATTAGTCTTCACCAGTGTAGGATCTCCCCTGTTAAGAAAAACACACTCAGTTTCACTGGGTTTGTGTGATCAGTTTCTGAGGTTCCTGAGTGCGGATGTTGACACTTACAGGGTTGAATCAAAAAGCAAACTGAGGGAGGCAGCACATCAAAAACCAACCTGTTTTCACACTTCTAGGGGATTTCCAGTTTACACCGAGCAGAGGTGAATACCATAGATTGCTCAAATTTACCAGACAATAGGCCCATATGAAAGTCAGTCTTGTCAAGCTTTCAACTCTGGGGAATGTGCATTTTGCACTGATTATGGAAAAAAAAACTTACTGCTCATTTTACACAGAAGCATATAAAATATATGTCCATGTTTTTGAACTGAAAGTATGTGAAGTTGAAGTCAAAATCATGTCATCCACAGCCACACTCTCACCAGACTGGGTCTTCATTGACGGCATCATCAAACAACAAGATGTGGAGACAGAAGATTCCCACCAACAGTGCGTGAAACGTTGACACTGTCCTGCAATGAAAACCAAGAGAAACACAGTTACAATGATCGATTCCGGTCTGACTAGGCCAGAAACTGAAACATGTCAGAGATTTTCCATTCAAAAAAGGAATTTATCAAAGCAAAGGGCCTTGGAGCTGCTCTCTGGTGCACAGAGGAGAGCTGGATTTTTAGGACTCACAGTGAATCAACTGATTGCCTGTCAGGGCTGCACACAGATTCAGACCAATTAGACTAAGAGATTAAACACTGCTGAAGGGTCAGGCAGAGCAGAACACAGTCCCAGTCAGTCATTAAGGCAGCGAGACAGTCCAACAGCTCTCGGCGATCAGTCAGTAAGACAGAATGACAGCCGCACGGACTGAAAGGCTGTTTAAATAGAATCTGTAAAGTCATGCGCTTCAACAGGGATCCTGGATCCAACTCCACCAATCATTAATTCTCCTTTGCTCATAAACCACGTGACTATTTCAATTTCACAAGTGCTCTCATGAGTAATAAACAGAGTATGAGAGAAAATGAAAATAAAATGATTAATGCAAGTTGGACCGAGCTGGATCCCTCCAAACAATCCAACGGCTTTCAATCTAAAGGAGAGCTTTTCCAGTTATCACAGTGCTGTCTGTTTCTCTCAAGACACAAATGTTCTGATCTCCTTGTTCTGGCCAGAATCTGCGATGTTCTCATTACGAGTTCACAGATGAGAACAGATGACACTTGCTTGTTGTCTTATCAAATGATCAAGTCATCAAAATGAACACTTTGGCCCCGACTGTGAAGATAGAAATCCATTCAATCATATGAGGATAATCTGAATGTTCGAGGAAGATAATAGCATATTTTACATTTTATGCAATCAATTTAATTACGACTTCAATTTAAGAAATGTGGCACACTGCTGATGAGTCAAAGATGGAGAATGCTAATGTATGAGACACAGGCATCAGTCAAAAGTGACGCTCCAGGAATATGTTTCAAAAACAGACATTTCAATGGCCATATGCAACATTAGATGACCATAGTTTGGATTCAAACCTCAATATTTAATCAGATTCTTAATTCTACATTGTTGCATGTTTACATGTGCAAGAAATACAAGTGCTATTGTCAAGAGTCAGTGAAGAAGAGCACACACAGATGCTGAATACAGGAGAGAACAAATAACTTTTGCAATAAAAGTATGTTTAATCAAGAGATTTGTTTAGCCTGACTGCCGGAGCAGCATGCACCAGTGATTTCAGATATGTAATTTGTGAATGAAAGGTTGCCATTCTCAATAGGAATACAACAAGCATGAAAACAGTGTTGTAAAAAAAACAACCATCTATATGTTTGAAAAAGCACAGAATTATAGAAACAAGTCGTTTTTGAATTAAAACTTAATGGATAAAAAAAAATCTGAGAAAGCAAAGGTTTTGTTATGTCAGAAAGATATTTACAACATGCTAAAAAAAGACCACTTGGATAAAAATAATAACAACAACAACTAAAACACCATTCCAGAGTTTCCACCTTGCAGGCGGCACCTTCAAGCCGCAGCTTGTAGAGAAACATTGCAAAATATACAGCACATTCTGCTAGTGAGTCAGACATTTGTGTCACAGGAAATATGTGGGTTGGTTGTCAGAGCACATATTTTGACTCAGTTAAAACGATCCACCTCTAGGCAACATCAGTGTCACACTATTTGCTTAACTTAGTATGCAGGTATTCTAATCATGATCATCAGTTCATGTGAGGTTACCTTGAGTTCCATTCAACCTTCTGCTTGTCAGTGAGGCTGAGGAAGCCGGGGCTGATGCGCATGGACATCCAGGGGCTGACTTTGTGGAAAAGCCACTGGAAGGTGAGGAAACTGGTCACCGAGATGGTGAGGATAAGCTGGCTGAATGGGTCCATAGCCACCCAACCTCACTGCGAGAGGATGGAGACAAAGAGAGGAAGAGTAAGAAAGAATACTGGGAATGTTAGCCGCAATCTGTTTTTTCATTACGACATTCTGTAAACAAAAGTCAGCAGATATAAGTGACTATGTTTTCCTTTATGGAATCAGATGGGTCTCAATATTAATAAATACAAAGTCTTTCATGGTCAGTCCTGTCTCCACAGTGCGGTGTCAGTGCTGGAGAGAGGCCTGGCTGCACCCATTATCATGTGCTCACTCATACATAGACACCATACAGAAAGAGACGGCATGTTCCTTTAAAATTGGTTTGCAACCTCACAATTAACACAGAGGAGAAGAAGAAGAAGAAGAAGAGCTGCATCTAACCTTTCATACCCTCAGGTGTGCATAAATTGCAAATGCAAAAATATGAAAATCTTACTGGTATCATACATTAAAAGTAGAGTTATCGGCTGGTAATTTTTTCCATATTGTGCATTCCTAGTAAAGACAGTTGAGTCTTTACAAACCGCTTGTCATGTTTGAACTTCATTGCAAACGTGTTTGGCAGTGTGTGGCTTGATTTATAAATGCAAATTTTTTCCAAAGGGAATCATCTGTAGCCTATCAGATGACAGGCTCCTTCCATTTTAGCCAATCACATAAGCATAGACTGAAGGGCGTAATTTAATGTGATTACATTGTGTTCGTTCTGCCCAGTCTGGAATTACAAACACAAAGACAGACAGGGATTCTGTATTCCTGTCGTATCACCAGAAACTTTTCGTTCAGCCAAACCAAACACCAGAACGTATGTTTGGTATTCGGTGACCTTTGACATAAACAACAATCCATCAGGGGAAAAAAAACAAAAAACAAAAAACACCCGCCACAAGGGGCCAAGTCGATTTTAACACAGCTGCTAAAGAAGAGCTGCCACTCTCCTTAACCAGAAAAGGTGGATTAAACCTGACAGGCTAAGTTTGGGAAAGGACTAGCTATTAAAAAAATGAAAACAATCACTAGTCTTCAATTCCATCAGCCGCTTTATGTCTGCAGAGCTTTTATTTAATACTGTCTGGTATATATTGCACTTAATTTTTGACAATGAGCATTTAATGTATCACTTCCTGTGTGGGTCTGTGTTAAGGAGGAAGTGAGGCTTTTCAAGACAATGGTATGTGTGAGTATGTAAGTTAAATCCAGTTAGAGTTGTTTCTACAAACGCACCACACACAAACACACTCAAACACACACACACACACACACACACACACACACACACACACATACACAAACCCTCTTTTCAAGGCCGAAGCTCAACAGCCAAAGAGGTCATCTACTGGTTCTGTACACCAACATGAAACAGGTGGGAGGAGTTATCTCAATGCCACATGTGCTTAACAGTGAACGTTAAGAGGAACAAGAATCTTTCTTTTACATTTTGATATTTTGATGGATTAATACCAACATTCTGGGGATACATTTCTATATTTCATTTTATTGTATGATAGTCTCTGTGGTGATTAAGTGCTTGGAATGTATACATCACTAGTCAGACCATCATTACATTACACCATTATGTAGTCCGAATCAATCCTACAATATGCACATGGAAGTTTTACACATACAGGTACAGCTTTTAAACTGATCCAAAGTGTGTGTGATTTATTAAATTAAGGTTAAAGTTGGGAATTTTGGAATGCATACTGAAGACAATTACAAAAATTACAAAAAAGTAAATTCTGATATGACCACAAAAGCAGAAATCACAATATTAGAATTAAATTGATACAAAGCATAGCCATACCTAAGGCTATTCTGTTATTTTCTCTATTTCAGAGCAATGTGAAAGTGTGGTAAGTGGCATCACTGCTTTGCTATAAGAGCAACAGAGAGGACATGGGTCTGCCACGTGTTGGAAAATGAAAGTGGAACATTGCTACATGTTAAACAGAGTGATCGGTACAGTCAAGCTGAAGAAAAATCCATTTCATTTCTGTACATTATTTCATTTCAGAAACATGATGTGTAGTATGGCCTAAAGCTACACATAAACCATTTTTTTTAATATCTATATTCGGAAGAAAAAGTCAATGTTCTCTATGAGACAGAAAAGACTAAATGATCAGCTCAGCATGCACATTGACTCGAAGCCTGTAAATGTATGTCAGTGACACTGCAGTCATCAAGAGTCAAGGCTATTGAACTGTTTTATTATTGTTGCACTGAAGCTATTTGCAAATGGACTGATTTGACTCTTGGTAACATTCCAAGTCAGTTAGCTTTTAAGACATATTTACATCACCCACGCATCAATAAGAAACAGGATCTCCCAGCACAGGCACACAAAAAAACACATCTCAGTCCCTGGAGCGCTGGCCTCTGTGATTTTATACCTGCCTTTGTTTCTGCGTTACAGCGAAGAAACGCTTGAGGACAAACAAAGTGCCTCACAAAAGCACTGTAGCCAAGAAAAAGTCACCAGGGAACAAAAAGGCCAATTCCAAAGAGTCCTCTCCTTATGCCTGCCTGTAATGCATTAGTGGGCAGTGAGCACCGGTACTTTAATGTAACATGCTGTAAGGCAGGGAGACTTTTTGTCATTGGAGAGACACTTTAAGAGTCCCTTCTGTGACTTTGACTGAGGAGATTTCTGGATAGTAAAACTACTTTTCAGCCATTTTTTCTCAAAGCCCAGTGAGGGATTGTTTTAGGTGCACACAGAAATGCTGGCGTGCTGTGAGACTCCAGCACAACACTGTTGTCAAGGGCATATGGTTACAGAGGTTAACTTAAGGATATGGAGAGGAAACAGCTGAAGCACTTCAGAGAGCAAAGCACTCCACGTGTGTTCGGCCTCTCTCGGGAGAATGTGCTGTTTAATATGTTTCTTTGGTAAATATTTATACATGTACTAACTCCCTAACAAAATACAGAGTTTTAATCAGCTGCGAAAATTCAAATAAAAGTTAAAGATTAATTGTCAGTAAGAAAAAACACAGAGAAAGAGGACAACAACCTGTTTACATACCTGGCAAACCTGTTCAGTTCAGTTCATACCTTAAGGCTGATTCTGATTGCTTGTTGTGCAAGAGAATCCTTTGGTAATTAACTAAAACCTGCAGTCAAGACCAAAGCTTTCAATCACTAAACTAGTTATTTTGAAGAAAAACATTTTCCCATTTTCTCCTAACAAACAATTCAACCCTAACTGTTACAAACCACTTAGGTTCAATAGCAGTCGTGCAGATGTTAGCCTGAAAATGCACCAGGCAGTTACAAGGTGGAAAGAATGAGTTTTGTGGATTTCACCCCAAACTAACTCCATGAGTCAAAAGCGGAGTTATTTCAACTCCTACTGATTTATTGCGGGCCCAGCCACTCAGATCCAAACTGGCATGTTTTGGCCCGCCTTACAGCTTGGGCCTGGTCTTAATTTTCTGGGAAGTGGTGTTGCTTTTTTCTCCCACCATGCAGGGGCTGCAGCATTATTGTTTTGCCAGCTTCCTATAACGACTGGCACGTAAGGTTAAAGTGCGCTTGCGTAAGACGGGTGGACCTTTCATTTTTTTTTTTTTTTTTTTCCACCACCACCGAGGAAACGACAGCCCCGTGAAAATATCTAAGCTACGTGCATCCTATGATCGTATTTTAGATATGTCAAGAAGAGGCGCCTGCCCGAAGCAAACATGTTATGAAACAAGTATCACAGCGGGGGTTTCTTTATAGGAAATACGGTAAAATAATGGCTCACTCACACACAAACACAGTTCACGCCGCACCGCTTGGCCAGCTGCTGTTGCTATAAAATATGTTGATGGGGGGAGAAAAAAAAATCAAACTGGCCTGGTCGTGTTGGTGTGTACCAACCACGGCTGTGTAAAGACAACAGAGGAAACACAAGATCTCAGACAGACTCACCTTCTTGCTTTCATTAAGATGATTTGCGCCTCACTCTCTCAAATGGTTTTGGTTTCCAGTGGACGCTCGCGAAGCCGTGTACGCTGAGTCAAAGCCACAGCCATGTCGAGTCATTTTTGATAAACAAGACGAGCCCGCTTGCTCTTGCTCCACGCACACGCTAACAAGTTGTGGGGGATGCGGCAGCAGGGCTGGAGCTCCGCGGCCGGGCCAGCGTTGCGGTGTTTACGGAGAAACGCATCCACCGCGAAACGTGCATAATTGCAAAGGTGGAGATCATGCAGCTCGACGCTCGATTACAGGAATGATGGAGTGGGGTTGTTAGTGTGTATGTGTGTGAGTGTGTGTATGTGAGGCAACTCTCTCTCTCTCTCTCTCTCTCGCTCTCGCTCTCTCTCTCCCTCGCTCTCTCACAGAGGGGCTCAAATTACACTTGAATTCTTAAAGATACACGCACACACAAACACGCACATACACACCACCAAAGCGGTCTGCCCAAGAACACTCGCTGTGTCTATTTATAGCCAAGGCTTGTTGAACTGATCCAGGGTAAATCAGACAAGATAGCCAGTAAAGCAAACTGCAGCCATGGCCCACTGGTCCCAATTTCAACAAATCCCACAATTAGGCTTTTAAAATCTACCCCTTTCTGATATACTCATTCTGCCATGTACAATGTGTGTCACACACATTCTGCACTGTTTATAACGATTGGCCCAGATGTAGAAGATTATTAGGCTGCTGTGTGACTAATAGCATCACAGGCTGTCAGCATGGTCTGATCACTCTCATTGGCTTGTAATTCACAGAGAGCTCATAGTCCACCCACTCAACAAAAGGATATAAAAGAAAAACAAATCAGGATAAAAGGAAATAATAGGAAGCACAAAGAGGGGTTTTAGAAAACATGCAACAGCGGTTTCAGCTCTTAATGTCTCATTAAGCCGCTGATATAATGGTGTGCCTGATAGGCCTTCTGTAGAATCCACTCATACACATAACCTTAGGGCAGATGACAGATTAATGACCAGTGGCTGCAATATAAAATTACAATCTCCATCTCCTGTGAACTGAGTGACCAAATGTATTTACAGCACAGAGATGTGGTCAGGCTGAAATCATCAAGAGCCATTTCTCCTGTGCAAAGACAATGCAAAAAAAGGCCCCCTGTACTTGTCACTGGCACGCACACAATAAACAGAATTCCCAAATGTAAACAGATATGAGTATTATAATAAGAAGATTTTTCACTGTGAAATATGGGTGAACTTTTTGCCTTGTACTGTAAAACTTAACCTTCTCAACACTGGAAAACATCAGCTCTGACATCCAAACAAGCATTGTTATGGATGAGAACTGGGGAATAACATAATTACATGAGTTTAAGTTTACAATATTGATAAACACTGAAAAAAAAAAAACCTTAAAAAATTGCAGCAGCTAAACTTTTTTAAAAATTTTCAAATGTAGACTTTTTTTTTCTTTTTCTTTAACAAAAGCAAATGATCCACTGTAAAGGACCAGCACTTACAATAATATTACTTTATCTTTTTAGTTGATATCAAGTACAGCTGGCAAAGTTGTTGCTTTACGGTTGGATTATTTAATGGTTTATATCCTTTCATAGCTTGACAGGTCAGTGTACTCCTCCTCTGTATTGCCGTTACCGAGGTATGCGCGCACGATGACGCGTGTCATCATTGTGTAAACTGTAAGAGGGTGTGTCAAATCTCTTAAAGGGTTACCCGGGGTCGGTTGTGAAATCGGGGTAGGAATCTTGTTGATCTGATTTAACTGATTGGAATAATTTTATTACACCATCGTCGAATCAACACACCATTATCGAGAAATTGATAACAAACAAATGAGACCTTATCAACGTATAAAGTTGAGCGAGGGTGTGACTTTACAAGGCCTATAAGTGTGAGATAGACTTGACGGCTTGTATTCTTGCTAAAAACGGGTAGAAGTTGCAGCAAACGTTTGCTTGCAGATGTGTTTGCCTGTCAGGCTTGTCCTTTTCCCGCAGTGAATGCTGGGTAATAAGAGAGCTGTTCGGAGCACTCAGAAGGAAGGAGAGTAAATAACCAAATCAAAAAACCCACGTTTTAGGTTTTCAGTAATTGCTCTAATGGGGCCGGTCGAAGAGCTAACAGGGTCTTGTGGTATTTACGATGGTTTTTGCTAATGGCTGGTTTAAGCAGATAAAATCGGCGTTGTACTCTTTTTTTTCTTCTTTGGTTTATATAAGGTGGCCTTTTTGCTAAAAAAAAACTCAAGTTAAATTGCTTTGGAGGTTAAAATAATTTAAAGGCCCTCCTTATCTCCCTAATAAATATTTTTATTTACCAAGCCGTAGGGAATGATGGGATATACCACTAAAAAGATGGGCCTCTCCAATATAAGAATGAATAGCAACTCTTATTTCAACGGTGTTTATCTTTCATTCGCTTAATTCAAACACCATGTATATACATATGTATACATATATATACATATGTGATACATTGCATATGTAACAGAGTGCGGTTGCTGCAATAGTAATGTAACAATAGGTGGAATCTGAGGTGGCTGTTGGATAGTACCAACTCCCACCACACGGTGGTGCTCCATCTCCACATTACTAACTCAAACTGGCAGGACAGAAAGCATTAGAATTGAAGTCTTCAAAAATAACAAGGTTTATATGCAAGTATTGTATTCAAAATAATAACCCTTTTTTGAATTTAGAAATAAGACTCCCTCTGGAAATAATGGAATTTCAGTCTGGTTGTATATTTATGAAATGCATCCTGGTCCACACAGCATGTAAAAAATAAATACAATTTAAAATAAAAATCACATTGTTAATATCTTTCATTCATAGAGACTTTTGTGGTTTGACACTTGTCACACTTAAATGTTGAGTTAAGTAATATTAATGTTGCTTTTTTGTTCAGAACTTTAAGTGAATAAAGTTATTTGCATATTTATTACCCAAGGGATTTGACTGTCATCTGGTGTGAGAAATGTTGGACATTAAATGCCATTTGACAAAATAGTTAAATGTTACAACCATCTCAAGAGATTTGTGGTGTCAGTAATACAATACAGCATTCGACAAGCAACACTGGCTTTGATATTTCATAAGAAATTATTATTATTATTAATATTATTATTATTATTATTATTATTGTTGTTGGCGACCTTTCGGTAGAAATTTATATTGGCTGGCAGGGTGCGCTTACAAAAAGTGACTTAGAAAAAAATTGACATTATAAAAGGTAAAATATATATATTTTTATTAATCATATGGAAATACAAAATTGGGATACATGCATTGGTAATGGCATAAATACAGAATAATCAACATAAAAAATAATTATTAGAAAAAGCTCATTGAAGCTTTGACTGTAACAGCTCCTTTAGCGTTTGGAAAAGAACCATGTGCTTTTCATGTAAAAACAGATATAATTTTGATCTTAATATACTGAACAAAGAAGTCAAAGCAAAGAAACCACATATACATCATACCACAAAAATACTTTGGTCAAAAACAAAAACAATTTCAAGAGGCAAGATTATAAATGCACTGATCAGTGCATTAACTAGTATTCAGACAATATGGAATATAATATACAATATTAAAATGTGAAAATATAAAGTTATAGTTGCTTTGACGAAAACATTGAATTAGTGGTAATAAAAGCAACGCAATGAAAGCTAATGGACCAAGGCAATACATAATCACTCAGTTTGGATGACTTAAGGCCTCGTAAGTAAAAGTGTGTGTACCATAGATTTTTTTCCTCCTGACACTTTAAGAGACTACCTTCAGGCGCTGCTTCTCACAAAACCACTCAGAACCACATTGCCACATGTGTTTTTCTGACCACAAATAGACGGTTTGGCATTTCGTATGTAGATAAACACATAGCTTTAAAAAATATAGATAATACTTGTATGTATGTCAAAATGCTGTCACACAAAATATTATTTAAAATAGGCACAAAGACGAGTCTTGAGTTGATAATGGACCATAACTGTCATAACTATTTCAAAACTAACTACAACTTAGAAACAAAATGTACAAATGTAAAAATGTTGTGCCTGAAGCCATTATCCTGCACTTATTTAACCCTTTATATTGGAAAATAAGTCGCCAGATACTGACAGTTTTTTTTTGCTGGTTTCATTTCTGAGCCTGTCGTGACATGACTGCAAACCCAAAACAGTAATCCATTTAAAAAATGACTGATTACCACCATTTGGAGTCTATAATTCCCACAATTGAAATGTCTTTCATGAGGGCTGTGGCTCGACTCCTAAGTGTCATTAAGCATGTCAGAATAGCACCCTGGAGCTACAGAAGCTCACAGTAAATAGACGTGTACATTGAGAATGCACACAACCCAGGCACTTTTTAAGCACGTGTGTATAAATTTAACACATGATCATAGGGAGCATGCATGCACATCCACGCACACAGCTAAGACCTGAGAATACCACAGTAATGATACATGGTTTTAAATCAAGATGCAAAAAGTAGAAATGCATTTGATTTATGCTCTTTGCTAAGTTATTATGCATTATGAACTCTTTACACAGGAACTGGTCTAAGTCACCCATGCAAAAATTGTGTAGGCTTTGAATGTCATTAAGCATTTCTTAACTCAACTGCTGATTCACTCCTCTGTGCTCCAAATTGATGGTGATGAGGACATGTTTAGAATGATATCATATGGAGCTAAAACAGATCCAATTAGCACTGAGTTTGTTATAGTGTACCTAACCAAAAATTCCTTAAAAAATGTTTCTAAAGGCTAAAAAGAAGCTACTGAATCACTTCAAGCTCATTTCTGATGAAAAGGGCTGTAATAAACTCATTTTAAAAGTAAAGGCAGGTAAACATTTTTTAACATGTCCTTTACACTTGAGAAAAACCTTGAGGCTCACCTGAACTCACTCCAAGGCACAATGGTGCACCACAGCATAAGAGTATTTCACATCTCCTGAACTTCATTACATCTCTGGGATTAAACCAGACTGCCGTAAAGTGTTCAGATTATTTTCATCCTGAAACTGCAGAAAACGTTGACAACCGGTCCATCTTGCAAATGAGGTGGATAAAATGTTAAAAAATTATCCAGAGTAACAAAAGGTTGCTGCCACTACAAACAGACACTTCATTTTTCAGATGACAGTAACAAACCTCCAGACATTTCAAAAGTCCAAGGAGATAAAAAGGAAAGAAAACAGTCTTTCAAGCCACAAAGACACATTGGCCAATCCTGCCTCTTTCCTACACCATGAACTGGGTGTATCCCTCAGCACCTGTGACGATCACATCCATCCAAATCCTCATGGCCTCAGGCGAGGGAGCGACCATGTAGTATACTCTATCATGAGTCTTCACACTAAAGGTCAGGGAGGGGTTTGGACTCTGTAGGAACGACAGGATGCAGAGAGGGAGGAAACAGAAAGAACAATGTTAGAAATAGGATATTAAATTATCAAATAATAAATCTTACTTTTCGAGACAGGAGTCATCTACATGCACTGACATGCTTTTGCAGCAACAGATATCACATCACATCACATACCTTATGTGCATTTTTCAAGTGATCATAATACACTTCCTCAATAGCCTGGAAGTAAATGACTCCTTTCAGCTTGGCTTCATGTTTATCTGCAGAAGATATCATAATAGCAATAAATACAAAAAGTACTGTTGTGATTTCTTTAAATCATATAAGGTGCAATCAAAAAACTTCATGCTGTTTCCTTTGCGGTGAACAGAGTGCTGCACAGTAAGCAGCAGGTGCTTCTGCTCGGCAGTCACTCTCAAATGCGAACATACCACTGGTCACCAAAATGTCAGTAACTCAGGTGTTGATGATGATGAAAATAAAAGAAAGTTGAAAGACTTACTTATTAAAGTCATTACTTGCTACTGCTACAAACACATTACTGTGTAGTGTTTTGTTAAGTGTGACAGGAACAATTCCAATCATATTCATTGATTAAAATTTTAAAAGCCAATAAAATATAGGATATAAATGAACTTATGTGTGTAAGTCTTCTTGTGAACCACTATCTGTACACACATCTGCTGCTGTGAAACTGGATCTGTATGTGTCAGTTTTCTTCCTCCCTACCTGCATAGTAGGAGAGCGTGCGTCGGTTGCGGTCAAAGACAAACCAGCGTTTCTTCCAGGTTTTGATTTTGCCTCCCATTTTGACCAAGTAACCACGGCAGGTCTTTTCAGAGATGGACAGGTGGAAGCAAGTGTCAGTGCTGTGGCCGGCCGACTCAATGTGAGCTCGCAAGTCAAAATCATCCTTTCGCACCGGCAGGTACCGCGTCAGTGGCCGGGACTGGGAAGGAAAAAAACAGTGATTGGGTTCAGTGAAAAGGAGTGAGAAAAAAATGTATAAATTATTCAATGTTTATATTATCATGCAGATGTATATCATATGTTAGAATAGGTATAAGATTCTTTCTTCTGCTGCCAACAGTTAATGGTCCAGGCATGAGAACAAAAGGTGATGGATGAAGCCTATGCAGAATACTGTCAGCATGATTGAAACCATGCAGGAAGAGGAAAGTATTCATGCAAAAATTTTAGTAATGCAAACAAGATGGATGCTTTGTCAAAAAAGTAAAATGTATTTTTTTTTGAGGATAAAATCAAGTTGAACATAGTTTTGTGGAGTAAAATTTACACACACATGAAAATAAAAAACTCTTTCTTGAGGTTGAGAGGAAAGTTTTTTCTTCCTACCTGTGCCCTCTGTTTTTCTCGCAGTTTCACCTCACGTTCGATTAGTTTTTGGCGTCTGTTTGTCTCCTCCTGCAGCCTTTTCTCCAGTTCCTCCCTTCTTTTACGCTCCTCTTCCAGCGCCTGCTTTCGCATGTCCATCTCTCGCTCCTGAGTAATCATTAAATTATTACAAGTTGTTAAAACAAACACCAATGGAAATGAGGAAACAAATGTGCTTATTTTAAATACTAATTTTACAAAGTACTGTGGTAGCATCTATGTCTTTGTCTTTTATCATGAGGCATATTACATGATAACATTTGTGCTTTTACACATCTGGCCTGTCTCTAACACTAACAATCAGTGAAACAGTGAAAACAAAAGGATGAAATCATTGTGATTATGGTTTTATCTCATATTGACCTTGTACTCGAGGAGGCTTCTTTTCTCTGCCTGTGCTTCTCTCAGCAGACGCTCCATCTCCTCCAGCTTGGCCATATTTGAAGTACTGGCACTGCAGCATATGAACACATACAACACACATCAGAAAAAGGCAGAAACAACCCTTTTTTGAAATGTACCAGTTGGCTCAGTCGCTGGAAAACAAACACAGTGTCATGTGGCTGAACTTGAAATACACTGAGAAAGTCACAAACCTGAGCAGCTGCCAAGTTAATCAATCCAACCTGCTGCACGAGCAGCAAGCGTGACAAACTGAGGCCATTTGAACTTTTGCATGTGGTTTTCAGGTGATACATTTCTGGTCATTGCCACAGGAGTAGACGGAGTGTATTGTCTTGGTACAAGTTTGAGAAAAAAGCTTCTTGTGTGTTAAAAGTACACAAAGAACAGCTGCACATGGCATGTTATAGCTTAAAATGTCCTGTTTAGTGTTCAAACCAAAAGGCTACATTCTCCTGGGGTTACTCCTGATTACACACTGTTTACATGTGTGTATGCACAAAATCAAAGAGGAAATGCATTAGGAAAGGAAGACAATCTAAGGATCGCTCAATCTCCCTTTTCCCTCTCTCTGTTTCTCTGCTGTGTCACTGTCTTTTTTTAGTCTAATACAGCAGACTTAGTGCAGCTTCAGGTCTCCCAGTTTCCAGATGGTCCACACATGATATGCTTTCTTGACTAACATCACAGGGAATGGATTTGTGTAAATGTTTGTCCTGTTAAAAAGCGTTTTTCTCTCTCTCATTTTTTCCTCTCACTCTGTCCCCATGACATGCAAACAAACTCAAATTCTCTCTTATCCAGAGCCAGAAGGAAATGGATACCCAGCGTTCATCTGTGATGATGTCACAACATTGTTGAGATGAATGGTACACATTAAAGTCAATCTAAGCAAATCAGGATGGGGGGGGGTAAGGTAACCCAAAAAAATAATTGCAAAGAGAAAAAAAATCATGGGAGGGAGGGCATAAAAAGATGAAAAAAGAAGACAGAGTGGAGGAAAGACAAAGCTTTCCCGCTCGCTGGAACTTTTTCAAAATCATTTGCCGGTTTTATGTTAAGTCATCACACAACTCTCACTCCATAATCTGCCATAGTTTTAACTGAACACCATTATTGAACACACTAGTAAAGTTTGGATGTAAATATTGCTGGCAGTTAGCGTGCACTTTCATTATAAAAAATAAAACCCTGACCAACACCAAGCAGAGATGAAAATCATCAAGCCATCCAACGTAACAAATATTAATGTGTAGACTACCTAAAATTAATACCCTTGACTGCATTATAAGCTATATTTAGGTCCAGTACTAGTATTTTTACTCCAATTTATTTTACATCTCACTCTCATTACATCCCTCTCATTAACATTAATTATCCCATCTGCATTCTTTCCTTTTTTCTCCCATCCCAACGCTGTCCTCTTACCTCAGTCGATGAATAGGAACTGCACTTGTAGTCATTGCAGACCAGCCCACTAAAAAACTATTAATTTAAGTATGTGGATTACTTAAGAATATCTTCATCTTGTTCCAACATTCTTATCTCCAGAAACAGGATGCAAGGCTCAGAGGATGAGAGAAAACCCAGCTCTATCAAAAAATGACTTATGTCAAGCATTGATCCAGATTCCAGCGTTAAGTCTTCCTCTCCAGTCTGAGCAGGTACGACACAGTCCAGCTGGATCCATACTGAGGATCACAGAGACAGCTTGTTCCAGGGAAAACTTCAACTGCAGAGACGTCAATCTGCAAACGGTTTGGGACTGTGCAAATTCTGAAGAAACAAGACCATACCATTCAGAGAAACAAGAGGAGGGGGGGATAAAAGGCCGACGTAACCGCCACAAAACGGAGAGACGGAAAGAAGAAACACATGGCTTTAGTCCAGACGGGGGGCGGGGGGGTGGACCCCTGAACATACCTCCATGCTCATACTGGTTCGCTCAGTTCATCTGAACCTGAGGGGGTTGACTGAAAACAACCGTGCATGCGAGCACACACACCTTCCGTAACCTGACCCTTGGAGCACTAAACAAAAGCCCCCCTTAACTTATATAACACACAAAGCTCTAACATCTTATTCTCCAAGGAGAGACTGTGAAAGGCGGGAAACCTCTGCTTCGCAGCTCCACACACTTTTTACATTAACTCACTTTATACTCTCATTGTTGTCTCCCCCCAACATCCCCTATCTACAGTCAATGTTTTATATTATGTACACAAAAGGACATTTGTGTGTTTTCTAATATTCAGCTCTCTGTTTCTTGTCATTTTTCAAATTTTTAACCTCTCTGGCTTTTTTTCCTTTTTGTCTTTCAGTCTTCTCTCAGTCACTTTTCCAAAACAAAGGGCTCATGAAAGAAACACTAATAAATGTTCATTAGCACACACTTCAAAAAATTTCAAGCTAAACATATAAACGTATGCAGAAACACGTAACACACAGTTTTCAAACCCAGAGGAATTTGCAATTTCACTCAGGGTAACAGTGCAATTATTTTTTCTCCCCAGTCACTACCTTAACCAGTAATTAGAAACCAGTCAGAGAGTGAGGAAGGAAGTCAGCAAATGTGGCTAAATGTAACGCAAATAAAACCTTTATACATTTCCCTGCCTATGAACTTTTTGGCCTGAAATTTTCATCTGTAATGGTGGCTGATTAACAGTGAAATTAAACAAATTCCATGATCCAAACTGAAAACTTCATTAAACTACCTCTTTGTTCTCATTATTTTGAGCAGAAGACCTCTAGCTGCAGAAATGACATATTATGTCACTCACACTCACTATTTGTGAGAAAGCACTGAAATGCGTGTCACTTACCTGGAGACATTGTCAGGTGAGCATGCAGAGATGCTGGTTTCAATGGAGTCGGTGCTATCAACACTCATTGTGTCAAAGGCCTGGTTGTCACGGTACCCAAAGGCATCGAGGTAGACGTTGGTCTGGGAAGCTGCTCGGGAACCGGGCTGACCTGGAAACACACACACAAACAAATAACAGTTTTAGCAGTGACTAATATTACTTACTCTTGAGTGTGTGCACACACTTGTGTTGTACCTGTCTGCGTCTCTCCCTCTGGGACAACAGTTTGCCCAGGTGGCTGCAATTTTTGATCACAAATCCCCGCCACTGTGAAATACTCCCACACACTCAGTAAAAACTAAGTCCACTTTTGTAACTACTCCTATTAGAAACACATCTAAACAGTTGGGCTCTTAAAAAACTAACAAAATAGAACCAGTCAGCATAAAAAGTACATGCTGTAAAACAGAGTCCTAAAAGTATTTTAGGGGTCCAAAGATGTCCTCAGAAGTAGGAGGAGAAATGTTGACGAAACTATGGTGCAGATACTAAAGAGAGACTAACTCAGCCTCTGGTCACAGGAAGAAACACACACAAAAAACCTGATACCATCTGCACCATTCAGCAGACCCACCCATCTGATGAGCCAGATCAAGGGACCAAAGGGACTGAGGGACCAGATACACATGCCTGTGTCCGGAAAAATGAGTTCTAATGCAACACCAGGCGCGCAAATACTGAGAATACAGATCTCAGCAGCTAAATCTGCATTCAAAAATAACATGTCAGCAAACACGCAAACAGAGAGCAAAATGATTACAGTTTGCAGTGAATAAGCAGCAGGTTTTCCTAATGAGGGGAAATAGCTGGGTAATGTTTGTGGCAGGAAGGTGCTTTGGAAAAAAAGTACTTTTACACACCTATTTTTATACAGTAACACTTGACAAATACCCTTACAAATTTTTAACTCATTAATACTTAATCTAGTACCTCTGTTGAATACACACACACATACACACGCACACACATATAAGCGGCCCTTCTCTACTTACATTCCTGGACTATCTCCACTGCCTGATAAACAAATGACAAAATTTGTGTTCCAACAAAATACAATGACGTGCACACCCACACACCAAACCTTTAACAAAGATAGATGTGACCATATATGGTGCATTTTCATGTGACAACCAGAGATGAGTGTGTTTATTTGTACCTTTGTGCAGACGTCGAGATTCAGTTTCCTTGTTGGATAAGGAGAGAATTCTTGGAAGAATACTGCCACAACTTGTGCTCTGTACAAGAGGCTGATGGGACTGTGAGTAACAAGAAAGGAACAAAATCTTTTTACTTCTATTTTTTAGTCATTCAAAAAAATCTGACTCATCTTTAACTTTATATCACTTATAATGTAGTTTATAATTCACAGTACAAATAATATAAATTTTGAAAAAAATTTGCTGCAGAGAGACCAATAAAAAGTACATTAGGCAATTTGTACTGATTTCTGATACATTCATCCTCATGTGTGTGTACCTTGTTAGGGAAGCTGCGTCCCAATGTTGAACTCATGAACTGAGGGGTCATGGTGGGTGTGTTTTTTTTCCTGGGTAATGTGTCACTTGAATGTGAGCCGCCTTCTCTCTCACACCTCTTTCTCTCTTCCAGCAAACGGAAATGCTGATCAAACACACACACAGGAACAGCTTTATTGAAAATCAATTATAAATCATAAACATTCTTGAAAATTTACAAAAAAGACGCTGTGGCAAACAACAATGCCTACTGCAGTTCTTCAAGCTTTTATTGATAAATTAGCATTTTCATTGATCAGACTTAAAAATCAACACTTATGTATTCATATTTAGTTCTTTTCTAATTAAAATCAATCAAAACAACAGTCAGAAAGTGCATTTGGTTCCTACATAATGTGTTTGTAATATGAAAACTGACATACACACAGCTGCTGATACACATACATGCACACACACACACATTACCTGCCTTGGTCGGTGATGGTGTTTTTTGACAGGAAGGGGAGGTGGGGGAGAGTCAGGGAGGGGAGAGGGGTCACGATATGACACCATGTTCTCTGGCCAATGCACAGAGGGCGGTTTGGGGAGGGGGCGGGGATTTAGATGAGAGGAGGAGGAAAAGGAGGAAGCGGAGTGACAGTCAGCAGGTGAGGAAGAATGAAAGAGCTTTAAAGAGAAGAAAGGAACAATGTCAGAAAACTAAAAAACAGCAAAAAGGAGGAAAAATGGGGAAAAGAAACGTGTGCACGTGCGTGCACACACACACACACACACACACACAAAACTTTGCATCATGAATGCCTGTGTGCTAAACTACACACACACACACAATCTCTTAAAGCCACTACACACACCTCATCCTCAGGTGGTTTGTGGGTGTCGCCAGCAAGGGAGGGGTTTGCCTCAGGATCAGAAGCGGCATTGGCCGGAGTAAGGTGAGGGGCAGGTTTAGGGTCCCCCCCAAGCTGTGAGTAAAGCTCATTGATTTCACTGACTGTGACATAGCCCTGGAAAGTATCATGTGGAGGAACAGGGTAGAGAGAAGGGGTGAGGCATAGCATGAAGTAAGTCAGCCATATTAAAATTGTGATGACAAACTTGGGAATTAGTTGTTAGGATGATGCAGAATCTGGTGATTTCGTTATTTCAATGCCAAAAAGTCTTCACTTATAAACAAGTTATTCAAACACTTAAATTTTATTTGGTGGAACACACAAGACAAAAGACACTCTTACAAGGTTAACTTATTATTAATAATGTGAGTAAAAGCTGTGCAGATAAGTCTATCTTCTTTCCTTCCTGCATTGAAGGAAAAGTAACTACAACAAGAAACCTTAGAGGAGAAGAGGAGCAAATGACAGGAAGGAAGGGTGAGACTATCTGGACAAAGAGGAAAACAGAAAGGGATCCATTAGCAAATCAAGGCAAAAGTACCTCAGCATTCTTGATAAAAATAGAGGAAAGGAGAGAGGAGAAGGTGCACATGTTGACTGCAGGAGGAGACATTACAGCAGAGGTGATGTCACAGCAACAACTGCCATAAGACTGACAAACATCAGCCAGAGGGGCTGTATCCTAGCAAGAAGAGAGGAAACCCCAGGGACAAAAAAAGATGAGTAGCCTGCTCACTAAAGAGTCTAGGGAGCTAAAAGAGGACAGATCTCACTCTTAAATGACAGCTGTCAATCAAACCTACCTCTCTCAAAGTGAAACCCCGGCCACCGGTGAGGTCAGCATATTTCCTTTCCAGCATAGTGAGGTTTTCCTTCTCCTAACAGACAGAAAATTTAACAAAAGAAAACAATTTTAAAAATAAAATGGATCCCTCTGTGACTATTTTTTTTCTCTCAAATCATACACAGAAGCAAGGGACTGTCAGGTGCATAAACCTGCAAACAGCAACATCTCGTACCCTTTGCAGCATTGCTTCAAGGTTGCTCCTCTCCTTCAAGAAGCTCTCTTTCTCTCGCTGAGCCTGCTGGGTAATCTGTGCTGCCTGCTTCTTCAGAGTTAACAGTCGCTCCTAAAGAAAAACATTTACATGCTTAAGCTATTTAAAACAAATCAAACAAAGTATAATGTGAACTTAAGAGCTCCAGAACAAGGCTAACAACAAGTAAATAAACCAAGTTAAGTAAATAAAGTGAGAAAAATCTAAGAATGAAATATAAACTCTAGGAAAAAGATAAAATCAAACAGAAATATTTAAAATAGGGTAGATATGAAGAGTGGAACCATTTCCGATGTTTAGTGTGTTTCAGAAAAATTTAACCATGGAAAAAAAATAACCAATACTGAGTTTTACAAAAACTAAACAATAAAACTCGAGCATGAAACAATGTAACATGTAAAACCAGAGATATATCTTGAGCAGTAGATCAAAGAGTAAAAACATTATTTTATGATTTTGTTTTAGAAATTTTTAATCAAAAAATAACACTGTGTTATTGTATGGGTATATCCCCTCTCCTGATGTTAAATTCATAAAAACACACAGACATACAGCCGTTACCTTGCGAGTGACAGTGCTCCGTTGGTAGTCAGCGATCTCCCGGAGAAGCTGTTGTGTGTGGGTCTCCTTCTCCTCGTCCTGCCTGCTCTCTCGCTCCAGCTGCTGAAACTCCAGGTCCTCAAAACGTTTGGTCTCAGTCTCAAGAACTTCACAGTCCTGACACACAACCACACAAAAGTGATAATGCACAGATAAATAGGCAGAACAAATGAATAAATGTTGGGAGGGCAAATGAAATGATACATGCTTTTTAGAGTACATGTGCTTAAGACAAAAAAAGGTAAAAACTACCAGTATACAAGACAAAGTAATAATAATAACAGTGATAACAACATAAATATATAAAAAATAAAGAAATGTGGTGCAGTTAAATGAAAACAATGACATAGAATTAATAAATTATCCTTGTCTCTGTGGTAATGTGTGGAGTTATTTGATTAAACGCATTGCACAAAATTTTTTGGTCAAATTCATTAAAAAAACACATTAAAAATCAAATGGATCAAGTGTACATGCAAGTGATCATCACAACCTGTCTCAAAAAACCCAAACCTTTTAATCTGATTTGAACATTGTCTATTCATTATCTATGAAACTGAGAAATTGGCCATATATCATGTATCTAAAAGTACTTAATCAGTTTTATAGACTGACAGAAACAAAACCAACAAGACACACACTTTCCTAATGTTTCATGAACACATGCAGAGCATAAACACATACTACACAAAGGCATAACCAGCACTGTAAAAACATGCAACATGAAGCACGCTATAAGATTTTCCCCGAAGTGCAGGAGATTTAGGAGTTTGGCCTACTCAAGAAAACAAAATAATGTTGTGTGGGACAAAACCCACAGTTTCCCATCAAAGTGTCCGCATTGCTCGTAGATATGAAAGTGAGCATTAATGGTTGTTAGCCTCTATGTGTCAGGTCTCTGATGGACTGGCAACCTGTCCAGGGTGTACCACCTTTCGCCCAAGGTCAGCTGGAATTTGCTTCTCCCCCTACAATCCATTAAAAGATAGGTGGATATCACTGAGATATGGATGTGTATTATTACATGTCAAACACAAAAGGTCAAACCTTTTGCCTTATACCCAAAATGGCAGTGTATTTCTATAATAACCAAACAGGTCTTAAAGCCAAACTCATAAGAAACTCTCACTACAGGCTTAACCCTTCTGGGGAAACAAAGAGATGGTCTAATGTAGAGACCTACGGAGTTAGATACAGAGAGTCAGAGCATGAACCATGTAAAGGTAAAAGGTAGCTGTGGGGCTGAGAGCAAGCTAGCTCAGGAAAGAGGTAAGTGCATTTTCTTATGGAAGTCCAGGTATGTGAATATCTTTCTTGAGTCTATGAGTCTGACACAATGACACAACAACTGTTGCTTTTCATTATATTGAGTATTCTTGCTTTTCTGCTTGTCTACATGCTGTGCTTTGTCTGCATGAATCCATTGGGCTACACACTACATACAGTATCTCCTGTGCGTGTGTTTAAGAGGTGTGCGTGTGTGTGTGTGTGTGTGTGTGTGTGTGTGTGTGTGTGTGTACTGACCCTAGCCAGCTGCTCCTGCAGGGGCTCCTTCGTGGCCTCAGGGCAGCTGTCCAGCTGGGAGCGCTGCTCACACACAATCTGAGCCAACCTCTCTACTCTGCCCCTTTCTGCCTGCAGCAACTCACTCGCCTGGTTTACACACATGTACATAAACACAGACGCACATACATGCCCGTACAAACACACATGTACACGTTTGTTTGAGTGTACAAAACAAATGAGACATTTATGCACACGCGCACACACACACATACAAGACAGAGAGAGGATGGCAGCGTTAGTGGGACTGGGGAGCCACAGTTAGTCACTACGGCGACCAGGTCAGCAAGATTAGCCTAGAAGGAGGGGTGGGGGGGCAGGGGTGCAAAGCCAAAAAATCTTCCTAAGTGATTGGTCACTAGGGAGGAATTGAGTAGAAATTTAAGTCATGAAAGTAGTATGATTAGGGTCATGATTTTTTTCTGCTGCCTTTTGTTCTCTGGTTGTTGAATGGAAATGATTGGGGGAAAGGTTAAAAAGGAATGTCACAGTGGGTTAATGGTTCTCTCTATGAATACACAACAAATAAAGGCACCTGAAACCTGTACAACCACTCAACTTAACCCACTCCTCAGTGGAAGTTTGGAACACTCAAGACAACACTAACTGTACATATCTAGTTGTTCAGTCTCTCTTTCCCTCTGTCTCACTTGATATCATTGCGTGGTTTTATCATGCACAGTTTTTGCCAGCTGTGGGCGGCCATGAAAATCCCATAATAAGGTGAACGCCCAATACCAAAGGACGTGCAGACATAAACACTTAGACACAACAAATTCAGTTTATTTACACACACTTTACGCGCCTCCAATGACACCATATATTGATATAAATGTAGACACACATACACACACACAAAAAGCTTAACCACACTCACGGTCCTCCCGTAGGAGTGTATGTGAGATAAAATCACTTGGTGACTGTTATACCCCAGGCAGTGTTAACAGATGTATATTTGGACCAGAGACAGCATGAGAAGGATTAACACCTTCCAGTAAGTCACATGACCCCTAAATGTATGAGAGTCTCAATGCAAGGTGTTCATTTTCAATACCACAAGCACACATACATCTTTGGAAGGGAAATGCATGTTGCCAGTTGAAACCCAATTTGTGGTGTTCGTGTTTGAGGACCTCATAGTGAGAAAGGTTTTAAACTCTATAGTACTTTGCCCCTCTGCCGATCACCAATATCACTTACCAGCCCCTCAGCAAAGAAATTTAAACTATCTGAAGTCTTATTCTGTGAGCTAATGCTCTCTGCATTTCATGAGTCCTCTTGTCTTTCAACTCACCAGTGTGTTAACAGGCTCTCCATCTGTGTCAGCTGTTATGAATCCCTGAGAAGTTTCTCTTTCTAATTGTTTCACAGTAGTGTTAAATGTAAATGTTAAATACCTTTTCTTTTTCCTGCTGGGACTTTGTCTCTAGGTCAGCCATCTTGTTGTGAAGAGCTTCCAGAGCTTCTTTTTCCTGCTGGAGAGCAGCTACCTCTGACTCCATCTCAGCCTCTACCAGAGCTCGCTCAACCTCCACCTGAGAGAAATGCATAAAAGCCAGTGATTCTTGGTTTCTTGTTTTGTTTTTGTTTTTTTTTCTTCTCTGAACAGATGTGACTTCAAATCCCTGCCTTTTACTTACTCTAGTTAAAACTTGTATGTAACACACACGACCTAGTAGTATGTGATTTTCACCTACAAAATGTACTAGGGACTTGAAAAAATGTAGAATTTTTCACTTCTCTTCAAAACGGGACTTCTAGACTTAACATTAACCACGAATTGTTATGACTGACATTCTTGCTGCTGTGTCTGTCTTCTTGTCACCTCTCTGGCAGATTCCTCCGTTTGGTTGTCCAGCTCTTTGATCTTCTGCTCCAGCTCCTCCATGTTGTTCAGCACCTGGATTCTCTCCTCCTCCACACGCCTGACTTCCTCCTCTGAAGGCCTCGCTTCCTGACCACGGCGACGAGCGGCATCATCAAGAGTCTGGTAACAACATCATTGACAGAGTCACGGATTGAACCTTTGTTAAGACGTAGCTAAAACTTAGATTTTAGCACCTGGTCTTAGCTGGATTAATTTACATGCATGTGTGCAAATTTCTACTCTTTTACAGCAACAAAATGTGAGCAGACACAAGCACACATACACCCTTACACACAAACAACAGCTGTCAATCCTAAATGGTAACACTTAGCCTGCTCTAATCTAATAAACGGGCTGTAAATATCTCCCATCTGTGTAGCTGAGGGATGCGTATGTTGATACTTTCCATGTATTACGAGGACTGATCCTTGCCAACCCTCATGTTTTCAAGAAATAACAAGGGCATAAACACTTCCAACATTAATGACAATTAATCTTTTAAGGACCTGACCAAAGTCAAAGGTGCTACTACAGCAGATTTGTACTCTTTTCATATAGGTGTTGTGAATGATGCTGGATGGGTATTTAACTTGCATCTTACCCACTGAAAAGAGGATGCTGTTAAGAAATAAGCTCTTGTCATCAATGTTCATTATCTCACCAACTTGTACACTCTCAGGCTTGTCTCATTGCTCTCTATTTCTCTTGTTCGCTCTTTTAATTATTCAGATAGTCTGTTGAAATTCTCAAAATCATTTAAATCAGTAATAATAAATTATATTTTTAACCCGATAAAGAAACACCTGTTTATCAGTGCCTTGCAGCATCAAACCCATGTTCAGCCCTGGACAGGAGTAGGGTCACATGGTTAGATAATGTGGGTCTGGAAGGGTTATGTTAGAAGGTAAGTGATGAGTTGACTGCTCTACAATTTACCCTGCATTCCCATTTAATATACAGGACTGTGTGTTAATGTTTGTTTTATGAGTCTATGTGTGTTCAAAAGTGTTATAGTGACTCTAAGTCATTCACTAGTTCAATAGTTCACTAGTTCACAGCTAAAAACATAACATTAGTTAAGAGTGCACCATTTGAAAAATGTGCATGTCATGTCTGCGGTACCTCATTGGTCCTCTGTACCTGTGGAGATGGTGAGGGGGCGAAGCTTCGCAGACTGACAGCAGGTGATTCTGCCCTGTTGTCTCGTTGACCACTGCTGCGCCTCCGTCGTACCGGTAGATCCTCATCATAGTAACCGTTCTCTGACACAGGGGAGGCCATGTGTCCATTTCCAGTGGTTCCATTGACAGCAGAAGAGTCTGAAAAGACAGATGGGGTGTCGTCATCGTCGTCGTTCAGTTGAAGTTTCTCAAGCTCTTGGTTGATCTTTTGGAGATCTGCCACAGCTGAAGCCGGATTTGTAGCTGCACCGCTTCCATCTCTGTCAGCCCTGCCCAGCTCCGAACACAGGGACAGGATCGTCTCTAGCCGCTGTCTCTCCTGAAATGAGCGCACACACAAAGACACACATGTATGAGTTACAGCATGTGAAAATAAAGCAGTGACATTCTTCATGATGCTGTCAACAGTATGTTATTTAAAAAGTGAAAATATGACTGAATAGGACTGAATTTTTTCTGTCTGTAAATCCACACTCGTTTCATTAAGACCTATGGTGATGCTAAATATGTGCATTAAATATACAACATTATTAGAAAGTAATATTTAACAGATCAAAAACAGTGAGTTTCATTATTGCAGATCTTAATAAAAGTTACATATTTTTATTTCTAACAGATGTTCAGTTCAGTCCAGTGTTGACATTAAAAACACTTTTAAATATTAATAGTTTACTGTTGACTAACATTAAACAGTGGATGATGTACGTTTAACTTAACTAATAAAAAGTCTGTCTTTTAAGTTCTTAATATACATAAATATCTGTTTTTAGATAGAAGATAGAATGCCTTTATTGTCATCACACGCAATGTACAACAAAATTTAAAAGACAACTTTGGTGGTGCAAAATACAGCTATAAAAATAGAAATAACAAAAAACTACAATTTAACTTAACTTTAATTTAACTGATTAAAATAAATGTATGAACTAAATGTTCTGTAATGTTACATACTACAGACTATACTACACACCAGCTCTGCCTGTATTATTCTTTCCATCATAAAACTTTGTTTCCAGTGCTCAAGTTACCTGGGGAAGCATTGCAGAAGTCGACCACTCTAGTTAAAAGTGTTCTTGTTTAGTCCAAAATACTCTCAGTAGCATTTCTTTCTTGTAAATGGTTTACACACTCTATATTCGTATATCATCTGCATACTCTAGAAAGAATATTTTCTCTCGCTGAGTGTCCCTGGAGCAAGAAGTCTGCTCTCTACAATCATGTCTGCCTCAACACAGCTATATAGGGAGCTACGGAGGCTGCAGAGAGTCAAAATGCTGCCTCATAAGTTCAGCAGTAACTTTTCTTGAGTGAAAAGTATGTAAGTCACACAGCAACTAGCATTAGTAATATCAGAGATGGGGGAGGAGAGGAGGTTAGAGGGGAAAAAAGAACATAAGATGAAGACAGTGTGTATGTTAGTGTGTGTGAACAAGTGTGAGAGAGAGAGGGTAAGCTAATGAAAAGGTGGACAGCTGTCAAATTTGATCGGAAGTGTGCACAAGAACAGGCAATGACTCCTAACAGGAATGTGTCTGTGTGTGCTGCTACTAAGGAACAAGACACTTTCCAGGGAATTGTGCTTTAGGAAGGAATGTAAACCAGGTGAAGTTTGGACTATGGAAGTTTTAAGACAGCAATGCTTTGAAATGCTCAAGAGAAACATCCTACTTAGGAAAAGCATCAAAGCACTAGAGACTACAATATAAGTAATTCTGAAATAAATTTTCTATTCATGTGTCTATGAACACAAACACACATATACACCCCATTTATAGTGTGTAATGTGAACCAGGAGCTGAGGAAATACAAGCCTGTGTCAGTTTGTCACCTTGTTCTATTCTAATAGACACAAGCCTCTGTGGAGCTCTTATAGTAATCAGCTGTCAACTAGAGAAAGCAAGATGGAGAGAGACAGAGAGAGGAAGAAAAGAAACACTGAGAGAGACTGTGTAGAAAATGAGATCAAGAGAAAGACAGAGAGAAAATCAAAGACTGGAAAACAGTAGAAGAGTGTGTGAAGGCACAAAGGGAGACAAGCTGAGGAAAAAGAGCTTGTGCTTTGGGCCGGTGCACAACGGAGAGAAAGAGGAGCAGTGGACTTACAAGTATTCTGAACTCCTTATAACTATAACTTCTCTCTTATATCCTATTAGCTGCAACCATTACAGTTCAGATCTAATTTTATTTCTGCATATTGCAGTTTATTTACACGGACAATACAAGCTACTATGTTACATGCCAACTTGTAAATATGAACTGATTAAATATATTAACCTAAATTTAACCAAATACCACCAAATGCATCTAACATATTAACTGTAGGCTTAAATCCTAAAAACACAGTGGGTAATCATGTTAGCTTTTTTGTTTGCTTTTGATCACCAAGTAGCCATTTATGCACAGTGCACACATCCTCTTAATAACCTAACATGGATAAAATGCAGGTTTTATGTACTACCACTAGAGGGCAGACAACATTAAGACAAGACCTGAGTTTGAGCCCTTGACTCAGGAGATACTAAAAGTGGCTTGCTTGAAGGTCCAGACTAAAAGCAGTGTTTGACTTTATTGCCTATTTTTAATAGCTTTGATCTAAAACATAAAATAATAATGAATTTTGACAACTGGTTATAGAAAGTCAAATTACAAAAACTAAAAAAGAATTCATTGAAAATCAAATCCCACCAAATGTAGCACTGCTGGGGTTAAATAAATGTTCCATGTTGATATTGGAAAAAGTTAAAACTGGCCTGCTGTTCAGAACAGAAGAGGAAGGTCCACAATGTTCCATCTTACAAATTTAACTACAATCCAAAATATCTGGAGGCTTTCTGAGAGCAAATGTGAATCTTGCAAAACAGTTTGGTTTGTTCATCATCCAGAAACTATTTCTCACAGTTGCACCACCAGTTCACTTTGCAGAATATGGCTGTGTCAAAGAGAAAGAAAAGTAAAGAGCAAAGGATTGTGGGATTATGAGTCCAGTTGTCATTATATGTTGAGCATCTGTATGTTTATCCACCTGCTACACTCGAACTCTGCTCTCTAATCTCCTGGTTTCTCTAACCCACATCTGACTGATGTGTTCTGTGGCTGTTCAGTGGTCCAAACCACACTGGGCGGATCTCCAGATGACTGACATAAACACGCACCACACATACACAAACACACATGATCCAAGTGCTGGGTTACGAGAAGTCCTGTATGGGTTAGCATGGGCTGACCGCCAGAGGCATCCGTCTACTGGTGAACCTCACTTTCTCTGTGTGTGTGTGTGTGTGTGTGTGTGTGTGTGTGTGTGTGCGTGTGCGTGTGTGCGTGTGTGCATGTGTGCGTGCATGTGCGTATGTTAAGATCCCTCAGAGAGCATGTTTGAGAGGACAAGGAGGAGGTTATTGTGAAGGGAGGCATTCCTTAACTCATTCCATTTCAGAGTGCCTTAGTGAGATGGCATGTGTTTGCAAAACAAAAGTTGTCTACCACTGTAGGGCTGGGCGGTATACCGGTTCATACCGAATACCATTTTTTTTTTTTTTTTATGATATTAATTTTTCAAATACCCCAATACCGGTGTGTGTGTGTAGCGTACATAACGTTGGGAACGGCAAAGGTAGCGCTGCGGGTCCCGCTTGCAAAACGTAGCGGCGTACGTACGTTTGCCGCTACGTTTTGCAAGCGTAGCAGGACCAGTCGTGCATGAAAGAAGAAAATATCGTCATATACTGTGAAACCGATATAATTTTGAAAAATACCGTGATATATATTTTTGGTCATACCGCCCAGCACTATACCACCATACATAAACTAATATCCAAGCTACCTGTCAACAGTTCGCTCATCTGATCTGTTATTTAATTAGTTTAATGACATGACTGTGGCCTATCTTAACCACAGGTTATATCCACACATTGTCAGTTATATAAGATAAACTATATGTTGCCATAATTTGAATGAGCAGTTGATGGGGACGTGAGAGGAAACTGATGTCAATGATACAAAGCACACAGAAAAAAGCACACAGAAACTCACCAGTCTCTCCACCTCCTGCTCACGGAGTCTCTCCTCTTTTTGGCGATGGTGGTAGTCTGTCAGTTCCTCCTTCCCACTCAGTGAGCTGATACTCCCTCTTCTCTCCCTGAACCCCCCTGGTGGGGTCACTCCTGCCTTTCCAAATGACTGCCTCCTTTCGCCCAGCCCCACCCCAGGTTCCAGCCCCAGCTTCCCAAATGAAGACCTCCTCTCCCCAAGTCCAAGCCCTGGGTTACTGGTGAATTCTGAGCCTCCCCCTCGCCTCTCCCTCTCTCCCAAATACAGCTCCACTCCTGGAGAGACCCCACAGCTGGCCAGTTGTTCCAGCTCTGAAGGGCTGGAAACTGAGGAGCTGATGGAGCCCATAGAGCTGGTGGAGGTAAGACTGAGTTTTTTGGCAACACGAGGAGAAGAGGAGCCCCCTGCCCTGGATGGGATAGTCACATCAGGTGGGGCGGTTGTGGAGGGCATGTTTTTAGGGGCTGAAAGGGAGATGGACACAACACCCTCTCCTTGTGCTGTGGTCGGACTTTGATTCCTGTTGGAGGAGAGCTGGCTGGAGTTACTAGAGTTGTGGTTGAGGTCAGGGCTTGCATTTTGGCTGCTACTGTGATGATCTTTGCTAAATTTGTAACCCCCAGCAATGTCAGATCGCCGTGGAGGCAGCGTTGACAAAGTAAGGACTCCATTGTTATTGTCACGGGGAGATGGAGAGGGGCAGAGGCGGGGCAGGGAGCGGCTGTGCCCTCCTCCCACCATCCCGCTCAGAAAGCCAGCTGAGTATTTCCTGGTTCGACTGCTGGGCAATGGTTCTTGGTTGCCATAGCTACGACGACCAAGACGGGGGCTTGATGGCATACTGGCCGCACCTCCTGTTGATGGAGTGCGAGATGAAGAGGATGAGGGAGGAACAGAGAGGAGGAAGCCATTGCTACCATCAACAGAAATGGAGGAGCCTCCACCATTCCATGTAGACAGCAAAGTAGAGGAGCCTGAGTTGTGCGACCGTCGGCCATCGCTAAGGCCAAAGTTGTCCTGGTTGCGACTGAGAGAGGAGCGGGAGGCCAAAGATGAGGAAGGGTCAGATCTCCGTCCAGGGGAAAGAGGGGGAGCAGATTTTAAAGACATGGGCGGACGATCTGAGCCATAGAAACGTCTTGCCTGCTCCTGATAGGCTGATGAAGATGTGGCAGGACTTGAGATAGGTGTGGTCGGTGGAGACTGAAACACAGGAAAACTATATTACAATTTGAAATACTCATATAAATTATCTTACTGACTAATTCACAGAAAATTCAACAGAGGTAGACAAAGAGATTAGATATAGGTTAGGCTTAGAATAAACACAGTTCCTCCATTCACTTTGTGAGTGCATGGAGGAATGAGTGCTGAGTTAAACTTGTGATGCCAGTTGAACACTGTAGTAGCCCAGGATAATGGGTAAGCCCTGGTTAGCCATGTTTGGTCTTTTAGATAATGAGTAAACCCTGGTTAGCCCTGTTTAGCTCAAGACAAACATCCGTGTTAAACATCTGGACTTTACAAGACCTTTTAGAGCAAACTTAGACTTAAAGAGCAGAATAATAAATCTTTAAGTGAAGCTGACCTGTGTCACGCTGAAATAGGAGGGGTTAGCATTCCCGTTGGCTCTCAGGCTGTTCTCCAGGGCAATCTTCTTGCGCTGCAGGGTGTCCATCAAGTCTCGAAGTTCAGAGGCTGATCGCATGCCCCTTGCACTGCTGGTGCCACCAACCACCGCATGGCTATAGTCACTGCTGAACTTCAGGTAGTCTGAGAGTGGGAGAGAGATTTAAAAAAAACAGAAATGTAATGGATAATATGGGAAGCATGGATACAGAAATACATAAGAACATTAGGGGGAAAGGGAAGATATGAGGGAAAAAAGAGGGACTGGAGAGAACCATGAGCACAGAGAAAGAAAAACAAGATGACACACATGTAACAAGAGAAAAAATTATGACTGGGATGAGCAACATTTATGTATAAAGATTTTGTGGAAAATGGGGTGGTGGGGGTGATCATCAATAGGAAACTCATAACAGAGATAAAGGAAAAAATGGAGGGATAATTTGATGTAAATGGTGGCAGAAGTGGAAAAGTGAGGGAGGAAAAGAGGTTGCATATGTACCTGAAACTGCAGCTATTCATAGATGGAGTCTGTGGCAGGACAAACCCAACCCAAACAATCCCCAACCAGCAGCAAATCACCCGAAATAGGCTTTAACACACACACACACACACACACACACACACACACACACACACACACACACACACACACACACACACACACACA
>JAQMCX010000032.1:11883730-12065470 GCA_029814765.1 Acanthurus leucopareius
CTCTTCCGATCTGTACACACATTTAAAGCACCAACTCACACACACACACACACACACACACATACACACACACACACACACACACACACATCCAGATGGATGAGTGAAATGCTTCTCACCAAAGCAGAGATGATTACAGTATACGGAAAACCAACCCAACCACATTTCCTTTTCCACCTCATGTCATCTCCTTCCTCTCTTCCTCTATTCTCCCCCTTGTTATACTCCCCTTCCTCCAGGTTATCATGTAATTATATACATTATCCACCTCACACAGTGTTCACCATGAGTTCACTTGTTTTTTAATACTTTTCCCTCGCTTTAAATGTGTTCATTTGTTTCAGCTTGCTTTCCAACTACTTCATCTCCTTTTTTCTCCTTCTCCTCTCTTCTACCCATCTCTCTTTCATTTCTTCTTTCCCATCCTTATGCCTCATTCTCTCCTCTTTTCCTTTCTTTGCTCCAATTACTGGCAGAGGAAAATGCAAGTCAAAGCTAGCTGTGCACCATTTCCTCTAATTCAGCACCAACTTCCTCTGTGAGGTCACTTCCTTCTCTGCTTTGACACCCTTATTGCTTTTGAGCACACTCCCACACGCACGCTCGCTATTATTCGCAATTCAGCCACCCGTGTAACCCCTATTCACACACAAACATCCACAAATAAAGTCACACATCAGCTCTTTTTGTTATCACATGAAGATATGAGGCCCCACATTCCACTGATTTTTTTTCATCACTAGTGTAGACAAAGCAAACACAGAGTATATGATGGCAACATCAGCTGGGCTAATGCATGGGTGCTACAGAGAGCAGATAAAAAACGTAAGGTAAAAGTCAAAATTCAAAGTAAAAGGGCAAATGTGAATGTAAACAATAATGTTTTATTGTTAACCAGCTTTTTTCCTGCATTTCCCACCTCCTTGTTTCTGCCTTCAATTACAATGTGGAGACCATTACGTGCAGTTTATCTTTTATTTACTCCATCATTTGTTCTCATTGTCTCTCTGTTGTTCTTTTTCTTTCAGTAGCCCTCCTTCTTCTTTCACCTGGTGTGCTCCAGTGTGGGCAGGTCATGACAAGTCTTTGCCCTTGTTGTGCTCTAGTTAAAGCAGAGCACTGATGTGTGTCAAACCCCCCCCCCCCCTTAAAGATACACAGATTGCAGCTTTAGTATCCTGAGGGCTCTCCACAATCTCTCACCAAAACTGATGCTATCAGGGCTTCTGGAAGTATGAGATTACTGGAAGGTCAAAGTATTTGCAGGTTTAAAAAATATTGGGAGAAACTTGTTAACACACACATAGTATGCTGTACTTATTAAAAAGCCTTTTGTTTGTAATCTCTTGCCTCTTAAACTGCTCTAATCAATATCTTAATATTGATCATAAAGAAAACATTTGGTAGCTAAACAGCCAGACATTTTTAAGGAGATGGTGGAGACCAAAACTGAGCCAAAAAAGTGTGAATATTGGACTTTCATTCATCTGGTGGTCGAAAACAGAACTTTTAATGAATGCTAAAGTTGCTCTGTGTTTGCAAAGCCAACAATTGTACTGATGTCAATAACATAATTAATTCAATTTTAACAAAAATTAAACTTAAATAATACTTACTTAATACTTTGGTTTTTTTACACTGATTTACTAGTGTATAGTAAGTTTGTGGCCTGACATTTACACATCACTATTTCATATTTCTTTTCCAACTTCATTGAAGTTTGATAGAATATTCAATAAAAGGTTTTGCCATCAATCCAAAAAAAATAAGGACTAGAATGATGCATATCAAGAAAACTAAGTACTCAAACAGAAATGATTTCTAACTCAGTGCTGTAAAGTTCACAAGATTTTCATGTCCCAGGAAATTTTTGGTAACGGTTCAGCCTTGGAAATATTGCCATTCTGGAAAATACATGTGATTAGAGAGAAACATATAAAGTGGACTGAAGGACAGTGGAGAGGAAAAATTTTACATTGCCTGGAATGAAATGATATGAAAGTCTGGGCAGGTTTTGAAGGTATTTTTCCCTTTTATGGGAAAGTATCCCAAGAGCAAATCCCAAATCTGAACTAGCCCTTTAAATTGTCCGAGCTAAACTGTCAAAATACACAATGTTTTTCAATCATAAGGACACAACAGAAGAAGTGAAAGCACACATAATGTTTCTTCGATGCCATCTGTATAACAGCCGAATCCCCCCAAAATGCTCAGTTTGCCCTGCATCTGGAGAGAGAGAAGAAGAAGAGAGATGAGGAGTAAGGGAAGAAGAAGAAAGAGTGATGGAAGATGGAGAGAGGACTCATAAAACTAAAAGGGCACTGCATTGTCAGACTGTTTCATCTCGTCATTTTGTTTTTTTTTCATCCTCTGCTTCCGTCCCTCTGTTGAGTCCCTTCTCTTTTTGAATTTCCTTAACATCTGTTTTGTTTTTGTCCCTGTTTCAGCCTTCTGCATTATTGTTTGTCTGTTTCTGCTGCAGTCTGCATTCCCAATTTCAGGACAATCCATTTGAAGTTACTGTCACTGATTTGAAACAGATTTTTTTTAGCACACTAGTTGGAACTGTTTAGTCACTTGACTTGCATGTGTCTGTTCTTATGCAACGAAGCTTGACTTTAATCCTCAATAAAGCAGTTTTTCAGGTTGAAATAAAGATAGGAAATTCATTTTTTGTTGTTGTGTGACAGTCTGAATATGCTAACTGAGTTATTTTATTCACAAGGCTTAAAATGTCATTTCAAAATTGTGTTTGTACCTTTGAGTAAGGCACCACTATCAATAACAATGTGATAAGACTTTTTTCTGTACTTGTTGAAGTTCAAAACGTAACCAATACTGGATCTGGTGGGAATAATTTCACATCTAGATGGAGTCAAGGTGACTATTAAACTGCTTGTAGACTCCATACAGAGTTAAAAATTTGTCTGGTTTCATGGAAAAGACACTTTCCAAGTACAACAGAGTCTTTGGACACTTTGAAAATTCTTTGTAAGATTATATGATAGGCTGGACTTGTCCTATCTGAATATGTAAGAATCTAGAAAAGTTTTAATGTCAGATTCAGGTTACATTTTTCTTCCATTTATGGACACTCCTACAAAAACACTTCACAAGTGTTTCATAATCGGTTATTTCCAAAGAATTGTTGTGGAAATGTTTTCCATTACTTGTTTATGGTGCCTCGTGAAATTTGCTTGTAAGAATCATTCAAATTAATATGCTTTGTATCTGTCTAATGTCAACTTGTGCATGTTTGGGTGTCACATATGTGATGTGATTGCTTATGTCAGCTCCATTTCCAAAGCAGTTAAGAATAGCACAGTGCTCTTTAAAATGCATCTTAATGTAGCCTCTTCATCACAGGATCTCTTTACATTTGTGCTGGTCTCTTTATTTTATTTAGTTAAATCAAGACAAGTTTCCTTCCTCTTTTTCATCTCTGTCTATTTAATTTGAATACTACCTGTATCTTATTTATGTAATAACACTGTCTTCCAAACTGGTCTCCTCTCTGAAACTCACAACATGTTTCATCTCATTTTTAAGTGTTAAATGTTGGGTCTTTGCCCATTTCTTGCCTAGTTTTTCCTCCTCCCTCTGTCTTTATCTGTCTCTTTCTCCATCCCTCTGTCTCTCACTAACATCCCCTCCCCTTACATTCCAGCATTACCCTCTCCTCCTCCCACCTGACAAAGCCAGCATTGTATCACAGATGCTGTTTAATATGGAGTCCCTCTCTCTGCGTCCCTCTTATAGAGCAGCTCATGGGGCTAAATGAGGTTAACTGGTGCCTTTCTCTTCTTTACACTCTATGTTTTGTCTGCAATAATGTCTGAAACAGATCTTTAATTAAGGATGCCTAATATCTCAGATGTGGACATTCGCACACATATAACACACACATGCAGGTCATCCTTTTAGATGTGAAATACCATTCTTCTCTGTTGCTGGTCCACATAAGAAACCTGTGTGTGTATGTGTGTATGTGTGTGTGTGTCACTAACATTGTGAGGACATAAATCTGAATCTGTCTGCACAGTCACATTGTGGGGACGCGCCTTCCTTTTAGGGACAAAATGTTCTCATAACATAACTCATTTAATTTTAGAGTAAGGCAAGTAGCGGTTATGATTAAGGTTAGAATTAGTTTCTAAGAAGAAAAATATAAAGCAATGTGATGTCCTGTGAAGTGAAATGCACGTGTGTGTTTGTGTGTGTGTTTCCATGCCTGTTTGTGTGTGTTTTGGTGAAAACTCTGCAAGCTGATTAACACAACTTAACCTTGAACCCCTGCTCAAACACATCCACCAGCATTGTTCTCAAGCTCTAACTCTCTCACACTCCCATTTGAGTTTTTATTTTTTCTATTAGCAAAATGCAGGATCCTCACAGGAAAGAAAGTCTATTGTTATTGCAGCTGACTCAAAGTTGGGGGAAATCTAACTTGAATTTCTATTGAGGGTGTGTGTGTCTTTGGAAAAGCCCAGATTACCTTCACTGCCATATGTAGGGGATCAACTGATGTTTTGGTTTCTGAGAGCCCGGATATGACAGAGAGACATGGAAGGACAGTGAGCTGTTGCAGGGACACTGGCAAAATAGCTCACAGGGTGAACTGAACTGTGACTGCTCAATTGAAAAGAGGAAGGCTTGAAAGATTGACTTTAAGATAAGAAGACAGACAAAACTGAGTGTGCGGGAGAGATCAGTAGATACCAAAAAAGAACTCAATAAAAACACAGACCAAAGAATCCAAAGATGAAGGAAAAGAAATTATTGGTGGATCAAAACAAAATAAAAAAAAAGTTTCCACAAGTTGAACCACTTGCCTCCAAGCAAAATGTACACCTTTCCTGCACCAATGACATGTTTTAAGTCATTTGACTGCAACTCCTGCAGTCCATTATCAAGAGCCAGACAGCGCCTCAATTAACTCCCAACTGTCTTCTTCTTTTACTTTTTGGAGCTAACACACCTGGTAAACACATAAGCAATATACACTCTGAAGGAATGCTGAAATGCATATCTTGACAACTCAAAGTAGAAATAAAATTCACTTCCGCACAATGTAAAAAAATATGTTTTCAAGCTGTCTCGTTTCTTTATTCGCACATGTACTGATACTGTTAATGTTTTCAGTCTGGTATGAGTTGGTATGTTGAGTCCTCATGACAGCACATTTATATTCCCCTAGTTTCCACATCATGCCAAAACCAACATGACAGGCATGGCTTTAACATTAGCCTAGCAATTTGATGACAGTCCTGGTGTAATGAAACCATATGTAAAAAATTTTTGTTCAAAACCTACAAAATACCTACTGCTGTCAGGTTTTATTGTTTGAAAAATACGGAAAGCATGGATGCATTTCTGTCTGAGTAAAATGCTCTGAAAATAACTACTAAAGACAAATAAATAACCCTCTACTTACATTAGGACACAGAGCCATGCTATGTAGCATACAACTCGTTTCCAAATAACTGAAGGACCAACTCCACAACTTGCGTATTATGACCTTACTGGAAAACCATAGGAAATGAGGTGTCAGATCAATTTCACTACACAGGGCCATTTTTAACGCCACCATTTACACACACTCAAATAGATGCATATGATTCATTTATACTCAATCTGAGCAAAAGGTTGGAGGTGGTTCGACTAATGTTGCCCCTTGGTCTGGTTTCTTAGTGTAGTAGGTTAAAGTCACATGATTGGATGTGGAGAAGCATGAACTTAAAGGGAACTATAGAACAAGGGCTGATTGCTTATCTGAGTCATGGAATAATTTAGGTGTACGAGCTTGTCCTGGACTGACTCACCAACATCAAAAACATTCTCGTGATTAGAATACCTTTCATTCTATGCAACCATTCACAATTGCTCTAAATTTCTGTGATCCATTCTCTTATAACCCTTATTATGTCCCCATGGTCCTCACTATTGACCATGGTGTATTTTTCAACAGTGCACTGTAAAACTGAATGAGATCAAAATACTCAAAACTTGCTTCAACTGAGTACTTGAGGGTTTTTAAGTTACAACAATTGTTGGACTCAGTAAAAATATTCAATGATGATATTTTGAGTTTACTTATTTTTTTCTGAGAAAGCATTCAAATGCCAAACTACCTCCACCTAAGCTTCTGATACAGTAATTTCAGGAGAGGAGTGATGGATTCCATCTATTTCAGTATCCATCGATGACAGACCAGACGCTGGATGGATGGATGGATAAATAGACCTGTACGATCACCTTTACTACCATCCATCCATTATATACATAGATGTAAATATCCGCACATATCTGTTCACCAGATTTGGAGATATTTGGCTTTAGCTGGAGTGGAAGGATATGAAAAAATATAATGTGAGAAGTAAGTTGGAACTGAGACACCAATAGAGTAAATATTACAATATTTCAATTTGAACTGCAGTGGAGTTAAAGTAAAATTTGCTCAAAATGCAAACACCTAAGTAAGTAAAAGATACTCTTATTTGTACTCAGTAGAGTTCTTGAATAAATGTACTATGGATAGATACATTTATCCAAGATTCCACCGTGGTGTTTGGGTAATGTAATATTTGGTTTTGGGTGCTGTGAACCTAACCACAATGTTTATATGGGGTATACTGTTGAGTTACAGTTTAGTTTCAGTAGTCAATGGGATATTATATTCCTGCCTGATAAAGTAATATAGAGGAACTGGAAAAAACCCAATTCCAGAATGAGCAACCCAGACATTAATAGTAATAATTTCTCTTTTTGTTGTGTTTGTTATAAGTGAAAATATAATGCTTGTTTATCTCTGTAATGAGAATTTTTAACCAGTAACTGAGAAACAAACCATCCCTGTATTTCTTTTGCTGAAAACAAAATCTGGAATTAAAGTTGGATTAGCGGGAGTTTATCAGCTCACTTAAGAAACAAACACTGCAATGAACTCCCTGAGCTGTGGATTAAACTTTAGAGGCTGCTGAAACCCCATGAAGGATTTTATGAAACTTCTTGACTGAGAAAAAAAAAGCAAATTTGGATAATAAAAAAGAGAACTTTGTAAATTTACCAATACACATACGCCCTTACCATTATTGAAGTTGGACTGGCCACCTCTGTCATCGCGCAGAAAGGACGCAATTACGCTGCCGCTCCAAGATCCAGACTTCAGTCGCTTTATGAAACTACCGGAAATATTGTCACCTCTCCTTCTGCGGTGATTACAGTCTCCTTCTTGACAGCGAATGCATTCCGTGTGCAGCATGGGCGACCCGTTGGTGTCTGAGAAGACTTGTGATCTCCTGTCACACACACATCCCCTTAAAGTCTACAGAAACGCAAAAAAGCCGGCGGCCTCAGCCAATTGCGACGTGTGGAGGAATGTGGCAACAGCTGGAAGTAGAGCTGAGAGGGAACAAGGGGAGGGTCTCTCTCTCTCTCTCTCTCTCTCTCTCTCTCCCTACCTCTCTCTCTCTCACTCACTCTCTCAAACCCAGAAAGCAAAATGTGCAGGTGTTAACAGACCACCTACCCTTGACCTCTCATTCCCACTTACTCAAAGAGAGAAGTACTGAGAAGGGAGAAAAGAGGAGGGAGGGAGAGAAAGAGAAGGAGGACGAAAAGAGGGAGAGAGAATTTTTCTAGATCTACTTGGCAGCAGTGATAAGAAACCAGGATAAGAGGCATATTTAACTAATGCTATTGCAACAGGAATGCAGCTCACTCTCCCTTCATAGGACATGATCCAATCTTGCATAGGTTTTGAATTATTTAGTCTACAGAGAAATATGCAGACTGATGCACAAACAAACTGGCACAAACCCATATCATGCTGCAGGGATTCATATTCAAATGCAAAATTTGATAGACAACAAAAAAATGAGGCATATTTTGTTGTCTAGCAAATAGTACTTGACCTAAAAAATCTGATTTGTCTCAGTGTGCACATGAAAAACTGTGGGTATCCCCAAGCAAGTGGCAGGCTGCTCTTCAAATAAGTTATGTTCGCCATCTGAAAAACTCTCAGCTACATGTAGAGTCATGCATCGATCTGAGGACATCATGGAGGCACACATAGATGCCAGAAGCTCTGTATCAGTGGATAATTTTATGAAGTTCATGCATTCCCCACAGTTCATAACAGAGGTTACATAAAACAAGAGCACACATTTTGCAGAGCTGTAATACAAACTAATCCATGCAGAATTTTGTTTAGACTCTGCACACTGCCCAAAACCAAAGTGGAAAATGATAAATGTAGTCCTAAAAATGGTCCACTGGTTAGGGCTGAGTCCAAGGAGAGTTTGTGTGCGCACACACGCACACACATGCACGCAAACAAACACAAGCAAATACAAAAGGACATGCAAACACAAGCACATCCATAGCAGTCGGATTATCTTATCTCTCCGGCACTGCAAGGATCTCCTCGTGGATAAACAGGAAGGGAGCGCTTGTGTCCTGCTCTGCTCCACTTTCTCCATTGCTCCTCAACTCTTCATGACACCTAGCATTTCTTGCTATCTATTGGTCAAGAGAGAGTCCATATAAAGGTTTTGAACTCACACACTCAAAAATGTCGATTCAGCACAGATCTGTCAAAGTGTGTATCTTCAGATAACATAAAGTTCAAACACTCAACTGTCCATACTCTGTTATAATAAGGATAAATTTCAGTTTGGTGGAAATGGAAAAATATGACATGCATCAGAGACTGGAGCAGCAGTGGAATAAGCTGGATGAATGCTGTGCATTATGACAGACAGATCTTGTCATTGCTCTCAAACAATTCAACTGACGGCACCTCCTCTAAAGACATGTCATGTAGGCTTTTTGCTGACTTTCTGTCTTGACTCAACATTTTCGGAAACAGCTTTAGAGTATAAAGCTTTTAAAAGAGAACCATTAAATGTTATCAGGATAATGCCTCCCAAAATTGTCTTGCAATTCCTTTAAACTGTCAGTCTTGTCAAGTGTTTCCAGAAGCTATAAAGCTTTTATGCCTCCATGGATGCTTACTGGTAAGAGAGCTGCTAAGCTTTTCCAGTGACATCATTCCAGGGCCCGGGACTTAGGGTCTGCTGATGAATGTTTGACAGCATTCCCAAGTGAATTCCACAACTTCTTCGTGATCCCAGGAGGCTGAGCAGGAACTCTGGAGCTGTTCGAAGAGGGATCCCACCCAGAGATAAGATAACCTGTTTTATTCGGACAGTTTCTATAGCCTTTCTACTTTTTTGATAGTCGTTATATTTATGTCCACATTTAATTCATTTAACCTCGTTAATCTAGTCTAGCCCGCAAAAAATGCATTAAAACAGTATCTGAATCACTTACCAACAAGTTTAAATTGAATCCACTTAATGAATTGACAAATGAATCTGACAGCTTGTTTAATCTCTGGGGAATCATTATTGGTGTAGGACTTTGAAGATTTTAGCGGGTAAAACTATACACATGCTTTTAATAAGATCTTAATGATAGATAATTGAATGACACCGGCAGTCTGTCGCTTACGGGTAAGTAAGGTGCATTTTCATCTGTTTGCAGTGGTCGGGTGCATTGCCTCTACACGTCTGTCAAGTCTTTCTCCTCTTCTCCTCACCATCTCATTCCGTCAGAGTTGAGACGGTATCTTTAGTTTTTACAGCTGTTTCAGTTCTGTAGTCATCATAGTCTAAAAGAGAACAATAACTAATCTGTGTGTAATGGATGTTAATGACCTGGTTGACTCAGGTTGCAGACATAACTTAATACCAGGGATTTATCAGTGGTTAAATGAACTCAAACTTGGTTTTCCCACCAGTGTATTTGCAGAATAGTGAGTAACTGCTTTTTTAGCTAATAGAAAAGCATTTCCAGGAATAGCTGTGCATCTTTATTTAACACAAACATGCCATGCAGCCAAAGCACTGGTGTGAGGATCTTACTGCCAACAACATATGAAAACATGTTGTCTTACTAAACACTGGAAACTGCAGCATGTGTCTTGCACGAATGTGCCAAGTGCAGTCTTCCTTAAATTTATGTGGCATTATGTTCCCAACGGCCATGAGTCCATGTGCTAAAACTTGTGGTGCAGATGGAAAAGGAACTGAAGGGTTAAATTTTGTAAGAGAGAAATCAGATGTGATGGGACATGAAGGTTGGAAAAACCAAGTGTAGTTGCAGATCCTCTTTGTGGCGGCAAACAGGGGAAAAATAGTTTTGGAGAGAGCTGGGTGTCAATGTGTGCACCACTCTGGGCAGAAGGTGTTTCTAGAATAACAGAATCTTGGCTAGCAAACACACACACACGGGCACAAATGCAGTGTTATTACTTAAAAATGTTATTTACATTTGGACATGTATGCCTGAGTTGTCATCTTCTCCTGCGAAACCTGGGAAGCCAGCAGGGACAGTAAAGAGAGAGAGAGAGAGAGAGAGAGAGAGAGAGAGGGAGGGAGAGATCGAGAAGGAAAGAAGACCAATCCAAACAACAAAGGAATGCTCTCCATCAGTTGAAGCCACAGCTCTCTGCTCTCCCACTTGCCTGTTGTGTTATGTGTAATTATTCCACAATTAAAGTGCCTGTGCTAGTGACAGTGTATGCTGGTGTTTATGTGTGTGTGTGTGTGTGTGTGTGTGTGTGTCTCGCAGTGCTTGGTGACCACACTCAGCCATGTAAACAATGTGGCCTGGGCAGAACAGGCAATTTCACGCAAGTGAGTCAGAGAGCAAACTAATGAAGGGTACAGCAGATATGACAAGAAAACATGTATATTTTCTTGTCAGATGATGCTGATTGAGCAAAAAAAAAAAAATCAGCTGCTCAGCTGTTAAACCTCTCTGGATTCTCCATTTTTAGGATTCCAGCAAAACGTTCTCTTTCTTTCCTCTCTGCTCTCCAACTGCTTGGCTGAGTAAATCACTTCTTCTGCTGTCTGAGTCTCCCACTCTCTCTCCCTCCTCTGACCACAGGAATGCAGGGCGACTGTCACTGCACTACTATCTATGTCATGCATAGTAATCACTGGGCCCACAAGGCACACACCAAAACAATAATACATACTGACGCAGAAACACACCCACACACAAAACACATGTAGAAACTGCTATTTCTACATGGTGAAATTGCTATTTCTACATGTAAATTGCTATTTCTACATGTGGTCCGTTTTATGGAGCCCGGTGCGGACTTGACATGTACTGAACATGATCTTAAACTGTAGTGTGAATGTTCTTTAATGCATTTACCCAGTGTATCTTTGACTGGTTTCTATTTCTGCAACAATGGAAGTGTAAAAATACTAAGCAAAAATACTTTGAACCTTGTTTTTTAGCTGCATATATGTATGGTTGCATGCATTTTATGAGATGTGGCACAAGTTCCACACATATTTGGCTTTCCCTCTGCAATTCCCCCCTAGAGGTGCCACCGTTTGCATCTCTAGTTAAAATATATAGCCCCATAAGCACCCAGACAATGTTAGCACAGTTGGCTCCTTTTTCACAACCCGTGACTTTGCTTAACATAGAAAAAAAAAAAATACTGCAGCCTGTACTTTTTCCACACGCTCATTTAATTATTGGTAAAACACAGAACGCATTGTTATAAACCCAACTTAAGCTCCATGGCCAAGTTTCTGCAGTTATAAATATCTTTAAAATACAATGTAAACATGTTCTATACCACCATTTCAAGTATTTTCTTTCAGTCATCAATATTCTGCTACAAAATGTTAAATGTAAAGTATTAACAGTCTGTAAACCAAGAATTTGTACCTTTTCAAAAACCTTTTTGTGTATACTAGTTCAGATAAAGTGTTTACCTTATACATCTGTATATTAAGTATTTAAAAAAGCAAATGGGAAAAAGTGCAATATGTGATCCTGGCTTTCAATGTAATTTATAAAAAAATGTGATATGATCAGAAAATTAGAAAAAACTAAGAATATTAGAAGTTAAATCCCTGATATGATCATTTTCCAGGTGATTGGTAGCTGTGAGTCTGTTTCTGAAATGTGACCTGTGTTGTGTTGCCATTAGACAGTAGCAAAGTGATATATTTCTAGTTTTTCCCCTAAAGAGAGTGCAAGAAAAGTGATACAGAAATTAAGCCAGCGCAGCACGATTTTATGTATGATACTGTGGGGTGATAGGGTGAGATTGATCAACAACCAAAACCATGATGTTTAAAATACAAAACAGTTATTAATGAGTTCCTGTAAGGTTTTAAGGTCAAATGTCACTCAAGCATTTTGAGGGTATCTGGCTTATACAGCCTCCCTGTGCATCTCAATGCTGACAATGAAACCTTGTCAGCTATAGAAATTGTTGTTTGCTAGCTGATAATGAAAAATTATTAACATTTTAATTATATATGTATACATTATCATAACAAACTCCATAGAACATTCTTAGAAACTATTCCCTGGAATCCAGCATCATATGAGAACAACTACCTAGCAAAGGTGGAAAAATGTGCCATCTGACTTCCAAGCTCCGCCACACTGGAGCAGCACACAGGTCTCATCTCGCTTTGTGGCCCTGTTCAGACAACAGCAGGTTGTTGAGTTTGATGACAATGTTGGCAAAGTCAGTGAGCTCCACAAAGTCAGAGGTGACGATGTTGACTCCGTCTACTCCCGGCCGTTGAGCCTCAACCCAGGACATGATGGTTGGCAGGTTTCTAGATCCACAAGAGAGGACAGTTTATAAGAGAAGTGAAACAAATATCCTGTCACTTAAATTTTCATTGGAAACTATTTCCACAACCTTGTAAGCATACTCTAAATATTTAGTTCCAAGTCTGTGTTCCTGTAGGGTTTATAGTTGTGGTTATAATGTTGCCAACTTTATCATTTGTTTCTTGGCTGACAGTCTTTCTGTCAACAAATTTCATAAAAGCTGTTACAAGGTTTGGACATACAGTATCTTGATGTGTGAGAGAAAAAATAGACTGGATGGGAAAAAAGTTCAAGGGAATGATGTTTGTTTCTGTCAGTGAGAGTCGACTTTGCCACTATTGTCTCATAATCACTGCTTTGCTTTCAAACACTCTCTGTTTTTGGTTCTCCACATAGATGCACACGCATGCAGGCACACACACACACACACACACACACACACACACACACACACACACACACACAAATACGTGCCACGATTCCGTAACTGTATCGCTTTAACACCCTTAAATTCGCAACCATGTTTGAGCCGCCAGCAGAACAAAGCCAGGAAGTCAGAATGTTTATCTAGCGGCGATAAACAATCCTATTTCCGAGGAAGTGCAAAACTCGGCCACCTCCTGTCTCGCCAGAGCGTCCGTTCAGGGCCTTTACTTCTGTTTCTTTCACATGTAAGGGTATGGTGGGTACGTACTCTAAGTCAGGATTTCCGCTGTCATTTCCACTTAAATCTTAGGCTCAGCAAGGTCAATGAGTGCTACAGTTTGCTTTAGTAAATAATTTAGTCTTTGCTTAGGAAATAAGATCTCTTATCTGAGAGATGAGATGTGTTTCTCTTTGATCCTCTGAAGTTTGGAAATGAATTTAGAGAATTAAAGCTAATCCTTGGAGAAAAGAACCAGTGAAGTGACAGAATTTTGTAAAAGAGAAAACAGACATGAAGATTCTTGCTGAGACAGATTTTTTTACATAAAGGGAAATCCATCTCTTATGCTTGAGAAATAGAATAAACACTCATTAACACTTGTTTTGCTACCACACCATAGTCTTGCAGAGAACAGGACATGCATTGTTAGAAGCATAAAATGTGCAATTCAATGTGGCTTTTGTCAGCTTCTTGCACAGTTATGCATCTCAGGAATAAATCTGAAATACAACTGTTGCTTAACAAAAATGTCGAAAGGAGCCAGTGTCACACAGGAAATATTCACCAGTGAAATCCAACGCCTCCTGTATAAACAACAGAATACTGAGTTATAGCTGACCTGTCTGGAATGTGCAACAGAGGTGTCTTGGGTTAATTTGTGGCAGCCAAGCGTTATTTGCATGTGTTTAAATCGAGGTAAACACAGTAGTCAGCTGTGTGTAATGGCACGGCCTTCCAGCGTGGCACTTCTTCAGTCAGATGTTTCCGATTGGTCAACATCTGTCCTGCTGCCTTTGATGGCTGCAGGGCTTTATTCACTGAAGAAGTCTTTTCAAATGGCACAAAGTAGCTGTGCACAATAAATCTGTAAGAATCAGTCATATTTATTTTTTTCAAACAAATTAACACACCTCTACCAGTTGGAAGGTGATTGATTGAAATTTTATTATTCAATTTTCAGCAGTGTTGCTGTTTTGCTGTACTTCCAGCTCTGGAATAAAAATAGGGCCCAAGTTTCCTTTTCCCTTTTCATGGACATGAGCAAAGCTGAAAATCATCTATGTTGTAGAAATTGGCAGCTTTTATTGTACTGCCCTCTGCTGGTCATATATTACAGTACATTAAAGAAGTTGAGCAGAAAAGATGAGGATAAAGTTAAATGATGCATGAGCACATACACACTTCCACACTTAGACTGGATTTCCAAACCCTAGACATCTTTCAAAACAAGCTCTGTGCATAAGTGATGTTTTAAAACCACCAAAGATGTTGACATACTGATTATTTAATATCCACCCATCAAAATCATTTCACCACACCCTCCTCAGTCATAACCTCCCCAAAACACTCAAACCAAGTCACTCACCTCTCCACCAGGTAGTTGCGTAGCCCCCAGAGCAGGCCCTTGGCCACAGTGTTAACCCTGGGGGTGAGGATGGCCTGAGAGACGTGGAATGAACCCTGCTTGTTTCTTTCCTTCAGGGTTGTTTCCAGGAACTAGACAGAAAAATGTCGATGACAAATGCAACAATTTGATACAAACACATTTAATTGTAAGATTTTTTGGAGATAAATCTGGTTGATTAGACGCCTCAGAAAAAATGATGATAAGGTTACAAATAGGGAGAGGAAGGGAGAGGGGTAATGTTACTAACAGGTTGATGATAATAAATGAAAACTGAACAGTAATTTATTACAAATGCAGACTGACATCTCATAAATCTAAATTTAAAATTTACTATAAAATAAACAAGCAAAAGAAAAGCAAAGAAATCACAAACTACTGATTTTCATAGCTTCAGTCTTCATTCTTGTAGAAATAGTGAATCACAGATATCTGTATTGATTTTCTACTTTATGAGATAAAGAGGTTTGGTTTGAATCATCATTGCACAAATGGTTTGAGTGTCCCTGACCTGTATGAGCTTGTTGGGTTCAGTGGTGTTTGCCCAAGGAGCAGGGATCTTGCTGCCAGGCCACATGACGGGGATGTCCTTAGCTGATTGATGATGGTAGAACACAATCACCTGAGGGAAAAAGAAAAATGAAAGCCGCACAAGAGGGGATTGTGGGAACTGTTTGGCCAAGATGTATGTTGGTAATGCTGACCTTCTGAGAGTTTTGAAAAAGTGGTATCACTATGATTGATGCCTATTATGTGAGACTTCATACAACATGACACTCGAATACTGTAGTTCCATGTTGATATTCAATTGATATTATGTAAAGAAACTATTCTGAACCTTTACAGTCTCAAATTTACTGTGTAGTTGTATGTATCCCTGTGCATACAGTAATATCTGCACACTTTCACAGCACTGTCCAACTGGAAACAGAGTTTTCATCTTCATATAATCTGCACTTGATTGAAACTCTGCTGCATCAGTGCTTGATATCCCACTAAAGTAAGTGTGATGGTTTTGTTTAAAATCAGGATAAAAAGCATATTTGACTTGTCTGCTCTTTATCACAGTGATTTAGCAATTAAACCATGAAATAACTGGTTGGGTTTCAGTGCACTTTGTACTGTCTCTCACTCTCACTCTCTCTCTCCATCTTTTGCCAACTAAGCCAGTCACAGATTCAGGTCATAGACACTTGAATCAACTGATAGTATCTGAGGGAGACACTGACAAACACCTAAAACCATGCAGGTATAGCATTAACATGCGTGTGCACATGGAGCTTTTCATGTCCATATTTGTATGTATGTGTGTATGCAAAAGAAGGAAGATGAAGAAAGAACAAAATGAAGTGGTGCAATGAGGAATTATGGGAATGAAAAGAGATGTAATGAATGGCAGAGACAGAAAGAGAAGGATTTTGCAAAGAAAGAGAGATGTGTGAAAGCCAGTAAAATCAAAAGACAGAGAGACAAGAAAGGATAAAGGCTAAATACCATGAAAAAGGGAAGGGTATTGTGGACCGAGCGTTAATGGGATGACGCTCACCACTAATTCCTGTCCAGGAGAGTCACAGGTGGCAGGGATTACCTGACCACAGACGTTAAGTGGGCCGACCAATGAACACACACTTGCACTTTGCTTTTACCTGTATGTTTACATATATGCACATAAGCTGCACTCACTGCACTTTGTGTAGGCGCATGAGCAAACACAATAACCAGACAACACCCTCCAGCTCCTTCATCTAGATGATAGTCTTTGAATTATCTCCCACAAAGACTTGAAAATTCAGATGGAAACAGATGAAAATCATTGAGATTTTAATGATTGAGATTACTTGTATCACTAGAAGATTTGATTGAAAGTGAAAAATATCTAATTTGTATTATAATATTAAATATGTATGTATTTAAAATATTTAATATGTTTCAGGAGGGATTTTTTTAAAGAAATCCTGCATATCCACTTTTATTGATGCATAGTTAACTCACCTGGTACTTTTTGTCCCAGAGGTAGTCCAGCGTGATGGCCTCCACTGCACAGTTGTTACAAAGCCTGGTGCCAAACACTTCCTGGAGCATGTTGATTAGGTACACGTGATGCTCTGTATCCATTGCATAGTAGTGGTTAAAGTCTAGAAATATTACCTAAAACAAGCAAAGATAAAAGATCGATTAGTTAGTAGGCCAAATCTATCCAAATATATTCATGATCATGCTTATGTATTCTCATTTTAAAAGAACCATAAGATACATTCTTAAGACTGCTTCTCACCTCTTTTTTGTGTTTGCTTAAGAAGGAGTTGATTTCTAACAAGCCATCCCTCACCTTTGGAGAAAATAGTGAAATATTTGAGTTCATTTCCTGCACAAAAATTGCAAAATAGGCTGCTTCCATTTTTTTTTTTTTTCAAATTCATAGGGCACCACCTGCCACTTTGAATGATGTCCATCAGATTGCATCATGATCATGAAATACAAGTCAAATATCAACTGCACAGGTTCAGACAGTGACACTGTTTCACAATAAAATGCTGTCTTATGGGGAACAGGCACATGTCAGACTGACTCGTTTTAGAGGAGGAATGTTTACAGCTAAACTTTCAACCTTTGATCCCAGTTCAAGGCCATCTCCATCTCATTACTAATAACACCAGTTACACACTAGAACACAGTTTAAAAGATTACTGTTCATGCTGTTCTGAGACAAAATAACATCATCTCCTCTGAGCAAGCTGAAATATTTAAAGACACAAATGAAATTTTAATCATTGCAGCACTCAAGACACCAGACCTAAAAAGAGAGAATAGAGAAGCATTTGCAGTATCCACAATAAGAAGCAGTTAAACATCAGGAAATGTTTACTCCACTGCTCACCTTGTGGCCAAACAGGCCGTGTATGAAGTAAATCTCATTTCCAGGCTCGCCTGGTTTTGAGGAGACCCTGAGATCAAAGTAGCGAATTCCTGCATCCAGCTGCTCTTTAAATGACAGATTCTAGAAATACAGACAATATATATCATAGGCCTTCATTACAGCTGGCTACGAAACCACACATCTGTTATGCAGTAAAATAAACATCTTTCAAATTATCAGATAGATGGGTTTGCACGTGGCGTGGATCTGAACTCAGTACCTGGGTCATGGACCACTTCACCATGACTTTTTTGGCTAAGACGCTGAACATGGTGGCCAGGTACTTCACGTATGCCTTCTGATCTGGGCCCACGGGTGCATGCACATCCACCCAGTAGGTAAAAGAATCATGAGAACCTAGAAGAGGGATAATCGATGATGATGAAAGTGAAAAAGAAAATGAACACATAGCGGATAGCAGGGGATATATCAGCAGCAATTGACAATGGTATATGGACAGATTTGAAAGGAGCTTTAAAAGAAAGGAATGAGTCATTGGGAAATAACACAGGAGGGCAAAAAGGGTTAGGATAAGGCAATAGTGAAGAAACCAATGGGACGCAGCTAGAGGTATGAAAAGGAGTAATATGAAGGACATCTAATTATAGCAAAGTATCACAATCCATTTATAGGTTACATTTTTGTCCTTTAGACAAAAAACATTACAGCGTCATAACCTCCAGTGTGATGGACAGATAAATGCGCAGAGGAGAAACCAAACATCTTTACGCACGACAGGCTCACCTGGCACGGCGAGGTGTTTGAGGGGCATGGCACTGAGCTTGGAGGGGAGCGAACCCATCCAGTCGGCATTGGCATTGCCGATCCCCGCAGGTCGGGTCTTCATATCAGATATGCCCAATTAACAAATTTCTTCAGAAAACCGCTCTCCGGTGCCGACGCAATTCCGGTAACCGATTCCCGTGCGCCCCCAACGAGGGAAAACCTCCCTGGATCATCTTGTAATGTTACCGTTATTCTACATACAGGTTACGCCCGGTTCCCCCGACTCGCACCAGATAAATTGTGACCCGTTTCCTCACCCGGTTTCCGGTAGGTTACTACATGACGTCGTGGTTCGCTCTGTTCTAACCGGCGAGCACTGACATCTACTGACGAGACCGGCGGGTGTCTAACGACCGTGATAATCCTCTTAAAGCGCAGTTCCACTGTTATCCCCCCTTCTTCTGCTTCTTGGCTTAGCCTAACCTGTCTCGTGTATGTGTGTGTGAACACCAACCCCTGGACTCATGCAAACACACTAACACACACACACAAGGAGGCGATAGATGGGGAAGATGTCTATTATCATTTGTTTTGGTTCAAAGTCAGCAAACCACGTGAAGGCTGCGCGAATGTATGGCCATACAGCATTAATCAGCTATATGAATCATTCATCTGTAACTACCAGGTGATGGGGATGACTCAACTAACTATAGGCACTTTTCCATCAGTGCTGATTTTCCAACCTTTGTGGTGCTTTAAGCGCTTTGGTTTATTAAAGTTTTGAATTCCTTTGTGGGCCGTAGACTCGGGAGTATTTATTCATAACCCACTGAGGCTATTAACTTTAATTAAACAATACTAAAACAGTCATTCAACATTCGTAAACCACCTGAGACGTGTGTCTTATCAAAGCTGTTTGTTGGTCATATGAAAAAAAAAAAAACCCAAAACAGCCCGACAGCTCCATCTGTTGGTGTAAAGTATGAATCGCCAATTTGTCTGGAGAGCTCCTTTGGTACAGATAAGAAGCTAGTGTTAGATTTTTTCAATTTTTCGCACTAAGACTACTTTGAACAACTAGCAACCCACGCCATCCTACCTTGGCAGACATTGTTCAGTTAAACAAGTTTTGTATTCGGAACTCTGGTGCGTATTCGTAATTTTTTTGTCCTAATCTTTTTGTAAATCTGTTAAGAGTTAGTTAGAAGATAAAAGGAGGTAAAATTATTTAAATTATTTAAAAATTATTTTTCTATCTGCAAAAATTCCTTCATCAAGTATCCTATCAAGCCAGCAAACAACATATTTACTTCCGGAGTCCCATAAAGCATTGCAACTGCACGCTCCACTTGTCACCTGGCGACAAGCGTCGCGTTTGTGTGTACGTTTCCATGGGGAGCTGTTAAACACCATACATGCGCGCTCGTAGAGCAGTAGCAGGGTTTAGATAGGACGTGGGTTTTATCTGAAGAAACGCCGAGCTATCAGCGGGCCCAGAAAGAGACCGAGGACAGGAACTACACCCCTGGATGGTGAGTTTAAAACTACACGAGAAAGAAGAGAAAAGGGGTGAAACGGAGGGATTAAGCCTGAACAACAGTGGCTGAGGGACTGAGCTGTCAAAGCTGATACTCCAACAACAAACATTTCTGTAGTTTATTTTTCTCTTTTTTCTGATAACTTATACCGTCTAGTTTAATAATGTTTATCGAAGCTAGTTCATCAAAACTTTAAGGTTTTTAGAACTGGGCTACAGGCCTGCCTAATGCTTTGTTTTGTGGATTGCCTGTTTGTGTTGAATAGATTTGACAGTAGATCTAACGTTATGTGGGAAACAGTAACAAAATTTACATGTATAAATTATGATGAAATTTTGACTTTGTCTGTTCCTTCAACAGTCAGACTAGTAACACGTGAGTTTTCAATTTAATTGACCTTGAATAGCTTCATCTTGTCATGCGGCCTGGATACATCTTAATTCCCTTTAAATCCCTCCACAACAGATTGCCACATGTGAAAGCCGAGTGCAGGCCAGCAGTCTTCTGAGCGGCCTCTCCACTTGCCCTGTTGCTTATTGTTTCAGTGAGACTTGGATATCAAGTAGTGTTTTGTTTAGAGAAATCATTTCTACTCTGCTGTGGAAAAAAGATTAATTGAAAAGTCTTTAAAGAGTGTTCAAACAGGATGGAAAATCTTTAAACATTTACATATTTGTAATTGCACTGATGATTCATTTATTAAGTCAGAGTCATCCAACTAAATCCAGTTTGGACATTCTTTGGGGATTAGAATTCCTGGCCCCATTCAATGAAATAAACACTAATCTTGTTTTGTTTAGCTGCCCTTGGCTTACCTGAAACACTATTTCCTTCAACCTAAATACAGCAGGAAAGTCAGACTCAAGGAGACAGCTTTTACCTACCGCACATAATCAGTTTCATGAGAAAAAGTTGACGGATGAAATTTAAATCCTTTCACTCTCATCTGGAAAATTAAAAATAATTAAATATGCTATTAAAATTAAATATTCCTGGACACTTCTTTACCTTTATCATAACCAAGTATACACTTTTCAGTCAAATCTTACTGTTGCACACAGGAGTACTGCCATTTTCTAAAGCAAATATTGTTTTGTGAAATAAATTGGGATGCAGTTATTGCACTTATTTACCCCTGCTTGCATTGAATGCAATGTGGGCCTATTTTTTAAAAGCTGAAGTCTAAAGGTTATGTTCAGTTAGGAGAATATAATGACACGCATTTTTTGCCACCTGTAAGCCAAGACTTTGTCTGGGTCTTCTATTGAGAAGATGTAACACGCAACGAACAACTCAACATTAATCCTCCATGAAAAGGATAAACGAAGCTTAAAAGGTTTTAGGGAGGCTACTCGGTTTAACTTATATATATATATAAGGTATGAGAGGCTGATATGAGAATCCATAAGTGTACACAGTTGGATTACAGTAAGGTAAACAACAACATGTAGCAAATTAAAACAGTACAGTGAACAGCTATGCATTTAGAAAAAAAAAAGTGTATTCATGTAAAATAACATGTAAATTAAGTCTCATAATCATCTTGTTTGTGCTTCTGTAATTTGAAGGTAAAAGTCTCTTTGGCTGATTGTACAAATAATGTGATCACTGTGACCTATGGCATCAATCAAATCCTCTTGCCAGGCAGGGTGCTTTGGGAAGGCAGTGGATGCCGGTAAGCATGATGGTGATGTAACATCCTATTTACATCCCTGTTGGCCTAATCTGCCTAGGGCTGGCTGTGTCATCTCCCTTGGGCGGTCATGTTGGAGTCTCCTACTAGAGAGACACACACCTAATCCTCCTTACTGACAGAAAAACAAGACGTTGTCCTTACATCTCCTAGAAATCCTGTTTTTGGGGAATTGTCAGGAGTGGGTAAAGCATTTTGATCATTGTCTGATTCATTCTTTTTGTATTTGATTTGTATTGATTTGCTGTTAGTGATGTGTATTTCTTTTCTTTTACTAAAGGATAGCAAAGGCACAGTTTCCGCTGTTGGCTGACCTACATCGTTGGCATCCACCCTTTCTAACAACAGATCAGTTACCGCCGGATGAGTTTTGAACTTCAAGAACTGGCAAGCATCGTCACAACCTGGGCAGCTGAAAGTTGTTCCACTGGAGGAAAAGACAATTGAACTCTTCTGAAGAGCAGCCCAGCAAAATTCAACAATTTTTTTCAGAAGCAAAGCACAGAAAACAGGAAAAACTTTTGGTCAATGAATCAGTGTCGTGTTTTCAAAACTTGTTTTAAGAATAAGGAAAGTTAACAAGCTGATGAAACCGTCTTGAGAGATGATGAATCGCTACACCACCCTTAGACAGCTGGGTGATGGCACCTATGGCAGCGTGCTGATGGGGAGAAGCAATGAGTCTGGAGAATTGGTGGCTATCAAGAGGTAAGTTTGTTGATCAGTTTTATCTTATAGAATTTAATATTGTCTCTCTCTTTGTGAGATAATGACTATAATGAATATATTGATATTGTATTAATATTGGGGTTTTAGAATAAGGAAAATGATGTTTCTACATAAATGTTGAGGGAGGTTAGTTAGTCGCTTGGAATCCAAATATAGTGCAAATATCAAAATTAGTTAAAAAGCTAAAGCTTTCATATTTTAGAAATAATATGATGCTCTGGATTAAAATCATACTAACAAAAATTCAAAGTTAAATCTGGGGTAAATACCTGCTGGTTTCCAATTATCACCAGGGCAAACAAACTGGCTTACACGCCTTTGTTTCAGCAGCATGGCAGCTGAGTTCAATAATAGATGAGAAGGCTTGGAGATGCGTCCACTGGTTGATTATTTGGTTACCATGCAAGACAATACATGTGGTGACGGTGAAAGGGAGTGAAAGTAGAAGGAGTGTGTCAGGTTGCTGTTACATCGTGGAAGGGACGGCTCATACTGGCAGCTGCCCAGAGAGGAGAAAAAGATATCTGCACATTCTGTAACTCTTACATAATTCCAGTTTTAGAGAAAGGAAATTGTGATCAGGGAAGATAAGCTATTGTAAAGGTGTCCTGTATAACAGTTGGTTTGTGGTTCTAGTGCACATTGCAACAAACACCGTGATAAATATGAAAACCTAATACATCCACTGAGACAAGATGTGCTGTACACTAAACTCAAGAAGAAAAACAAGGGCAAAGCATTTACAGTTTGAAAAACCAGTTACATCACTCTATGAACTAGAGCTTTTGCTGTTTGGTTTCTGAAATGAAAAGAGCTGAAATTAGAGACACTTCAAAAACAAGTTGAATTATTAATGGAGACACGCAAAGTAATTTTATAAAGATTGTGACTGTAATTCATGTTCGCAATAACATATATGGCTGGTAAATGTGCTTTCTTCTATTCTTTAGGTGATGCTTCTCTTATTTGTTCTCTAAATTAACATGTGGTTTTGACTTCCTCTCACAGGATGAAGAGGAAGTTTTACTCATGGGAAGAATGTATGAACCTAAGGGAGGTGAAGGTAAGGGTAGTGATACTTTGGGCAGGTTTTTAAATAGTTTATAGCAGCATCACCTCCAGTAACTGAGAACAATTAGAGACAATTGTGGAACTTTGTCAGTTCCAGTTGCCCAAAAGCTCTCTTTGTGTATCTTTGCAGTTAGAAATTTCCAAATGAACCCATGCTTTAAAGTGTTGTTCACTGAAATGAGGTTCAGGAACTGTAATTCATTAGATTACAAAAATCTTAAAGTCTCTTTGCATCTTTTATCATCTGAAGGTAACAGTTTCTACATTACCCTGACCTGTTTTACAGTATTCCTGGCATTTTCTGATTCATATCTATAAACATTTAATGACATCTTAGAACAATTTTGTGTTTTATCTATACCAAAAACCTGATATTACATTACATGAGTGCTGTTCTTCTTCACTTTTCCTTTTGTTACACCAGTCACTGAAGAAGCTGAACCATGCAAATGTGGTGAAACTGAAGGAGGTAATCAGAGAGAACGATCACCTCTACTTTGTCTTTGAATATATGAAGGAGAACCTCTACCAGCTTATGAAGGAAAGGTGAGAATGTACAATGAAAATATTTGCACAAGGTGTAGTACAAATAGTAGTCTGGTCAAGTAGTCAAGCTGTAGTCTAGTTGGAGTTTCAGCTTCTTGTCAGAAACTTGTTCACAGGACCACAAGCCTGACATGGCCAACCCTAACTAATACCATTAAGATTGTGATGTAATTTAAATGACCTGACTAACGAGTTAGTGTGTGTGTACAAGGACGAACGTTATTCTGTCTATGTAATAATGTTAACAATAGGCTCAATGGAATTTTATCAATTTTTATGTTTACAGAAAAAAATTGTTTCCTGAATCAGTGATACGAAACATAAGCTTTCAGATTTTACAAGGCCTGTCATTTATACACAAGCATGGTAGGTGTACAGCATTCCCTTCATGCCTTGCAAGTGCATGACAGTGGTTGCACACTGCAAGATTCTTTTTAATGGTTATGCAAATATTAAGACAATTGTAATGCTTTGAATAACACAACCAAGGCAAACTGATGATAAACTGCTAAGAATCTTGTAGTTTGTGAACCTTTCATAACTGCCCCATTTAATCTGTTGTCTTTATTTCTATAATTAATGGATGTGTGGATGCCTCATATATAAACATGGTGTTTTAAAAGATTCTGACACAAACTCACCTATTCAAACTTGTGCAAGTTTAAATGCAAACAGTCACAACCAGGCTGTAGGTGTCTTACATTACATGCCCATGCTTCCACACATCCAGAAGGCATACACTTTTCAAGATCTCTCTGCCTGCTTTTCTTTAACTCCTCTTTTACCTTCTTTTCCTTCCTTTCCTGCCTCCGTGCTCTTCTGTCAGAGAGAATAAGATGTTCTCAGAAAATGAAATTAGGAACATCATGTTTCAAGTGCTTTCTGGGTTGGTTTTTGTACATAAGCATGGTAAGAGGCTTTTGTCTTTAATTCTTTACCTGTGTAAAAATAGCACAACCTTCCAGTTGTTGGTTTTGGTGTGTTTGATAGTGTAAAAAGTCTTGTAATGCAGTTTGACCCTCAGCTAGGACACCACAAGCTCAATATACACCATACATATATGTATATTTCACTCTTTTTGCTCAGTGAAAGTGTTTTTTATTAAAAAAAATTAGCACACTTCGGCCGTAGTGTATTTTTAAGATTTTTTAATATTTCAAAATAATGTTGAAAAAAATATCCATTAGCTGTACTTGTTAAGTCAGCAGAGATGTTTCACTTTCATTTTAAATAAAACTGAAAAAGGAAGATGCGCTCTTGTTTTGCCAAAGTCTCATCATGCTTTCAGTTTGTATCATATAATGTTACACTTGTTCAGAGTTCCTTCAGATGCAACTGCCTTTAATTAGAAAAATACATTTTAAGAGAAATATAAAACACTCTGGATTATTCTTTTTAGTAAAATGTGACAGGAATATTAATACTGTAACAGTTAATTGCACCACCATTGTTTTTACTCAGACAGATGTGGTTTTATATTTACATGTGGGAACTACATTCCTGTGTTGTAGGATTAAGTAACTAAAACAACTTGGTTAAGGCTAGAGAAATAATGCAATCATGATTAAATAATAAATATGTCAACGTTCAATATTTAGGCTTTGAATACACAAACCTGGGCCACAGCTGTGGAAGGCAAATATTCAACTATTAACAAGCTCCTCAGTTTCCCTCTTCTCTTATGCTATCTGCTTTTATTACAACATTTGCACTGAGTGTAACATACATACATACATGCTCATTTGGCCATTTAGAATCTCAAAGGAAAAGTGGCATTTTCTTTTTGCGTGGTGGCTCAGCTTGATATCGACATTTCATAGGTTTCTTTCATCGTGACATGAAGCCAGAGAATCTGCTGTGCATGGGTCCAGAACTGGTCAAAATAGCAGATTTTGGACTGGCAAGAGAGATCCGCTCCAAACCTCCCTACACAGACTACGTATCAACTAGATGGTGAGAGTACTGTCCAGACATCATTGGCCATCTAAAACAAAGAGAAAAGCCTATCCATCACATATAATGTGCTGAATTACTTTTAAGTTAAAGCTAAAGAAAATGTAAAAATTAACACTATGAACATGATCCTCAGTTTGTAGAAGCTATACAGTGTGGGTTGTTGCCTACTTTATTTGATTATGTTCTCTGTCCAGGTACCGAGCTCCAGAAGTCTTGCTCCGCTCATCTACTTACAGCTCTCCTATTGACCTGTGGGCTGTGGGCTGCATCATGGCCGAACTCTACACTCTCAGACCTCTTTTTCCAGGGAACAGTGAAGTGGATGAGATCTTTAAGATCTGCCAAGTCCTGGGCACCGTCAAAAAGGTAAGAAGAACCTTATAAGATGGAAATGATTTACCTTTTTGTAGAGTTCTAACTGTAATTAACCAAAACTTGTTGGGGGCTGAAATTATTTGAAATAATATCTTCACTGTGATATGATTAGGTTTATTTAGAGAAAATGTGTTTACCATATTAAAATAAATAGCACCAAGTTGGCCAGGAGCAGTGTTTTGCTCTCTGTGGTGCAAGCAGCTTAACTGTGCTCAGTGCTGAGCAGGATGCCTTCTTCTTTTTAAAGGCTTTCCCCAAATCCATTCCTGTTTACTCTGATTACTAAGCAGAGAGCAGTCACAGTTCATTTTAAGCTGCCATGTCTTCTCAGATTGATTATCATGCCCTACTAATAGAGTCATAAACAGTGCAAAATAAATTATTTCTCTACACTGAGACAGCATTTGCTTATAAAGCTTATAAAAGTTTCTTGACTAAATTTGTTAACACAGGATTAATAAATTTAATAATGAATAACTATCTGATTATCCTTTCCTTTAGTCGGACTGGGCAGAGGGCTACCAACTCGCTTCTGCCATGAACTTTCGCTTCCCCCAATGCGTGCCGACCCACCTGAAGACCCTCATACCTAATGCCAGCAATGAAGCTATCACCCTGATGAAGGACCTGCTGCAATGGGACCCCAAAAAAAGACCCACAGCTGTGCAGGTAAGAAATCAAGGCTTTACTTGCTGTGTATGTTAATATGTAATACATAAGAGAATAATCTAGAGGGGGCAGGGGATGTATCAGGATATTTTTTTAGTTTACACCTGAAAAAAACATACCTGTCCAAAGAGAAGTGACTTCCATCACACTGTAACACCCCCAACTGCATACAGACTATCTGTAGTACTGCATCAGCATCCTAATCTTAGTCATTTGAAGTGGTGCTTCGATTATATTCACATTACTTACGGTATACATTCCCTCTGCCTCTGCTGAATGTTCTACCTCTGCCAGTGTGCTCTGTTTCACATATTATGTATAACACTCAGATAAACATAAGTTAAACTTCCGTGATCAATTGAAACACCCTGCGGGGCCCAAGTAGGAAACACCTTTCCGGAGGGAGTGACAACGCTTTTCCATTCTCTGCTCATTAAGCTCCCGGGTGTCAGACGCAAAGCTAGTTTTAGCTCACTCTAAGTAGGCAGTTTGGATTAGTTTTTAACATACACAGCAGAAATGCATTATTATTAGAATAAAATTAAAAACAAAAGTCTAAGCATGTATGATTCATGTTGTTTGCACGACTATGTACATTGTTAAAAGTCTTTTTCTGTGGTGTAATGGGGTACATAGGTTTGAAAACATCCTCACTCAACAGTGCAGGCAGAGTATTCAGAAGAACTCAATAGCCATCTGCATATCTTTCCTCTCACTCTCTCCTAGGCCCTGCGTTACCCATATTTCCAGGTAGGTCAGATCTTAGGGCCTCGTCCTCAGAGCCAGGAAGTGAAGAAGGTCCAGGCCAGACCGCCGACCCAGAAGCAGGTCTCAGAAACCAAGACTGATCCCCAGCAGTCTTCCTCCGAGTCCAAAGCCTCCACGTCCTCCTCCAGACATCATCAGCCACTGCAGCAGATCACCCTTCCTCAAACTGAGAATAAACCAGGAAGCCTCAGCCACGCAGTGAGTGTCTTTGCACAAATCAGAACCTTATTTCCTTTTATTGTATTTTATGTTTATTAAAGTGAATGAATGAAACACCTAAGATTGTGCAAATAAATGGGTTTTCTCTTTATTTGTTTGACTGTGCATAATAGACTCTTCATCCAGAGAGCTGAACTTGTAGGAAAATGAGAGTAGCAAAGAGTTGGAGTTCAGTTACTGTGACAGATTTCATCAATTAAAACATGACAGTTCGTGTGGACACCTGTTGTATTGTCTTCTGCAGAAAGCAGCATCATTGGGCAGTGAAAACACTGTTGGTGCTGGCGGGATGGGGGTACTGAAGAGCGGCCGTCGTCGCTGGGGCCAGACTGTGACCAGGAACTCGGACAGCTGGGAGGAATCTGACCCGTCAGAAACTGCTGCTTCCAACTCTAAGAAACCCAGCTTGGGGAACACAGAGGAGGAGAGGAGCTCTAAGGAGCAACGCCCAGAGTAAGTGCTGGAATATCTGAACAGTGCTGAATGAACAATTTGGCAAATATTTAAGCTCTGACACTCCAGTTTTCACTGCATTGCAGGATACTGAAAATGTGCGCAGAATTTAGCTGTCTCATGCATCATATGCTATCATATGTAAGATGGTGGAAGATCATCTTGTTGTGAATCATTGTATCATCATTATGTAGTTTAGAACATTTAATACTGTATGTTCACACAATGTTTTTTTTCTCAATCTGTCTATTTAATAGATTTATCAGTGCATAACAAGACTCACATTCAAGACTTTTATGGAAATTACGTGCATTTTCGGCACAGAACTTTAAAATTTTGGTTTGTATTTTCAGGCCCAAGGAGCAGAAACCGCTGTATTCCTTCAGCACAGTTACTAAGTTACCCAACAATGTCAAGATTGGCCAAGTGGACTCTAATCTGCCAGGATCTGCTGCACGACAGCACTATCTGAGCCAGTCTCGATACTTGCCAGGTGAGACTAAAGAACCAACAGCCCAGCAAATCATCTCTGTCTTTGGAAAGAGATCAACATAACATGGTTTTATGCAAACAGTTTTATTCTTCTCATGGTTGTACGTCATTTGCCTTACTAAGCTTACACAGAAATGTATTCAAAACCTTAGTTTTATCTGTGTTAAGTGACTAACTGCTGGTAGATCTCATTTCCTTTTCAAAAAAGTGTACGCAAGAATTTTTCTTTTTTAACCTTTGCTTGCAGAAGTCATTAATAGCAGTTGCTATGTCAAGAAAACCTCAAAATGCCATACCATCTGTTTCACCAATTAAAATCTCAATCATTTATGGGGTTTTGCAGCAAAATACATGGACTAATTGGACAGATACTTTTTCAATGGCTTAGCAGTCTTTCTGTCTTTAGGATGTTCTGTGATTGAGTGATGAAGAGCCTTATTGAAATTTATCAAGCAAAATATTAAGGATGCAAAATACCTGTTCATGTCAGGGAGGAGACAGGAGCCATGCAATCAACCAGCCAATGCGGGCACTCCTCCACAGCAGTTCTTTGAACCCAGTCTTATCATGCAACCCTTTGAATAGAGGGTGCACATCAGTAGAGTCAGTATTTCGAACTTTGTTCTTGGCTTTGTTCAACCGAAATACAAGCAGGCAACTTCACTTTTTATTCCAAAAATATAAATTTACTTTCAGCTGTCTTTATAGAAGAGACAATCCTTTCTGCCTCCGCCCCTCATGCATTCTCTCATTCACATTCTTTTCTTTTATCTCTCTTTTTTCAATGTCACATCAGCACACAAACAACTTGGGCCACATCTTTTTTTTTTGTATCAAAACAATTGTATCATGTGACCTCCTGCTGCTGATCACTCTTGTATTGTGAAACCACAATGACCTCAAGTAATGTGAAAAATGCAATGATTTGATTACTTTCAAAGTTATGTAGTTTGACCAAGGCACCACAAACATCATCCTTATATCAAGTAAACATAACAGCAATATGGAATTTATTTGCAGCCACCTGATGAACCAGTTTTGTTCAAATGTAACATGGTAAGTTTAGCATGCATACTCTTGATTTATCATCTCATTGTTTCTGTCACTTTAGGGTTGATCAGTAAAAATCAGCCTTCCGGAGAAAAAGAATTGGGTGGTTTGACACTGCGGGACCTGTGGGAGAATTCATCGAATACTGCAAATAAACCACTTGCTCCTATTGGTGGAGGATTATCTGTCACCCGAGCCAACGCAGGTAAGGACTGATCTCTGCTGAAGAGGTGTTAATAGGTTTAATGTGTTGTGCAGTAGACGGGACTCAGATGTCCTGAAGATATCACATCTATCATATACAATAAGTATTTTCTAGCTGACACATTATGTTGATTGGAAAATTAGGCAGTAAACCTGCTTGTTCAGAGATGTATCTTATGGCTGTAGTGTGACTTGCCTCATTTTTGCCATGTGGTGGAAACCTGGAAACTGTCAGCATCATCCACTGTTACATAATGTTGACCTGTCCTCTTTATGACACACAGAAGCTGTAAATGCTAATGATGCAGCTAATGTCTCCTGATCAGTAGTTATGGAGCGGTTAACCAAAACCTTGTTAGGAGTGAGCCTAAGAGTCTGCAACTTTAAAGATGGAACACCTCTATAAATCATTGTCATGTAGACAGGCACACAATATGGGGCCCTACTGTGCTCCCTCCTTCCCTCTCATCTCCTGTCTCTTTCCTTCACCTTGTCTCTCCCTCACCATTGCTTATTCATGAGATTAAGATGGTCGGTGTAAGATCATTTTCCTTAAATGGCTCTCAACTGAACCCACTGCACATTTGTCCTTCCTCCAACCTCTTACACACATACCACTATTTGTTTTGATGCTACTCAACTCTTACTCAGCAATGTGTATATATGTGTATATCTTTCTGTCCATTTTCTCATCTCTTCTTATTTTTCTCATTCTTCTTTCTCTCTGCTTACATGCATATTTCCTCCAAATCTACTTTTTGCTGAGACTAGAGGAGAAAGCCTCTAAATCTGAGGATAGCCCACCAGAGAAAACTGTTGTTAAAGAAAGAGTACTGGAGAAAATTGACCTCTCCAAAGGTATTTGATTAAGATGACTTTACATGAGCTGTTTGGCTGTTAACCAGTACTATTTACAGTACCTCTCACTTGTCATGCAAAAGCTCCTTTGTGTATAAACATTGTAGTTTTAGTTAGTATGCTACCTTCTGGTATTCAGCCAGCAACTTTACATGTGAAAGACGCCAGCTGCTAAAGGCTCTGCAGGAGACAAGGGTACAAATACACAGTCGTAGCAGAGAACTAAGAACTCCAGTGGCTAAATAGTTGGTAATTTGCTCTACAACCACAACATCTTCACAAGAGAACAATGGGGCTCTTCACTAATTATACTGATAACCATCTGTGACTGCTGGTGAAGCAGACTGATGCCATCGCTATGAAAAGTTGAATGACTTCAATCAGTTGATCTTAGTTACTGTTTGGGTCCACAGTAGCTTTTGCATATGCAATAGCTACTTCACACATGTTTACACATGTAATTAGTTTTTGTAAAGCCATGTGAGACAACATATAGGTGTTAAGTTACTGTGACAGATCATAGGTATGTTTGCTTAAGTTTTCTTAATTTGTAGTTTTTTTTGTTTTAAAAGGTCCATATTAATATAACTGATACAATATTGACTGCAAGCCCACGCTGGTTGGGTACCTGGGGCAGGTAACAATAAAACATATGAAAAATACATTAAGACACATACCATTTTCTGTGTTCTCTTTTAGGGAACTTTGTAAGCACCAAGTACAACCTCTCTGGTGCTTACATGCCTTCATTCCAAAAGAAAGAGGTGGGCTCAGTGGGACAGAGAATCCAGCTTGCCCCTTTGGCTGGCCAGCACACAAGTAAGGTTTTATTGCATCTATGTAAAGCTAACAAAATAATTCTTGATACTTTTAGATCAGATAATCTCCCCACATCCCCACTTATCCAGCCCAAATAGCTGCACTCAACATTAAATCTTAATCTTAGGTAAATACTGTTTTCGTATCCTGTAAGAATAACTGCTCTCTTATATGGTCGTCCTGAACCATGCCAGACTATTCATAATCCTGAAGCCTTTTCTCTGTTCAGTTTCCAGTTTCTCACTTGCAATTTTCCCATCTGAACTCTCACTGGGACTATTTTTCTCCACTTTCCTCACTCTTTCAGTCAATCCTTCTTCTCCTGATAATAAAAAAGACAAAACAAAATCTGCAAAGGCCAAGCCAATATCCAACTCATCTTTAAGTGAAACTAGTGAAGGTATTGTCATTCAAAAATTTTGCAGTAGGCTAGCTTCTTTTTTTTTTAATTTCAGTTTATATTTTAGTTCTTTGATCATATATTTTTTTAATTTTCCTTGTACATTGCTTGTGCTGCTGCATACAATACCAGCTTCATCTTTATTTGAAATGCCTTTAACAAATCCTACTTATTTATAAGCTAGTGTGAATGTGTCTTGCATCGCATATAAAAAGGCTGTATATTTATATACTGTTCGTATTGGAAATAGATGAACTGACTGACATGTTCTTTCAGATTACGAGGGCTGGAAGAGGAGGGCAGACAGGACTCAGTTGAAGGGGAGCAGCTACTCAGCCTTGGGCAAGACCTCTGGTAATCTCCTGACCAGAGCTCCTGCCGTACAGCCTGTCCATGGCAGGGTGGACTGGACATCCAAATATGGTGGAAATCGGTAGTTCAGTCAGATGGTGGTACAGCTTCTACTGCTCAATTGTGTTGCTTAGTGGTACACATCTTTGACTAAATACAGTAACTCTAAGCAGAACTTTGACCAGTTTCAAACCTGGAGGAAAGTCTGTGTTCCTGATATATCAAAAAATCCAGAGTGGAAGTAGCTGCTAGTAATGTCACAAAAGATGTTGATGAAACATCTCATTCTTTTTAGGAAACATTTTCATGCCACAATGGCATCGTTTTGTTTCCAGAGGGCATAAGACATGTAGGATCTAACAGTAGGTGTTTGTGGAGTTTCTGTTTCGATGACTGTTGCCATGATGCTGAACCAAGACTGATAGAGTCTGCAAGACAATCCCACTGTATTCCTGAAGGATCCAGTGTGAGCCAATTCTACTGTTTGTATTGGAATATTTGGAGTAGGATTTAAATGTAGTATAGTAGTATTTTTTTACTCTAGTTTTTAATGTCAAGTATTGTTTTACTACTAATGACAAAACATAGATTGTCATTTATTGATGGTTCCTGCAAATCCACAACCCATCTCCTTTTATTCACCAAAGATAACTCATAAGAAACCTTTGTAATGGTTATTAAAAATTACTACTTCAACTAATTCTGTTAATGTAACACAATTACACACCTATTTGTATTATGCAATCAATAAACTGAACATTTTGTAAATGTTTTATACAAATAAATCTATGAAGTTTATACTGCATTTATTGAAAAAAGGACATGACAGCCATTCTTATTATATAAACATGGTACTATATTTCATCCTCAAATGTACGCTATTGCTTGGTTTTTTTATTTTACAAAATTACATTTACTTTCAACTATAAATGACAAATGCAGACAGGCCGCTCCTGAAACAGAAGATGGGGCACACAACAAAATCTTCTCCCTATTAGGACTCCTGGGGTTTCTGCAGCAGTGCCATGCTGAGCTTTCCCACCATCAGAAGACTAGAATAAGAAGATAACATTAGACTGCATGCACAGAGCACTGGAAATTGTATACCAAAAAAACAAAAATGTCCCATTTTATAAAGACTCAAAGAAGGGATATTTTCATTCTTGTTCTTGACTTAAGCTAAGGGAAGTAAAAGTATTGTATCATATCTGAGTTTGACAGTAAAGATCCCATTGATCCCAAGATCTCAGTGAAGTCAGGTTTACTCAATATGACTGTGGGACTAATGCAGTGAATACATGTGCTTACACTGGGATCATCACCATACGCTGATAGGGCTGTGAACATTACTTTACCTAGAATTTAATTTTTCTTTTTGAAAAATATCAGTTGAGTGATATGAAAGATATGGATACCTTGCTCCGGCCATTAAGCCAGCTGGCATGAACTTTCTTGATCCATAGAACCTCTTTCCCATGACGCCAGTCAGAGCTCCTGATGTGGCTGGAAGTGTCGAACAAAGAGAAACATTAATGTCCTTGTTCAGGAAAGCTTTCCTTAGTCTATCCTCATATAAACACTTCCACAAACACATACATTCTATGTATACCCACCGAGGGACACCCAGATATTATTGGGGTCATTGGAGATCTGATAGGCACCAAAACCTGCGAGACCACCGAAGAGAAGACCGGCAGCAAGGGAGGGGACACTGCCTGCAAGAAACAACACAGAGCAGGTCAACACATGCACCTCTTAGGGACTGAAAACAGGCATAGAGGGGTTTGTGATGGAGTAACATGCCTCAGTTATACAGTGCATGAACATAACTGAATGAACGTTGATACACTGATGTTTGAAATAAATCAAACAAGCAAGCAGGGAGGACATTATAGCATTAAAATATAAAGTGAAACACTTGTGCTCACAAAGATTTTAGGATCTATAATACCATTTCCTGCCGCCTTATACATATCTTGTATAACACATACCTGCTTTTACATAACCAATGACTCCTCCAGATGCGACAAGGGCTGCGTATCCGTATCCTACCCAGTCCACAGACATGTTGAACACCTGTCAGGGTCACAGCATGTAAGTAAGAGAACAAACTCAAGACTCTCATCAACAACTCTATTCAAACGACGTCCTTTTTTTGAACCTGACGTTACTTACGGATGCAAAAACACCTAAAGTGCCGTTTGAATGGTGCAACACGGAGGTGTTACAGAAAACTAGCTGAGGCAACAGAAGATAAAGTAACATTATAGCATTTTTCCCGCGGTCACACTGCAGCGTTTGACAGTTTTGGACCAAATATCGTTACTCTGTGGCCCCACTGAGGGGTGTGTGTATGTGTCTGGTTTATAAGATAAGGCTAACTGATGTACACAGTCTTAGCATGAGCACCAGGAGCACAATCACTGTTGTTACAACACGCATGCTGGACTTACTAGAAGCTTACAGAATCCACTGAATGCACGAGTACACTCGGTTTAGGAAATATTTCCTCTAAGAATCATATATAAGACGTCTATATGTCTGAAGTGACAACTTAAAACGTAAACATAATTCCATACAACCTTGCTCCTTCAATTTGTCCTCTGTCAATATGAACGGCAGACAGTTCTCCACCGAGCACAAATTACTGGCGCACACAGCGCGTGACAGGGTGCCTGATGGGAAATGTAGTGCCTTGAGGCTCGGAGGCGAGGTGCGGCGTTCATGAGAAGCGGTAATTTTTTCAAATAATATTTATGAAGAACAAATTTATAATGAAATGACATTCTAAAAATATTAGATATAAGAATACATATTAGAAAAATATTATATATAAGATTAATTCACATGTTTGACATAGGCTTTTCATTTGGTCTGTTGTGGCCTGTGTTTTTACACTGCTATCTCAAGAGACTGATTCGATGCCTATGAGAAAAACTTGTCTCAACATTTATGTGCACTGAACAACAGACCATTATTTTAAAGTAATTTGCACAAAAGACATCTATTAGGACCTCTGTTAGACAAATGTTTCATTTCTACTCTGTAAGACAAAGACAGTGGAAAGAGTGAACCCTATTTACAAAAATTCATCATCGTCTTCAACTTCCCATAACTCTTGGTCAGTGAAATGTATCCTTGCGTTATATATCACATTTTCCTGAAAACTTCCAGCATCACTGATGGTACGCAGACACCAGAGTGGAGGCTGAATTAATTTTTACTACCGCAAGATGGCACCACAGGATTACATTAGGTTGTGTTTTGAACCATATCCAAACGTCTGCAAGCTTTAATTTGAATTTCGCTTTAAATTTCAGCGCTACTCAAACTTTGTTTTACACAGAGAGCTTAAAATGTCTATACAGAAACAGGACTTATCACACACACACACACAATATTACCTCTCACTGCATCGGAATGTGTGCTCCAAGTATTACAGCCCATACTAAAAGGGGCAGGTTTAGTCTCGGAAGTGTAATTGAAGTTAATGGAGAAAGACAGGCGGATAAAAGTAGAAAAGAAGGCTTCAAAAGGGCGTCTATATAAGTTGTGGTCAAGCGATAGGCTTAAATAAACCTGACATTTGCTTGAAATTTTGACCCGTGGCCATATTTTATGGGCTAATTAACTAATTTCCACATGTTCCCCTTGACCACCTGCTTTTTTGACTGGCATCAGCCTGGCAGTTTCACTTACTGGAATGCTCACTGAGCACAAATTCTCATTTGGTTCTAATTACCTGCAATGTTGCCTTAAATCCATCGGTGGCGCGTCATCACCCTTCTCCTGAAGCAGGGTGGCGCTAGAATACAATCCATCGTCTTAGGAGAGCAGCTGTTTTTTTTAAAGAATGTACCTGAACCCTTCTCACAGACACACACGTCCAGCACCTTGGTATCTGGTGAGTAGTAGTAGTAGTAGTAATAGTTACTGTCTTCAGCAGTCAGTCACGTCCAGCTGGTGTGAGTCAACAGCAGTCTTTGCTTGAAAAGTGGTCATCTTTTCCAAGTTGTTTTGTCCAAAGTTTCAATAACTTGGAGGCTATTAATTTAGTCCCTTCACTAATGTTACACAATAACGAGCAGCTAAAGCTTTCCGGAATGTGTGACAACATTTTTGGCAGTGAGGCGCACGGTAACATTCTGTACGAAGATCTGTTTTGGTTTTAGCAGTTAGGGTTAGCAAATAAAAATAGTTAACCCTTATAATAATAATAATAATAATAATAATAATAATAATAATAATAATAATAATAATAATAATAATAATAATAATGGGAATAACTGCTCAAAGTGCCCGAGTTGCAGCCGTTTCCCATAAAACACATCTCACAATTTTAGGAAGCTGAGGCAAAGCCTGAGGCTCGGTGTTAGGGTAGAAGTGGTGGAAACCAAGCCTTAGTTAAACAGGCTGGATATTCAAAAGGGACCCCCGCTCTTGTCTGACAGTAACCCACACTCATGCAGCTCTGCTTTAAAACTTACACCTCCCTCAGTGCGGAGAGCCCCAAACAATATTTCTGACCCCACACTCCATCTCCCTCTCGTTGTGTCCAGTCTCAGTGAGGTCTCTGTAGCTGCAGGTATTGTGAGCGCAGTTAAAATGTGGTCGCCTTTGAAGTCATACATGAAGTCTTGTCATAAATATTAACACCGGAGAAAATCTATAGATCCTGTGTTGAATTATGCCATTGGAAAAGAAAAAAGAGATGGACAACTGAGGAATATTTTTTTGGTAAAACTTTGCCTAAATGTCTTTAATATTAGTGCAAAATGTAGTGAGAGAGGCATGCGGTTGTCTGCCAGAGACGTGCACCGCAACTTCGTGCGTCCTGTTTGCAGTGTGTCTGTATAGATACTTGTAAGAGAAGAAAGGCTGTTTTAAGACTAAAGCTTTGACCATTATCACCTATGTGAGCGCACGCGCTGATCTTCTCTCGTGTGTGTTTTGTTTGTGTGTGTATACGTGTATTTGTTCGTGTGTTTTGTGTGTGTATGTGTGTGTGTATGATGGTGTGTGTGTGAGAAAGGGAGAGCTCATTCACTCTTGGCCGGAGGGGTCTACATAAGTATGTATTAGAAATAAACAGTGGATAAATAAATAATGAGCCTCACAATAGCAGGGTAGCTTTCTGTAAAGAAGTAATGATGTTGGCGGTTAACCTTCAAGTTTTTAACTTGACACAGTTTCATTTGGAGTGAGAATTCATGTTTTTTTAAGAAAAAACGGCAAAGAATAAAAAACGAAAAACATAAAGTTAATTGACCCATACAACTAGGCCTAACAGATGTGTGTGTGTGTTTTATATTTTTATGTCGATTGAATACAAACAAGCAATTGACCTTTTTTGCTTTGAAAAAAGCACTTTTCTCGTTTTTTAGTCTATTGTCAAATAGAACATTATTACAAATTATTTATATGTTTATATGTTTGTTTTTACTCGCGTCCGAGAAAAACGTAAACCACATTACATATAAAGTGATTTTTAATGAATAAAGTAAACTTTTTCACTTTTATAATTTCATATAAATTTCGTAGTTTCATAATATAAATTTTCTTAATCCAATGAAGTTGTCGCACTAAGAAATGTAAATTCTTTGAATGGTAGAGGCTTGAATGGACACTCGACTGCAAATATAATTAATGATGGATTATTGTCTTTATGATCCTAAGACGCTGAAAGGCCATTAAATTAAAATATTATTAACAGTTGCTCTGATTAGCACTGGCTGAGACTGTATTTCACAGTTTTCTCAAATCAGAAATTAATATTCATATTTTTTTCGTTTTGTTATTTTACTGAGAAAACTCAATTAATTTTCATTAAAGACCAAATTAGAACAGCTTTGGCTCTTCCAGCACCAAAACACAACCTGTTTCACTTTTTTTTCCGCGACTAGTGTCTCATCTCCAGTCCACACCCGGAGCAATGCGCATGCGTCACCAGGTAGCCCCGCACCGTTTTTATGACCAGGTGAGGCGATCCGGTCCAGGTAAAAAGTAGAGGTTACTTTGGGACCAAAGGCTCAATGAGATAGACACGGCACCGGATCGACTTTAAAAAAAAAATAAAAAAAACCAACCCACCAAAGGCAGCAGAAGACAAAGAATGTCAATTATGGGCAAAATGGGGGAATGGCAGGTACGTGCTGCTTACTTTAAGACAAAGAGACGGCTGTGAAAATCCTTGAAAACTGTCAAAGTGTCGACTTGCTGTGGGATGAGGCTGCACAGGCACCGTAAAATCTTTTGTAAAGGGAAGTTGTACAGCACTCTTGTGGAGGCTAATCTCGAAGCTTATGGCTTTTATCCGTCAGGAGATCATGCAAAGAAGTTTATTTTGGAAAGTCTCTTTTGCGGTGATGTAGCCTTAGCACATGTCAAATTGTACACCTCATTGTTTTGCTACAAAAGTCTGAGGACGTTGATTGCATGCAAGGACTATAGGCCTACGCATTAGAGATACACTGTTACACACAGATGTGTTTGATCATAAATTAGACATGACATGATATGGTGTATTGACAAAACGCAGCTCCTATTCTAAATAGTGTCATGGCGTCTTTGAAGTAAAATTGAACTTTTTATAAATGTACTTCGTATACAGTTGTAGCTGCTCCAAATTCGGATCACATGTTTTAAAGTTATGAGCTTTTCCACCAAGCATATATATATATGTATATGTATATAAATATATATATGCTAGACTTCAGAGTCTTACCCCACAGATATTCTTGGCTTCACTGCAAACCTGGCCTTGTCGTGTGAGGTGTGGAGGATTTAACAGACGATCTGAGATTTTTTTTTTTTTGCTGAAACAAAACACTTCAGTTTCACTGATTAAGAAAGCGATCGCCAGAACAGACAGCCAGGCCAGATCTCCTTGAAAGACACTCGCATGCATAGCTGTCATTGTCAGCCAGTTTCATCGCTCCTTTCTCATTAATAACAACTGCTTGCTAAAAGGCACTCCACCAAAAATGGTAATCCGGGTTTAAAACGAGAGGGGCCAACGCCTTAAAGAGCTGGCGACCTGTCTGCTGACCCACGACCTGCTGAGGTGAAGGCTCGGCCGGCGACAGGGCTGAGCCAGGCTCCCCTAGCCGGTCATTCAAAAGAAAGGCCATGTTGTTGTGTTAATTATTTACATTCCCCCAAACCCTTGCGCCCTTACAGGTAGTCAATGGACCTGTAGAGCCGTTTCGAATGGCTCACCTTTTTACCATAACACTGAAAGAATAGCCTCACAAGGTCTCCGCTCTCAATGGGATTAAAATAACAGTTTGGGAATGAAAAAAAAAAATCAAGGATGGCAACAAAGTGTGTGACAGGGCTGTATTTGCATAGGCGTGCTATTTTCACATAAACCTATAAAATAAACCAATAAGACACCGGCTTGTACACTACCGAGTCAGCACACTTTTTCTAGAAAAAAAAAGTTTTTTTACACATCCCAACAAATGCATGTGCTTCTTTAAAAATAAATATATTTAATTGGTTAAAATAGCATTTCTGTATAGTCTGCGGTGCTGTTCAAAAACAAGACTACTATAAAACCGTCCCAGGTGCATGCAGGTCCCCATGCATGACTATACACTCCCTTTAACAAACACATACACACACCTCACTGAACAGTAGAAATAATAAGCATGTGTAGCGTCTTGCTGCTTCAGTTTTTACCTGTGCGCTGTCCATTGGTGTTGTGTGAGAGCAGATGGGGGGAATCAAACGACTGTTGATATGCTAATGAGGCCCTGTGCCAGTGTTATTACAGAGCTGCTCCAGCCCTTCACTTCCACCATTAGAGGGAGACCTCAGAGCGCAAGACAGACAGCAGCCCACAGCTTCAATAAAAGTAGTTTTTCTGAGCGGGGAGCACAATTCACTGAGTGAAAACAAGACTAAGGCGATACCTATACTCAATATCCACCTCAGCAACCCATGAAAATGCTTTGGAAATTAACTGATAACATTAAATATGAAGATTGCGAGGTAAGGGGCACCTCTTTGATTTGTTTAAGGCAAATATTATTATTATTTTTTTTAATCTAGAGATATTATTTTTTTGGGATGTGATATAGTTTTGATCCAAATATGTGGTTCTTTTGACAGCAGTTAGTGTGTACAATTAATTCAACTGCCAGATGAATAGTTTTATTAATTTCATTGCTTCTTCTTTTTTTGTGTCTTTGCATAAAGTCAAATAAGAGGATGATAATAATTATAGTAAACAATGACAATAGAAAAAAAATGTGCCAACAATTATTATCACACAGCGTAATTGTAAAATGTGATTCTTAAATGTATTTATTAGTTTAAAAATATAGTATTTTTTATGGGTTAAATCACATCTAGATTTAATTTTTTTTTCTCGTTAAATACGTATTCAAAAATTAAGTCAACCAGGCCTATTAAATGACACGTGAAAACGATAAAAAAATAAAGCATTTTTAGATTTAATTAAAAAAAGATATTTTTCCTGGACTGTAGATGTAAGCGCCAATAAAGCCTGCTTTATCCACTGCTTAAATTGCATGGACATTTACCCTTCAGTTTTAATATCTCTGCTATTTGAGCTGTTAGATTGTGCGTGTGTGCATTTCTGTGTGCAGTGCATACACTGAGTGACTGTTGTTATGGGCAAGGACAAAGTTTGGCAGTAATTTCGGGGACTTGTTTAGGAGTGGAGAAGCCAGTCGAACGTGTTTTCACCCGCGCCCTGTGAGGACAGGGACGGCCGGGAACAGGAAAACAAAAGCTGGCAACCTCCGTGTTCATGTTGTCGTGATTATTTTAATTTACAAGCAAATGTTTTCCCGCTGGTATCGATACAAAAAAAATGAATTTTGCAATCGAAATTCGGCCACAGCTTGTCGTTTCGTAATTTTAAAAATGCATTTCTAAGCAGGAAGAGGAGTGGAGCTTTTCAAGCCGCGCGTAAAAGTTGGTCAGAGCGCCGGATCCAAGCGGCCCTATCTCAGACTTCTAGTATTTATTTATTTTTTCTCCGGGTCAAAGTTAAAAGTTAGCCGGTGTAACTGTGGATTTAGAGTCGAAGAGGAGACGCCGGATTAATTCGGCGGAGACAGAGGACTGAAAGAGACCCATGGAGGACAGCTCGCTGTCGGAGTCTGAGGTGGAAAACAAAGGGACGAATGGTAGAAATGAGCCGGTCGGAATGCCCACAGCGTCGTCTGCGGGATTTTCACCCAGTTCAGAGGTGCAGACTGTTTCCTTCCATTGCTTCTTCTTCTCCTGTCAGTGGTCCACCTTCTTTCATTCCTATGTCTTTCTTTCACATTTGCGCTTTGGCCCTGGGACCCTTTTAAAATCCCCCCCCCCCCCCCTCTCTCTCTGATTCGTCAGACGAGAGTGAATGTCCCTCTTTTTGTCTCTCTCTCTATCCACTCCCTCCACAGTCTCTCACTCCCTCTTTCTCTCTCTCTCTCTCTCTCTCTCTCCCCATCTCTGATTAGATATACTGATTCCTCCTTTCAATGGACGTCATTTAAGCGCAGACTCCTGCCTTGAGTTGCGTCCTCCGCTTCACGCCCGATTTCCGACCATTCTTCCCTTATTATTAAGTATTCCTGTAATATTAATAGTCATGAATGCGTTCTATTAGGAGTCCAAGAGGGAGACGAAGAAGCGGCTCTTTTGCTAATATGAGCTCAAGCGAGGGGACGGCAGTTCTGTGATAGAAGCCAGGAGAGAAGGGAGGAAAGAGGGTTCACCAAGAGAAACTTTTCGACCCAAATCCGCCAGCACCGCCGAGTATCTGCATTTTTAGACCCAAATGAAGGGCAGCGGGGATCTAACCATTTATTTCTGATGGATTATCGTCCTGCTGCTGTGGCACATATCTGATCGCCGGGCCATCGTGATCTTGCAGGAAAGAAGAGTCTTTTCTGGGGGCTCTTTTTTGTTTTGTTTTGCTGGTTAATTCCTTTGCTCGCCCCTAAAACACTCGAAGTGTTTTTGAACTGAATATTCTTCTCTTGAATCGCACCAAAAATCCTTTCAGATGTTAGTGCACAGTTTTTCCGCGATGGTAAGTTCATGGAGCCGTGAAAAATACTTTTCGTTTTTAACAGATTTTGTTATAATATTTTTTTTTTCGCCATATAAGCTTGCATGATCAAAAACTATTGAAAGCCTTGGTATAATGCCGAAATTATACAAGGCTCGGTTATTTATTTGATAGTTCTACTCTGGAGTTTCGGTGTTTTATTTTATTATTTATCTTTTGTAAAATAAGATCATGATTTCAATTTCTAAAATCTGCGGACAAGGAATCTGTGTAGTGATTAGTTGTCAGTTTCGTTTTTAAATCAATCAGCACAAATCATTTTAATTTACTAAAGATTGCACACTTGGTCTAATTCCTGTCATCCACTCAGGCCATATTTGATAATGCCCCGGCGTATGCCCGCAGAGCATCCTGCACAAAGAGGGAATTAGGTTTAAAAATAGTTGTGCTTTTTGAAAAAATGTACTGAGACTAAAACACTCTTTCCTTTTTGCCCTTTTTCTGCCAGGACCGTCACGATGGCACCAGCAATGGGACAGCCAGGCTACCTCAGCTGGGCGGCGTGGGCCAGAGTCCCTACACTAGCGCCCCTCCGCTCTCCCACACACCGAACTCGGACTTCCAGCCCCCGTACTTTCCCCCGCCTTACCAGCCCATCTACCCGCAGTCTCAGGACCCTTACTCGCACGTCAACGACCCGTACTCCCTCAACTCCCTGCACGCCCAGCCGCAGCCGCAGCACCCTGGCTGGCCGGGCCAGAGGCAGGGTCAGGAAAGCGGCCTGCTGCACCAGCACCGCAGCCTGCCCCACCAGCTGTGCCGGGACTACCGCAGGGAAGTGCTCCTACCGTCCGGCCACGGCATCGACACGGGACTGTCGGACTCTATCCCTGTCCATGGAATACCTCACTCTTTAGAAGACGTTCAGGTGAGGCAGCTTTTACCTGCGCTTCCTTTTTGTTGGCTGACTCTGTTAACATATTAGAAAAAAACATGTTGATGTAATTATTTATTGTAGACACTTTGCTTACGTACATTTTACTTAAAACTAATATTTTCAGTCATAAATAAGGGAAATTGTGTTTAAGATATTTTCATTACTAATTATTCTAGTATTTACAATAACAGTTATATCGTTTTAGTTATTTTTATTTATCTGAATTATTTTACATGTTTTTGTTAAGCAGTCTGCATTCCATAATTAGTATGATATTTGTTTTTAATTTAATTTGTGTGAGCTTTAAGTTAAAATCGATTTTATTATTGCCATTGTTTAATAAATGTCAGATGGATGACACGCATAAAATTAGTCTCTTACGGCCATTTTTACCGTCTGCATAAATTGCATGAAGAATAGGCTTTTAATGTTGCGAATATTATTTTGAATAAGACAGCAAAATTTCTATCCTTAATTCTATTTATGAAAGAAGCCTACATACTTTTTTAAAATGGTGTTAGTTGCCAATACAATTCCGTTCGTTGTGGTTTTGTTTAAATTCATCACTTCAATTGAATTAAATGAGATAGATGGAAAAACAAAGCGTCTGTATTTTCATAAGTTTTTCCCATGTTCACTGACTTTATTAGATTAAAAAAAAAAGAAAAAGATGAAGTTCGCCATTTTTCACCAACAAAACACTATAATGCACTGCATGCACTCCAACAGAAGAATCGAATTTGGTGGATTTGGTTAAGAAGTAGCTACGGTTATTACAGAGGTATGATAAACGAGCGCTAAAATTGCCAATAACTCATTCTTTTTGGGAGTATTCCTCCCAGTTTTGAATCAGAAACAAACACAAATAATCCTCTAATTAGTTCATAGGCCTTTAATAGGCTGCGCTGCCGTAATTACTATCCAATCTAGATTAGAAGTTTCCTTGTGAGTAGAGCCAATCTGAGGGCGGAATTAGGTCAGGATTATGGGGCGACACAGCTTCGTTATTTAAGTCTGAGTTGTGATTTAGTGAAACGCGTCCATCAGTGTAACCCGCTGAAAACACTCGTGGACAATAATAACAGGTATGGGCCTCGAGAGCCTCCATGTTGGGTGATTGTGGCTAATTGTGCCAGGCTTTGTTCGTGCACACAGCATATCCTAGGTTGCATGCAGTCAGACAGGACTGAGGCAGATATTTTCGTGCCTTTGTGCTAAAATTGTCCATTTTTTTGCATTTGTGTCCCAGCCTGTTGAGGATCAAGGAATTCACATTCCCGACCAGACTGTAATTAAAAAAGGTAAGCAATTTCCTCCGAGATATCATGCATGTTTCTGCAAGCTGCACTCACACACACACACACACACACAGAGACACGCACGCACGCACACACACACACACACACACCATTTACCATTCTGCTCGAGAGAACTCGATGCAATGCGGTAATGCCTGACTGATCCTAATACGCAGTAGCCTATTTTTCATTACATGGTTTCCAAGTGCATCAAACTAGCTGCACCTTTTATTCTCGCTGATGGAATTTACTGTCAGCGTTTCAGAGCAGCGGGGAGATGAGTAGAGCTGGTGAGCTTTGTAGGCCCCTGGTATTGATGGTCCAAGATACAGGCCTATAGGCGACCATGGCACTTGAGTGGTGAAAGTCAATAGCTGCAATCACACTGCATGGTCAAATTTAAAATGGAAGTTACCGCTGGTTGGAGCTCAGTCCTGGTGTGTGTCTTGTCTGTCATTTTTGCAGAGGGAATCAAAACTCGCTGACTGATTTTTACGAAGGTTTTTGGATAACACAGCTTTGATTTTTTATTTATTTGCTGTGAAAAAAAATCAGGGTGATGTATTTAATTAGAAATACATGAGAAAGAAGCTTTTTCATGGTCGGGTTTTAGAGCGTTTTGTCAGGTCGAATTAGAACTCAAAAGATAAGATACTGAGCGGTTTTTCTTTCTTTCCTCATCCGTCTTTTTTCTCATTCTTTCTTTTTTGAGTCTGTCTATCTGCGTATCAACATGATAATTGGCTTCTTATATTAGTAATCTCAAGAGTTCGTTTAACTCCTATTGTCTCTATTAGGCTCCCCTGAGCCATTAATGTCACAAGTGATCTATCCAAAGGCGCACAGTCCCCTTTGTCTCCGGTTACTGCACACCAAAACGGTGTAAAGCCCAGTAGTGCTGAGCCGCCCCCCCCTCCACTCAATGTGAAATCACACACGAGCGAGAGTGTATTGCTTGATACCGAGGATAATGTCAAAATAGGTAGATTTTACCAAATCTCGGTTAGTGTGGTTGCTTTATGCAGGCTCGATCCCTGGTGTGGCGAGCGCAAAAATAGGCTGCATGGGCTCCCAGATCCTGGAGATTCTCGCTGGCTGCTGCTGTGATCTGCTCAGTCTATATATCATATATTGAGCTGTGAATTTTAGATGAAGAACAGAGTGGATATATTTTGAATGTTGCACATGTGTAGTTGAGCGAGAGCTGTGCCTAAAAGTCTTGTTATTACTGATACTAAAATACAGACTCATTTATTATTATTATTATTATTATTATTATTATTATTATTATTATTATTATTATTACAGTAACATAGAGCTCTATTAGTGGCGTTTCTTTGCATGTCCTTGTTGCTGAAAGTGTTCACATGTGGTGCTAAACTCTAAATCCGGGGCCTAAATCCCCCTTTCTCATTTAGTTAAGGCTCTGCATTGCATGAAATTCACTGAGCACGGTCTCTCCCTGTCTCTCTCCCTCTTTCCCTCGATCCCACCATTCCTCTCTCCCTCGGCCCCCCCGCTTTCTCTCTCCCCTTGCTAGGTCCAGTGTCTTTATCCAAGAACAACAACATCTCCGCCATCCCCGTAAATAAGGACGGTCTTTTCGGTGGGGTGGTAAACCCCAACGAGGTGTTCTGCTCAGTTCCGGGTCGCCTGTCCCTCCTCAGCTCCACATCAAAGTACAAGGTCACGGTGGCGGAGGTGCAGAGACGCCTCTCGCCGCCCGAGTGCCTCAACGCCTCTCTGCTGGGCGGGGTGCTGAGGAGGTGAGTCTAACCGGAAGGCTGCAAAAATCTCGCTATGTAGCCTACCTGTGTGTGTATGTTTGTGTCTATGTGCGTGCTCATGAACTCTCTCACTCTTCCCTGTGTGCGTGCATTTCTCTCCCTCTCTCTTTCTCTCTCTCTCTCTCTTTCTGCTCTGTACCAAGAATAATTAAAATCGACCAACCATGACACCTAGCTCCTGCATTTAAAGCAGGAGGGGTCTGTTAAATTCCATATTAACTTCCCCAGCGCACTGGATCTCTATCTCTCTCTCTCTCTCTCTCTCTCTCTTACTCACTCTCTCACTCTCTCGCTCTCTCTATCTATCTCCCTCAAATTAATGTAGGCCTAGTCTGTTTCAACCCCAGCTCTATAGGCCCAGTGAAGGCATTACACATGAAAACATTGGTCTCCAGTGAACTGTCTACTGAAGTGCTGCAGACACGCAGCCAGTAATAGTACTGCCTATTAAGTAGGGCTTTATTTATTCATTTTGTACAGTATTTGTCTGCTGGAGAAAAGGGTGTGCTCCTTAATATCATTTATAGCTTGTATTTGGGATGTAATGGAGGGTAGAACCAGACAAATCCAGTCCATACACCGTTTTATCACTAAAAAAAAAAAAAAGCTGAACCACATTATACTGGCTGACACGTTTACATGAGTTTGCATTAAGGAAAGTATTATTAAAATCTTTGCACAATCGTTATAAATGTTTGCCAACGTGTAAGTGACTTTTCTGCACCAGGATACTATATTTGTTTCTAATATTTCATTTTCTGCTTTGTTTTGTCGCCACAGGGCCAAATCCAAGAACGGAGGAAGATCCTTAAGGGAGAAGCTGGATAAAATCGGCTTGAATCTACCTGCGGGCAGACGCAAGGCAGCCAACGTCACCTTGCTGACGTCACTAGTCGAAGGTAAGTCGGGTGCCGTAAATCACGTTCCCACTCTTGTTGCTCCCGCGATATCAGGTGCTTGCAAACTGGGAGTTTTTTTTTCTGTCTCTCCCTCTCCCTCTCTTTCTTTCTCTGTATTGAAAATCAGCATATGCGCTCATCCGTGTAATGTGGACCGACTTTGCCTCGCAAGTAATAAAGCATGAAGGATGTGTGTGTGTGCGTGTGTGTGTGAGAGAGAGAGAAACAGAGAGGGAAAGAGAGAGAAAGAGAGAGAGAGAGAGAGAGAGGGGGGGGGGGGGAGATAGAGTGAGAACGGTGCTGGTAATTCTAGTGGCTTTGCAGCATTCGCTTTCAGGAGCACACTTGCAGGTCCACGGCTGGCCTAGTTTAAACACTGGATGAATTTGTGTTGAAGTCCAGTTAATTATTGAGTGTTGCTTGTTTATTGGGCACCGCTGAGCTGTTTCACCTCGTGGATGAGAAGTCGATTGATTTATTAACCCTGCATTGTTTCAAACAATAATAAAGGCCTGGATATTGCAGCGCAGGGCTGATTCTTAATGGTTACTCTCTTCTTCTGTTTAGAGCCTCCCATGCTTTGGTTTTTCAGTGAAGATTTTTTGTTGCATTTAAAAGGCATGGCGCTGACCTATTAGGAGCTATATGTTTAAGCCTGATTAGGGATAAATTAGTCAATTATGGTGCACCGAAAAGATGTCTTTTTCGCGGGGAAAAAAATCCATTTTTTGCTCGCAGAGTTGAACCTTATTATTCAGTGCAGTGTTATTTGGTGTGCACTGGGTTTCCAAAGGTGAAAGCTTGCGATGGTTCATTGGTCCTTGTTAATCATTATTGCAGAAAAAAGGGGTCGAATGCAGTGCTCAGTGTGTGCTCCGGAGAAATTCGGTGCTGTATTGCATGAGCGTGGAGAAATGTATGATTTCGGGTAATAAAGGGGTGGTGGCACGTGGGAGGTGGATGGCCGGTTACACAGTGAAGGGACACAGCGTTTTCTGAAGTGCTGTCATTGTTTATGATCCGCTCCATTTTATGGAAACGAGTTTACTGGACTTGAGCTTTGATGCTAATTGGTGCATGCGTTCTTCCGGAGCAGAGGCTTATGGGCAGGAAGCCCCGCAGTAAAAACTCAACTGCTTCAGGAAATTAAAACCAAATACTTAGGGAAAAAATGTCAACCAACAAGAGAGGCGAGCTCAGGCTCGGATGGAATCAGACATATAATTCTCAACTGTAGTAGGCCTATGTAAAGAGAGGGTAGGCTATAGCCCTTTAAAATTGCTTTCCCATGCCTGTGTGATCTGCTGGACTTTCAATAATGTGCAGGCATTGGTAATCAATGACATGGTGTTAAGCATGACGTTCCTTCTATATTTCATATCCACTTATTGTTTCTCCTCCATATTTAAGCGTTCTCACGGTATGAGCAGAGGGCTTGACGTGCACTGACAGCTTCACGGGGTTGTTTTATTATGACTCCTAAGCTTTTATTGTTGTTATCATCATCATTAGTGTTGTTGGAAAGGCACAGGTGCCTTAACCCTGCTGTCTGAGTGCATAAACAGAGTGGACGCTCTGTTCACATCAGATTAATCATGTGTTAGTCCACGCAGGGAGTGTGAACTGCTCTGACTTGGATGCTGGATGGAACCATATTTAATAAGCAAACACGTTCATCCTCATGTTTTTTTTTCTTCCTTTTTCTTTCTCAGGCGAAGCGGTACATCTTGCCAGGGATTTTGGTTATGTATGCGAGACCGAGTTTCCAGCCAAGGCAGTAGCTGAATATGTAAACCGTCAGCATTCCGACCCAAACGAACAAGTCCAAAGAAAAAACATGCTATTGGCCACGAAGTAAGTGCTATTATCACATTTCAGTGTGTCACACCGGATGCATCCCCGTCAGTGCCCCTGTGTGTGTGTGTATGTGTATGTGTACTTGTGTGTGTACATTTGACAGTTCACACACACACACACACACACACACACACACACACACACACCACATACACACACACGCACTTTAAATGCAGTTTTCACACTTTTTTACCAGTCTGACATTTTTCTTGTTTCTCGAACAAATAAAAAAAATTAGGCCACTTTGTATCATTTAAAAACTTGTCATTTTCGTTAATAAACAGTCCACTAATGCTATTAGCTAGACTTGTATTAATTAATACTTTTTAAAAAAAAAACATACACTTTTTAATGTCACCTAACATCTCTGAGAATCACGATCTGGCTTTCTAATCCTTACTTCTTAGTTTTTCCATAAAAAAATGTGATTTGATAAAACGTGTTGAATTATAACCATAATTAAAATAGCTACAGTTAGCCTGAATGTGCTGCTGCAAAAATTGTTACCCCAGCCTTTTTTTTCGTAATCATGCAGACGCAGTGTTGATTTGTTGTGATCCTTGTGATTTCAGTGACACTGACACATGGCTGGTTCTCATCCAGCGCTGCCATTAGTGTTGGTTATTTTTAGTATACGTTAACTGAAACATAGGCATTCTTTTAAAAGGCATAGAGGCGCAGAAACCTGCATTTAATATTGATGATGACCGCTATAATCAAACAGCTGTCAGCTATAACCGTTTATTACAGGCTTTTTAAGTCTAAGTAAAACGCCTGTACCATGAAATGAACAGTAAGTCCGTGTTAACTCAATTTATAACGGCAGAACTTTTTTTTTACGTTATAAAATATTTTGCATAAATGAACGGCATGTAGCTAACTTACAAGAGCCTAGTCTTTACACACGAATTTATGTTTTTATTTTATTGTTATATGGTTGTTTTTTCCTATTAAATAATAACCGACTTAAGAAAAAAAAAAAAAAAAAAAAAAAAAAAAAAGCTTTACAAGGACAAGTCATTTGGAGTCTTGTTTTCTATTAAAATTAAATGTTTTATTACAAGTAAAATGTTCTGCCACTGAGCTCAGAGATGAACTCCTACCTGTTTGTAGCTGCAGGACATTTTCTTTAGTCAAGTATTAATTTGTGAAAACAAAGTAATCCACTTATAATAGGCTAGTTACGAAGCTAATCGAAACAAGTTGATTTGCAGAGAGAGAGACAGGAGAACGTGTCTCACCCTGGCGGCTGGTCATTTTTCAGTTACTTTAAGAAAATTTAAAATTAACAACTCAGGCCCCTGCAGGGATTTCAGCTTTTAAAATAGCTATTTTTTTGCAGTGTGCCCAGTTTGATTTATTTTTATCAGGACATTAAAATACACGCAGGGATTTTGGATGTCATGGCTTGGTGATTAAAATATATATCCGACTCTCTCTGTTTTAGGCAAGTCTGCAAAGAGTTCACAGACCTGCTGTCCCAGGACCGCTCGCCGCTGGGAAACTCACGGCCGCAGCCCATTCTTGAACCGGGAATCCAGAGCTGTTTGACCCACTTCAGTCTAATCTCGCACGGTTTCGGGACCCCGGCGCTGTGCGCGGCCGTCACGGCCCTGCAGAACTATCTGACCGAGGCTATCAAAGCCATGGACAAAATGTACCTCAACAACAACCCCAACAGTCACTCAGATAACGGCACTAAAGGCGGAGACAAAGACGAGAAGCACAGAAAGTGATGTTTCCATCCCATCTTCACCGAGGGCCAAACCCTAGGGCCCTTCTTCTTCACCGACCCACACCCCTCCGCCTCGCCCCGGCCCCCCCACCCATCCAATATAAATATTATAAATACCTTATAAATACTATTGATAAAGTTAAACGTGCCACTTCCTGATCTTGCGCGGTTTTACATGTTTTGTTTTCACATCCCACTTTGGATTCACTGGGAAACGACGACGCAAGAATCTTCTTCTTCTTCTTCCAACACCTGACCCAAACGAAATGTTATTTAAAAAAAAAAGAAAAGAAAAAAAGGCTGCATAGGAACAGCTCCAGGGCGAGGAAAAGGTGTATTGCCTCGGCCAGAGGACTTTTTATGTACTCCCCTTATTTTTTATGAGCTGCAGCGAATGGACTGATATCCAGCGACCCCTCTATATCTGAATTTAACGATTGTGACAAAAACGAAGCTAAAAGAGGACGAATTCTTATCAGTATTGTGAATAATAAACTTGAAAAACAAAGAGAAATTCCACAGAGCTCCATGTCATGACTTCAGTTGTAGACTCTCTCACTCTCTCTCCAAGCGACCAACTTGAACTTTTTGAATTTCAACACGATTCACGGTTATATAAGGGAATCAGTGTTCATGTATGTATATATTTATTTATGTGTAATTTAATGGGAATTGTAAATATGGTGCGTCTGTTGAAACTTCTTTTTTTATTTATCTGGTGCCTCCTGTTTTAGTGGGTTTGAATATTCGGTTAGTTCTTCATGTGATTTTATGGTTCTTAGAAAACAGAAGTTTGGGGTATTTTTATTTCTCTGGGATATTTCAATTCAGCCCTCTTGTAGCATGTTGAGGCGACATTGAAGCAAGTGAACAAATTTAATAGAAATAAACTTCCATTTCTCTCTCTCTATATCATCCTTATTCAGTTTTTTTTTTAAATTGAGACAGAGCATAAGTGAGACCCTGAGGAGAACGTTTTTTTTGTGTTTCTATTTTCGTTTTTATACAAGCTTTTATGTGTTGTGCCAATCAGAATACGTTTCACCTCTTGTTCTCTCCTTGAAGCACCATAAAAGCAATAAATGGAATATTGTCTTTTTTTAAATGTTGGAAGACATTCAAAAAACATTTTTTGGGACCACCTGATATCTTGTTATGTCCGATAATGTCCAAAATTGGAGGCGGTTTTAGCTGTATTGTATAGACATGTGCTGGCAATAGTTCCCATGCCTGTCAATGTATTATAGTCCTTTGTTGCCCAGAAAAAAAATAAATATTTGATACGCTTCATCTCGATTTTTATTCAGATCTTTTAATTTTTTATTCACTGCTTGATACGTCCGGGTGTTTTTTTTTCTTTCTGTTATTTTTTGGTCTTAGTATTTTTTTTTCCCATTCTGAACGGCTACAGTAATTGAGTTTAAGTCTCCCCTGACGATTGCTCCTTGCAATAAGCAGCTGAACTCATTGTTTCCCTCAAGTATAATAAAAAAAATCTTACTTTAAACTCCCTAGTTCAGAGCATAGGATCTTATGCAGGCCAAATGGCTCACAACAATGGATATATTCGCGTTTGAAGTGTGCAGCGCCACCCCTCCAGCTAAAACCCTCTGAGATGTATATAGGCCTGGTGTGCAATGTTTGGTTGTTAAAGGCTATATTTGGCTCTCCAGCGTTTATTCTGTGCTGGAGCCTCATTCAAAGACATGCATCAAATATTTGTTATGTTGTTTCCCTCTCCGTGTAATCAATGAACAATCTGCGCTCAGTGTGCTGGCTTTTAATGTATATTTCGTGATATAATCATGATACTTTCATAACGAATCTCGTGCCTTGGCTGGTATTTAGTCTGACTTCGTTGTGTTTGGCTGAGTGAATCTATAAATGTGGCTATCACATTGGCAATAATAGCAAATCTGATGCTGGCCTTTGCTTTATTTTGCGTGCAGAGCTGCAGTGAACAGGCCGTTGCATAACATTTGAGTTTGATTGTATATTGATGGCGTGGCACCTATAGCTGGAAATCAATCTCGTCTGGAGCATGAATCAGTCTGGTGATATATGCATCTTGGTATTGTTTCTTGCTTTCCCTATTTCACCGTCTGGTAGCCATGCAGTTTAAAATATTGTAACACTGGGAGAGCACCGTGCGACACCCCCCCCACCCCCCACCCCCCCATTTCTTTTCCTTCTCTCCAATCTCCTCTGCAGCCGTATTTATTATCTGCATGGTTTTCGGGCCCTGGTTTAATTCTGAGGCAGTTGTTTTGCAGGAGGTGAATGAAGCCTAACTGTACATGTCCTTGGCATAATTGCGATGCACAGTGCTGGAGCAGGTGAAGCGAGGCATTGTCTGTCAGGCCCTGTTTTTGTTGGCTCAGTCTTCAGATTGTGTGTGGGATCCTGTCCTCAGGCACAATAGCTCACTCATAAAGGGGAGAGACTACCCGGCTGCTCCTGCTATGGTGGATGTGAGGGGGGGAAAAAAGCATAAATAGTCACTTTAAGGGAAAACAATCGTATTAAAACAGCATTCATTGGCATTAGCGAAAAAGGAAGACCCTCACGTGTGTCATTAATGCTAATTTTATTTAATAAATTTATCGGGGTTTGGTTGAATGAAAACAGGTTTTTGAGGGTGAAACGAACGCATTAGAAATAGTGGTATCTGTCACAATGGTGGATATTTGGGCGTATTATTAGTGAGTCTATGAGATGAGGAGGATCGCAAGGCCTGTAATTGTGTCTTTCTGTGTAATGGAATTGGAGTGTTAAAGAAACTCCAAATCCCATTGTCTGTCGTTTGTTTACACTGATACCAGCCTATAATTTGCATACCTTTTTAATACAAAATTGTAATTTTAAGCTAATTTGATTTTAAACAGGTAGAGCTAGTTTCTCGTAATGCCTCACAGCCAAAGTAATTTGCAACAAAAAAAAAAAAAAAAAAAAAAAAAGCAGGTCTGAAATTTGAAAAGCTAGTCAGCAATACCCAGATGAATTTGGCTATAATTCAATCCATAACTGCTGCTGCTTGTCTCAACTAATGCAATTACAGCTGATTCCCGCATAGTAATTAATAAGTGTGAGGCCTGTTGTTGTCAAATATTTCTGGAGAATATGCAAAACAAAATACACCAGGAGTTTTAGGAGTTTAAGTGATACATTTTGTGTGATTAAGTTTCCTCTGCAGGCAGATATTGATGCTTAAGGATGAGGCTCTCTCTGTGTGTGTGGAGTGTGTGGAGTGTGTGGAGTGTTTCTATACAGGCTATCTATTTATTTCATACAGCATTTGTCTGCTGGTGAGGTTCAGTGGGCTGGTGCTCTGTTGATATTTATAGTTTGTAGCAGAGTAATGAAGGACAAACACAGACAGTCTCAGTGAAACCTGCTCTGTGGATGGAGTGTGTGCTCTCTTTAGTCAGACACAACTTTAAATCAGAAGCTGCAGCACTGAATCCAATTCAAAGAAATGCATGGAAATGCAAAAACCAGTGTTTTCTTTAGTAGATTAATTTTTTGTGTGTTAGTAATGCAAAAATATTTTTTTTTAAAATGCAACTCGCCCTGTATTGATCTCTGTCTGTCGGGCATATAACGCAACTTTTCACACAACCAGCTGCACATCACCGCAATGCCCATCAGTCCTGTGCAAATGTGTCCCATCCGTCTTTATGCGCTAGCAGCCATGTTTGCGGTCAGAAGGTATTTAGTTAATGCTGCTGAGATCATGCTTGGTGAGAGGAGTGTCTGCATGGCCTAATTACCCCGTAGCACCATCACTACAACAGTCTGCACTGTAATGCTTGCAGGCAATGCTTTGGAGCTGCTTGCCTGCATGGGAAGATATAGGGCAACAAGCCTACAAGGCCCAGATTTGTTCACTGTACAAATGTTACATTGGTTTGATTTGAATTTGACTTAAGCTGTCCTCCTGACATTTAAACAGAAGGATCTGGCGGAGATTGAAGAGATTGTTTAAAGATAATCAGTTACTGCGCAGCGCTTTAGAGAAAAAAATGTCCTCCTTTGCAAAGGAATAGTATCCACACAGAGCTGGGAAGTTTTTCCTTGATGAATAATGGTTTGATAAAAGCTTATGATGAACTAAAGATATTGAAGTTCCAGTGAGACAGACAGAGTTTTAAATGATAGAGGACAGTTGGTTCTTTACGGATATAATTTCTGCAAACACAGCGCTGACAATTAAAGCTTCTAGTATCAAATGGTTTACAAACGGTGCATTTTAAGCTGCTTACTAACAAGCGATTACGACAAGACACAGGGTTCCCCAACATGACATTTGATATGGTTATCGATGAAATCGAATTACGTGACTTTAAAGTTTGCAGTGAAGCGCAAAATGGCTAATTGTCCTCAACTCTGACATCCGTCATTCGAGGCTTTGGCCCCCCGCCTGTCGCTGACCCCCTGTGGGCCCCTTGCCCATTCCGCGAGCCAAGGCTCAGAAGCCAAGAGAGGTCAATGACTCCTCCAAATCATCAAATCACCCATGATTACTTGAGACATTAGGTAATCGATTAGAAAACATTAAGTGACTTTGAATAAACAAAGAGACTCTATACAGGCACTGAAGCTCGATAATTCCACACACACTCATTAGCAAAAATAAAATGAGAGGTGTTTGTGTGTTTGATTAGTTTTTAGCTGACTTTTGCAAGGAACGCGTGCGCGCACACACCCGCGTCTCTAAGTGTGTGTGTGTGTGTTTGTGTGCATATATATATATACACACACACACAATGTGTGTGTGCAATGAAAGCATGAATGCACTTATCAGGTCTCATTGTAGTCTGCCAGTCACCTATCAAGCATTGCCAATTTCATGGACTCGTGTATCCCTAAATATATGAAAAAAGAGCGGATTGTGTTAATGTTTCCCCACTTGGTTAATGCAGTTTATATTCTAGTTTTAGTCATTCTCTCTCTTTGCCTGTCTCTCTGTGTCTCTGCCTGCATCCTCTGCAGTCAGCCAGGGGGAGAGTGTCGCCCCGGGCCAAACATATGCTTCTTTCCATTGCACTAATCCAAATGCAGCGTGGAGGAATAATTGCTCGAGTGGCCGTGGCTTCGCAGGGGCTTTGTCCCTCACTGGCTCCCGTCAGCCAGGCACACGCCATTTCAATCAACTCTCTCTCTCTCTCTCTCTCCCTCTCTCTCTCCCTCTCTCTCTGTATCAAACCCCAGACCTTTTATCAAACCAGATCCTCACGCTTCATAAGCACACAGTCACATCCTTTTAAAAAGCCTTTTTTTGAAATTCCTCCCTCATGTTTTTGTTGCTGTCAGGTCATCATATTTGGAGCACCATCTTCATTAATATTGACAGTTCACTGTTGGCAGGCTTTACTGGCAAAACGGTTGCATGAGCAATGACTACAAATGAAAATGACTTTTTGGTGACTTTTGTCAACGCCTCAGAATATTTTAGGTATTTTTCACAGATTCTAAGCACCAAACATTATTCAGTCAAGAGGGAAAAATCAACTTGGTCATCCAGCCATAAAGTTAGAGTCGCTTATTTAAGAACTGCTCTGATTTATGCACTGAAAGAGCTGTAATATGTTGTCAGAAAAAGACAAAAATTAAGAAATAATTGAAACAATCTATGGAGTCTCAGAAGTTAATAATAATAATAATAATAATAATAATAATAATAATAATAATAATAATAATAATAATATAGATTCGTAAAAATTAAAAATAAATAACGACTAAATGCTGTTTGAGGTAAATAAATTTTGAGGAATGTTGTTGCAAACAGCCGGTGAACGTTTCCGCCCTTTTTTGCTTAGTTTTGCTGTCTGTCTGTGATTGGATTCATTACAGAAGGGTTACGTGATTCGATAAGGGTACAAGTCTGTGTCCATGTCATTATTTTACAAACACAAGTTTCTATTGCAACCACCAAAACTCCAGAGATGTGCACGTCGGCCTGTGTTGTGTCCTGTACACACAGGCACCCGATGCTTTTACACTCCGATGTCATCCTTTGTCTTATTTTTTTGTGAATCAACGATGAAAAAAAAATCACTCGAGTAAAATATAGCATTTGCTAGGAAATCACATATTTCCACGGATAAGGAATAAGACAGAGAGAGAGAGCAGTGGGGGTGTGAGGGGGAAGCAGCGGAGAGCCGTGGATGTCTGACTGAATTAATAGACATGATAATTTCACACTATTTCATAGTGAGCTATCTGTTCCATCACAGCAAAATAAAAGGGTCACTGCGCAGCTGTGGCAAACCCCAAGCGTTATTATGAAGTTTGATGATAGACCCCCCCTCTTTCTTTTTTTTTCTCTCTCTCTTTTTTTCTTCTCTCTGGTACTTTGCTTCAGGCCAGCAATAGCTCGGGGCCACGCCGGTGCCTCCCCATGATAAAGGACTTATACTCTGTCTGTGCGCAAAGAAAGCCGCAGCAGCTTCTCTCTCTCTCTCCCGAACCTAATCAACTCACTGGCTTGGCCCTTTAACGATTGGTATACACCCCCCGCCTCAATTTCTCTTTCTCCATCCCTCTCTTTTCCCCTTTCTCTTATTCATTCTTTCTCTTTTTCTTTCTGTGAATAACTGCACGTTTTGCTGGTCATTAATTATTTGGCATCACGCCGTAAAACACAACAACAACAACAACAACAACAACAACAATAATAATATTAATAATAATACGAAAAAAAATAAATTGCCTAAATAAATAAATGCTACGAAATTACCACAGATCAAAAAAGAAACAAACATAATCTATTATAATAAACTTTTTATATCTGAAAAATACATTTTTAAAAGTATATTTGATCCACACTATACAAAGGGAAAATAGACAGCTAACCCTAATATGTTTTGATATAAAGTAATTGTGATTTGCTAAACACGCTGTACGTTTAAGTTACTTTAAACTCATCTTAACTTGTTATTCGTTATCAGTTACTCAGACCGTCTTTCACCATATAAAGTTGCTTACTTGTTAACCTCTATGCACTGTGTTGAACATGTACGATTTATCCAGCTGTTCAAAAATTATGCATCATTTATTCACTTTATTTTATTTTGTTTTATTTTATTTTTTTCGGAAGGGGGGGGGTTAATGAGGAGTTGCTCTTCAGACTTTAAAATGTCAGAGAGAAAAAAGAAAATGAAGGAAGACTTTTTTTCATTTGTTAAATTTTTTTGGTCTATTTATTTCCAAAAAGACAAAAAAGAGGGAAAAATAATTAAGAACCGGTAGACATACTCTGGACCTCTTCCCCTGAAGCCTCCAGCTTGATAGGGACCTAAAACTCTAATCCCAGGTGATGGGGCCCATTCTGTCCATATGGGTTTGCTTCTGCCTTCAGGTCAGCCAGTTTTAACTTCATCCAGCAGGAGAACAAAAAAAAAACAAAAAACAAAAAACAAAACACTTATGTTGTGACTACAATATTTATTTTTAGATCTAAAAGAACAGTAGACTGATGTCTGGTGCTAAATTCCCACAAATGTCACTATTTGTTTTTTTGAAATGTTTTCTGTTCTTGGTTCTTGGGTCCTACAAGTAATTATTTTGATATAACGTGGACGTACAGCACCAAAATAAATGTCCACTCTGCTCTAAATTGAGAATAAAAGAAATCCACCTCTAAAAAACCCTTGGCAATTCTTCTATTCTGGTGTGCATGAAGACAAGATATACTGTCCAATCCAGACTGGTGTGCTTTCACATTTTTCACTCACGACCCCTTTTGTTCATCATCATCTTCATCACACCTCAGAGTTAAATACTGAACAACAAACACAATAAATTAGCAATTTTTTTCTTATATTGAATTATTGATTGTCATTTAGTTAATATGGTGTACAGTGAGGAGTGACAGTGAGGGATGGAAAGGGAATTGAAACTGTTGCATGTGACAAAGTTCATGAGCCAGTTTGAGGCCAACAGTTCTGAGGGCACATGATGTATGAAACTTTGAAATTACCAGAAGGTTGTGGAGGCTGCTCTCTGTCTTACTTATTTGATTAGGATCAACAATTATTAGCAGTGAAGCGGGCCTGACCATGACCGAATCATTACCCTAATAAAAATAATGATAAAGCTACTGTGAAACAATGAAACCCTTCAAAGAAAAGTGTAAGTAACTGGAGCATGGACTTTCAGAAGATAGTAAAAGCTCCCTGATATATTGTTCATTCTAAAATTAGAGCTGTATTTCCTACTTCAAGATCTTTCTGCTTTCTTTAAAGAATTACAAACCTTCACTTTTAAGAATTTTGCACATAATAGAGTGGAAAATAACCTGAAAAACTGCAGTTAACCTATTAATTTAAGAAAAATTCTTTGTTAGAAAAAAACCCCAGAAACAAACAAACAAACAAACAATAATCAATGGAATTATTCTTTGATTGTTTAACGGCACCTTAAGGCATGGTTACCCATGTTAAAGTATTTATTGTTTGAGGAAACCTTTTATTAACTTGTAATAAATCAGTTATGTGAAAACTAAATTAGAAAAAAAAACAAGATGCTAAAATAACATGTGACTTTAGGCACAAATATCAGTACTTGTTCTGCTGCTGTACCCTCATGATGATTTAACCATAAAGTATAAAGAAGGTCCGTTCTTTTTAATATACCTCAAACTTGTAAAAAAAATACATGATAACTATTTGGCTACATTTTGGTTCATTATTTTTGGCAATAAGGATTAGAAAATTTATTTTGCCTGAGGTGGATTAAAAAGCTGATTTTCAAGCTAATGTCAACAACAACACTGAATGGAGCTGTGCATTTTTTTAACCCTTTTCTTGCAAAATCAGCATAAACATGGCTGCTCATGACACTTCATTGTATTGGCACTGACAGAATGAATAAGTCATGTGACTTCATGCTATAGGGAACCAGACAAACACTCATAAGCATCTCTGAAGTAAAAAAGGAAATTTTGCACTTAATCATAATTGAATGCTTGTTCGGCCTTGTTTTAGTTACACTAACACTTCATACAAAAATCATAATTGCAGATGACAGTGCACAAGTACAGTAAAGTTTTTCGATCATGTTCAGTAGATCCTGCGAGCAGCTGATAATAATGAAATAACTTTACGATAAACAGCCACATTATTAGCTTAAAGGAGAGTCTTGTATGGTTGAGAGAGTTAGAGAGCTTGCTCTGGCCTCTCAGAGCCTGTGAAGAAATGGTTTTGATCTTACCACAGGCTAAACACTGCCAACAGGACTTGACATTGCAGAACAATTTCCCAATTACCTTTTGACATGCATATTGACACAAACGCGCAAAACTGTAATTTTCTCTCTGAATTTGTTAGCTTGAGGGGCTCACTTTCATGCCAGTGGATTGTCAGATGTGCTGCACTTTCTCCCTCTCTCTCTCTTTCTCTCTCTCTCTCTCTCACACACACACACACTCTTTCTCTCTCTTTCTTTTCCAGTATGCTTCTATGTAAGTGTCCAGGAAAGGATTCCCTCCTGACAGCTGGAAAATGGAAAAGACCATTTTTACAATAAAGGAAAAAAACTGTGAACTTTCATGAGGCTTTGTTCATGAGCAATGCATTTTCTGCCAAAATTATATCCAGTTGAAGTTTGCATTGAAGTTGTCCCGTCTGTTTACTTGTGTATGTATATTTTTGAAAAGATTTCTCACTCATGGTTTATGGTTTTTGGGAGCTTCATGGATGTAAATGTGATGTGATGGTTGGCTTCCACAAATAAGTTTCATCTAATACCACTGAACACTTGTGTGCCAAAAACCTCAACCTTTCCCCATAAACTTTGCAAAGCTCACAAACATGTTGTCTCACCATTATCAATCTCAAGGTTCTGGCCAAACTCAACATGCCAGTTGACACTGAAATGCCATAATCACTGGGATGTTTTCTTGCGTTTGAGATGTCCAGGCAGCAAAGAGAGGAGAGAGGACGATGGTCATGTCATCACGAGCTTGTCATCGCGTTCAGCTTGATTGGCACATGCTAGGCCAGATTACAGGAGCTGGTGTTGATGGAGGGTTACCCTGAGACTCCCAGCCGTCTGCTATCAGGAACCCCCGAAAACTGGGTCAGCTGGGCTTAGATCTGCCACGAGCCCCTTTGCTCCAGTGTGAGTCCCAACACAAGTGCTAGTGGGAAGAGTAGGGAAAAGCCTCAGGCCTGGGATGAAGGCCAAAGCTGAAACCAGTACCTCCACCCTCACAGGGTACTCATTTCCAAACTATTTTTTTTCTAAACATACTTAAAGAAATTGGGTATTTCTATCAACATTAGATGAGATAAGGTTCTTGATAAAAACTTTTTTCACTGATGCAAGGGCTTGACACAGTAGCCCATTTACACAACCTGTTCAAGTTGGAAATTTTGCTCCATTATTCCCCATCATCATTGTGTTTAAGATGGAATGGAATCAATTTTTTTTCCACCTCTAAGCTGCAAGTGTAGGTAGTAACAGAGCCAAAATGACATCCTTATAAAAAGCACATGTCAGCTGGCCAGGACAAGGGTATTTCAATGGCTTGTTATGTGCTTGATCCACCACTGGGGGATTTATAAAGTGGCCTGCAGCATTTAGCAGCTAACTCAAAAAGAAGAAAAAGAACTGAAAGTATTTGCAAATTGAGGAGACAAATCCACCATCGTCAGCAAAAGCACAAAACTTAGTTCACTAGCTACTTTTATTGGTATAGAAAGCAATATTGTTGCAACACCTGTATGTTATGTGACATTAGATTGCAATGCTGTTTTGTCACATTCAGGGGTGGCAACATTTCAGTGATGGTTGCTTCTGTACAGCAGTGCAGTGTAATCTCAGTGTAAAAGTGACTAATGACATTAAGTCTTGACTGTTGCATCTTATGGTTCTTCATGCTTTTACATTTATTTCAAACAAGCTTTGGTTAATTTTTCAATCAACTGTCAGTGTGTTTATTGCCACTTTCTTTCAAAATAAGGCAAATATATCTCTAATTTTGTCTTCAGTCCTTCATTAGAATAAGTTTTTAAGCTGTTTACAGATTGGTAACACTGGATGTAAAGAAAAGATAAGGGCCATATGTACACTGTAACAGAGAATATTCCTTTGCTGTTAAATCACAATGTTCAGAGAACAGAGCGAGTCTGGTAACATGTTGAGCCCTCATGACGACCAGTTCATGACTTGTGTTTATAAAACACACATTCAAAAGAAAAATAAAAAAAAGCATTTTTGACACTAGCGGGTAAACAAATGGGTAAAAATATAGAATAGAGGCGAGTTTGTTTAGATGAGAAATCAAACAACATATATAAAGTTCTCACTGGTCATATTGGGAAACCACATTAATGACTGTGGTGACAGCGGGTGGAGTTTGACATTAAAGTGACACTCAACCGCACATAATTTGAAACAGTTTGACTCCATTGCTGTGGCTCAAGAGTTCAGAAATGTTATTATACAATAATTTGTATTGCTTTGAATAGAGACCAGAATATGACATTTTCTTTACTACAAGGAAAAGTATAGTTAACCAGCAGAGCACTTTGAACCTCTCAGATGCAATCTGCATAGATGAATCCCTCTTATCCTAAAGAAGCTGCAAAGCAGATACAAATGAGGAAATGTAAATGCAGCCTATGTGAACTGACTGTGGGCATCCTCTTTATCTTCCTCTGTGGCCCTCCCTGGTACACACTTTCAAAGTGTGTAACCCAAATGAGCTCCGTCTTCTTTCAGTAGTCACCTAAATTAAAGCAGCCACAACTAAGGGCTGGGGCTGAACGCCAAAGCTTTGCAGTGGCAGCACCGTGTTTAACACAAGTTCCATTAAAAAGAGCCCATTACTACTACTGAAGGAAACGATGCCCGGGGCCTCTCTAAAGTGTTGCGAAAACCTCATTGATAATTAAATGTTGGTTACCCCCGGTATGCATCGCTCCCGCACTTTGCTTACCAATCAAACCTCCGCCCACCACTGCTGCCATTTGCTCTCTCTCCTCAGTGTTTATCAAGGAATCATACAGCCCTCTAATAGGTGCCAATTAGAACCAATGGGGGCTCTGGGGTTAATTATTCCCAACACATTATTTGATTGAGCGTATTTAGAGCAGTACAGTGGTGGGAAAAAAAATGGTGACAGGGGTAGCAGCTGATAACACCTCAGCGTTTGTTGATGTGCACCTGCAGACAGTGACAGACACATGCATGTGCACACACACACGTGCTTCCAAATCCTGTTCCTTAGCAGTTAAAACAACTTTCTTCCTCTTCAAGGACTTTCTTCCTTTTTAATTCAATGCTACGCTTCATGTTGTATGCCTTGTGTAAAACTATGGAAGAATGGAGAAAAAAGGTCTCATGGTTGCACCTCCCTCGCTTGAACACCAATGCCAATTGATTTGTTTAGGATCCTCACATCATAGTATTCAAAGTCCATGTTTTGCATGCTCATAACGGCCAGTGTTGATCTCTCAAGGTAGCGTGAGAATATAGACAACAGGATAAAAGAGGCAACTCGTTAATAATTTGTATTGTTGAATAATCTCACTCACTGCTGAATAATACGAAATGCCCCAAATGTATTGGATTTTTTACTGCCGAAGCAAACAAACAAAAACAAAGCCCAGTGTAAAATCGTTAGGCAGGTTCTTTCAAGTGAACATGAATAGTATCGCCATCAATAATACAATAATATGTGAAGAGGGAGAAACAAATGTGGATTCAAGCAGCTCTCCTTGAACAGTAAACACTGGCAGGAGAAGAAAGTAAAGAAAGAACGAGACCAAAAAAAATAATATACACAATGTGCAGTATAGGTATCTGATTTATGCCGGGCAAATAGATAATAATCATTATGCCCAAATAGTGCCTCTCCTCAGTCACATAGCAAAGAAGCAAAGACATAAAAGTAAGTTGAGAATAAAGCTTTTGACAGGTTGCTAATGGATCGCTGTAGGCCCATCTGTTTCACTGCAAATAGAGAAATGGTGGGGTTTTGATTTGGGTGTTGAAACTGTTACCACTGTCACTGTAAACAATAATTGTCAAACATATTTACCTCGCAATCGCTTTAGCAGATGTTCCGCTTTTTGTTTCAAGCGGCTTTTTTGTGTGTTGTATCTCCCCTCTGCAGACACACCACATGCCCCACCACCACCACCACCACCACTGCTGCCGCACCCCCCACTCTAGAATATTGAGCAGGTATTTGCGAGAGGTGCTCCAGGGCACGGAGTGCGAGGGATTGGGTGGGGTGGTGCAGCAGCGGTGGTGGTGGTGGTGGTGGGGGAGAGGGGAGAAGTGAGAGGGGAGGGTAGAGGGAGGAGAGAAAGGGAGAGAGAGAGAGCGAGTGAGGGAGAGAGAGAGAGAAAGAGAGAAGGAGGGAGGAAGAGATTATCTGGGCCCTTCATCAGTGGTTCAACCCCCCCCACCCCAAACACCTCCTTCTGCTCCTGCCCATCGTGGAGCCCTGAGGGCCCGGGGAGGCGGCCCCGTGCCTCGCAGCCATGCAACCTCTTTATCACTCTAATCTGTTAATTGTAGGCGCTCAATTGGCACATGGTGGCTTTTTATTAGAGCCTCCCAACATTAACTAGACAGAGAATGTAGAAAAGCTGTGGCCCTTGTTTTTTTTTTTTTTTTTTAGTCTCTTTTACTCGTTCTGTCTTCCATTCGAAGCAGAAGTATATACTTAGCATTCCTCATTTTGGAGTTAAGGTGGTCTCACATTCTTTACACTTCACCTTTTAAAATCTGATTTATTGAGAGTAAAAATTATCATATGAAAAAATGGTAAATATTTAAAACAAAAAAAAAACAAAAACAAGAAAAAGACATAAAACAATAACTTATGAACAAAACTTGATGATTCTTGCTCAAAACTTGCACATTGAAACAAAAAATTCATCAGGCCTTTTCCAATTAAGAGGTGCAATGTATCGCTTTTTTGTTTTTACTTCAGCCCCTTGATGTTTTTCCCCTCACAAGGCTCGGCTCTTTAAAAGGAGAATGCATGCAGAGATGACCCTTGCAGGCAAGTGATCAGCAGATCTGATCTCAGGTGTTCCGTTCTCCTCCCTCTGCTCCTCCTGCTTTCTTTGTGCAGCTTGTTACAGTGAGCTGATCCCCTCGTCCGAAGCAGACTCTGAGGGATGGCTGCTGGAAGGCCAGAGGTCTCCCTCCTGCCCCGTCCAGGCTTGTCTGCTGTGACTGCTTTGCACACCCCCCTCCCTCCCTCGCTGCAATTTCTCTGCCTCCTCCTTTGTTTGTCAGACTCTTGGTTTGTACCAAATTGAGACGGCTCAGACGTCCACAGGTCTTTTTGAAAAATAAAAGGGAGTGGGGGATTTACTCGGGCCGTCCAGGTGACACAGACATGAACGCTCTCTCTCACACACACACACACCTTCAATGGTTTCTGTGGCCCAAACAGCTTGTGTTTGTTGTCAAAAGACTGATTAGAAGAAAGACCCCTCTCTGCTGGTGCTCCCGAGCCCTCACAAAGAGGTCAACAGCAGCTATATTCTGATAAATCTGTGTGTTTTTTCCGTGCACACATTATTCTCAATATCAGCATTCCACCAAAAAGGCTTCTGTTAAATGGCTGTGACTAATTTACAATACAGTCAAATTGTGTGCCACAAAAGACGACGGACATTTTTTTATTCAAATTTCTGACTTCTTTCACGTAGATAATGTGAAGGGAACCAAATTACTTGCAAAGAAGTTAAAATTCAAAGGACGATTTGCATGATTTGTGATTTGTGTAACCGCTCAGAAGTTCATTTTCCAGTTTCAAAGGTACACACAGTTTGCCTGACGATTGATGCTTGACAATGTTTGATGTCAGAGTAGCAAAGTGAGAGGCGTTATACTTTTGGCAAAGTTTTACCTCATGAATCTCACGGAGAAATGCAGACCTGCAACTTGGTGACAGAACAATGGAGTGAGCGATTTATGACTGGCTATTAACAACTCCAGCTCTCAGGCCCCCACACTGCAAACAGGTGTTTTACGATGTGGCCTGCAGACGGTTTACTTCCACCAACTTTCGGAGTTTCCATTTCTACTCCTGAGCAAGGGTTAAAAAAAAAAAATTAAACAGCACAGATGGTGACGGCTTCAGATCACATGGTTTGTACTTTCCTTTCCTGGTTGTTTGGTATCATATTTGACTGAGAGTGAGAAAAAAAAAACAGTGAAGAGAACAAACACAGGTCCCTTTGCAGCCAAATGATTTGCCGTGTTATGACTAATCACTGACTAAGGCCTCTTTTTATTGAGCCCACCATAGAAGAAGAAGAATTAATGCCGCAAGAACATCAAAACTGCCATGAAGGGCATAAAAGGCGTTACAGTGCCTCAATTGCGAGAGTACAGTTTGATGTCAGTGTGAGTATGCCTCTCAACATCGTCATCACCCCAGATTTGCCACCAGCAAAGCCACCCGATGTCTTTGACTGCTGTTTTTCTGTTGTGTTAATGATCGTATCTGATTCACCAAGTCACCCATGGTAAGAAAAAAGAAAATTAAAACATCATGATAACTAATTGGATTTGGACAGACAGAGATTCAATTTGTGTAGAGTTTTTAAGTTTTCCCAGGCAGGAGAGACATTTGGTTTCTGGTTCAATGGGATCTTTGTTGATGTTGGGAGACAGTTGATGTTAAGACTAACTTTTAGATGAATACATCTGAGATTGAGCACATGTCAGCCGCGCAACTTGTCTCCAACAACTTTATTAGTATATTTGTTTTGAGTCTATTCACACACAAGCACTTGAGTCTTTTAAATGTGTTTTAATTTGCAAATTTTCAATGCATCTGTGTTTGAATTTCTCAAAGTGGAACGATTTGTGTGTTTGAGCGAGAAAGCTTTTTTTTTTTTAACTCTGAGGAGCCGTAAAGCTTTTTTCTGGATTCTGTGGCTTGGTCACAAGGACCCCATGAGGCAGACAACAGTGGGTATGATACAGAACTAAACACACCATGAATCTGTCTATTTTGGGTCAATATGGCACAGAGTGCAGCTGCAGGAACTTTCAAGGCCCCTAAACTCTCCTCAGTCACATCTGCTCACCCTCTGCACAGTCATGAGTTATTTAAATTAGTTGATTAATACTGACTTCAGGATACAAAGTACATTTATAGTTGAGGCCCTCAGCTTCGTTTGAGTGCAGCAGAGTTGTTTCAAAAGCCAGATTTAAAAGTGTAAAAGCTTTACAAATTTTTGTCCAAGTTTTTAATCAAGATAACCATTTCTGCAAAATTGAGGACAAGATCTGTGGGAAAGGAAATAGGGGATGTGAAGCGTTTCCTGAAGGGATACACTTTCAGGCTACGGCAGAAGACAGGGAGTAACTCTGCCATCCTGCTTGGAGTGAAACTAATCTAATTCACTTTGAGGAATGCAAGTGGGCCAATGCATACAAGGTGTGAGCCGACAGCCTGTAAACAAAACCCTTGAAGGGTTAAATTAAAAACTGACGCGCATAGAATTCACCTTTTGAAAGGCTAAATATAACCTAAAAGTGCTACCACGGCTCCTCAAGCAAATTGCGAGATTGCACTGTAATCTCTGTGTTCTGTAGGTTAAGACAGGTCTTAAGAATACAATGTGCCCTGAAATCTCTAACAAGTCTTGTTGACTGATAGATTTGTTATTAAGCATTCACACTAAGGCAAAGAAGTAAATGAAATAAAGGTTATTTCCTTTCTCTGTGACTTCTGCTTAGAGTTGTAAACAATAAAATGTGCAAACCCTCCTCCTCAAGTTGTGGCTGTGGGATTTTTCTAGTTAATTCCCCTTGGTGAAGGAGAAACAGCACTTCAGCATTACAGTAGGTATTAACTGGGACTTAAATATTGTCTCGATGTGTTTGCGACAGGCTTAAATTAATTGTCTGTGCAGAGAAGCATTAGTTGCCTGTTTCCTATTCTGTTGACAGCTTTGTCATTGGCGGTCAAACTTTGCAGCGGGCTGAACATGCCGGGCTCGAGACCGCACTCCAGTTAAATAGCTTTTATTGGGTGACTTTTCGCCAGGCTGAATGGGGATACATTTTATTCGTAGTGTTTGGGGAGAGCCTGAGGTGTGTACGGCCAACATAAGTGGAAAGGCTTTGCAACTTAAAGGAGCCCTTACCTTCCGGCACTGTTTTATTACAACTACTGTTTACATCTCCCAATACATCCTAAGTATTTCCATTATTAAGTTTGGACAAATCATTTGCCTGGGGTTCAAGGTAGTATGCCATTGAAACATGATCCCACTGTTGATCTTATTACTGCCAAACCAAACAAGCAGAAATCAATTTCAGCAGGAAAGGTAAAGGAAGAAGAAAAAAAGAGGAAATTAGATCAAAACGATCGGGGGTTTGGTTGCAGCTGTGGGTGCAGGAGAGAGGTGGGGCTAGGACGTATATATGCCAAGAGTGTTTGTTCGCTGCCCAAACAAGTTGGCTAATAGTGAGCAGTAATTTTTAAGGCATTAAAATATTGTACCTCTCTAACAGAAGGGCTCACCCCCACCTCCTGCCCCTGGAGGTGAAATCAGACACCTTGGATTACACTTTTTTTTTCATAAACATCACACACTGTGCACAGGTTTTAAAGTCTCACTCCACACTGTGAGAAAGTATGTTCCAGCTGCTTTGTAACTAACGACGCCTCAAGTCTGATTATTTTACAGTTTAAAGGTCTTATACAGCGGTTTTTCATTTCATAGATTGACTTAATAGAGTGTTAATGAAAATAAAGATGCTGTTTCTCCAGATTTTGCATTCTGTACTTATTTGTTGTTGCAAAAAAACTTCCATACCAGTATTCTAAGTCAAGTAAACAAATATTACAGATTTAAACAGCTTTTTGCTCTTGTCTGAAGTGTTTGTGAAGAGGTCTGACTTGAAACTTATAACCTAGTTTTTGGCCTAATTGAAAAATCTGCCCAAAACAGGAAGATTTGGTAAAGTGCAGAAGTGTGTCCCACTGCTGTCCTGGCAGATGCCTGTCCCAGGAGAACTTGCACCCTTGGAGAAAAATGAGTTAGAAAAGGATGTGATAAATTAGCCCTGGGAGAAAATGCAAAGCAGAGGTTCTGGCAGCAGGCCACTTGGAACTCCTATAAAACAGAAACATGCATAGTTTCTCTACTATATTCCTCTCATTTGGGTGGCACTGGAGAGGAGAGGAAAAGCAGGATGACGCGTTAACACTGTTAATACCAGATGAGTGATGTCATGGAAAAGTTAGCCATGTTTTTCAGTTTTCTACTACAACCTCCTCCTCCTCCTCCATCTCCTTGTTTGTCCACGCAGGAGATGACAGCTCACAAATACACCCACTAATTGGATGCTATATATATTTGCGTGCAGAAAATGCATGCACCGCAATGCAAGCAGGCTCAAAAGCAAATCCATACAATGAGCATATACATAAAAACCGTAAAATTTCCATATATTTTATTATTGAAATAAGTTGATCAATGTAACTTTTTAAAGAGTATTAATAGTGCTTGTGGCATCAAAATCTTTATACAATGGCATTTAATACTGTTGTGAATATGATCAGCCCATGATGAACATGAAAAAACAAGTCTATGTGAAAATCCCACCCTAAAATCATTTCCATGCTTATTATACTAAATATTACAAAACAAACTGGGCCATTTGCATTCTGCTCTCACATGGTTGGGCCAGTGGTGCAGAGCCTGTTACTAACATATGGCAGCATATTCCTTAAAGATCATACATATTTCAAATATGTTAATATGGCTCGGAATATATGCAGTGTGAGGTTACAAAACGCACATTAGAAAGCCATGAATTAATCTCATGAAAAATGCAAACCTGTCTAATTATTCTTTGGGACAATCATCAATTTCAAAACAGCTTCTTGCATTCACAAAGAGAGAACAAATAGTCAAGGGGGAAATGCTTTACTTCCCTTCTGCATTAGCATTTTTGTGTTAAGCACTGCAGTGTTTCCAGCACCGGTCAGTCAAGCAGACTGATCAAAACTAAGCAGGATTCCACTGGACTTTCGCCCTCTTACATCATGTAGCAGAGACAGTAATGAGTGAAGAAGCTCTTTCTCTCAAATCCATGGGAATGTAGAGGGGCCCTTAATGTTAACACACAGTTGATTTTCCAGCTTTGCTGCTTTAAATAGCTTTGTGAGAGGGGCAAGGATCACTAGCATGTTCCTGAACATGTACAAACACACAGACACACACACAAAAACACACACACACAGAGAGCATGAGCACCATGGTATGCAGTTGTTGTGTCCCTTTCTGTCTGATTTGCATGCTGAAAATGCTTGAACACAAAAATGAAGACATGAAACAGGTGACACGGCAATGAAAAACAAATTCAGAACACATAAACAAGTTACATTCTGCACAGCGCTAATGACTCAAACGCTGTTCCAAGGATAAACCTCACACTATTCAGAAGTGCTGTTGAAATAAATTGTGTCAATCAAATGGATGTACAGAATAACAATGATCAGTGGCTGTTGCAACACTGATTGCCTGTTATCTTTGCAGAAAGCTAAGGTCTGGCTTTGATTACATACAGTGTTCTATATGTGCTCTGCTGTGCAATTGTCAAGCCAGTCAGCCTGTCTGTTTGAATCTGTCACTCACAGCGGTCACCAAAGATGACAGCATGTCAACATATGCTCCACCACAAAAACAACAACAACAACAACAAAAAATTCTCTTGTGTTAACAACAAACATAATCATAAAAGAGCAAGGTACGCTCAATTTTCCACAACACACAACTTTCAGCCATTTACGCCTAATACTGTTTATTACACCAACAGCTAAATAAAACATAGCGTCGACTTGTCAAGCTAATGTATCTCTCTACACTCAAGTCAAAACATATTTATCTTAAAACTTTAAAGAACAGCTGCATTTCATCAAACAGGAACTTGGCCTTAAAAACAGCGCTCTCACCACTCCTTTACCGCTCACAAATCTAAGAGAAGACAGCATTTCTTTGATGCCAGACAACCCAAACGGCAAACATAATGCTGTCTGCAAAGTGTGAATATTTGTATCTTTTTTTTCTTCCTCTTCTCTTTTTTTATGCCTGCCCTGCTGTCTGCCTGCGTTGTTTTGAAGCGGTGAATAGATTTAAAAGATGTAGGATGACAAGACAAAGAGCCGGGGAATAGCCCCGGGGCGCTTGTGCTTTAAGTCATGCCATTTCCTTGCATGGCAGGCAGCCCTAAATAAGTTACTTATAAGCATTTATTGATGCACAAGTGTGGCATCTGTTCCTAGGCTGCGGTTCTGGATGTAATTAGCTCAGAACCTTACGCACTTCAATCAAGCGACACATTAGGAGATTCAACTCCCCCACTCCCCCTCCCCTTCAATGTTTCTTCCTCATTCCCTCTTTCAATCTCTCTCGCTCGGGTGTTTTACTCATTCACACTGCGCGGAATCCTCCATGCACAGTAATTACTCCACGATAACCTCCATCATCATTATCGTTATCCTCACCAGCATTCAGCCTGCATTGTGGGGATTGCTTAACTGTAAAGCCAGTGAGGTCCTGCTGTAGTGTGGGGACTCGCTTTGATGACATCACCTCCGATAAAAGGACACTAAACAATCAAATAGGCACATGAAATCAGCCGCTGGTTCAGGCGTGAGCTATTTCACAGAGCCAGATTTGAATCGACCCCTGAAATTCTTTTAATAGGGTTTGTTTCAGTGTGTACGGATTGCTTTGTTGACTTGTGTGCGCACACACAGACACACTGCGGTGTGTGTTTGTCTCTGTGTGTCCGTGTGCATGTACTTAGGCACGACGCAAAGAGGAATTAAATTTGATTAATTTCAGACGGATTTTTAAAATATAAACTATTCATTTTGTTACATAGAATACAAGAGAAGGTTTAAACCTAGCCCAGGGGTAGAGCCTTTGTGTTGAGTCTCCTTTGATATTACTGAAGGCTTTTTATTGAGCTCTTGACATGATAGATAAACCATACAGTGGATTGAATGGCCTTCCTCTGCAGCACCCAGTAAATGCCATTTGCCATTAACAATGCTGCAGTGGGGTACATAAACCATTAATATAACCTTTATGACCATGCGGTCTAACTGAGCATGTCTCCTATACGCAGCTCCTTTCCTGATGGACGTGTTAGCTGAGGCCTCCTCTCAATACCACTAAAAGAAGAATTTAATTGCACCAAACAGATGAGATGACAGACATTAGCTTTTTAAAGGCTGTCGTAAAATGGAGACAGGATGAAAAACATAAGAACTGGTACACCTATCTCCTGCAAAGTCAGCCAATAAAAAACATATCTCACCGCAGAGGAAAGAAATGCAGCTTGTTGTTTCTATATGGTCTGACAAGTCCAGCAACCAGTTACAACAAGACTGTGACCTGCTGTATGGGTTTAATTGACGGGATGGGAGGAGCGCCCCTTCCAGGCCAGGGGTGTGGAGAGGGTGGAGAGTGACGGGCAATCAGTCACAAGATGAGTGGGCCCAGTGTGGAGACCTGTGGGGTGCCACAGACTCTTGGCCACTCCAGCAAGGCCTGGCCATTGATCATCATTGGGGGCCTATCGAGGAAGGGATGTGACTAAAGCAGGCATGCGTGGAACAATGGCCCATAGTTTGACCGACGTGCTTAAGCAGCTGGGCGTCAGTGCCTTTAATAGAAGGGGTAGACTCCCTCTGTATGGTCCACAAAGCATTGTCTGTTTCCCCCTTGGACAGAAAAGGTGGTTTTCTGTGAGGGGCCGTACCCACTATCATGTGGTGGCTTTCCTCCCCTCAGCCAGCAGTCTCCATCAGCTGAATGGATTTTGTGGCTGACATGGCCTATATGTTTGTGTGTCGATGAAGGGGGGAAGCTACAAAGAAAGAAAGCAGTCCATTGAGACACATAGCAAGGGGGAAGGGGGAGAACACACACAGCATATCACAAGGGAGCATCTGGTAGGAGGAATGTGTACATGATGTCAAATGATAGTCCAAAGATAGGCCTCCCTTCATAAAAACTTGAGAGGGTGATGAAGGGCAACACTGACAAGAAGAGTCAAGAGGAAGAGAATCTTGTTTTTGTTGTTTCAGAGAGTTTTCTTAACAGGGTCCATTGGTAACGCAGTGCAAGATTGGGGAGGTCTTGCCATCTCGTGACACATGAGTAGGAATGTTTCCATGACCAAGTAAACTGTCTGACTCAAATTGTGCGGTTGGCTGGAGGAACAGACAACACAATAGTTGCTTCCCCTCCCACTCCCTTCAACATCCACACCAAGCATGTCTGTCTGAAAAGATAAAAAAAGTTTTGAAGAGCATGCGTGCTAATTCACCTTGATCCATCCCCCTGAATGCACACTTACTGTCAGTTAGGCCAAGGCATGTTCAGGCACATGGGAGCTATTAGGAAACCTGCAAACACCTGCTATAATGCTCTGTAGAATGAGTACTGCTGTCAAATCATCACCTGTCCATGCACAGGTATCTTGGCAGATAAGACCTCATTTCACGAAGATCTTAGAAGTATAAAAATGTAAAACTATAAAAAATGTGTGTGTTTGTTACTAGACAGCATGATAACCATTGAGAGGTTTTTAGGTTCAAGCCACTAAGCCAGGGAAAATAAGAAGCAATTAAGTATCATTAGATAATTATTACATTACAAAGAGCTATGTCTGGTTTTGCTAATAGTACCGTCTTCTTTATGTCTATCATTTTTAGAGCTTTAAAGCTTGAAACTCTAAATAATAGTCTAGGACAGACCGGTATCCAAGGAATTCCATCAATATTAGATAAATCTGAAAATTAAAATTTATGCCAATTGCCATAACCACGGTCTTGTCAGAAAAAAACATGTTTACATTGCAGTTACGCAAGCCCTGATATGTTCAATTTTTACATGTCTACACATCATATCAACATGTTTACATACATGCATATCAAAATAATGTAGTTCACCTTACATGTAAATGAACTGACTTGGCTTTGAGGAGGAGGGGTGTGGTGTGACACCGAGGCAAGGCTGCTACAAGCAGGCAAGTGTTTGAGACCGCTGAGGCTGAGAGGTTCAACTGACAAAAGTGAGTTATCTAAGCAACAGTTAGGACATTTTTTGTGTTTGAAGCAAGAAAATCAGTTATTTTTAACAAGAGGTTGAGACATTTTTCAGCTGTGGTTGTGGTGACAAAACCAGTATTTTTTATATGAGACACAGGGACATTTTACAGCCATGTTTGTGATGGCAAAACCACTTATTTTAAGCCAAAACATGATATTTTTGCAACCCAGACTGAGTGATTTTTGTGCCACAACTTTAACCACAACATTATCACAACATAAAATTGCAGTATATTAGCCAGAACAAAATGTTTGCTTTGTTCAAATCCATGATTTGCAGAAATGTACGAAGAAAATAACCTGTGGGTTGGATTGCACTGCACAATGTTAACACTAATAACACTTCATTTCATTAGAGAATAAGACAGGCCCATGTTCCCAAACTCTAGCAATAAATGGCTGTGATCCCAGCTTCATACAGGCCAAGTGGAAATAGGGGCTCAAGCAGTCATTTATCAAGCACTTGTCAGATCTTGACCTCTTTACCATTACCACACAGATGTCGACCAGCATTCCGAACACACTCTTCTTCTGTGCATTTGGAATAAGCTGGGACCACCAATCACTTTTAAAGTAGACACAAACAAGTGCGCGCACACACACACATACACACACACACACACACACACACCATATTTGTATGTTGGTGGGGATAGAACCTCAGTAAGGTAGAATAAATGGTGGTTGTGTATAAGTCACAGGGGAGCACTCACCTCAGCTCTGAAACCCCTTGCTGGATGACCTTTCTGCTTCCTTATTCTAGTGTGTCTTTTAGCCCCCCCTTGCTCCCTCTCTCTCTCTCTCCCTCCCTTGGGGTTTGGGAGATCTTCCCAAGGGGGTCCTCCTTCCAGCCACCTGACTATTACCTGTGGACCGAGCTGTCACAGTTAGCTACCTGCACAGGGGAGATACAGCACACACACATTAATACACTTACGTAAACACACTCTGGTGGTGACACCCTGAGGGAGCGTTGTGGCAGGAGGGAATGAGACTACCAGGGGACCCAGCAGCTCTGGGGAAAGAGAGCATGCCATCAGTCAGGAGCTGGCCCTGTACTGACTGTGACACGAGCAAGATAGTTGTACAGGTAGCAAACAAACTTTGTCTATGCTGCATTTGGGACATGCTTTTTAGCAATGAAAAATGAGAATGAGTCAAAGGGATAACTGTAGCAGAAAGGAAAAAGGGGTAAGATGAACAATTTTAAAGCTAAAAAATTAGTTATTATAGTCTGCTATTTATTTGGATAAATCAGTATTTTTTTTAAAGAGGTTGTAACTTAAGTTATGACAATAAATTTACTTTGAAATCCATCAAAAGAATAAAGATTACGTTATGGAGGTTGTTTTTGTATGCAAAAGGCAATGCCATCAAAAACTTTTTTCTTAAGTATTTTGACAGTTTTGGCAAATGAACCTCAGGCAAGTCTTAAAAATATTTGTCCATCCTAACCCCTATCCTAGCTACCATTTTCAGTGCTTCGACATATGGATGCTCTTTCCTCTTTTATCCCAAAATCACGAGTAGCTCAGCAGCTTTTTTCATAATGCTAAGCCTTCTTTCCTGACTGTTTTACTTTTTTCTTTATTTAGTTGAACAAACCTCCACCCCCTTTTTCGACAATGACGTCTCTGCTAGCATCCCTGCAGCTCCTCACCTCCTCAGCCTCCACCCAAAAGATGTGACACAGGGCACATGAGTACTGTAGGGTCATAAGAAAGCCCTAGTGAATCATTGCCTGCTCTGGTTCCAGCAAGGGCTAACTCATTAGCTACGTCAATGATCTGCCCTCCAGACAAAATCTCCTCTATTTTAAATACATCAGAAATTCACCATGCAGCAAGGTTTTTAAATGATAATTGCATTTTTTGGCTTGCTATAACCTCACAAGGCAGTTTTGGCCAAAGTCCTGCTGAGCTACACTTGGCCTGGCAGTGGCAAAGTGGCAGTTGCAGTCTTTTGTCCCAGCTTGTTACGCCCCCGACGTGCTGACTTTTGCTATCAAGGGAAGTCAGACCTCCTAGGGTCACTGTAACTCTGTAACTTTATTAAGCACAATGCCAACCTTATGGAGCACCCAAGACAGGGCAGCAGGGAGGTGAGGTGGACAAAGCAGACCATTGTGGGTGAGGTCGAAAGACTGATGTGGAGGACCACATGCTCCTTTCCCACACTTATCAGTTGGGGCCAGCATCTGAAAATAACAGCTGATGGATAATAACAGCGAGAGACAGCAAGAATTAATAGTTTTGATAAAGAGAGCATTCCACTGTTTTTTGTGTTTTTTATGAATATGTTGTATTATTTTCATTCATCTTTTTTTTCTGTTAAAGCGACCACATGGTTTCATCCTGCCAACTGTCATTATGTTGTAATTATACAAAAAACCTCATGATCATTCAACAATGATCAATTTCAGAAAAAATCCCTTTTTCCTATTTTATAATTCAGAAATAGGCAAATGGCCAGTTACTCGGTGTTAAGTTTGTATTTCTAGGTTTTTTAACCTAACAAGAAGTAGGAAAAAACAGAGAAGTTAAACAGCATCAGAACCCTCCTTAAAAAAAGTGTCAAACAAAGGAACAGGTAATTACAGAAAAATTTTAACAGAATTTTTTTTTAAAAAGGAACTTATCACATAAATTGCAAGACTCATTTGTTATATTTCTTTTACAACAAAGATGTTCTTTATTGTGTTACTGTGTAGCATGTTTCCCACAACACTTTTAATTATACTGCAAACACCACTCTGAAAATACTGTTTACCACATCTTTCTGATCTAGTATCATGTCTCTATGGAGAAATACAAATAAAAACAGCTTATAATTCTGTAAAACAGCTAAATTGATCACAGTGTACTCAATACATACTGTACATTGAGAAATCAGTACTCTGCTGATATCTCTCTTTTTTTAGCATTTGCACAGAATGAACATGTTGTAAGTGAGCAGTGTCTTCTCCCTGAGCTGAAAGGTTGCACTCTGGTGCAAAGCGCTGACCAGCGGGGTCTGTAGACGGCGGAGGAGCAGTGGACGCAGAAAACAATCTTCTGCTTGTTTCTGCTTTACCTCTTCTGACATGGCCTGACCCCTCCATCGATCTCCCCTCTGCACAATGGGCTTCCTCCTGAAGAGCGAACCGTGTTTGTGTGTGCATGTGTGTGTGTGTGTGTGTGTGTGTGTGTGTGTGTGTGTGTGTGTGTCCTCTTTCCTGACAACATAGTTTGTTGAAACCAACATGCCCAGAACTCCTCAGGACAAGTCTCCAAGGTGTGTTCCAGAAAGGCTAATTTTGATAAAATGCTTCTACAGAATGTAAGTTAAACTAACATGCTGATATTGTTTTTATACTGAAACTTTATATTGACAATGATAAACATGTGGCGTCCCTTTATTTTACATATATGCAGATACTTTTCTCAATTCCAGTGATCGGTAGTTATCACTTGAAATGTGTGTGCTTCTTTGCTGTGGTTTTCAGGAACATTCACCCATTTACCAGCAGAGAGAGCAGGTTTGTGTTTATGCTTGTCAACATCAATGGCAAAACGCAAGTTGAATCATCTTACCACACACACACACACACACACACACACACATGCACATGCACATGCACATACTCACACAGGCTTGTGTGAGTGCACACAAACACTGCCCACTCGTCTTATCTTACACTGCTTGTTAGAAGTAAATACAGTACAGTGAGTAAACCAGGACGCCTGCCAAAAACCAGAAAAAATTTCAAATAAAAACAGGCAGGAAATAAAATGGAATCGAGAGAGAGAGAGAGAGAGAGAGAGAGAGAGAGAGAGAGAGAGAGAGAGAGAGGAGAAAGGGATGGAGAGGGAGCTGTTTGGGCCTAGAAACTGACTTGAGATAAAAATAACTAGTCACACGACACAGAGCAGATCTGGGCGCTGTTTCTCTTGCCCCAGGGCTCGGCCTGCCCAGCCACCACTGCGAGAGAAAGAGAGAGAGAGAGGGGAGGGTGGAAGAGAGGAGGGATGAAGAGGTGATGGCAAAGAATGAGAGAGAGTTTGGGGGATGGATGGATGAGGGACTGGAACAGTGAACAGTGGAGAAGGTGGTGGTAAGGGGCAAAAATCTGTAAAGCTCACAGAGGGAGGTAAAAAAGGGGAACATGTACAGGGATGAGCAGAGGGGTGGAGTGTGTTGGGCTGAGGGGGCAGAAAGTAAAAATGATAGAGAAAATGAAGGGTTGTTGAGCACAGAAAAGAGGAAAACAACAAGAAAGAAGAGAGAGGGAATGAAAGAGAAAAGCAAAGTTGTGTTTGATGTATGGACTCTTGCTTACTATTGTAAGCCTGAATATGCTGCAGGCAAAACAAAAATCTTTTGTGATTAATTGGAAAAAAGTGGACCATTACGAGCTGCCTGCACAAAAGCCTATGCATACTGTAACATAAATACTAAATGAGCGCCACACAATGCGATGCAAATAGCTAGCAAAGGAGAGACAAACAAGGTAAGCATTCAAAGCTCTTAATATGTATTCAGCCGAATTAATAAATTATGTATGAACCTTCCTTTCCTCTTTGGGAATTTTGAATTCTTCCGTATTGATAAAACCCTATTACGCTGGTTTCTGTGGGTTGACTTGTGGTTTCTTAAAAACAATGTGGATCAAATTCTGGCTTGTTGAGTCTTATTTTTACTTACCATTACAGACTAAATCTAAAAAAAATCATTTTTCTAATAAAGTAAAGAGTTTGTTACATTTTAAGGGGGTCATTTAAATTTAAAAAAAAATATATACAAAAATCACGCAGCATAAAGATAGTTTGAGGTCGTGACAAATGGTTTTGCAGCCTCTGCAACAAGTTTGTGCTGCCAGTTCAATGGAGAACATCCTCTCTTACATCTCACTCTCGTACATAAGAAAATATCGCTTTCGTAACATGTAATAAGACCTTACTGCCAAACATTCTTGGCTAGTGTATACGTTACATACATTTCTCCTTAGAAGTAGTAGAAAAGATAGTTTCTAGTACCACTGCCAATATAGATCTAAAAACTCCGCCAAATAAAACTAAAACTATCTGCACGGCCAGATACCACTATAGGAATAAGTGGGAAAATATGCTTTTTGATATTTGAAGTCATCCTTTAAATAAGACATAATCCTATCTAAATAAACCTTGTGACATATTCAACATCTCTCACAGAGCAGTTTCTGGCAGATGTCTTTGGGAAAATTTTCTCATGCTTATGTATTGTAAATCTTATGAATCCTGTGTCGTCAACTCTAAGGACATCCCACACATCTAACCCGATGAATAGTTCAAACACCTCCATCACTGAAGGGAATCCTGTGTCCATAGCTAACAAGCAGCTGGAGCAAAACATCTTTCTGTCCCGCCTCTGCAACAACGTAAAACTTTATTTTTCCCCCTGTCAATGTGCAACTGACTGAAAACAGTGTGTTTCCATCCTGGCACCATATGCCCTCCATGCTGCTTAACAACCTCGTCAGTGGAGTCTGCAAAGGACCATAAAAAATAGGCGACCACGGATAACGCCTGATGGCCATTCTTGGCATCAGGAGGGGGGTCCCCTCCTCCTGAAGCAGGGCTAATTAACCTACAGGCTTATCTAATGATACCCCTATCTCTCTCTTTCTCTCTATCTCTCTCTCTGTCAGCCTGGGCCCCCCTTAGACACTTCTCCCTGCACGCTGACATTGTTTTCTATTATTATTCAGGCACTGATGCCTCGGTAAGTAGTAAAAAGCCTGTTGACCATTCGGTAGCCAGTGGAGAAGAGAGCTGAGGCTGCGGATAATTAAAAGTTCCCCAGGTCTCAGACCCTTAGGGGTTAAGAGGATGGGAGGAGCTGGGGTTCGGGGGGCTGAACAGGGGCACTCAGTGGTGCTGACGTAAATGTCACCGGGTAGCTGCAGCAGCACAACAGATCTGACAATTAATCTGCTAAATATGTAAAGCCACAGTAACACACTAATCCCTGATTTTTTCCTAACCAAGAAATGACAATATACTAAACTCTGAAGTTTATTTTATGCATTTTTAGTTCTTATTTATTGAAATGCACAGAGGAAGAATTGAAGAAGTAGCACCAGCAGTGATATCATAGACCAAAATTGCCTGGTATGCAGAAAATTTTGCAGAAAATTTGAGAAAAAAGACAGCAGTGTTGCAGTTAACATCAGGGGTTTTCACGTCAAAGATACCCCTAAACAACAAGAAAAACAAAGAAAACACTTCAGATCTAATGGATTATCAGTTTTACACCTGAAACCCTCTGGTTCATGTCGGCTTTGAGCTAATGTGCGTATCACTTATCTTTTACACACTGATATTGTTAATCTGGCTGTGCCTCTAATATGAAAATTAAATGTTTTTGTTTTGCATCTCAATGCTTCTTTCATTTGAACAATGAGCTGTATTTCTTTGATTTTTGTGTGTTTTTTTGTACTAAAATAATGTGACATAAGAGGGTCTCTTTGTTTTTCATCAAATTAGTTTTATTTATACCATAAATTATGACCAATAAAATGTTTATTTTTCTGATTTTTGAGCAAAACATTTTCAATACATAACTCCACCCAGCCACCCAACAGTGTGAAGAGCATAGTGCAGCAAGACTGTGGCTGCAGAGCCCCTCCTCCCTGATCGATCAGCTGATTAACGCTCATTACTGATTGGCTGTGTGCTGATTGTATCCCATCATCAAGAAATCACCTCTAGCTCCAAGGCCTGTGTGTGTGAGTGTGTTGGTTTGTGTTTGAGTGTGTGTGTTGTGCAAGTGTATATGATGGGGGCTGTCACAGCTCACTCGATTACTGGGAGGTGAGGAGGGGAGTAGAGGGGGAGGGTTTGACCATCACGACGCACACACACGGAAGTGCACACTCTATCCAGGGTCAAAGAGGTGTAAACAGTGGGCCAGAAATCACACTGCATGAGGAAGACTTTTTTTTTTGTTGCAACATTCACCATTTGCCTACTCTTTCCTTCCTCCCTTCTTTTTCTTCCCACCCTCCTTCCCCTCCTCCTTTTTTGGAGGCAGATTCAAGCTGGGTCAAGCAGAAACGCTAGCCCAGTTTCCGCTGCTATGGCCGATAAGGCATTGTACCTTGGCCCAGTAAACAATGGGATGCCATCTGTCCATTAGTCAGAGCACAGCGTGGGGAAAGAGAGGGAGAGAGAGAGAGAGGACCCATTAGTGAGTCCAGTGTGAGGGCAACTTGAATGGGAGAGCTCCTCAGTGAGGGGTCAAGCAAGTTTTTACACGTGGATGACAAAAGATAAGAAACTTTCCATAAAATCTTATGTACTTATTCCACTCATTCTGTTCATTCTGATGAAAAACTAAGAATCAAAATCAATGTTTTATATTGAATTGAATTAGAAAAAATCAACAACCTCAGCATCAGCTTCTATTTCAAAAGCTTCAGCGTGAATTTGTTCATAAAATTTGTCAGTGTCATTCATGAAGAAGAACTCCCTAACATCTCAACCCTGTGGGCCTCTGAGGCATTCTCAGCTAAAGAGGTGAACGCATAAATGCCCTGAGGCGATCCATGTCTGCCTGCAGCCATAATCACAGAATCACCACATCAAAACATCCCCAAAGGCTATATTATATCTGAGACTAACATTCAAATGGAAAAATCAAAGTAAGATCTGCTATAACAACAACACCAGATACATTAAGATAAGCCTCACAGTAGTCTAATGAGAGAAATTACCATCAGTCATGTGACTTTTTTGTCCTTTATGATAGAGACATCACCTGAATGAGGCTGAGATCAAAGGCCTCTGTATGGAAACACTTAACTTAAGTGGGTGGTAGCTTTAAAATAGTACATTTTATACATTTCAGGGCTAATAAAACCCCAAACATACAGTTACAGTTATTGTCCTGTGCAAAAAAAAAATCGGTTATAAACAGGTAAAGGTGTGTTCTATTTTTGCAGAAGTCGTTTCTTTTTGAATGCTTCTTATATTTTCAAGGACAAAACTTGTTTTACAAGGGTTTTACCCCATAATAATATAAGGACTTGTTTAGACCCCGCTCGCTGTTCTATCTGTCATCTGTTTCCCCTTCTCTGTCTCCCTCTGTCTGCACCCATCGTCTGTCTTCCTCTTCTTTTCTATCCACAGATATTTCTGTGTAACTCACAAACACCCAGGGAACTACTAGAAGTGGTAGCTTCAGAGCTTTTCATCACAGTGAAGGAGTAACGGGTACAAATGTCTGCTCTTTAGATGACACCGTGCGGTGCAGTCCTGGCACTCTGGGGACACTGTGAAAGTGCTGCAAAAGGATCTGATCTGAAAACTGTAGTGTGTGACGACGAGACTCCGAGAGAGTGTAAGTGTGTAGATCTGCTTGCGAGTGTGCAAGTACATTCATGCATATGATCGATGTCTTCAAGTATGTTGATGTAACCGTATGTGTCTTGTATGCACATGCACAAACTTGGACATCTGTGCATGTGCATACATGCCACAGTGTGCCTTGGTCTGACTGTGGGGGGGCCACACATGCATCTCAGTTCCATCCCTTAGGCAAAGAAGTCCTTCCAGTGTGTTTTCACTAAACAACCTATTTCTTGCTTAGGTTGTAACTCACCCAAAAAAGGTGTTTTCTGCTGCTAAATTCTGACAGGGTGTAGTACATGCTTGAATCATGGCACACACTGACAAGCCAGCAGTTGTCATTGAGTAAAACTGCTCAGTTGTTAACTCGTATGTAGAGGCGATGGTATGTATAGATGTAGATTACCATATTTTAAAAAAAAGACAAGTTAAACAACTGCATTTCCACCAGCTTCACTTGGCCAGAGGTCCCATAACTCTTAATTTAATTTAACACATAATTCAGTTTAATAAGATAACAGAAGGTTTAAAATTGGTGCAAAAATGATATGGAATGCTTTTTTTTTTAGAAATGACTTAGTGTCTGAAAAGCCAACACACCTGTGTGAACCATATTTTTTTATCTGTCAGTGTGAAGCAGCACAAGTCGTTACTCAAGCAGGTGAGCAGAACTTCAGAGAGAAAGCGATAGTTTGGGGGAGAAATATGTGCTCAGAGTGAGACTGGCACAGACAGACAGACTGACAGAGGAAGAGGGAGAGGCAGAGAGCCTGAGGGAGGATGGGGAAGGAGGGGGGAGGAGGGGGGAGTCGGAGGACTACCTGCTGCGAAACTTCAAAGTCCAAGCTGTCACCTACATTATTTGACCTTTAACCCTCTACAAACCTCTATCATCATATTATTGTTCCTGTACGTTGTATGATGGAGGTACTTTTTGGTTAAAAAAATGTGTTTCTGGGAAAAATGAAATTCTACCTGTGATGAAAACTAGACTAAAGAGAGGACAGTAAGAGGACAGAATTTGAGATCTGAAGGTGTGTCTCACCCTTCTATAGATTGGCATTTCTTTATCTCTTTAAATTTCTTAGTCCGGGCCTCTCTTTTGCTCTATTTTCTCCCTCTAAATCTCCTTCTATCTATCTTCTAGTGGTGGTGGTAAAGAGAAGATGGCTTAAAATGATTAGAGTTAAATAAACGGAGATGGGGCCTCAGGGCCTGGAGGCAGAGCTGATGTGAAATCAGATGCTATCAGTCAGGTGAAGCTAGGCTCACCTGGCTCCGGAACAACAACAACAACAACATGAATAACTGCCATGTACGCTGCTTAATAATCAGGATTTACATACTGTGCATTTCTTCTTTAAACAGGGACCAGGCAACCCGGGAAGTATGAGGAAAAAAAAAAGCAAAGAAGCAGTTCACCCTACTTTCAACATGCAGATACCAGCCTCCTTTTGTCACATTTACCTCAGCATTTACAAAAAATACACTGGCAGTGTTGATCTGATCAAGTTTTCAGCAGACTAATCAGTGCAAGCAACACACGGACTGATTACCATATTTGAAAAAGATCAATCTGCTGCAGAGCTGTATTTATCTCATGCTCGGCCGGCCATAGAGATATTCAGATTTCTGATAACAGCAACAAGAACCTCACAGGTTGACAAGTGGCAGAGTCAATTATGGGTTTAGGTACATTAGAATATAGGAACAACAACCTAAGTGCTCCTGTTTGAACTGCAAACATACACACTTCAAAATACTTCAAAAGCTTTAAAATTTTTTTACAAAACTATGGAAGTTGTTCTGTTTGTGCCTCTGGTTCATAACAGTTTTCATAAGACTGTAATCACTGATGATGTTTGACTTGTGACTGGATTGTCATCTATTTACTCTTTGTGTGTGTGTGTCTTTGTGCATGTAGTGTGTATGTCTGAGGTCATGCCTGGATGGCTATCTATCTTTTTGTGTTACAGCGCCTTAGGGGAGATACTGAAATCTGATAAGCCAAGCAGGAGCCTAAATACCTGACTATTTTAACATCACTGCAAAGAGGACACACCTTGTTGTGTGTGTGTGTGTTAATGTGCAGTGTGTGTGTGTGTGTGTGTGTGTGTGTGTGTGTGCATGCATAAGTGTTAATCTGTATAATTTAATATGTTAGTAGCCAAAATCTGTGCATGCATGTTTTGTGTTGCTTTACTGGCTGTGTGTTCATGCATTTATATGTGTAAAAAAGCATGTGGGAGACTTAACATGATTCTGTCACCCTTTGTTCAATGGGTCATACTTATCAATAACCCTACAACAGCACCTCTGCCACAAAGTGTGTGTGCACAGCATCCCTCTGCAGCTATATGCTGTTTGTAACCAACAGACAGTGACTTTTGTTGCTTTTCCTTTTTGAATTGTAATCCAAATGACGTTTATGACCCTACATGAGCTTGTCTGAGCTTCACCAAGCAGTGCAGGTGAGTCTTATGTAGAACAAAACCAACATGTGGCAGAGGGTTACTGGTTTAAAACCACACTGTAGCAGGTTGCCATATTTAGGTGGCAGTGAATGAGAAATGTAAATTATTCTTCTATCTACCAACTCCCTGCCTTAGTGAACACACTTCCAACTCCAAACTGCTCCAGCAGCTGTTCAGTGGTAGATAGGACTTGACTGGTTATACTGGGCAGCTCTCTGATGGGGATTTGAGTGCAATCTTTCCACAGGCTATTGCTATGAAAGGAATAAAAACAATATTAGTCAGCTTTGCAGCTTATATAAATAAATGTTATTTATTGCTGACATCACAAAGGATACTGATCTTTTATTCCCATAAATAGTTATGCTCGATTTAGTCCGTGTGCACACTTTTTCTGCAGATTTGCAAGATGACACACACTTGTGTAAATTTGGGTGTGTGAGTATGGCGGTGTGTCTGATTGTGTGTCCGGGAAGTATAATCCAAGGCCTTTTGTTTATCCCCTGCTAAGTGTTTAAATCCAGGGGAGCAGGCTCGGGCAGGCTCTTAAGATGGAGACCTTTCTCATTCAATCATCATTGGCTGCTTTGATGTGTGACCCCTGTGTCTCATGCTGGAAGAGGAGAAATTAAAAGCTAGATGAGTTCAGACAGTCTCAATGCATGTCACATATAAGTAGATGCGAATAAAACCACATCCACACACACACACACACACATTCATGCATTTGTTTACTGTGTTTGCTAATGTATACAAATGCATGCTTATTCTGTCAGATGGACACATATGTAAGTAATCTCATGTACACACACACAAACATACACACACACATGGTTCTGTCTGGGATACTCTTGAAAAATAAATAGTGTTCTTATATTTTTAGTCAGATGCTTCACCTGCCTGGGAATCATTTGGGTTGTAGATTGTTTTAAATCAGACTCACAAACATTAGTCAAATGGTGACATGAGACAAAACTTCTGGTTCAAATCACCTTCAGATTATTTAAATGAAACACTCTTGGTTTTAATAAACATTGATGACAAGCAAAACCTGACCTAAGATGTGATTCAATTGCACATTTGAATCTTTGTCAGGAAAAATCAACTCTAACTGCATTTTGCTCTTGTCTTAAGAGCTCTCCCTCTATAATCCAGTCTTACCTGGTTTTCTGACCTCTCTCAGGTCGAAAAGTCAAATGACTTCTGCATGAAAAAAACAGGATTTATCCTCTAAACCCCCTGCAAGACTCGTTCAAAGCTCCAGTCATCAGTTTCTATCCAACAACTAAATACTTCTTTTCTTCTCTAAGACATGTAGATGCAGATTGGGTTTGGAGACATTAACTTAGTGCTGAGGAGGAGGATTTGTGTGTGTGTGTGTGTGTATGTGTGTGTGTGTGTGCGTGTGTTTGGGGGGCACATCTCTACCTCTCTATGTGTTTCTTTTTTCACCACCTGACTGAGGCAGATGGGACCAGGGTATTACTGCGGCACTTGAGCGTGCAATGATGCTGATCCACTCAGAATGTGAACCCGACCTGCACCTTTCACACCCAAAGGCAGCATCCTCCCCTTTTTGAGCCTATCCTATGACACACTCGCATGCTAAAGCTGCGCCATAATCTACCTTGACGCTGTCTTAGACAACGCCGATGTCTAAGAGCGTTTTTGTTTCGAGCCGCCCTCAAACCCCTCTGTCATCAACTTTGTCATCTTTTTTAGTTGACAGCTGAAAAGCACCAAACTAATCACCCAGCCACCCCCACCTAACTCGCTCTGGACTCAGAATCGTGTGCGTGCCAAGTGTTGCCTCTCCTTGCTGTTGCAATGTATCAGCATTACTGAGGATTTAGGGAAGAACTCAGGGATGCCAGTGCACTTGATGTTGTTACGGAAACACATGTGGATGGTCCATGTGGCAAAGAAACACTGTTGACTTTTGTTTACATTTCCGCAGATGCCGTGAGCAGGAATGAGGATGTATTAAAACCACATTGTCGATACATGCGATTGTCTGGCATGAACGGAAGGATATTTTCAATACTGACTCTGTTTGCTTTTTACCCCGCATCTATTTTTTTTTTTTAATGATTCCCATGTCTGGCCCCACATAAAGCACTGGAACTACTTTTCTGTTGAAAACCTTAACTGCACAGTACTATTTAAGGGCATTTAGTGGTTTGTGGCAACTGACTCTAAATTGCAAAAACATTTGCACGGCAATACTCCCTCGCCTCGGAAAGTAGTTTCTAGATCAGGGTTTTATTGTGTTTGTTGATGACTGCCGTCTTTTTATGTGTTTTGCTCCATTGCTTCACTCCCTGTCCATTTTGGAGGAAAAAAAAAAACAAAGGGAGGGGGGAAAAAAACATTCCACTTGTTAATTCGCTGATCTCACCAACAATCGATTGAGATGCGTTTGTCACTGTTACGGCAGATTGAATGGCCCAAAAAAGAACATGGAGGCAGTAAAAGCAAGCTAGTTTAATCTGAAGTTGTGAATGACAATATTGATTTGCCTTTTCTTTTTGACAGGCAGGATAGCAACTGAGAATCAAAGGTAATGGGGACTATAACTGTCACAACATGCTGTTTTTCTTGTCTCTCCTCTGTCTTTCACTCTTTTCCATGTCTGTGTCTTCATCCACTTTTTCTTCTGTCCATAGTGTTATATATATTTTTTGTAGCACATATGTTTTCATTATGAGGACAGAATGTAAATGAAGGTCTGGTAACTATTCAGTGTCCTGTGTCACAATGGTGCTTGTGTATGCATGAGAAAAAGAGAGAGAGGCAGTAATTTTCCTATAAAAATTAAATTATGTTCAAAAACATTTCTATGTATCTGAAATAATAGCATAATAATAGACATGGTGGCATGTAAAATAGCATCTACCAAATGTCAACTGTTGATTTCCTGGCTTTTAGATCTCGTGCAAATGTATCACAATAAGTAATAAATACTAAATGTTACTAAAGTCACGTTAACAGGCATTAACTTTAATGCCAATGCACACAAGTGCTGCAGCAGAGCAGAGCTCTGTGCAGCCTGCACCAGAAGGAATCTCATCTCTGTGAGTGAGAGTGGAGGTATTTGCCTTTAGAGGGCCTTGTGGACACATTAAGGCCTATTTGCATGTCCATAACACCAACAGAGAACCCCATCTCCGCACTTCGGCTCAGTGGAGCCGTAGGTTTAAATATTGCAGGGAAGCAGAGCATTGAAAGCTGCCTGACTCTTTAACAGAACAAGTAATGAGTCCCCACGATAGCTTGTTTTGGATGATTTAAAGCACTGTATTAACTGTTTCTTGAAAGGAATCATTGCCTGTGATGGTGGATTAGCAACTCTTGTGTATTAGGGATGAATCTGAATAAGTTATTCGAATAAGTGAAAATAATGTGATGGAAAAAGACATTTCTTCCACCTAAAGTTGCCACTGTTATTAGAAAAAGAGAGCTCCATGATTGCATCTTCCTTAATCGCTGAATTAATGCACCACCCAGCAAACCATTAATCAAAAATAAACAATTTTCCTGATTCCAGCAGATGTGCCAAGTAAAAGTGTATTTCTTAAGTGTCCCAAAAGAGGCTTTTCAAACTGCTCAAAAGAGAATACACAGTGAAACTATTGATGAAGGATGTGATAAACTGAACAGATTGAGCCAGACAGTCACAGAATCAGCCTAGAGAATCAGTCACTTTTAAAACAAAAACACCCTGTGCAGATCTCCCTGATGGATCACATCACTAAAGAGAAAAGAAAGAAACCACTCAACTACATAGCCTCATTTTTATTGATTGCAGTGCAAAAAAATGACCATATCAACAAAAATATGAGCAAATCACCACGCAAAACATTTTACCTCTGAAATATTCCAAGTGGTCTTGAAGTCACATGCAGAGTAGAACAAAACCTCTTTGGATGTTTGATGTCTCAGAGTCTGGTGGGACCTCAAGGTAAGTGACACAAATCCAAAATACCCATGATACTCTGTGGTTAAGCTAAATATACTGTATATATAGAAATACTCCTACAGGTTTGTTTGAGACAAAAGTCTCAAATTCCTCATTTTAAAAAAATACAAAAAAGTTTAATAAAACAAGAGCAAACTCTGATGTGCTTGATTGATCTCTGTCTCTTGTTTACAGGTAGGCAAAATTATGGCCTTTCTTGACCATTGACTGAGCCCCTCCTCTTGTGCTTTTTTGAAAAAATGTTACCTTTTTTTTTTTTTCCTTTTGTCCTTACCACCACAATTAAGGGCCACGGCTCTGAATAACAAAACAGGGGCCCCTCCTTGCAAGGTAGCCTTAGGTTGTGTTTACACTCCAGGACATCAAAGGCATTGCTGAACTTTTCCAAGCCCCTCCTGCTCAGGTAGTAATCCCAGAGTATAATCTCTTTAAAAACTGTAAAACCCATTAGAGTGACACCATCTAAATCCTCACAGAGAGAGAGAAAAAAAAAGGGAGCTGGGGAGTGAACTTTGCGGGCCTCTAAAATGTGACAGACGCCTATCAAGTGGATTTATAAACGCAGTGAGGAAGAAGAATGATTGCGTGTTTACTCTCAAAATTTCCTGGGCTATCTTTGCAATAATTGACGCGATGGATGGGTGCTTCCTGAGCAAACATGCTATAGGTGGTTTAAACAACATAATGTGTGTTTAGAGAAGAGATGTAATAGTGTTAATTTGGCCTAACTGACTCTAAAACAACAGTCAAGTCAGTAAAACAAACATATCTCCCCAACTGCCCTGCCTTTAGGGGGATTCAAAACATAATTCAAACTCAAATAAATATTGTAAAGTGTTTGCCACTATCCTATGCATTTGGGCTAGAATTAACTGCTCTTGCTACTATAGTTAATCTTATTAGTTAAGTGTTTATCTATGCGAACTTTCCAATAAGCTGTTATTACATTAGTGAATTACATGTGTGTATAGCTCTTGTGCAAAACATTTTCCTGTCAGTTTATGGTATAAAGAGGTTAGCTTTTAGCACACTGCAGCATGGATGCAACACACAGTTACTTCCTTTGTCTTCCTTCTCGCTCACGCCACCCATCCTTCTCTTTCACTCATTTTAGCCTTTTCTCTCTGCCTCTGCTCCTATCTTCCTTTCCCTCTTCTCCCTCCTGCTCACACAACCTTACCTTTACTACCCATTGCACCTTACACACAAATATAGACGCATGCACACACACACACACAGACACTGTCCAATCATCCACTCCACATGCAGCCAGCAACTTTCTAAAAGCCATAAATCCTGCGGTGAAGAAATATTCCATTTCTACGGCCCCTTGCTGTGTACCGTCCCCTGGCCCGGGCTCTGCCATGCCATATCACAATCAATTCCATAAGCTAAACTGGGGTGTAAGGTGCTGTATGAAGGTCAGACAACCTACTTTGACTGCCATCTGAGCGTGAAGCACTTACCCTCCACACCATGTCCAAACTAGCTGCCAAGCGAAACCTTAATATACCACCTTCCAGCACTGTAACTCTCCCTGGGTTCACCCAACACAGGTCTTTGAATGCCAGATACTGAAAGCAGATACATTTATGTATTGATTTTTATTTTGTGTATCATTAAAATTGACCTTTGCGGTGCTGAACTATCCAGCAGAATTTTATTCATCAGGGTGAGAGCGCCTTACACCACAGCACACTAATGAAATGATTTTAGGTGGGTTAGCAGCTGCTTAAGGCGGTGTGACCCACCCCATTTATTCAATCGTAAAGGAAACCCTTGGATACATTATTGCCTTTAGATGAGGAATTAATTTACAAAAGATATTGTTAAATAATTAATGGTTGGAAGAATCATAATTTCTTCCAGGTTTTCAAACATTTGAAGTAGCTGTGGTCAAGAGGCAACAGATCAGAGATGTGCAGTTGTGACCACCTGATTACACCAACTTAAAATCTCATTTTGTCGCCTTAAAACTCTCTTATTCACCTTTTTCCATTCTTGTTCTTTTCCTTTGGACCTTAAATCTCTCCATCCATCTACCTGTCTGCATCTCTTTCTGTATGCAATGGAGAGAAGCACTGTTTACCTCCATGTTCTTGATTAAACCGAGCCACAGAGAAGGAGACGGAGAGCATTTTATTTAATGAGCGTGACGAGCGCAAAGGTGTTCTCGTAAATCATCACATGGTTTACAAACTCAATAAGTAAGGGCTTCCTGCCTCAGCCAAGCAGGCCAGCGTGCACCTAAATTATTAACGAAGCTTGGGGCCCCCAGAGGCACAACTTTGATGATGTTATAAACAGGGGAGAGGACAAGGTGCCTTCTCAGCAAAAGATTACAGGACCTCCCCCCCAAAAAATCCCAGATCCCCATGCACTCGAACCTAATTACCCACATCCAATGGTAAAGAGGGAGAGATAGAGATGGAGGGAAGGAGGAGGAGGGGGTGGGGGGGTGGGGGGGTGGGGGGGCATCTAAATAAACTTGACACATTCCTTCCCTCCATATTGCTCTGTAAACTAACTGAGGCTGAACAGCACACTGGTGCTTAAGCATGCATCTGTGCAGCCCAAGTCAAACTTTCTGCGCTCATATGAGGGATTAAAATTTGCATCTGCATTATTTTTTACACAGATCCATATATTTGTAAATTATGAATATGCTAATGATGAGTGTGTTCATGCAAATTGTAGTGAGGGACTCGAGATGATCGCACCAAGTTCCTCTGCCAGACCCCCTCCTTCCCCCTCACAGGATAAATTTGTCTCTGGGCAATACTCCATTTTTAAATCCAAATTCATCAAGCTTTGATAATAGCTGATGCAGCGTTTCATTGGGTTAGGTTGGGGAAAACGGGGGAAGAGGATGTGGAGGGGGGGGGGCACTGTAGGTGTCGATAGGGAGGGGGAGACTGTCGGTCAGGAAATAAGCTGACCAAGTTGAGGTAATTACATGTGAGATAAGCTGCAGACTTTACTGTAGATGAGAGACAGCAATAGAAATGGGTTCGGAGCATGGGCGCGACGGAGAGAGGGGAGCGTTAAAAGAAACAGATGGAGAAAATACAAATTTGAAACCTTTGTTTTAATTAAAATCAGCATGTTGACGCTCATGCATCCACATTGTGTTTGTTTTTTGTGTACCAGAATGTGACAGAAATAATCTGGTCTGCATCCATTAGTGTCTTGTATCATCCTCCAAAATAAGGCTACTCTCTTTGTAGGTCCAGTTGTACCGTAATGTTAGTAAACTCAAAAGCGAGAGTCAAAGTCTCTGGTGAGAATGAGATAAAGAGGTATGATTTCCCCAGTGCAAATATGCTCCAAATTAAAAACCAAAAAGATGTCCCCAGTGTCTTCGCTCTAAATCTGATAGCAAGTCAAATGAATTTGTCATTGAGCAGATAATAATGTAGTGATTTCAATATGACTGTTGGTTGTAATAATAAGGTCCCACATAGTGCACATGTTTGTGTAAAGATCTGTTTCTGCAGTGTCGGTTAATTAGTCGAGAGGAGCAGTGAAGTGATGAGAAAGAGTGAATAAAAGGTTACAGATGTTGTCAAATATAAAAATAACAGCATTTCCTGGTGAGGGATGGATCCCAAATGTTTGCCCTTTCAAAATTAGATCCTAGTTCTAAATATATTTATCAGGGAAGATCTTACAGGAGATCATTTGGTTGCTTGTTGGGAAATAACCAAAATAAAAAGATGATACAAAGTAAATCACAACACTTAACACATAACAAAAAATGGCTGTTTATGAATGGAAATAAAATAAAGAGTGTAAATTACCCATGAGGTGGCAAATATCAATCGCATTTCACTCTGCTTTTCAGTTTGGAAGTGCTAAATATAAAGACGCATTTGGCACACCCAGAAAAACAGGTTTCTTGTCAGCAAAAATATGCAAATAAAATGCACCACATGTTTTTGATAATGTTAATGACTCATATTTTCACCCCCTCTACCTCCGTCTCTCTCACCGCTTTGTCTCTTCCGCATGTTGTGTTTCATAGGTCTACAAACAAGTTGGCAACAGGTGAAACACAAATGTGTGCATCCAAATAAAATGTACAAACATGAGATTGAAACAGAACTGATCTTTTCTGACTGAAGCCAGAGACTGGGAGCCAGCAAAGGCTCTTTGCTCAAACACCGCTGCCATTTTCCCTCCTTCCTCCTCCATCTGTGGGAGTCTGGGGTGGCAGTTGTCACTCGACATAGAGCCATCTGTGAGGGGGATTCGGCCATGCACCGAGCCTTTCGAAAAAACGCACAGAGCGTGCTTTCATACGTCTCCCGTCACAGTCAAGCAGAAAATTGTGAAAGTCATGTCAAAAACGAGGGAGCTTCCCAACCTCTGGTCTTGAACTGTGGTCCAGCAGGAGGGGCGGCGTTGAGGAGTCGTGGTCATACACGCGGCCCCGATGCTGCAGAGCACTGACGCCCCAAGGGGGTTAGTGGCATACGAAAGTCTCTTTCTTCCCATTCTCCTCTCTCCTTTCTTCTCGAAAATAAGCGTGGCTCCTGCATAAAAGCATTAGATCAGATGACTGTTGTGAAGTAAACATCTCACTTGTACTTTGCATTTCATGCTTTTATACTTTTCTGATTTCCTCTCAGGGTTAAATGCTTTCATCACGATTGGACAATTCTGCTCCGCCTGTGAAATTGTGTTTATGAATTTATTTGTTCACATATGGGGTGCAGGTTTCAACTTTATCTCACTCACAACAATAAAACGTTCCATATTCATCACTAGTGGTTATAATGATGATTTTTAAATGACAGATAATGTGAGTTAATTAGAGAATATTAAGAGGGAACAAAGCAAAGGGGGTTAATTAGTAGAAGGCACTGTTGTATTGCATTAACACTTGTGTTTCTGTTTTCTGGGGTGCATGTTACAAAAGTTATGATTAACCCCAAGAAGTGTGTCCTCAACTCACAATCCTGCAACAATAAGTCATCTGTTGAATTCCAAAATGAGGCTGATGACACAGATGCTAAAGTATGCACTCTGAGAGGGAAGTGATGTCACTCCTGCCTACTAAAACTGTATCTGTTCAAATCAAATTAGATCTATGGCGCCCTGGCACATTCAATTACCCAAAATACCACCAAAGACGCTGCCATGATTTGACATCTGCAAGAACAAATGGAGTGCTAACAAAGTCTCTTAAACTGAGGGCGAGCCGAGCGAGTAGACTTCCTGTCTGAACGGGAGCGGCAGACGGTTTTCTTCATCATTGTCTGGGTCTAAACAAGCGAACATGCCATGGATATGATGACAGCGTTTAAAAAAAAAAAAAAAAAAAAAAACTGAATGAAAAAAATGTCGAGGACATCGTTCAAGTATGTGCACACACTCACAACCACATCCAGACACATGACAGGATACATTTTTCACAACTTTTTTTGTACATAATATCAAAATCAGTACAGTAAATAAAAGCTGAGACACTGAGATTGATTTAATAGAGAAATATCTCCTCTTGTCCTGCTTAACAAATCAACAAAGAGTCAGTGACATCAGACAGAGAAGTTAAACCCCCCCCTTGATCATCTCTATCAGTTGATGCATTGATTAGTTGTTGCCACTATGGCTGACTTGACTCCCCAACAATGACACCGTGTACCTTGGACAGGGTTAGGTGCAGGGTCTCCACAGCCATAATTAGCTTGCCATCCAGGGGAAAGTTAATATTTCTCATGTTGAAGTGAAGCTTATTGGTTTCCTCGACAGGCTTTAATGGATAACCCAATGAGGCCAGCGTGCACCGTACACACACACACACATGCGTGCGGCATCGCACAAATGAAAACACAAACACATACGTCCACTCCCCGGGAGGGCTACAGTCAGACAGACAGTGACACACAAATCTATCCCCATTCCCCACATGACAGACCGGCCGGCTGGCTGAGCAGCAGCCTGATCAATAGTCATCAGTGACCTCGTCCACTTGGCCGTCACTTAAAGCCGAAACTGTAAGACACAAATTCAGCAAAAGACACATTTCTGCACCACTTGAATGCGTGCTGGTGCACAGTACACATAATCATATATGAGATGTGATTTCAGAAATCTAAATGGGGTTGTCGCATACGTGCCTTTTCAGATCTAATGCATAAATCTTAATCAAATGAAATGTGTGTGCTTGTGTGTGTTCGCATGTCAAAAGTATTGCTAAATATGCATTTTTACAGCAAAACTAACAGGGTGTCAAAATACAGTAATCAATTATTTGCTTGGGTCACTGATCAATTGTCACATATGCCAATTAAAATCTAATTATTCATATTTTACAGTTATTGCACGGACAGTTGGGCACACATGCACCTCACCAACTGCTCAGTCAACCAGAGATCACATATGATTTACTTCAGAGTGTGACTGCTTGATTTGTATTGACAATTTTATATATAAAGAACATTTTTGCATCCTTACTTTGAGTACATGTAGCCAGTTTCTTTATTTGTGTTGTCCATAATATTGTCACTTAATACCTGCCTCTGTGGTTACTTAAAAAAACATCAATTAGACCAAATATGTGTTTTACAGATGCTCATTTAGTCAGTTTACACCTCCAATGGTATACCAATTGAAAATTGAAACAATCCATAATGCTGCAGCAATTTCTGTACATGTTATAATTATTTTTTCCAATAAAACCAAGTGAAAATTGCATATCTATGTAAAAGAAATAAAGACATAGTAACAAATTCTGTTCAAATAGAAAAATGTAGATCTTTTAAAAGTAACAGGCAGCAGGGACTCAGGGAGCTAGCGGTGACACCACAACAACAACAAACAAATGTTTGCCGATAAATAAAACATACTCAATCAAAGCATAAATGCTAATGAAAGGAGAACCTGCAATCACAAGAGCTAAACGTGTGAGCTCTGGCACACACAAAGTGTGAGAGAGAGGTGTTAATTGCTGTGCTAATTAGGTCCTGATTGCATTGCTCTTGTTTTGCACTTGCAGGTGATTAAAATTTCAACAGAGCACATTATTTGGCACTGTTAACAGGTGCCGAGCTCAGCACACAACACAAACACAGACACACACACAGTCACAGACACGGAAATACATAAACACATGCGCAGTTGCACACATATCTGCAATCAGGCAGTTGTAAGCATGTACACAACAAGCACACGCACATACACACACACACAAATGGTGCTTTAAAGGGGCATTATTTGTTCTGTTCCTTGTTTCTCTAAGCTGCTAACTCCAAACAGCTAAACATGACGTTATTTATTTGTTATTTTGTGGAAAATCTGACACATGAATTTTAAGTGAAAAAATATTTCCTATAATATATCAAAGACATGAAAGCAGAGAGCATATGCAGGAAATGTTACACATGTTCTCTTTGCAGGCAATTTTACATTTGTAACCAATAATAATGTTGTTGTTGTTCATCTATAGCATTTTGTTCTTCGCAGCTAAATATACAAATTGAATTTGTCCTGAATGCTCATCCCCACTCAGCTGTGGGTCAAACTGTCCTCTTTTATACTTTAAGCAAGTTGCCAGAGCTTTTATGTATTTCTTTTGTGGATTTGACACAGAATGTTATGTATTTATGGCAGATTTAACATGAAAAATAATCAACATGATATACAAATTTTGCCGCATTTGAGAAATGACCATATATGTACAGCATATTACATATGTCTCCTACTGTATATTTAATGCCTAATACAATGAAGTTGGTTAGTAAAATGTTATCCTGTAGCAGAATGATGATGGCAGGAGCTGCTTAAAATTTGTAATATTTTTCTCTGACATGCATCATTAGCATAGTACATAATGATAATTATATATTTCAGTTTATATGGTACTTAGGTGCTACATATTTACATGAAGAATAAAATGTCTGTTGACAATGCATGAACCTGAGGCCTTCAGGGCTCAGAACAATCATGCTAAAAAGGAAAAAAAAAATGCAAACATTCAAACACAATTATATTGTTGAAAAGTATGTTGGGAGACTGGGATCTAGTGTGCACCTTCACCTCAGTGGGTAACAGGAGGTAGCTGAATAACGGCTGGCTTTCTGGCTGGTTGACAAGTCCAGTGAGGAACTGCTGTTGGGACTACCGTTGAAATGACAGCGAGCGGAGAGCGTGTGATGTGCTCTGTTCCAGAACAGTTGAGCGGCTGTCCCCATTGAGACAGAAGTGTGTGTGTGTGCGCGCGCGCGCGCGTGTGTGTGTGTGTGTGTGTGTGTGTGCGTGTCCCTATATTGATGCAGGGCCTGGGAAAATCTGCATCTGTTACTTGAGTGGGATTGCAGGGAGATCTGAGCTGTCACAGTGATGGGCTTGTGTCTCCTTTTTTCTCTGGTGGTGTCATTTTTCTGTTTCTCTCTCTCTCTTTTTTCCTCTCTTTCTCTATCTATCTGTCTGTCTATCTATAAGCAGGTAAACAGACGTAAAGGCAGCAGCGTGAGCAGATGAGACAAGCTGTATAAGCAGACAGACAGATAAATATGACTTAATGAATGACATTCGTTTGTTTTAAAGGGTTTGGCCTAAAGCAGCAACCTTCATCACTGGTGACTGATCAGTTACTCACGCAAGAAACCTACCAGGAGGCACAAATACTCCAACTTCAGAGGCATTTTTTAGTCATCATGTCTGTGTATGTAACGTCCTCCACAACTCAACCTTAAGAATTAACAAATGTCAGTGAGCAACTATAACATGAAATCTCTGTGGCTTATGATGTAGTAATTATTGCTTTTATGAATATTGATTATGATATAAGCCCTTACAATAGACACATGTTTAATTTCTAAACAGGGAGCTGGAGATAAAATTTAATGTAACATGTGGCACTGAGAGTATTTGGCTAAACAGTCCTAACTACTTAATGTAAATGTTTTATTAAGAAATCAATGTAGAGGACACAACATATACATAAAATATATGGAATTTATTTTGTCACACAGCTGTATTATGTAGAGTGTTGTGAAGAGATCTCCTTTCCGAAAAAGAGCAAAACTTGCAAAAAAAAAAAAGTGCAAAATTGCATTCTGCACGTTAATTGCTGAGAAATTTAGCTCTAATTGGATTGTGTTTTCTATTTATTTTCCCATGCCAATAAAGCATCTTCAGGCTGCAAAAACATGATTATTGATGTGAAATTGAACAGTAAAACAGCATGCAAAGAGCCAATGAAAAAACACAAATAAACAGATTAAGAGTTTTACTCCAACATAAGATGTCAAAAGCCACATACACCAAAAGGTTAGAAATTAGGAGCATAATGTCCAGTGCTGTGCACACCTGTCTGTTGTGATGAAATCAAAAAAGTTACATTTTAGGTATGAATATCATCTACATGCATGGACACATATGCTAATGTACTGGATAATTCATACGCATTACAAATACTGAATATTCTGAAATAGACTGAATTTAACAAGTAAAGTCTAAAGTATGAGGTTCCTTAGTCCAAATTTAAAGCCTTATATATTAAACGACGTGCAACTGCTCATCTAAAACTAGCTGCTGTCATAATGTCATAGTCTCATATTCATCCAACCTGATCACTACATCATATGCTTATGGCTGGATGAATCTCTCATCACCAAACCGCTGCCACCACCACCCCCCTGCTTTTTCTACTGTAGTTTTATGCTTCTGTCACTGCTATGACTTACAATTAATGACATACAACAGCAGAACATCACTGGTACTTATGAATTAAGGAAGAACCTTTTATACAGTTTCCAAAATTAGAAGCACCAGTCTCTCTCTTTCTTTCACACACAGACACCCACACTCACACACTCTCTTACATACACACAGACACACACACACACACTCCTAACCAGCTGCTTTGTCTTCCAGAGAGGCCACAGAACTGAATCAGGACACCTGTCATTCTCCCACGACCGAGAGGGGGAAATGAAAAGAGAGATTGCGTGGTTTTTGGTGCTCTTTGGCACCAAATACTGTCGTATTTCATGCCAATAAAGAACCACCTGAACCGAAGTGAAGTTTACATTTATGCATGTGTGCAATTAATACAAATAAGCCTTGTTTTAGGGATGGATTGCCATACTTGTACAGGGACTACAGTGAAAGCATTCATGATACTTATTAAGTGTTTTCCTTAATATGAAAACATTGATTATCTTCCTAAATTCTGTTAAATGAAACTAAACAGCAACTTTCAGTCACCTTAACAACATGATCTGCCAAGACTTTTGCCAAAAATTCAAACAATGATCGCATCTTACACTGAAAAACAAAGTGGCTTTGCACAGTAGGATGGGTATTCTGCTGCTACTTCCCACACATCTTTTAGAAGAAATAATATTATTGGTTTTACACCAGGTAACATGTGGGCAGATAAAATAAAGTTTTGTTTCCAAATGAAACACTCTGATGCAGAAAGTTTCTGCTTCTCCGTGGTCATTAAATATCTGTGCATTGCTTGCTTCGCTCAAAGAAATGGAAGAAGCAACGAGAAATAGCTGCCCTATTTTTGCCCCAGAAACTTTTAACTGCTGATAAAGATCAATGGCACTGCTGATGATATAAATTCTGAGCTGCTAGTTTGTATTGATCTGGCTGTAATGCTTTTGGCTCTCAGGATGGCAAATAGAGCCAGCAAAGAACTTCAGGAAAGAAAAAAAAAAACAAAAAAAAACAAAATAAAGATTAATGTTGTTGGCCTATACTCATCTATAGTTTTGATAAAGAACTCTTAAAGCCAAATATACATGGCTGCAGGAAACATGGGCTTCAGAGGTGTCTGACCCTTTCTAAAGAGAGAGATGATCACATAGTTTGTGAGTTTCTCATGGACTTGAACATTAGATGAATGTAAGGGATTTGATTGAAATAACGGTTTGTACTGTAAATAGTACAGGTGTGTAGTTTAATACAAAAGAGCAGAAAGAAGAAAAATGTCATGTGCTATGTCATTTTGTTTGGCTGTTGTTTGTATGTACTGTCTCAATCAACTTGAAAAATCATACCTATTACAAAACAAGCATGCAGGAAAACCTACAATGGCTGTGAAACTCACATAAAAAACATAGAAGGTCCTCTATAGAGCTAGTGTTTGGTTTGTCCTCTCTGGGCTGCTGTAGAAACATGGTGGCGCAACATAGCAGACTCTAGGGCAGAGGGGCTTCACTTTCTGTAGATATGAAAGGCTCATTGTAAGGAAATGAAAATACAAAGACTCTTATTTTCAGATAATTATACACTAATGAAAACATGCTTATGAGTATTATATTCCTTTCCTGTCATATTCAGTAATAAACTGACACTAACAACATTTCCTTTGTCCTTCTCCAACACCAGGCACCTCCCTGATGTATCTTTTGCCTTCCTCTGACCAACTTCTACGAGGGTTTACTGGAAAACGTTAAGGTCCATTATGTAAGACAATATCAAAAAGTGTGGGGAGGGCTTTTACAGCTAAAAGGAATTTTGGCCCCAGATGTCTAAAAGGCCACGGGAAAAGACTGGACTTGTGCCTCTCTGTCTTCTTTACAAATTAGCGCTCTCTGTATTAATCACTGTGTAGTTTGGGAATCCACCCTTCTACAACAATTACATAGACTCAAGCTGTAACACTACACCCATGTGTCGATATTTCTTGAACTGTAGTTTTGTATCAGAAGGTAATTGCAACCAGCCACTAGCTAAAATGGATCACTTCAGCACTGTCTAATTATGACTATTTTGGCAAACATGGGGCTTTTAACTGCAATTGGATAAGTTAATTGGAAGCAATCACACAATAACTGACTCACAATGCAGATGCAGAAACTGTAGAACAGTGCATGCACCTGGGTACGCTCAAGAGTTGAGGACGTCAACTTCCCAGCACACCTGAACTGTCATTTCTGAGGTAATTATCACCGTCACAACCCCCTCCCCTTCACCCCGGCCGTCTTCTGTTCGACTTCTATAACTCATCCAGTCATTATCCAGCATTTGATATTCACTCTCTTCTATTCGACGTAACAGGTTGAGTTTCTCCTAATTGGTGCTGAATAATACCGAGGCGATTTACGAGCGCTTTCCCCCCTTGTGTCACCGCCGCTGCAGCACAGAATCTGGTTTCATCCCGCCAGTGGTTTTTGAAGGTATCATTTCTCTTGACTGGAAAAGGCCCCTGTTGAGTTGTCAGGCTCATTGCTCAAGGTGTGCTCTGGGTTTCAGGAGGGCCCGTGCTGACACATTCATAAATATGACACCTTGTTTTGTCCTTCTGGCGTCTTTTTGGTTGGCGATGGCCTTTGAATTGGAAACAGGTAAGCTAATAGGGCTGCGTCTGATGCATGGGAACCGTGGGCTTTGGGAGAAGGGTGGCCCGAGGCGACACATGACAGGCAGATAATGACTGTATAGCTGTCAAGTCAAGGATACCTGTCTGCCGGTAAATACAGATTTGCCTTTTTGACATCATTTTTCCACCTCCTGGAAGATCAACTGAATGCAGCTTTCAGACTATTTCAGACTAGCTATCAGACACATTGACACACACACACACACATAGGCTGAAATGCACATGCATGTTCCTGCACATCCACATAAGCAAACCCACATATATACATGCTGACAAACACACTCATACACACACACACAGACTCATAACTGCAAGCAGGAACAGGAACAAAGGCACTTTAAATGTATGCGCTTATAATTGTGATTTTCTGCACCGTCCAACATTCCCACGTAATGCTACATGTTTGGGAATGCATGGAGCGAGTTAATATGATTCTATTGTAGTCAGGCATGAAAGATAGAGAAAATGTGTGTGTGCGTGTGTGTTCCTGTGTATGTGTGTGTGTGTGTGTCCATGCATGAGTGTGTGTGACTGGCAGGCCGGCTGAGGCCTGTGTTTTGCGCGTCGCCCCAGGGAATGCAGGTGAAAGCAATCTTGGTCCGTGAAAGCCGACGAGATGTGCCTTTCTGCACCCAGAGAGCTGGCGAGCTGATTTCTTTTTGATAGGCTCAAGGCCTGACACCAGCCCCCACCCCACCCCATCCCTCCACCTCCAACCCCACCCAGCCCCCACATCACCATCAAGCAAAGCCCGGGCACTGGTCGTTCACATCTTAGCTATCTATTCGTTAGCTGGCTGTAATATTCCTGTACGGGTAACACTATTCACACCCATAAACTGAGTGTACTAGATAGTGTCTATTTCTAGCTTTCTCATAAACTACACCAGTTTGTGTGGAGACTTTTCTGCACGCATGCACACATACACACATCATAATCTTTTTCACTCCCTCTGTCTCTCTTCACAGCTTCCCAGAAGCCAGAACAGCCAAACCGCTCGGTACATGGCTGAAATGACGAAATGAAGCCTAAATATACCTCATTTGTTTACTATTCGGTTACATTCCCCGCATGCAGAATGATTAGGAACAAATCATGTTGGGTTTTAATCAGGAGGTATTTATGGCTCCATGTGCATGCTGGGATGGAGTTTGCATTAGGGCTAATCTCATAATAGACCAATTGTGTTAATTCTGCTCATGGATCCAGCACTGGCTGTAATACAAAAAAAAGTCACTCCAGTGAGCATTGGGCAGCTGTCCATGAAAACGTGAATGGAACTTATCAAGCTGGATGTATTCTTATGGGATTTATGACTGAGAATTAATGCTGATTTGTTCAGTATTTGGTACTGTAAGCAGAGCTCTGGATAAATGATTACTGTTGTAATCAAGTTGGGGATAATATGTCTGAGTGTGAGGTCTGCATGTCCTGCATATTCAGACTGGGAGTTTTGGTAATCCAGTGCAGAGAGCTGTGTGTGCTGTTGTGTACTGTTGTGTAGTCTCATCAGTGCAGCTCAAACATACCTTTGAAACTCCTTCCTACTGCGCTCAGATCAGCACACACAGACATGGACAGTTATTTTCACACACAAACAGATAGATAGAAAGGCACACACAAACACACAACAACACACACACACACACTTGGTCCCTAAGGGTGAAGAACAGTGACACTTATGACAGTTTATTATACAGTGACATGGCCAGTGAGCTGGGCTAAACAGATTACAATCTGTCTGAAGGCTGCCAGTTCACACAGTTGCTTAAGACCCACTCTAGAATCCAAAAGTAAGCAATAACCAAAAGCATGGCGTTTTTTTTTTATCACTTTAAAACGCAAAAAAAATTAAAAAAATAAAATATATATATATAAATATATAGCTGTAAATCCATATTTTTAAATGCTCTTGAATAATTATAACATTAGCAAGCTTCAGTCTTTAAATCTCACTATTAAAGCATCTGCATTTATCTCACATACACTGTAACTTTTACGAGAAAAATACTTGCAAAACTTCTACCTCAGGTAACTGAACTTAAATTTATATTCTAAAACTTCTAATAGAGGCTTTACAACAGTTTATAAAGAGAGACAGCCTCGCACTCTTCTTTCTTACAGACATGGCAGTCAGTCACTCATCCTGCCGGCCAGCCAGTCATACGATATCAACCTCTCTAGCCGGCCCGCTAGCTAAAATGGAAATGTGCGTTAGTGCCAGCCGTTTGAGACTGTTGGGGGACTTAGCCTTCATACTGTTGAGATAAAGTAGCAGGCCTAAGCCTTGCCTGGTGAAATGACATATCCCCCCACCTTCCTGTTCCTGTACAATCGCCATAATATTGTGTTTCTATGCTGGGCCTGTAACCTTTGATTAAATTAGTCCAGTATTGCCTCGGTCCTTTTCTAAACTATAGGCACTGGAGAGCTACTTAACAGACCCTGTCCCTCGGAGGGAAGAAACTGCTTGAGCTTACAAGTGTACAGCCACAGAAATATCAAACCCCTCTCACTCAAATCTCCCTCTATCCATCCCTCCCTCTCTCCTTCTCCGTTCTCCCTCTTTCTCTCTACATTTGCACCCTTTTGCCCTCTCTCCTTGTCTTTCCTGTGGTGTCTTTTCTCTGTGTGTGTGTATGTTTTTATGTGTGTGCGTCTGTAAGTCGATCCATCACGCTCTGTCACTCTTCAGGTGAGGCACACATTATGGGATGTCAAAGACAAAGCAGCAGAATGACATTTTGTTGTTGTTATTTTTCAAGTCTATGAACTATTGGTGCTGCACAGTGAATGACAGCATAAATGAACGGATCAGAATTGCATTTTGTTCAAAGAAGTGGGATTAATGTGTAGAGAAGGCAAAAGAGACATGGCATTGGTCAAACGTCAATCAGGTGTAGGCCTTGGTTAAATGAAATGGCACTTCTCGTGTGTTATTTACTGCACAGAGGCAGCAAACATTTCCTCAGGCACCCCACATTTTTCCTTCCTGATGTGTATGACTTAATAATTTTACACTTATTTTTCCCTCAGCCTCTCACTAATCCCATCTCAAAGCTTGCAAGAAATTTTGAAAACTTTTTCTCATTTGTTTTTTTAAAGCATGCCGAACTATTTCTCTTTTGTGCCAAAGATGTAGCTTCATTTAGTGCTGAAATGCAAATGATGTAGAAAATGCCACCCTGCGGCACCACCTTCAATATCTAATAGATATGATTTTTTAAATATAATTTTTTTGCTACTATTTTTTATGATTAGCTGTAATAATCTGTTAATAAATTAATTCTTAAATCTGTTATAATTCTGTATTTTATAAGATCAACTCAAATTATAATTTATTTTTGCAAAGTATTTAACAAAGTCTTTGAAATCTCTGTACTTATTTGGTCAAAATGACCAAAAATTTGAAATTTAAGGTTGGAAATTTATATTTTTTTATTTAATTTTGTTGCACTGTTAGCACCCACTATATTAGTGTTCCCCAGAGAAAGTGAGAGTTTGGCTCTGATTGACACTGTCTTCAATATTTAGGGAATTACAAATACTTTGCAATATTACTTTCCCAGCATGTAGGCTAGTTAACCACCTGGGGATCACACATTATTAGCTATTGCTTACCATCTGTGATCTCCATTTCCCCCTAATTCGTGATCATTCACCTTCACCATCAGTGAATCCATGAGAGACAGTTTGTGCAATGTGGAACTTGCACAGTACTGACTTTGCAGGGGCTGCGGATGATTCAGCAGTAGTTTCAATGACAGTGGGAGTGGGAGTTTATTGGGAATCAGTGCTGTTAGTAGCAAGCTAAGCTAACTTGGGGGGAAGCTAGTTAGCCTATAGCTTGCTAAATGCCACCTGTTCAAAGGACTACAAAGTTAACTGCACATCTTCTCAAAAAAGTGATCTAATGTAACAAAGAGACAAAATTAAATTATGTGGAGAAAAATAATATGAAAACTGCTGCACTGGGGTCAGGAACAGCAATAAATTACACTGACTTATTGAAAAAGAAGGAAAAAAGTTTGTGTGTCAAAAAAGAGTGGCAAAGTTTGTAGACTTTGCTGCTTAAGTGTGTGTCAGGCAGTACAAGATCACTGTGTCTTGTAGCAATAATGCTGGATATGTTTTGACACCTTTATTTCTTCACAAATATGGATTCTGATAGCTAGACTTTGTGTAACAAATGAGTACCGATCCAATACCTGTAAAAAATCTGTTATGTTGCATACAGGAGTTACTGGGAAGAACTTTTACATAAATAAATGGCAGGATACTGGATCGATGCATGCTCAGTCCCTAATCCAGCGTCAATACTCAATGCAACATTTTAGGCAGTATTAGGCATTCCTTATACTGGTATAAGTATTGGAATAAGCCCTGAGCAAGACCCCTCTGTTGTAAGTCACTTACCTCTATGGAAAACTCCAACCTAAAGGCCTGAAACCTAGTAAATGTTTTCATAGATATGTCAAAAAACTGTTTTATCCTCTTTCAAAAAATTGCACACAGCAAAATAAGCATCATTATGGTTTATATTTCCTTACACAAAAGGTGAGGTGACTTGAAATATCAGTTTGACTTTATTCAAATAAAGTGGAAGCTCTTTTGGAAACATTTGCATTTCAACAGGGTGCATTCTTAAAAAAAAAAACATGTTTTCTTTTTTTTTTTTTTGAAACTCAGTATACAGTTTCAGACAAAACCTCACCATGTGAATGTCTCACTGAGCTGTCAATTTGACAAATCCCCTATTCATGAATTAAAAACTATAGGCTACTGGCACAAAATCAAATACCCTGCATTAACCTCCAATATGACTTGCAGTTATCCTCTCCTGATTGACTTTGAGTTTTTTTTTTCTCTTTTTAAGCTTCCCCATATCTGTCATTGTGGTTACCTTCCCACAGTTATCTTGCTGATTATACCTAACCGGAGGCCAGTTGATACAGGAAGGAATCATTTGTCAAAATCCCTCTAAATGACTGTGCTGTGGTTAAAAAGTGTGTGTGTGTGTGTGTGTGTGTAGAAAATGTATTTGTGCATTTCTGATTATGTGTGTTTGTATGTGCTTGTGTAATTAAGCATAGTGTGAAATCCCAAACTCTACCAGGGTGTGCAAATAAATGACTTGCAGCCAGTGTTGTTGTCTCCGACTGAAATGAATCACCCTGTCAAACTGTGGTGGTATATTGCTAATAATAACAACACAAGGCTCTGAGTGGTGAAAGGATTCACTTATTTAAAGTGTGAGAAAGAGGCAAAGAGGAAAAAAAATAGGCAGGTGAATTACAAGTTAATCAGACAGTAAAACTGCGGTGCAGGATATCACGGGAAGCAGTATATTCCACAGAAGGGCCTCTACCATCTGAAAAGCATGACATCTACCTTCGCAAATGATTGATAGCACAGATGTCTTCAGCTGACATATCCTGAGATAATCATTTTACAGGCCACATATCCAAGATTTCCAATTGAATGATAGACTTTAAGAAATGATTGCCTGCAACTTCAGATCTGGATTTTTTTTTTTTTTGGAAATAACTCTAAATGACCTTGGTAAATCATTCAATGAATATCTGATGCATCAAACATGCATTACACTGAGCACTAAAAATAAATTACAAATGTTTGTCTCAAGTATTTCAAGTTTTAAATATATGGTCGTTTAACGCTCACCCTGTATAGAACTATACTGTCACTCATGGCACAACCCCAGCTACTGCTTGTGCCACGCAGGTGTGCATGTACGTGTTTGTATACACACTGGGGACCTGGTAGAGTGAGATGGAGCACCACCCGCCCACAGATCCCTAATGGGAGGTCTTCGCACCTGGGTCCACACACACACTAACACACACACATGCACATGCACACTGCTCCTACGCCATATTTCATGTCAGTGGGCATTTGATTGCAGACATGGGATACCACAACATGACAAGGTGGAGCGGGCTTTCTCTACAAGGTGACATCACAATACTATAAGGAGATCTGCTATATATGTGTGTGTGTGTGTGTCTGTGTCCGTGTGCATCTGTGTCTGTTTCCATGCCCACACTTTTCACACATGTCAACACACAAAAGCCACATGGGAGGCTATTGAGAGCTGCAGCAGCTGTGGAATATGTTATTCAAATGGTGTGTGACTGTTTGTGTGTGTGTGTGTGTGTGTGTGTGTGTGTGTCATAGCATTAATATGTGTGTGCGCGTGTTATCATCTCTGCTTGTAGGAATAAACGGCACTGATGTGTCTCTGCGGGGAGCTTATAGAGAATCACTTACCTCTCTGCTCTTACTGTAGCGTAGCAATGAGTGACTCAGTTCCTCTCTCTACACAGTATTAAGACAGGACAGAAAACATTAAATTGAACCACGAAGCTGTTTAAAATGATAATAATGGTTGTGCCTCAGATAATAAATACAGGAGAGTAATGTGAAAGTGGATCTGGAGAGGACTGCCAATATCTTATCTTGTATTTGCCCCTGATGCAGTGCATGCAGAGTCTAAATTTAAAGTAATGTAGATTGTTTCTTCTGTTTCTCCTTTATTTGAATTGATGGTGGAAATTACACAATTTAAAACATGAGATTATTATTATGATAAACTGACATTCAAACAGCTTTTACCATATTTTGGTATTTCTGATATTACATATTGCACACACACCAAGACTGAAAACAGTAGAGTTTTTCATTAGTTTTGCCAGTTAAAAGTAATTTCTGGCAGATGAATTTTGTTCTATCATTTCTTTTTTCGGCAGATTATCCAAAACTTGTTTCAGGCTTTTTGGTTTTTGCCATAAGCAGGTCTGCTGTGTGTGTTTCAGGCTTAAGTTTGCCCCAGCCTGGTTGGCTTCCTTCTGAAATGGGATGTGTGTGTATGTGTGTTTGTGTGTGTGTTTGTGTGCATGGGTTCCCACCCCTCAGTGTGTATGTGTGTGTGCATGGTTGGCTCCCTAGCCTGTGTCTAGCCTTTGCGGCACGGGCCAGGGCTCTGCGGCTGCCCCGGGGCCACCATTGTCCCCGGTCTCCACAGCCCAGTGGCCACAGATGTTCCCCGTTTGATACCGTGCTCCTCACACATACTCCCTACTCCCCTAGATGTGTGGGTGGCCAAGCGGGGCGCCCTGTTGCGTGTCACACTTGCACACCATTGGCCGCCTGGTGCCTGCACGTGACACCGAAAGGGGGAAGCCATCGCGTCTACAGTTTTAATCCCGCCACCATGCATAATGGAACAGAAGTAGCCCCAAGTGGAGACTGTAGCTTTGCATGAGGAGGTGTTCATAAAAGGATCATGGGAAAACGGGGTGCGAGAGGATAGAAGGAGAGAAGAAGCACACTGAGATGTTGTTCAAAGCACCTCGAGGAAAAGAAAAAAGACTTTGGAAGACAAGTGACATCTCTCCCCAGTTGTGCTCCCACATCATGTGTGTGTGTGTGTGTGCGTGTGTGTATGTGTATGTGCATGAGGAGGGACTGATCTGGAGGTTCAGTGCAACAAACAGGGCGTTCAAATTGACGACAGATGCAACGATGAACATCAAGAGACCTTGGCATCACAGCTGAAGAAAAAGCAATGCTTGTAGGGAAACATTGATACGCTTGCTTTCTAAGCACAAATGCATGCACAGAGAAGTCTTCCCCCATCATGTAAAATCAGTGAGCTTCTACTGTTCAGAGTAAATGCTTGGATAAAAACTTTTTTATATTTAATTATCCAGGGAAAATTTACCAAGTATATAAGGCCTTTTTTCAGCAATGCCTTCTTTTCCAGTGTTGACTATGAGTGGTTTTGAGTTAGTGTTAAGGGAAGGGTGAGAGTTATTCACTTGCATGCGTTTCTGCACAAAATTACAGATTCTAACAAACAGGTGTCTAACAGAAGATCTAAACTTTCAGCGTCTTTTTTTTTTTTTTTTTGCTATTATCAGAGTATCACATTGTTTGAGTTTTCACTTTCCTCCTGAAAAAAATACAGGTAAAACATTGTTAATTATACAGTTCCTCCTGAGGCACAGGAGTTGTTGTTTTATCTCCATAGCAATCTTTTATCAGCCTGCTTGCTCACACACTGAACTGTTTGTCTTAGAGTTTCCGTTTTCCAGTTTAACAACTGACATACAGTGTTTGCTGATGGATCATCACATGATTAAAAAAAAAAACAAAAAGAAAAAAAGAAAAAAAAGGAAACCCTGCTGCTTTTTTAGACATAAAGACTTTGCAACAGGTCCTGGTAAACTTTACAAAGATGTAGAACTGACTTTAACTCATTCTTGACTTGCAATAACCCTCTCTGGTCATTGCTTTGTCTGAATGGGACTGACAAGAAACATGCTACACCAGTTTGGTTATGTAATAGTGTCCATTAACCTGTCACTTCAAAATTAAAATGCATTCCAGAAAGAACTGACACATTGAATAGGAATTGTTGACAAGGCTCCTATATGAGTGCCATTGCATATAGTTAAAAAGGTTAAAAATATTTAGATTCTATAGAAATGACAGCGATGTGAAAACATAATGTGAAATTGTCCAGGGCTTAATGCTGAAGCCGCTTTTACATTTTTAGTGGCAGCACTGCCAAAAAATCCTGGGAAAACTCACAGTTTATAATGTGATAGGTGACAAATGATGAATGGCTGTGCCTTGTGATGTCTGTTTGATTCACTGTCACTGCATTGGAGGGAGAGTGAGTGAGGAAGACAGAGAGACGGCCGTTTGACAACGAGTTTGTACGGGAAATGAGAGTGCACTGAGACATACATAAACACAAAAAGAGCAAGTTGGATAGAGAAGAAAGAGATGCCATTTTCTCCTGCTCCAAGACACAGCTCAGTCTTAATCAAAATCCCACACAGGAAGAACACTTGAGTAGCTTAATCAAAGATCAGCCTGCTCGGTATTAATAATAGAGCAGAGAGCTGGAATGGAGTTTTACTTATTCAAGACTGCACTTATTCGCCTCATATACCTTTAGAGTATATTAGGATCTGGGTGTGGTAGGAGGGGGGACAGAAGCTAATAGGGCTGGGAAAGCTTTTACCTGTGTACATTTACAGTAAAAATGTTCCAGCCATATACTATCTGCACACTGTGCATTTAAGCATGCTGCATACATAATATCTATTGCAACACTTACTGAAAATTTAAAAATATACCCCAAAGCCGATGTATTCAAAGTATTGAGTTTATTTTTGTATTAAATCAAAATTTTAAATTTAAATTTTTAACCCCCATTGCAAACATTTTTTAAGTCCTCCAGACCAAAATGTGCTTATGCTGTTTTATTAGCAGGATTGGGGTTAACTTTTCTAACAGTGGTGGTCAATGTTTACAACTTTTATCCCTTAACTTCCATTGGTCAATACAGATTCATTCACCTTAAGGTATGATTGGGAAACACTGTCTTCAAGAAATTTTTTATCATATATATGTCACTAATTTGCAATTGCAAACATGCTCAGGGGGAAACATAACACCTCCCTTATTATTTTTTTTCTAATGTAAAGACAAAATGTCAACTCACTTAATAGGGCAAGCTGTAAAATGTTGATAACAGCCGTATTTGCTCAAGACAGTAACACTTGGTAGAAATATGTTGTGGTTTTGGCTTTAAATTGAAAAAGATCCAGTCAGTTAAAGCTTGAGGTGTGACCTGTTCATTTTATTAACAATTAACTGAAAACAGGATCTATCCTTTACATTATCCAAAGTTCACCACATACAGCACCCAGGATGTAAATCCTGTTCTCCTATCTCAAAGTCCTGTGGACCCACTTTTACACCCACCGTCTGCCATAACCATCTCCATTGAACCCTGCAGTGTAATGTGTGCCTGATAGCACTTTTTACTGTATATAAATTGCATGTCCAGATATTCCAGGCAGCAATAATGTTCCTCCTAAATCAGTATTTGTTAAACAAATTAGTATGACAGACACATAATTTCCTGGAGACGGGGTTGGATTGGTTGATGTTAATTTTGGAGGCTGGACCATCAAATGAGCATAAAACATATCAAAAACCTCTCTTCTGCAAGACATGCAGAGCAAGTCCAAACTATAGAGTGTGTTATATTGAGCTCTCCCTGTGTGTGCATGTGTATGTGTGTGTGCATGTGTGTAGGGGGGTGTGGGTGTGGGTGTGGGGGACTGTACTGTATCAGAACTGGCTAGTAGACTTCCTGTCCATTGAGGCTGATGTTGCTGATGCAAAAATTATATATTTATGTTCCTGCATCCAAGCTTACGAGCTGCCTATTCAAAGAGGCTGGAGCACTATTGATAGGCACCTGGTGGGTCCTCTTGCTTGCAAATGAAGTGTGTCTGGCAATGAAACGGCAGGAAGCAATTAGCTTTTGAAATGACTGACATGGTTTGTCTGTCACTTGTTTTGACATTATAAAGAGCTAAAGGTAGCTGCTTTCTCACACTCCCCCAAATGCATAACTCATGCTATCCGATTATCTGTATATCTAAACCCCCACCCTAACACCCCCATCCCATTCCTAATTCCCTATACCCCCACCTCCCAACTGCTCGTGAAGAGAACAGCTCGCAACATCACACCTGCCTTCCCCAAGGGCAACATGGCTTGGGAAAATACCTGAGGTAGGCTTGACTTTCTCTTAACTCTCTCCCTCCCCAGCTTGCTACTCTAGATGTGTTTTTGGAATGTGACTCAGAAGGGCGACCCTAGCATCCTGAAACTACTGTGTTTGAACCATCTCACCACTAATTTTCAGAGCCAATAGTCTGACACAAAGTATTGGATGTTCAAAAATAACAGACTTGCCCTCTAAATTGTTGCTATTTTTAAGAGGGCGACCTACATCTTGTCTGGGTCAAATAGAAACACTTCGTATATATAGCTTCAAATCAAAAACAGGGTTTTCTGGGGTTCTTTTAAGATAATCTTCCAGACATGGCTTTAAGATATGCCACAATCTTATTTTAAACCATAATTTTGCATTTTCCTTGAAGGTTATTTTCAATAACTCGAAGTTGTGAACATGAGGCATTACCTCTTAAAGCTCATAATTCCCCTGAGACAAAAGAAAAAATAGGGGAATTTAAAGGAAATCAAATACGGTCCATAAAGCCACGTCTGGTCATGTCACTTCAGGACTCAGATCTAGAAAGCTAAAGACAAAACATGCAGGCGTTACATAGGATTATTGAAGAGAACCTGAACAGACAATGGGCTGTACAGATACAGCGGGACAGAGATCCGTGCAGAGACAGCAACAATGGACATGTGTGGCGTGGAGATAGGCAGGCGTCAGCTAATTAGCTCAGTGAGAACACCCTATTGTCTAGGGTTCGGGACAACTGCACTTCAATGGCACCTCACTTGTAGATTGGTACACTGCAGACTTGGTACGATGTGGCTGGGCCATTGTTGAGCCAAATGCTATTAACTTTTAAGCCGAACGACACATAAAAGTGAAGCTGGTGTAAATTACAATTCCCCTGCACATAATCCACTTGCTGATGGAAGACATTACAGCGGCCTTGTGTCTTGACAACAGATTACGGCGACAGCTTTACCCTACCCTGCTCGCAAACAGGAGAAGCCACGGGATTTCTGTTTTTATCCGCCCCATCCCTTCTTCATCTTCTTTCTCTCCCTCCCTCCGTTAACTCCCTCCTTCTCTGTCCTCCCGTTCTCCCATTGATCTCTCAGTGGTATTCAGTATCTGCCAATGGTGCATGCCTGCAGGGGGGCCACCAAATCCATTATCAGGTAAGACAACAGTTTCCACAATGTTTCACTGACACTGTATACTATACAGAGGGAGGGAAGGAGGGAGAAAAGACAAGGAGGAGAGATGGGGGGGAACTAAGGCCTGCAATAGCTTTTTAAACCAGATTATGAGCCAAAGGAAACATAAATTAAACACTACAACAACTGGTAAAAAAGATGCGTATTTTTCACCACATATGTGCGAAAGTGTGATGCTGTAAGGGAATAAAGCTTAAAAGCACATAAATGGGATTTACATATGTCCTCTATCTGTATCACAATGTTCTCACCATGTTTCTGGCTTGAGTTAATTACTAGTGTGGTATAGACTTAAATACTATTAAGGCATAGCTGCACACAAAGTTCAGGAAGGTGAAATTACTTAAAAGGTGCGTAATTTATTTTGACAACAGAATGAGGCAAAGTATTGCCTGCATGACTACAGATAGAAGATTAGATGAAGCATAAGCCCAAGGTATGTTCTGTGCATCTTTTTTTTGCATTCCAATAACCAGATATTAAAAGGCATAACTCATATTTTGAATGTCTCTGACAACCTACTGTGTCAGAATGAAACAAGAAAATAGTTCCTGGTTTAATTGCTTTAATCTGTTCTATCCAGGTGTACAGTATGTGTGTGTGTCAGGAGGACCGGATCTCTGCTAATCTCAGAAAAGATCTTCTTACCCAAGTGGAAACCTCCATCATAGACTGGTTTCAGTGCTGCAATGGGTTTTGCTTGTTGAGACTGGCCAGATACTGGGAACACTGAAACACCACTGGCAACTGGCAGCATTTACGGTACCAAATCACACATGCTCGCATAAACAGGGACACTGTGGACTAACCGAGGGGGCAAAGTAGCTGTAGTGATGGCCAGTGTGCCAGTCTGAGCGTGAGTGTGTCTAATTCCCGACTAATGCCGTCTACCCCCCAGGTCCACTGTCCTTGGCTGCCTGCCACTCTCTCAGTACTCACTACGCTCCTTTAAAAGCCTTTCAAGGATAAGGACAGGGGCATAAAGCAAGATAAAAAAAAACAGATGGAAAAAAATGACACAAGTCCACCCTTTTTTTTCAATATAGATAATAGACAGGTATATTATCTGAGCAATGTATGAGACAAGGGCCGGGACAATGATTCTTTAGCAGGTGGTTGCATAAAAAAACATGGCAGTTAAAAGGAAAAATAATAGGAATTAAATATTTCCATGAGAGGCAGTTTTGTTTTAACCTATAGATGACAGACAGTTTATCTGCTTTGGAGCAGTCCCAGCAGGTAAATCGAGCCAAAAAATCTCCATCATAAAGTGCATAACAACTCCCCCCTCCCTTTGGATATAACCAGTAGAATAGTTGCAACTTTCAGGCATGAGGCCCAACCTGAAATTTTACCACCTCTGACCCCTGACCTTTCACCTCTTCATTCACTCACCTCCACCCACTCTCTGTCATAACCAACCAGAATCCTTTCCCTTCTCTCTGCACTTATCTGTGTATTTTCTCTAAGTTACAGGTAGGTTTCAGCTCCTGAGTGCACACATGCACACATTTATATGAATGCGTGTGTATGTGTACTGTGCAGATGCGTATAGCACTCAAGGCCTTCGGGGCCTGTGGCTCCATGACATGATGCTGGGAGCTTCCCCTTTGAAACCTGACGCCTGAAGCAGAAGCTTACAGATAGTCGGGTGGGTCAGCCCAGGGGCGCATTGCAGGCTACAGCGGGGTGAACCAACTAGTCAGGCCTGCGTAGCTTGTTGTTGTTTTGTGTTTTGCTGTGTGAGTGCGTGGCTCCTTGACTTCTTACTCTTCCTCTTATATGCCAACCCCTCAGACCAGACAGAACATGCAGGAAAATGAGCTTGCACACACTTGCATACGCACAGGATATACTGTAATTGTTCCCATATATACTGTAAACACAAAAACAAACACACAATCCAGATGATATGTTCTTTTGCTTGCATCTGGCCCTTTGTTAACAAGACACGTCCATGAGCACACCTATCAAAGTGTGTCATCTACGGCACCTAAGGCCCTTTTAAATGCGTCGCCCTCCTCCCTCTTTTCCTCTGGTTTTGTTCTCTCGAGGAATCCAGAATAAATATGCCCTCCACACTATTTGAAACATATTGTCATCACATTCACCCCCTAGTTATGCATTTCAAGCAAAGAACCACAGGCATTTTTTTAGGAGATGCCAAAACATAAATGCTGTGCTTCAGGTAATGGAATAAGAGGGATATATTTAGAGCAGCAAGATCCTCTGTGGAATTTTAACACTTGACTCATTCATTTTTTTCCTCCTTTTTCATCCAATTTAAATGTGTGTTATCTGCTATTTGGTTTTCAGTTGCCATAAAACACAGGCCATCCAAAAAGACAAGTGTTTTATTTTGAAAGTGACAGGCTAATTTAGCCATGATAAAAAATATTTGAGAAAAATTACAACACAGTAGTATAGAAAATAAAAAAATGTGCAATTATTTCCTGGGTTTACATTTGTTAAATTTTCCACATGAATTCTGTAATTAAAAGTAGAATATTCCGTCAGTCTCGTTGACAGATCATCATATTATTCATATTTAACAGACTGAAGCTGCACTTATAATGTTTGTACTATTTTTGACATGGGTTAAACTATGATGGATATGGGAAGTATGGAATGATATCCAAATTCCTTCACAAATATTATACTAACATCTCTAGGCATGAGGCATGTCTTAAAGATAAAGTGCTAGAGTGTTATATTTAAAGGTTAATGGCCATGGATGTTCATGTGAATGTGCATGTACATGTGCATGCATGCTTTTGTCTGTGTATGTATGAATTTAGGTGAGTATGTGCAAATGTCTGCTGACGTGCACACATCAGGCAAGACAGATGAGGATGACAGATGTGAGTGTATTCGTGCATTGGTGTGTGTGTGTGTATGTGTGTGTGTGTGTGGGAGGAGGGCAGGGGGGAATTCATGTGTGCATGATGGAAATACGTCAAATAGACATGGGAGCACAATGACTCCTCTTTGAGTTTCATCCTTCTCCCCATCACTGCGTTCATCCCTCCTTCCCCCACTTTCCTACAGGCACAAACTCTGCCAGTTGTCACCTTAGAGTATTGCAGGCCCGGCTGAAGCACTCCACTCCTCGGGAGGAGAATGTCAGCCCAGGCTCGGGGCAGTTTTGACAAACAGAGTATATATTGATACATGATAAAGTATGCTAGAAATCACCCGACTGCTGAGGGCTACTATAGTTTTAATATCATCATTTGAATTAACAAGCATTCTGTGGAGAAATAATGAGCTTTCATTATTCAGAACATCATCCTTACCCCGGCGGAGACTCGCAGGGCTATTAGTGCTTGAGAACTTAATGAAAAGAAGATAAAGAAGGTTTGAGATAAAAGTTTGAATGGCCACACTCGGTAACCAGAGTTAAAATTTAATGCGGCCCCAGTGGATGACGGATGAGCTTCTTATCTGGGGCCTGGGGAACGGGTAGACAGGGGATCCACTATGGAAGGTGCCATTCTGGGGAAGGTGAAAAATGTGCACCCCTCCTGCTTTCTCTGACGGGCCCAGTGTGATATACCAACCAGGGTGGACCCCCCACCTCTCACCCGCAACCCACTGCTCAGAGATTCATGCCAACCCATGGAGAACTGTATGTCCTCTACACTGAAAGAGCACATTAAGATTTAGGACCAAAAACATTGTTGCTTTGCCAAAATGATATCCCATTAAATTAACTTGGATTTGATTGCAAAATATGTCTGACTATCATTGTGCCCAGAGTGAAGTCTGTTTCACTTCCCTTCTATAAGCTACCGCTACAGTGTATTACATAATTAATGATTAGTTATCAACAAGAAAAGATAATTGATGCCCACAGGAGTTGGTAGTTTAAGTGAAGACAGATCAGCAAAGGCTATAAAAAAAGTAAAATATTAAAAAAAAGTAAAATCTTCTCATCTGTTCTATTCCATTTTTCACAACTACAATCTCATTAATACATGCAAGACTGCCTTAGGATAAAATCTCTTCATTCAGCCAACCCTGTGGTGACGCCTTTTCTCCAAAACATGTAGCGTGTGCCTCATTCCTTCAGTGTGCTTTGACTGCAGTGCATTACATAACTGAAGTACACTAAGTTGTCAAGAGATGGAAAACAAATGAAGCCCAACATATTTTCATTTTACCCAAAGCCAAACTAATATACTGAATAATCCTGTAAAGTGTATTACTAAAATTTTGATTGCTATTTTGAGGATAATGTATTGACAGGGTAACATAAAGATGCAACAGTGCAGCAATACACTCATAAACACACAATGCACATTAGGAAACACACACAGACACACACACACACAAGAAAAAAAAAAGACAGCAGCAACCACTCCTGGAGTCTCTCCGCTTGATGCTGTGTTTGTCCCAAGGGCCTTAAGGGAAGTATGTTTGCTTGCTGAACCATTGTGAAGTCTCCAACAGACATGTCTAGCTTGCTGCTGCGTTGTGCTGTGCTGTTCTCTGCTGGAGGAGATCTCTGTGAATGGCTGGGGAATGCATTGATTTGATGAATGAGTGCATATTTGTGGGAGTACTGGTGGCCAATGTGCAGTCTGGTGTGAGGAGTTATTTTTGTGGCAAGAACTTGACAACAAAGCCTTTAGCTCTAAGCACAGACTGCAAGAATCACAGCTCAGTGAAAGGCTAGCACAGATGTTATTTTCGCACATTTTCTTTATCTTGAGGATAGGAGTCTCTTAGTGTGGCATTTCCAGTTTTATGGCATGCATTAAATATTTCATGTTTGTGTCTGTTTTCATGCAAGTTTTTTTCTGAATGTATCGATCTTCCTGTTTTTTAAAAAAATATGGCATCGTCTGCGTAAAGAGGAACCTTCACACGCTGTACTAAAAAAATTGGTGGAATTTCACTTTGGGACTGCAAAACGCCAGCTCTGAAATGAATGTTGAAGTGAAGAAGTTGGCCAATGCCTCAAACAAGGAAGTGAATGTAAAACTAGTGTGTAAACTAAATACAGAGTTTGGATTTTACAACATCTCTCTAAGGTCAAATGTGTGAACCCAAAGTATTTAGGTTGTGTTTCCATTTAGCAGTGTGCTGCACCTTGTCCCATTCCCATACATCAAGACACCTACATATGCTGCCAATGTGCTTTTCAGTTTATAAAACTCTTAAGTTGGCCAATATAATCTTTTTAAAATAACCAATTAATACTAATACTGGGACAATAAAGTCTGACATCAAACCAAGGTGTTTTATGGAAAAAGTAAATATCATTTGAATGCATTTTACTCCACAACTTTTACTGTTTGTAGCCATGATGTGGTTCCCACTTCAAAGAAACGGCTTAATTTTTTAAGTTCCCATAAAGTTTCCTTATCCATAATGGCAACTCCATTTATGGCAGCTATATAACTGTAATTAAACACATGCATGTGTTGGCTGCTACAAGCACTTAACCCAGAACAGCAACAATATGACCTGGTAAAGACATGTGAGGGAGAAGCAGGCAGGTGAGACCTCACTCATGTTTCATTGTTAAGCTGGTTTCCCAAAAACACTGGTGTAGCGAGATCATTTGAAGGTTGATATTAGTTAAATATGGAATCCAGAGATTTTATTATGTGGTTTCTTGTTTACCTAAACAGCCAAGACTATTTGGTCAAGAATTCCAGTTCATTAATCCATATGTTATTGCAGGAGTTTTTTGGTTTTTACTAACACTGTAGCATTAAGAGCATTTAAAGTAAAATTTAAGTTAAATTAATGTAAGAATCCATGATACACTTATGCTTTCACTTGATCAAGAATAGAAATTAACTTTGGTATGTAACTGACATGTGAATCACACTGTTATTCTTTGTGTCAATGAACATTCACCTTGTAAAACTGATACTGAACACCTGTCATACAGGTAATGCATTGCTGACAATGTTATGCTAAACCTTCACAGCCAGTGAGCGATTAGCACATCCCAATAGCCACAATGACCCTGAAATTCAGGGGACTGTGCAGTATACTGTCAACATTTGTGTTTTCAGTGATATTAAATCTCATTCTTGGCATTCACTTCCGCACCTTTCCTGGTATCCGTACTTCCATCAAGACCTCTCAGTGTTGAAACAACTCAAAGCCTCTGACTATAAAAACAGTTTCACAAGGGTTAAATGTGACACAAAACAGCAGACTTGTATTAAACGTATTTAGTAATCTAAAGGAATTTATGGGGAGCACAGTACTTCTACATTTACAGATTATCTCAGCCTCTTTATTTCAGTTCTGTTGCATCATTTTTATAGGACGGGGCAGGGATAGCCAGAGGGTAAGGCTGGGGGATGGAGAGGAGCGTGGTACAGGTCCTCTGCAAGTATTTACATGCCCAAAAAGCAGGCAAGCATCATAAAAAAGTGTCTCACTAATCATTTCAATACAGCACCAAGGCAGGCAGGAGGATGGCTTCATGATCACAAGCACACACATGCATGACAACAGGTGTTATTCATGCAACCTGAAGGGACACTGTGAGAACATGAGATAAGATAAAAGAGAAGAGTGAGGTGGAAGGAAGCCAAGGAGCAAGAAAGAGAATAACTTTGTGTTCTGATCCACCACAGGGAGAGAGACAAAGGAGAGTCAGAGAGATTAAGTGATGTAACAGCGTCACACATCAGAAACAATTGAGAAGAAGGTATTGTGTTTTTACAAGGTGAGCGCGCCTGAGACGTGGAGACACCTCATTTAGATAACTGGAGTAGTGAGCTGCTGTCATCTCAAGGGAAATCTTGCTCCTAATTTCCCCTGGAATCACAAACAGCTGTTGTTTAAACTAGATCACATCACTGTCACATGGCTGCGGGGGCCTGCAGTAGTAGCTCTTCCACTACTCCCGACTGTCACCACCCGATAGCCATTTTTAACGCTGATCCCTTTCAGGTATTTTAATGTTCTCGCCGCCTCGTGAGACAGTCAGAGGGGGGATGCTGCAGAGTGAAATCCGAGAATGAGACATACGTATGCATTTCTTTAATAAGCTCTGACCTGAGCCCAAAAGGACACATAAGCCCACAGTCCAAGTCCTGCTAATAAAGATGGGATCTGTTTTGTCGTCTCTATCCTTTTTCCTTTTTCTTCCCGACCCAGGATGTATGGGCCCCCATCTCTTTCCTCTCTTTCCCAGGATCCCATGTTTGCACCATGTGTTGTTGCTGATCACAAACATATGGTTTAATTTTTCCAGACAGCGGACAGACATAACAGTGAAGCAAACTGCGGTGGATTTTTTTTGTAAACTTATCTTTTCATTCTTTTAAAAGTATGAAACCTAAAACTACTATTTTAGAACTTAAATCCTGTAAATACAGTTACTACCCATAGCATTTAAGGAACTTGAACTCAGAAATATAAACAGTCTGACATGTGTAAATTATGATGTAAGATAGCAGGCTCTCTTTCTTCCCACAAAGGAATTTTATAGGAATTCCATTATGCTAACTTTACACATTGCCTTAGTTGATGTTGGGTAATTATAGTGAGCACCTATCATACAGTCAATCCACTTCTCCCAGCAGATGTTCACCAATCTACAACCAGTAGTGAAACAGGCTCTGAGAGTGATATCCAGCCTCGTGCTCTCCTTAGAAATGGTCCAGAAATGGTCTAGTTTAGATGTTGTTGTATTTTGTGCAGATTGGAAAGACCTTTGAAGGAAACTGTCTCACTTTTGACTGCAGGCAATATAAATAGAGCTCGACCTGACTTTCGCTGACAGATGGGTGATAAAGAGATCTCATGTGATTTTCTTTTTTACTTTGAGATGATAATTATGATGGTAATGCAATATTTTGAGAAAGATGTGTAATGAGTAGTTATTTTATCATGTCTAAAACTGCAAATCTTGTTTTCAGACTGGGTTTTGACCCTTAAAATCTAATCTGAAGTTGCAAATTTAATTTCCTAGGACTACCACGAGTGAAAACTTTATGAATAAAAAACCCCAAAAGTGCTCAAATGTCATCCTTTAAGTTGTTTTCCATTTCATATAGAATATGTAGTTCCTATGGAGAGCCTTTTACCTTACCTCAGTAACCGTTCAAACAACTGCGTCCTCTAAATAATATTCCACATAATTAGGGTATAATCTAGCTAGCCTAAAGGCTTTACTGGAAGCATGGCTTGTATTTACACATCTGACAGTTGAGAGAAAGCAAGACAGATGCAGAGAGACAGACAAAACACAAGTGTGTGTGTGTGTGTGTGTGTGTGTGTGAGAAAGATGGCGGCACACTCGGAGTGATCCTCTGTACACTACACTTCAGAAGACAGACACGAGTGAAAGAAGCAGAAATGTAAATGAGTGTGTCCATTCATCCAAGGCCGTGCTCAAAGCTTTTACACATGTGAACTTTAAATACCACCCACCCAGCTTTTTCCCATTGCCTGTCTATCAATGCCTGTCTTAAAAAAGGGCAGCGGACTGAACTCTTTAGTCATTGATTATGCGATTATACTAGCTTAGTGCGTAACTATGTCATTCTGCAGCTCATGAGTGGTTCTTCAACACTGTATATGGGTTAAAGTGAGTGGGTGTGTTGCCTCACATGCTCGTGTGTTTGATCAGCCACTGCTCATTTTACATAGTACAGTAGTAACTCATCGGTTTTGTTCTATGGCGAGTACTGGACCATCGACTTGTATTCATCAACTGAGTGCACTATGAAATGTTTTATTATACTAATACTTATCTACTGTCTCAAAACTTACCTTCTTTTTAGGATTACTTTGGGAGAAAATTCCAGTATTGAAAAGCAACCCCTAAAATGATAAACATGGCTGTTGTGTGTTACTCACGCCCCCCCCTAGTGTGTGGGATCCTGCTGCACTGATTACAAAGTAAGAGACAAATCATCAGGTGAGTCAGAGGGAGCAGCATTCCTTCATCAACAGTTCCTCTGTGAGCCTGAGAGTTACCACACAGTTAGACCCACATACATGAACACACACAAACACACACACTCACTCTGCAGGTGTGCCATAAATTAAGTGCATGAGTAACTGTCTAGAGGAAAGAGAGAAAAAAAGAGGTCCAAAGAGACATAAAACGCCAGCACATACTCATAAACAGATGTCTGAAGGTCTCCCTCACACATACAAACCTACATACTTATGCAGCAGTGTTATGTTTTTTGAGTAAAAGTCTGTGTGTGAATGTACTGTATTGTAATATAAATAGTAGCATAGCATACACAGGTTAAAACAATATAGTTCTCCTTACCTCTATTGTTAGAAAAGCAAGTAAGAACTAAGCACAATATGTGGTAAATAGACTTAATAAATTCTATTTTAGGACCACCCAGATTGCATACACATGCCACTTTTTAACATGACATGACACATTTGGGCGGTTAGTATATTTATGAAGCATTAAATATGTATCTGAGAGGAGACAATGTTCTTCTTTCAGCTCCTTTACCCATTTTTTTTTTTTTTTTTTTTTACTTTGGCTTTCCAACCAACAGTCTTAGTCACCTGTTTATCGCATGCATAGTAGGCTTTTTGTGCACCTTTATGTAGCTGAGAGTGTGCATGCACCAGCACAAGCACATGACTCTGTTCTCAGAAGGCCTGTCTTTGCTAGTGACACAGAAATAATTCAAAATATGGCTTCCCAGTTACAGTCACTGTGGAATGTGGTAGAAGGTAGTGGCAACTTGACAGTCCGGTTCTGCGTCGGTGTGTGACGAGCCAGACCAAAAGGTCATAGACTTCAAAGCCTGGAAGCAGCTTCAAAACAGAGCTCTGCACCTCTGACTACTACATAATATTTTTCTAAGTATGTGTATACCTGAGTGTGTGTGTGTGTGTGTATGAGTCATGTGGAGGAGAATTTTTGAAGTGTGGGATTTAATGAAACTATGTCAAATAGAGCTGCTGCTTTGTGTGGATGTGTGAACACTGTAAAAAAACGTTGATACTCTTTGTTATTGTACAATCCATTTTTTGAATGCATGATCATCAAATATAAAAAGCAACCCCCAGAGCTACAAAATGATGCCAATGCTGAAGTACCAAAAACTGCAGTTCTTTAAATGGCCACTTGAGGCTGACTCCAAAAAAATAGAACCCCTCTTAGAATCCAACATTAAAATATCTAATTTTGCAGAAAAATTATACATTTTAAAGCCTGGTGCAAAAAAACAAAAAAACCCAAACAAACAAACAAACAAAAAAGCCATAAAACAAACAAACAAGCAAACAAAAAACCTGGCCTTAGTCTCATTATTTAATTTCCTAGTCATGAGGGCTCAACAAGCAAGATTATAGATTATAATAAATATAATAATAATATATACCCACACAGACATGCATGTGAACACACAAACAATTTATAGGCTGGTAAGGTTTAGAAAAAGACCATAGTTTGGTTTAAGATGAATATGCTGCTGAACTTGATGTCACGTACCTGCTGGGAGATAAACGCATTTCAGAAACATATGAAAGAAACATATGAAAAAAAATATAAGTCACTGTGAACTTAAGGATTCCTGAGCATCTCATATTGCCCAAGATGTGTTTACATTGAAGTTTGTTGAAAGTGTGTTTCATATGGACACTAAACATCTTAATAGGAGGCCGAGGGCCATGACACAACATCTGTCTTTGACGGCCTGGGAATGAGAACGATCTGTACTCTAAGAAGGGTGGGTTAGTGAAGCTGACTTGTGAGTAGAAGGACCCGCTCAATGGTGACTTTTTATTCATGTGAGGAGTCATTTTCAAGTTGCTGCCCTAATTTTTGCATGTGCACATTTAATTTTGGAACAAAAATTGAGAGGGAGGAAGATTGAGAACTGTGGTGCACTTGACATTCAGTGACCTACTGCAGGTTTGGCATGCACTTGGTCTTACAAAACTGAACTGAAAGACTCAGAGGAATGCAAATCTTTGTATGTGTGGGTTTGTATACGTTAATGCTCATAGTTTCAGCTAAGAGAGCATGTCTTAACAGATGGATGCAATCAATATTCAGACATCAGAACTGACTTGCTTTGTCTCAAAACTCTGCAAAGTCACATTTAACTTGGGCTCACACTTTATTTTTTGGAGGACTCTGAGAAATTAATTTGTAAGCCTGACACAAATAAACAGCTCATGCATAAATATGCCCATAACTTTAAGACAAAAGGAGAACAGCTCTATCTTCGTTGCAAGGGGGGGATTTCTTTCCTTATCAAAGCAACACAGGGCAAGATTAAAGAGTCAAAATCCTCCCCACGTGTGTGTAGTGTGTGTATATTCGCTCCTGCATGCCTGCCCCCGGACGTTCTCTCTCCTTTTCCTCCCTCCCTCTCGTCACTCTCCCTGTAGCATTAGAAGCTAGCTGCCAGGCTCTCCTCTTTAGCATCCATCCATCCCTCTATCCTTACCCCTGGAGGAGTCTGCATTAATCAGTCCTTTACGAAGGAGGTCCTGCTACAGTAGCTGTTGTGTTTCCTCCCATTTGTTACCATGCAGATGTGGCCCACAGTGAAGTCACATCAATCCTTATACAGTGGAATTACACGGCCAATCAATAACATTCAATAGCAACAGGCCATTTGCCCATCGGCCTGTCCACTCTTTCATCCCACCCACTGACAATGGCCTCTAGTTTGTATGCGTACTGAATAGGTTACAGATTGCACTGGAAAAACATATCTAAACATACTCACAAAACCAAACAAAACACTTTTTGCACTATTATAGCTAATGCTGTGGGATGATTTGAATCAGCAGAAACTTACTGTTCTCCTCAAGAGAAAAAAACGATATGAAACATCACTGTATAGGTAATTTTTCTGGCCCAGTAGTACAGAAATAGTGTTTCATCTTGTATGGAAGTGCAGTGAAACCATAAAATTAGCACAAATTGATAACCTTTATAAAATTACCCTATAAAATTAAATATCAAAAAAGGCAATAAAATACACATTATAAAGGCATAATATTCAACTTTAAAACACTGGTTTAGTTTAAAAAAAAATTTTTACACCACCTTATAAGAAAAAGTAATACGCAGTAGGACTTTTTTTTTTAGAAATGCTCTTGTAGGCTCTAAATTGTTTGAATAGCCAACTTCTAAAGACAGAGGCTTAAAACTGAGGCAGTGTCCACTGAAAGTTGACCAAAATTTTTTTTTAATTAATTATATGTATTTTTTTACTGTTGTTTCACATAGCAACAGTAACAAACTAGGCACAAGAAGGCCAATATTATATATTATATTATATTACGTTCACAGACCAGATTTGGATTTTAAAAAGTGGTTTTACTCCTGATAGTGATTGAATGTCTTACTGAGTATATCTTTTGTCTTTTTCAAAGATAAAGTCTAACATGGAATGTATACACACTCAGCATATTTCACTTAAGAGTACCAAATCAAATTAATTTACTCCAGCTCTAGGTGGGAGAACCATATTCACAAGAGTTTTTTCACTAAATTTATTCGAACTAAGCTCATCAAAATAAACATATAAAATCCTCTTAATATTACCCTGTTATATAAATTTACAAGCCTTCTACTTTGTGCTACACTATGTCCAAATCAAGCTGTCAGCGAGCGTGCCAATGTGTCCAGAGGGCGTCACCACACATACGGCACTGAGCTACGAACAGACACCACTTCATGCAGCGGGTTTACAGTGGCTGCCAAAGGCCAGAGAGGAGAGGAGCAACGAGGGTATGTGGAGAGAAAATGTGGGACAGAGAGATGCAAGGAGAAGGTGAGGACAAAAGAAAAAGAATAATTGAAAGTGAGTATGACTTTATAGAAAGAAAAGAAGTAAGAGAAAGGATGAGAGAGTAGGTGGAAGATGGCAGGAGGGCAGCATGCAGATTGCCCAGGACCTGACTGGCATATTCTTGGATGGCTAACAGACGGAGAAAGAGAGAGAGGAGCGAGGGGTTGGGGAGCCGGGGAAAGTTAGGGCCCTCAGGATGTTCTGTCCCACTGCCAGCCCCAGAAGTGTGGCTGGGAGATAGCAGGCCCACGTGCAGTGGTGCACCATACACACAAACATACACACACATGCACTGACAGTGACAATGAGGAGATGGAGCAACACAAGGATCAAGATGGATAAGAAAAATTACGTTGAAAATATACTGTAAGTATAAAAATATCAGCAAACACAGGATAAAGAAATGGAAGGGAGAGTTTTTAAGGTCTGCTGGGTGGCTGATTGACTCTGTATAGAAAAAAAGAAAAACCTCAGTGTAACATTATTCAAGTGAGGTGAGCTGCTTCATTTCCAGCCATCATTCAGAATTTGGTAAAACCAACCTACATCTTTTCACAGAGACCAATGTGTAGCTGCATCTTCAGTCAGGTCAGCTGCCTCTCTCTACTTTACTTTCTCCATCTGTATCCTCCACTCTCATTGGCAATGTAGAGTGGAGGAGCTTGAGGCCATGTGTGCAGGTTTGGGCCAATTATAGGGATTCTCATCAGTGCTGGGCTGCCTTTTTTGCTGCAGGCTCACAGCACACAGACCAGCCGAGGGTCCACATGGGTCAACCCTGTACCCCTCACATCTCCACGCAATGAGCATACCTGGGAGATGCATTACTGCTGGTTTGGCAGATGTGATATATAAAAGACAAAAAAAGGGCTAAAATTATGCTCTTTGGGCTTAGAAGTAAAACAAATGTTATTACTTTGCAACATAGGATTAAATAGAATTTAAATAAAAAACAGTAACAAAGGCAGTGCAAAAAAATGAAGTATTTAAAAATTGCTGTATTTAAAGAAATTATGCAGCTACAGTATACTGATATCAATTAGTCTTTGTAAAACCGGACTGGATGAACATCTGACTACATTTAATGAATAATATATCACTTACCGGACTCTCTCGCATTTTAAATTCAGGAATCATAGCACTAACCTTAAATGCACTTAATGAAACATAGATAAAGATCAGAGAAGAGAAACACAAACATACATCATTTTAAACTTGTGAATCTAAAGCAAAAAAACTATCCGTTTAAGCTGTCATGCTATCCAGCAGAAGCAAAGTTTTTAGAAGCTTCAAGAAAAATGAGTATGGTAGATAGTGTAAAAAAGGCCTGTGACCTATAAAGACCTCCTGTGTTTGTCAGATGAGGTACTAAGACAAGCTTAGAAATCAATCACTAAAAAAAAGTCAGTCAAAAGTCATACAAAAATGCAGGACCTCACATTTATAGTCTGACAGAACTGAAAAATAAAACTTTCATAACCGACTTGAAAAAATAACAACATAAATGTACCTAAAGTACTCTCCCCTGATTCACACGATTTCACTTAGATTGAGTGTTAACTGGCTTAATTTACCCGCAGGTTACCAGGGGGTTATAACACCGAATGTAGGGTCTATAACAACAGCAACAACAGCAGTACTTCAAGTATGCTCTTTATTCAGCCATAATTACCAGCTTGAAGGGAAATTGAAGTGAGAAACTGGATTAAGCATGACCGAATCTTCTTAAGTGGTTAGAAAATCAAAGCGCACTGAATGTTTGCCCCATGCATTGGCTTCGGGATGAAAGGGTTGGCCGAGGTTCGTGAACTAGCGGAGACACCAGGAAGATTTTTTTCTATTTTTTGTTTTTGTCAAATTATCTGCTTTTATAGAACTAGAACTTTGAACAGTGCTGGTCTGTGTGTTTGCTGCTGAAACAGGATCTCAAACATGGCCTGGAACTGTGTGTCTTGGAGACGAAACCAAACTTGTGGCCTGTTTGGCGCGGTTGCAGCAGCGCAGCCCTGAAAGTGGATTGTGCTGGTGCTGTGGATTAGCACAAGGCAGCAGCAGGCAGAGTGTGTATGTGTATGTGTATGTATGTGTATGTGTACATGTCTGTGAGTTGCCGCTGGAGGCTAGCGTGTTGGAGGAGGGAGATTCGCACCTCCATGCACGCTGCTGAAAACCTGCTAACCGTTGCATTTACAACTCTCAGTATGGTGAGGTAAACACATTTTTAGTGAACCCCCTCCCCTCCTTTCCTCTAGAAGATTTTTAAAGGAAAAGCAGCAAAAACTTATACAAAATAGCAATGCTAGAGAGAAGGGATTGTCCTAACCCGCAAAATAAACACTGTGGATTGTGAAATGATGCCTGTCATCCAAAATGCAAACATTCCCCGATACCATCAGATGAACTTAAGTCTGTTGACAGTATGGACAAGAATTCATGTGAGGTCACCGTTCCCACAGAAACTTGCATATAACATAAAAATGTACCCACTGAGATAAAGCTAATTCTTTAAACACTAATTTAAGTGCTCTGATTTTATTAAAACCATAATATAAATACTCATGGGTATTTTTCCCCTCCCTGTTAAGAGGAGAAAAATGAATACCAGGCCCAGATTTCTTTCCCATAATGCATTTGGGGTTGTTAGTTAAAGAGGAGGAAAGGCAGACAGAGGGGGTGTTAAATCTGTGTCAAAAAGAGAGACATTGGGCCTGTGCAAGATGTTCATTTAGGAAACCTGGTGTGAAGGCAGGTACGTCGGTGGCCCATTAATTACAATAATCACATCGTAGGTGTTAGAATAATTCATTAACTCAGATTTAGTTAAGGCTTCATTTAATAAGTCCTTGTTGGTCAGGAGAATGAGAAAGAGAGGAAGGTGGGAGGGAGACGGAGATAGAAAGAAAGAAAGGGAGGGGAAGCAAGAGAGATACAGGGTGCCTATTAAACCACAAGGCCTGGATTGTCAATTTGTGTTTGAGCGTTCCACTGGGGGAACCGTTCCATCCTTTTTAAGAGATATATCATTTTATAAAAGACCAAAGGGAGGAAAAGGAGACAAAAACTGGGGGGATGGAAGGGAGGTACTGATACAATGGAGGGATGGATGGAGGGAGTTACGGAGGAGGGGTGGTTGGTTAGGGAATCAGTTTTGCCTACTATATTTAACTGACCCATAAATCTGTTTTTAAATTCCCCTCCATTTAAAAACGCCCAGGCGAACTGGAGAGAAGTGAAGGCGAGGGAAGGGAGGAAGGGAGGGTTTTTCTTTTGCGCGCCGGCTGTTAAGTACCACAATCCATGCATAGTCGGCGCTACATTTATCCTAACAATGTAATTGGTCCAGCTCCCTTGGCTGGTGGCTCAGTTACTGGCCCTCCCTCAGGCCCCCCAATGTGCGTGTGTGCGTGTGTGCGTGTGTGCACGCGTGTCTGTGTGTGTGTGTGTATATGTGCGCAACCAAGGCCCTCCCTTCAGCCCTCAAATGAAAAGAAATCCCTGGCTTCCACTGAGACAGAGACTCACTGGGGGGCATGGCAGCTAGGCTAACGTGGCTAATGCTAACATAAACTGTACACACCTGCTAACAACCTCACTGCACTGCAGGGCTACGTGTGCGTGTATATGTGTATGTGTGTATGTGTGTGTGTGTGTGTGTGTTTGTGTGTGTGTTGGGGGGGGGGTTTACAAGGGAGCCAGTTGGGAGTGGGGTTGTGGATTTCACCATAGGCAACAGATGAAAAGCAAAGGAGGCGGACTCACACAAACATTAGTGCATTCACACACATATGCACACACACACACACACACAAACAACCCAGTGCAACCCCCCCAACCCTCTCCTCCTCTTTTTTTGTCTTTCTCTTTGACACACGCATGTACAGTACACACACACACACACACATTCACAGACAGCCACACACACACTCTCTGCATTGAGCCTCGGTGCAATTACGAGGAAGAGGACAAAAGCTTCACAGACAGAGGCAACAGAAGGGTCGGCTCACTGTTTCACCTGGAGCTAAATATCTGAAGGGGAGGCAGGTTTGGGAGGGGAGGGGGGGTGGAGGGAGGAGGAGGAGAGGGAGAGCTGGGTGGGAGAGGAAGCAGAGGAGCAGGGGTGAAGAGAGGGTAGAGCAGGTGGTTAATGGCGGGTTTTGTGAGGTTGGCTGGGGAGTTTCTCAGTTTTTGTTGATCTTTTTTTTATCAACATCATCTTTAAATAATTTTCTTTCTATTTGAATTTTAACTTTTTAAGGAGAGAAATATTTGTAGAAATCACTGACATGGGTAAATTCGAGAAGTTGCGGATTACTTAAGGGGAGCTTGATAAGACGATGAGGAAGGAGACTGGGGTAGTGGAGAGAGGATCGACAAGGATGGATACCAGGTAGGGGTGAGATGAGAATGTTGAGGAAGAGGGAGGAGAGGGTTGAGGGAGGAGGAGAAGAAGACAGGAGCAGCAGCATAATGAAGAGCCAGGCTAATTTGGAGAACTCCAGCTGGCTCGAGCCAGAGGGCCTGAACCACCAGAGCATCTGAAGCACCTTAATGCTGCACACATACACACACACACACACGCGCGCATACACATACAAACACAAAAATATTACAACTCACACACCAACATATCTGTGACATCACTTGTGCAAATACACACACTTTTATGCGCTGAACACTGAACATCACACAGTCTCTTTGACCTAAACCTGTTTTGCAGTCTAACCTCAGCCAAACCCCTGCCCCCCTTTGACACACACACACACACGCACCCACACACCCGCACACACACAACCAACACACACACTCACACACACTATAGACTACAAACACTATAAAACATCAATACACTGGTGTGGTGTGGCTCTGTTTGTATGCCTGTGGTGATGTTTGGGTTGGGGATTAATAAGGTCAAGGATTTGGTTCATTCTCTTTTGGGTGTGTTTACATGTGTGTACATGCATTTCATGGAGTTATTATAAGGAAGAATGCTGGTATCACAGGCTTATTTACATAGTGTATCTGCTGCTCCACTGTTATGTAATATGACTTTCCATAGAACCTGTACATCAAACAGATGTACTGTAGGAAATATAGAAGTACAGTATATCTCAATATTTCCCATTCAAATCATAACATTTAAATGACTTACTGTCCGTTAAAAAACACATGCTTTGTCTTGCAAATGTTGTTTTGATAGGGCCAACTTTTTGAAATTGAGAACATACAATAACCCTTTGTTCTGCTGTCAATACTATTTTTATCAGTACTTGTAAAAGACCATAATTTGATTTTGTTGTGTGTATAAATGTCCAAAAAGGAAAAACAAAAAAATGGGAAAAGGACCAAAAAAAGGGACAAATTTGGGTTGGATTATTTGTGAAATATTTTTTGTGATTTATTTTATATATCTGACCTTTCTGTTCCATAAATATTTAAATGACCCGGAAGTTACCTGCGCCGGGATCTGGTTAGTTCAGAGCGGTAGTTAACACAGCCGTCAATGCAGCTGCGGCTGATTGCAGCATCGCTCGGGCTAGGTAAGATTATTTTGTTGGTGTTTGTGAGTTTTGGGAAATTATTTCACTTTGTTTTTCTTTTGAGTTCAGTTCTGTTGATGTGTCTTGTTTGGTGATCACTCGGAGCATCTCAGTCTTGTTTTTTGTTTTTCAAGTTTGCAGTTCTTGGAGAGCGCAGCGAGTATGTGTTGTGAACATGCACATGTGTGAAATATTTTAATATTGTAAGGATTTCGATATTGTTTGATTTCGCTGTGAAATGTTTATCTAAAATGTTTATTTTGTATAATTCTGAAACAGTTTCACGGTGCTGTAAGGAGTTCGTCATGATGGAAATAACCTTACGCATCCGTTGGATCTCACGCATGGTTATTGCGAGGGCTGTATCAGTGCTCATTCAGCTGCTAAGGTACATTAACATAATAATAATCAATATGGCTAATGTTAGGCTGCTAATATAAAGAACTTAGTAAAAAGGTCAAACAATTGTGATGATGAATTTGTGCTTTCCCTGATTCAAAAATACTCTTGCACATTTTTTAATGCATTTCTTAATTTAGGTAAAAGCCAGAACTAGCGTATAAGATACAAAAGATTTATAGCATGAAAACTAAAAGTTTACAACACAGAGTCAACACTGATGTTAATAATGTTGCCGTGGGAACATCGTACAAACAGTATCAGGTCAGAGTTGCCTCTCAGTTTTAGCCGTTGGTCCCCTAACTGAGCTGAGCTGAGCTGCTACTGTTTGCCTTCAACATATTGTCAACCACATCATGAAGCTCTGAGCAGAACACAAAGTGCACAAACACAGAGTAAAATTCCTTTTCTCTGAGGCTACATCATGGTAATGGCTGAAAACACAGCTGGATTAGAGCCTTTCAGGTTTACAACCATAAGGTTTCCCATCTGCAAACAAAGCCCAACTCTATTTTGTTGCCCTCCTCCATTTGGTTAACCTCAAGCCTTTATGGTTACCTAGGGGTGGCTCGGGGTGATGGCATTTGACTTAAGACTAGAGCCAAAGTGAAACTCTGTGTAATCTGTAACATCTGGCAAATTTTTATAAGAGAGAAAGAGAGGAGAAGGAGAAAACGATGCCAGGTTGGCAGGTGGAGGAGTGAGGAGCACTTACAATATATAGACGCACACACATACACACAAACAATGACTAAAATTTCCATTGCCAAACCAGGGTGCTACTGATGCCAAGCAGCTTTGTCTCTGCAGAAATAGTCATTTAATGGCCAAGAAAGTTAACCAACACACATGCAAGCCCCCTTAAGTTCATTACCACATTTAATACACTTAAAAACACACTTTCCCTGCAGTCTCCGTCTATGTTTTGTTACACACAAACAAAAACACACACGTGCAACACTTGTGAGGCATTTTAGAGTTAAAGCACGGTCCAGACCATTTCTTAATCATCAACAAAGCTTTTGCTCCAAACGCATGGTGTGCTGCAGACCTGAGATCTGTCAGCAACTCAAATAGTCTAATAAATAAGGCAGACAATTTAGATGTTTTCAGGTTGAGTGTGAGCTTGTATGTGTGAGTAAGAGTAGGTCTACAACACAAGTATGAAGCAACAGGCCAACAGACGAATACAAAGCACAATTACTGTCCAAAACGTACACTAAAGTTAACACAAAATACACAAAGAATGTAATACCAGGACAGTTCCCTATGGACAGCAGACTGTTTAATGTTGTGAAAGAGTGAGCATCAGTGTGTCAGATGGAGGGAACAGTTTTCTCTCTGTGTTATGCAGCAAAACATTGTCCTTTGTGTTGTAGAACGACCAAAAATATCCCCTATAAAATCTGATAAAGGTATCACACAGCGGTAACTGTGCAAACATGATGACGAAGTCTGAATTTCGATGGTAGATCCCAAAGTGTGAGTGTGTGCTTCCCTGTTTTGGATTTCACTGGGGTTTCCACACACACATACATACTGTAAAAACCATGTCCATGCACTTCTTCAGCAGAGACCCCTCTACCTTCCCAACACACTATATTACTCTGATAATCACTAGAAAAATGAAACTGCTATGACACACAATACAACATAAAGAAGGGGAAAAAAACACATGCAACACACATTAACACAGAGTTTACTCCATGTTCTAAGCTGTACCATGTAGCAATCACACGTGCTGTGCGCACCGGGGCGAGAGGAACAGCAACAAATTGGATTTCCCAAGGATGATGGTGTGATGAAAGATTGTGTGTTTTTCTCATCTACCGCCAGTGCTGTTAGAGCGCGGCATGATTAAATAAAACCTTGCCCAAGTTTCAATAAACGCATTATAACAATTGCATTTCCTTGACAAAGATTTAGGGACTGGTGTGATGCGATTGGATTACTGGGGAACATTGAGCTTTTTTAATGCTGTTTTTGCCCTGCCTTAAGTTGAACGTACACCTCCACTTGAGCAAGTTTAAAGGATTTCTCTCCTCTCAACATGTGGTTAGGGACACTCTGATGAAGATGATGGAGGTGGCATTTGCTCATTCCTCTTTCTTCCCGGTCTTTATGCAATGTAGAGAAAAAAATGGCCAGTCTCGTGCCTTTTACAGCAGCAGGAGATGTTAAAGAGTCGTCATCCACCATTGATCAATAGAACAGCCTGATTTTTTAAGCTAATTGCTTAAAGTAGTGTAAAATATATTTATAACTTTATCCAGCTTTGTTCTTCATCTTGGTATAACTTTGTGTATATACGAAAGGCAACAAAATAGCAACTCAGTGCTTTGGATTTATTTTTAAGTTTCCATCCCAGTTGGAGCAGGAACATTGAAACGCAACTGGTTGCAAGGCTTCACTCATGCATTCTAAAGAGTCAGACATGAAATATATTTGTGGATAGTAAAGACAAATATGAATCATTGCAGACACAATGCTGCAGAAAGAATAGAGTCTGAAACACTCTGATGACTAACAGGTAAGAGTGACGCATAACTACTCTGGAGAAAGAGAGTGAGAGGGAGAAAATGAGTGCAAATAAAATCAAAAGTGGAAACAAGTTTTGTGTGTCTGGTGTGTGTGTGTGTGTGTGTGTGTATGTTTGAGTGTCTGAGTGTGTATGTGTGTTTGTCATCTACCATCGTGGGAAGATGTACAAATGCTCAACATGATTTAAGGTCAACTGTCAGTCTTTTCATTGATTTAACTCCAAGTGTCAGGAGTCAAATATAAACGTAGTCAGGTAAGACCCAGCGCTACCCATCTGTGATTCTGGCAGGTGGCGACAAGCCGGTTAATAACGCCACACCTTCTTTTTTTTTCCCTTCACCCTGCACCCCTCACACCTTACACACACACATCCACACACACACACACACACACACACACAGATACAAAACACTACACACTGATACAATAGGCTCACTGAAAAGAGTATGAAAAGAAACATAGCCATCTGTTTCTCTCAGAAAAATTAAACCCTCTATTGTTGACTGTTGCACCTTTGTGGGAAAGAACTGTAGTATATCTGTAAATGCTAAAGGTTTCATTTGACCCTCAACATTTCACACTCATTTTAAATACAGACAAGCTCTGGAGAGACACGTTTTATTTTAATTCCTTTAACAAACTCTCACCATAAAAATGCTGTTATCTACTTACTTATTTTGCTGTAAAAGAAAGGGTTGTGCAACAAAAATAAGAAGAGAAAAATAAGAAAAAGTTACTGACCGCAAACATGGTGCCCATGTCTTCTCACCAGTACCTGACAGCTTCAAGCAAGACCAAGTGAAAAGTTGAGGCAAAAGCAGTCAAAACTGACATCTGGATAAGATCTGACTAAACTGAAATGTTGGCCCGGGCCCCTTTGTGGCAAAACTGGCTTGAACCAATGTGAACAAACTTGGAATTTGTGTTAACTTAGAGTCTTTTTTATCTAGAAATAAAACCTACCAACAACCTGTTGTTGTATAGGATTTGATGGGTTGAGACAATGTCTCTGCTCAAGCATGATGATGTTACCCAGTGGCAGACTGTTTAAGAAACCTAACTTTATTATAAAACTGATAGACAAACAGCAATAAAAAAGTGTTTCCTGACAAGCAATATGTTAAGCTTCTGCCATCTGAACGACTAACAATACCTTGCATAACACCAGCACTCACGTTACAAGTGCAACTACAGCGAATTGGGACTATGCACAAACAGTATGTGGCTATGCTGACACTTTGCCAACTAAATTTGGCTAATCCACCATTACGTACTAGGTAATTCAATGTCTTTCTGTTGTTTAAGTAGCACTTAGAATGAAAATTCATATGCAAACATTACAATGCAAATTCTAGTTACATAACTTACTTTCATAGAAAAATTCAGTACTGTCATCTTTCCTCTCAGTATGATGACTGTGTCTGTGAAACAGACTTGAATTCAGAGTGTCAGAGTAAAACCCAAGGTACTGTATTACCATCCATCAACTGCCTGGCGTGAGCTGGCACCTCTCCTCGATCAGAGAAGCCTTGTCAGCTCACCCAAACCTCACTTGTATCTTTACTCATTCAATAAAGGAGAGCTGTTGAATGCAGACCTACAGAGTTATACGGTCATTCAGATGGAAAAAAAAGCAAGGAGATGATCACAAGAAGGATGGATGGTGAGTGGACAGTTACTCAGCCAAAAACACAGTTAAAGGTTCAACATACAGACTTAGGGACAGTTGATTGGCCCAATAGAGCAGATGCTGAAAGACCGATAGAGACATTAACAAAAGAGCAGATGAGAAAGCTAAAAGAAGCCCTCTGCTGTTGCCCCATCTCTGAGGAACTATTTGGGAAATGTGCCTGACAAAGTGATAGGAGCACAGTATGCTTTTTAGTCTGAGACTGACTTAACAGAAAAAAAAACACTGGTGAAACTATGTGACTGTGACTTCAGGTTATTTCAACAGGGAAATTTATGACATTATGGTGTATCATAAAAAAGTGACATTGAATAATGACAAAAACATGCAACAATATGCCACGGTGGTAAAGAGTGCTGTGTCAAATCATTCCCCACTTAAGTGACATGCAGGTTCTTCAACGCAAAAATAAAAATAGAAAGCCGAACAGCATTATAATGAGGAAAAATTGTTTTAGTAATGTTTTCCCTCCTCTCTCTTTTTTTTCTCTCCATTGGAGGCATCCTGCATTCTCCTCAGCATAGCTCACAGTTCCTCCCTGCTTGCACTCTCTCCTTGGAGGGAAAGTCAAAAGGTTTTTCATTTATCTCAGACCGAAGACGAAGCACAAAACACTACTCCCCCGAGAGACCCACGAGGAAACTGCGAACACCTTGCCCCAAATATCTGATCTTGGAGGAGCAGAAAATAGCATGCACGTATTTGTTTGCCGGGACGAAGACTTCCCTCATTCCCCAGACGCTGTGTTGTCATTGAACATTTTGCCGCTGTGTGTTAGGCATATAAAAATACATTTCGATTTTTATTGGGGAAAGAAAACACGTCTCAAGAACAAAAGATAATTGTATTGATTTGTTGAGCATGTGGAGCTGTTCAAAATGTGTCTGTTGGTAATGTTTTGAGCTCTGAGATCGTGAACGTGTATTTTCATGCATGCATGCACGTGTGTGCATTTGCTTGCTATCTGGATTGCGTCAGTTTGTGTATGTTGTATTGACTGAGTTCTAACCAGTGGGCTTTAGATACAAAATGGATAACTGGGTTCAAATGTGAGTATGAGAAAAAAAACCTTGTGTGAGTGTGTGTATTTTTTTTGTATTAAAGTCAATTAGTGAGGTTAATGCAGCATTGGGGTTCTGTTTTTTTCATGGAAACAATGGCACAGTAAGGGACTTAGGTGCCAATACATACTATGGTTGCATTTAGTATTTCAATGTGAAATAAAATGGCCTTTCATGGTTGCTTTCACTGCAGCATTTCCTGGCTGCATTTGAGTAAAGTCACTGACAACAGTTAATCAGAATCAGTAAAAGGAACCGGTAATGTCAGTTATGGCTGATGGCTCTAAGAAACGTTGCCTCATCTATGAGCAATTACTCTCTCTCTCTCTTTCTTTTTCTCTCTCTCGCTCTCTGTCTGTTGCTTGCAGCTATGCTAACTCACTTAGATTTGTGCATTGATAAAGGCAGCTACTGAACTGGAATGGTTTAAATGTCCATAAAGAACCAAAGAGCAAAACTGTAATCATGCTCTAATTTACCTTTGTTGTGCTTTCTATTTGACTCTCATTGTTTATTGCTCTCACTCTGTCTTTGTCACACACAAATACACACATATACATGTATGCACAGACTGTTTTCTCATTCAGACCTATAAGGTATCTTTTATCAGACGCAACAGGCTTTTAACTAACATTAATCTAAACCCTTTGCACTAATATCAGATGCTACAGAGCTAAAAAGTTTGTGTTGGGAGGAGGCCACTGTGGATGGATCATACAAAGGACTGGAAGTCTACTGGAGTTCATGTCCCATTTGAAACCAAACTGACTTCTTTTAACTTGCATGCATAAATGAACTTATGTAACATACTAATATAATGTCATATGCATGAACACACACCATATAGGGAAATGTACCTACTGTAACCCAAACCACTTTGTTAACAAAACCCTTAACAAGTAGTTTTAATGCCAAAACATAAGCAAACATAAAGTTAACAATGTGTTGGCAAGTCTTTCTGTAAAAAGGTTTTCAAATTAATGTAAAAGTAATATTTTTGTAATAAATGGAGAGAATGCTTTGCGTGGCTGAGAAAACATGGTCCTACTAGATTACACTAGGGGGCGCTGAGGATGGAGTAGAAATTTTGTGCTTTGATTTGAGGAGAATGAATGAAAATGCAAAACATAACATTGGAGTTTGTTCTTGGAGACAAATAAACAGATAAAAAGAGTTTTATTTCACCCACTACCACAAACTGCAAATATTCACCCTTTTAACAAAACAGCAACATCAAAGCACGGGCTGGCCAACTGGAAAAATGAATGCAGTTTCCAGAGGAAGTCAAGATAGTTTGCTGAAGGCAAGACGGTGACTTAGCTGGTGGTGAGTGATCCATACCACCCTCCAGATAGCAGAGGTTGCTAGTCACACAGGGCAGATTAGGTCACATTCTCATGTCCAGTGCAACACATAGGGACATGCACTAGGTGATAAGTTACGACACATCACATGATCAAGCTAGCATGTTAACGTAAATAAATAAATAAATAAAATAAAATAAATAAAAATATACATAATTGCACCATTCTAAATGGGATTCAGACAAATATATAAATAAACAAAGAAACCAGGAACAGACCAGAATTTCTTCGCTGCAGCAGCAATGCAAGGCTCTTCTTGTGTCCAGTGCACACACTGTGAAGTCTAGCACACTTTTCTCTGGCATTCTGAGATATAGCATGGATGTAGACATGTGATTTCAAAAAGCATGACTGATTCTAACCTCTGCCAGCCCATTACAAATATTCAATAGGGCTGCTCGTAATTTAATAAGAATGATCACTTCTAGGCTACTACGCACCTCATCATCTCTAGTAAAACATATTCTTTTCCACATATCATTAAGCAATTGATGCAAGTCTACATAAAAAAGTAAGTGTCAGATGTAAGCAAACATCAATACGCAGCAGCAAAAATATTTAGACGGTAATAAAATGATTGCAGAGGAGAAATGCAAAATCCTCCTCAGGTGCTTTTGGAGGAGACCCCCAGGGAAACCAGCTGAGGGGGGCAGATTGCCAGCATCTTTGCAGGGATGGTGATCTGCAGAGGAAAAGGGGAGCAATGAGACTGGGCCTCCAAGAGCAGGTTACTGGGATGGATTCAGGGAGGAGAAATGACCCACGCCTACATTAGATTAATGCCAAACCCACACGCATAAACAGGCGGAAAACTTGCTGTACTGTAGCACACATACATAAGTTTAGTGCACAACCACAACACACAATACCAGAAGTATCAAGAAGAACACATTAAACTGTGTATACCTGAATACCAGCACACATGGGACAGACTTACATTCACATCCTCCACATTTAAAACAAACCAAAAAAAAGGCATCCTCTCTTTCTCTTTCAGTTGCACATGCACACACACACACACGCACACATACGGACATGCATAAACAAACACTCACACAAAAAGTTTTAATCTTGTTATCAGCCCTGGTCTCTCGGCTACAGGGCTTGTGGGATAGCCCTGCTTCTTGGCAGTCATTTTCAACACAAGCTGGAAAAACAGGCTTTGCGTTTTTGTGTATGTGAGCATCTGCGCTTCTGACTCACTCTGCATGTGAGTGTCTGTTTTGTTTTTTTATGACTGACTGTATTTTTTGTGAGTGTGCTTGCATGCTAGGCATGTGCATTTTATGTGAGCTTTTGTTTGTGTGATAACTTACGTCTGCATGCCTATGTGTACATTTAATCAAATTATTATATTAAAAATAGATCTATAAATAGGTGGGAAACTTCACAAAAAAATGACATGACACATGAGGAAACAACAATCGGTTTGATAAAAAACAACAGAAAGATCAAACTTCAACTTAACAAACATGGCTTCTAAAAGAATGAATCCACCCCCACTGACTGACCGACTTTCTGTATGTGAAACAAAAACATTTCAAACTTTTTTCAGCTGAACCTTTTTTTTTGCTTTTACTTTATTTTTAATCAAAGTAAAGGAAGAAATGTTCAATTTAAATGAGGTTACAAAACAGTTAACATTTCATATTATTTAACTGAGAAATTGCCTTCACATTAAACAGAGCTTTTTGTAATTTAATGTTAATGTAATTCTGTCTTTCAATATCTATCTATCTATCTATCTATCTATCTATCTATCTATCTATCTATCTATCTATCTATCTATCTATCTATCTATCTATCGGATATAGGATGTATTACATATTAAAATATTATAGCATTAAATTTGTGTCATCAGACCATGATAACATGTTGTATATAACAGAGTCATGGTATTATATTATGGTATTAATTCTGAGGCAAAGTTTAAAAGAAGTATATCCATTTACATCTCACTCACGTTTTCGGCTATGAACTTCTAACTACTGCTTTTACTGCCTCCTGTCTGGGCTTTCAGGTCACCTCTTACCTTTAATTACCTCCATCTGTCCATCCTTGCCTTCCTTTATCCATTTATTCACTTATCCAATTTTACCTTTTAGGTCAACTAAAGCAAAAAGGAGAAGATTGTTTCTCCTTTTCTTTGGTTAACTAAGGAAATAATCTGATCACCTCGATAGTTTTGAAGACACTCTAGTGTTGAGCCTTTTTGATGCACAAAAGGGTTTGCTCTCCCTACAAAGACAAGTCATGCAATTAATATTGTTAGGTAGGATGTTGATCACAAAGTGAAGTATTTAAGTAATAACATTACCCAAGCCTTAACACCTGGGAATTCAAATGAAGGAATGTATTGTTTATAAAGTAGAAGCCAGGCCTTTGACACATTTATGGGGATCAGTGGATCAGAATGCTATGAAATGTGTGTAAGGCAGGAGTGACAGGCCCGGACAGGTTATCAATTTAAGGACTCTAAATCAGATATTTGGTAGAAAACAAGTTTGCAGCTACGGAATCATTTACAGATTCAGCTTGTATTTAATATCTACCAGAATATTTTTCTTGCTTTTCCCTATGACTTCTGTATCTCTCTCTCTCTCTCTCTCCTCTATGTCATGTCTAGTCTCTCTTTCATAATCCTTGCTGTCATCAACAGATTCAGGTTTAAGCTTCCATTTCATCCTAGAGGCCAGTGAAGATGAAACGTAGCTGCTAGTTTTGCTCATAAATGTCTCACTAAGTGCTGATGTGCCAGGAGCTCTCCTTAACTGGTTGGCTGCTGCCGTAGCAACCTTCTTCGCACTACCGACACACACAACCTCTCCCATTCTTACCTGCACATTTGCACACATAACGTGTACCCCTTAATCTAAAAAAAAAAAAAAAAAAAAAGCAGATTGGTGGCTTTCGTATTTGATTTATCTAGAGATAATATCATTGGTATGCATGATGTTGGGGTGGGGGGGTAGAGGGGTGGTGGGGTGGTGGTGGTGAGGTAACCTTCATGTCAGCCATTCAGCCAAGTGAACCAGCCAGCCAGAGAGAGCTAACATTGCTGAAAGGCAAAGAACGGGAGACTCACTAATCCCCACCTGCTTGTCAGGAGATCTACAGGTACCTGCTAAGGCAGCCAGCCACTGGAGGAAATCTTGGAACTGATTCAATGTGTTTTCATGTATGTGTGTATGTGTGTGTGTGTGTGTGTTTTGTTGGTTGTTTGCATTTGCAAGAACAAGCCACTGAATAAAAAAGAAACAGTTCATGTTTATGATTATGTATGTATAAAAATGTCAGAAAAAGAGTGTGTAAAAATAAGAGGACAAACCTGTGAGTGTTTGTGTAAAATGCTTGAGAAAATATTTTATTTTTAAATAACTGTTATATAGTGTGAGCACCTCCCATAATAAAACATGTTTCGCCACATCTCAGAAAGCCAGTAAAAACTTCGCTTGACTGCACATTTTGTTAATTGCTCTCAGTCCAATACAACTGCATCAAAAATACAACCTGAGCATCAGTCACCAACGATAATTATATTAAGTGATAGACAGATGGATGGTATGAATAGACAGGAACACCCAAAACACAAAATAATATTCAGACATACTCTGCAGCTGTGCACATGAACACACCTCTGCTGATGCATCTGTGAAGTGCTAATGACATCACTTCCTTTTTCAGTAACAAAACCAAACAACAACAAAATACCCTAACAGAACTTAACCAGCTCCATGAGAACCCCATAAAGACTGTGAGGTAACATCAATAACAAAAAAGTAGAGTGTGCAGGTGTGAACTGATACCACAAAAAATAAGAAAGAGGGACACTGGTATTAATGTGCCAAACAGTGATGGATTTGCATACAGCTGTTGCACACTTGCATTTAAAGGACTATGGCATATTTATTTATGTAACCTGATTTATCTCTACTGCACCAACATGTAAGCACTAAAATAAGATTTTGGTGTGAGATATGGATTAAAAATTTGTAGAAAACAGCTTTGCACTGCTTCCCCTTTAATAAACCAGGTTAGTCTAAAAAATCTCCTTGACTCAAGTTGTTTAATGACCATAGCTAATGCCTCTGTGCTCTGCCCTCTCTTTGTCTTGTCTGTGTAGCCAGCCTAATCGCTGCTGACAGTCAGCTTTGCTCTTTTATTAGCTCTGCGTCGCTTGCAATCAGTGACAGTGAAGTCAGGCAGCAGGAAGGGCTTGTGTGAACTCAACACCCACTTAGACCCAAGGTTTAGACTTGCACACAAACACACACTCAAACACACATACACGCAGGCGTGCGTTTATGTCTGTGTGTGTGTACATATGTACATTTTCACAAACAAACATGCACTTTAAGAAAAGTCAACAAGCAAACAACCTCCTACATGTGCACACTCAAAATGTATATGTGCGCACACATTTGCTAACATGCATGGCCATAACTCAACAAATGCACACACAGGCATGCATGGACAAATTTCTACACACACAAACACACAGGCATACACATGCGCGCTTTCAAAATAATGAAACAGCCTTGACTTGGCAGCCACTGGCCTCAATGTATGTGGGTCAGGCCCATGCAAAGCTGTATTGATTTTTTGGCTGTGTGTCTGACTGTGTGCCGCCATGTAAAAAAAAAAAAAGGCTGAATGCTAATACGACAGCTAGCGAGCCCAACTAAAGACTCACACTCATTCACAGACGAGAGGTTCCACACTTTGCTAGTCTCTTCTTGTCAGTGCCCCACGTATTGGCAGACAATGGACTTGTTTGATAAAGAGGAGGTCTGACATTCGAACGTGCAATTTGTGAGCGACGGGGCGGGCGAGAGGGGGCTGGGGGTGGGAGGGGAGGGTCAGGAATTTGCTTCACTCTCTTTAAAGAATGTAGCGTCACCCATATGTCCGTCTGCCCTGGTGCATACTCGATGGAGTGGAAGGGCAGGAATGGGAGAGTGCTCTCTCTCCTTTTTCTTTCTCTCTCTCTATTTCCAGTCTATTTTGCAGGGCTGATAGGCCTTTCTCTGCACTCTGGCGCAGAGAAAAAGCTTAATGCTGTTTTGTCTATTGCATTAAACCATGCAGTGGCCATTTAGGACACTACGTAGGCCACAGCAGAGAGAGAGAGAGAGAGAGATGGCTCTAAAACCTGTGCCATCCATAGTTGAGGTCAGAGCAGTGCACACAGTAGCTCAGTCACAGTGAAACATTTTAAAAGCTGAAATGCCACTCATCCTGAATAACCAACATCTATCCTTCTGTCCGGTGCACGTGCTGCATGCTCCATTTAAGCGCTTTTGAAGGAGCCCTTATTAATCCCCTTAACTGCAGGTTTGTAGCTCATATTTACCCCAGCTGACCTTTTGACCCTAGCCACTGGCTAATATCTAATTTTGAAAATTGGCTAATTTGTGAAATGGCAGAATTTGGGCGTAAAGACCACTTAGAGCAAATGGCAAGCTCATCTGAATATAAGCACCATGCTTAGGGGAGGGCAAGCGCAGGGCAGCAGTGCTACCAGTGTTGGTGAGGTGTATTTGCGAGAATAGCCCATCTCAAAGAAGTCAGATATTTCTCTCCCCAACATCAATCTGAATAGCTAAGACTTTCACTGCTTCCATTATCTTGCCATTCGTTATCCTTGTATGCTGTAGGCTTTTTCTCAATTACAGCCATTTATGGTTTCTGGAGTAATTACATCAAACTCGAGTCAGTTACCTGTAAGGTGTGTTCTACTGTAAATTAATTTGGAAGTTTCTGTCTTACTTCCTTTTCATTTGGTAGTAATGGGCTATACTTGTTCTTATGCAAGACAACCAGAGGGCTGAATGAATTCTGAAGCAGGAAACTGACCTCATGGGGGAGAGAGACAGAATTTTCAAGAGTTCGGAGCAATTTCCATTAAAGCCCGGAGACAGAACATGATATGTAACAAATGGTGCCAGGCAAGCATATTGTGACAAGCATGCAGAAAAGCTTACTAATAGATTAGAGTTCATTGTCTCTCTGTCATGTAAAAAATAATTCAACACACCATGACCATAATAATTATGTTGTATGCTGTTGGATATTTTATTTTCTAGATTATATTTTTAATTTTACCTGTGGTTCATTAAATCACATACAGTGAATTAGCAAGATTTAATTAACATAGGCGGGAGTTGGCTGAACCTGTAAAAAATTGTCAAACGTTTATATGTTTTATAAAATGAATAGCAAATGAATTCTACATATACATATACATCAGCCTTATCTTGTGAGACTGCTTTAGTTGCCCAAAGGTATCTGCATCAACCATTTACAAAACACAAGTAATGGGTTGCTTAAATGTAACTTGCCCATTAAAGCTTGACCCAACTTTTTCACTTGATCAGGTTAGTTATTTATGTTTTATATGTGTTGTTCAAATTAGTTGTAAGCCACATTTTTTTTTTAAATGATAAAGCACATATTCTATGAAATTAGACAAGACATGTGCATGGTTCAAGCAAAACCTGAGAAAACTAATTAATTTCTACCTTTCCCCCTCTCGACTCACTGTAATTTGAGTATTGAATGTTTCACTATCTCTGTTACCTTCAGCATATTTAGCCAGCCCTTCATTTGCACTCGTCTTTAAGGCTAACAGCTTATTCAGCCTGTTTATGGATGGCCCCTCAGAGCTAAATTAATAGAAGAGGCTTTGGGGACCAGAGAGGAAAGTCATAAGCAAGACTGTAATGCTCATTTGCAACGTAGAGGCTAATTACCAATTTGCCACTCTCCCATCTTGTTTCATAATACGTTCACGGCTCAACTTCTTTTGTGTTTTGGTGCCTGCAAGCGATGTATGACTTTTATACAACAGAGGATGCTTTGCTTCTGTCTTCTTTATAACTTCATGTGCTGGAGATATTGAGCTCTTAGACTTGCCCTACACAGGCCCACATCTAACACTCGCTCATGTGAGAATGGTGCTCTGATTGCCTTCAGCTTTGACTGCGTTCTCTTTGGCTGCAATTTTTGTCTCGCGGAGAAAGAGAGAGATAGAGATGACAAAAAACATCGAAGGGAAAGGGCTCATTTGAACATCAGTCGATACTTTAAGTTTCTCTACAGTGATAAAGCTGCAAAAGGAGCACAGTGTTCTCCATTTAAAGTGGGTTTTATTGAGAAATTTATAAAGGACAGAGGAAGACAAACTTGGATAAGAATTTTAAAGGAAATTTAAAAAACAGACTTTTAAACCACGCCAATCATAAACAGTACATATCAAGAAAGTAGGTAAATATGTAATCGGGGCAATTAATAACTAAAACTTGATACTGTCAATGTTTTCAGGAATCATAGGTACTTAGATACTATAGGTACTTTAACATTTAGCTGACAAAGCAAAACACATGCTCAAAGACAGTTACATAAGCTGCTTTAAAATACTCTTCTATTGTTGAGTGCTACCTTACTTTGAAAACCTTGAAAAGACAGACACAAAACCTGATACTGTATGCAGGATTTACACTGTATCAACACATCTGTTATGTACAGGGATCTTTACCATACAACCCAACTAATAATGTGGTTATTCCGAGCACAAAAGGGAATCTGATCTCTGAAGACATTGAGCTGAAAGGTAAAGACTAAATAGCAAGCAATTAAAGAATTATCAAGCATGAGCTTCACTTACATCAGGCATCAACTGCATTAACTTTGACCTCTGCCTTTTATGTATTTTTATCTCTGGATAAACAGCATTTTCACTGGAAGTGCTAATGGTGTTCATCTCACAGCAAACAGACTGTATATCAACAAAGTCAGTGGATTATCTGGCTTTAAGGACTACATTCTTAAGATCAAGTTGGAGTTTGAGGTTGAAGGTGAGAAACTTTAAAGAGTACACTCATTTTTAGGTGGAGCCTATAATATAAAAGGATAAAGAACAAAAAGGCATAAACCAATTATAAATACTATTTAAACATAGTCTACATCCCAGCAGGATTTGACTAAACTTGGAAGTGATGGTTAGTGATGGTTAAGGTAGAATAGAAATTAGTAAATAATATGAATAAAAATATCTACTTGAGATCTTCCTTACTGAAACAGATTAATTTGTAAGCTTTAAAATCCCTTTGAGGGTGGAGAAAACTACAGGGTTTCCTTAATAAAAGCAAAAAAACTCACAAAAACATGGCCTCCAAAATACAAAAAGTAGATCACGAGGAAGAGCCTTGTTTTTGTGTTCTTGTTAAAAATAAGAAGAATGAAAAAAAAAAAATTACTCTGATATCAACTTAATTTACTACAGAAGTTACATGATAAAGTCATTGATCCGCTTTTCATTCAGGCAGGTTGCAAAGAACACACAGCAAGCTGCAATGCAGTTATCATAGTGTAAAAAAAACAAAAAAACAAACAAAAACAAACAGAAAAAAAACAAAGATACTGCAACTGTCTTCTACAGTATAAAGTGTTAGATATGAATAGATGTATATAGATATATATAACTATTTAAAGGTTGGGCATCTCAACCCAGATCAGTCATTGAAAGGTGCTTTATGTAACATTTAACCGCTAATTATAGTACAACTCCCATACAGAAGTCAAAGTAGCATTGTGTGCCATGTGTGTTAAATCTGGTTCAAACTGAATTATGGAAGTATAGGAACCTATGAAAGTATAATGAATGCAGACTTATTAACATTCTCTGAGTTGGATCTGGGCTGTCTGGGTAAAACTAAGAAATCCTAACCACCAGACCATAAAGACCTGCACATTATAGACACTGTACTTTATATTTTAACTCATCGGTTAAGATTGGGTCAAATGATTTGAAGCAGACTTTAACACATCTATTAGCCATTCTTAAAAAAGGTTTAAAATGTTACATAAAGCACATTTACGTGATCTTAGTTAGATATTTAGCCTATATTTCAGTAGTAACTTGATCTTGTAGAACCCTGGTGAGTAAAGTCTTAGCCTAGCTAATGCCTAGCTCTTTTTTTCCTCCAAAAAAACCAATATTTTTTATGTTTTAAATAGCCTACGAATTAGCAAAAAGCTGCTGTTCAGCATTTTATTTAACAAGAATCATTTGTCAGTCTTGACATGGACTTTGGAGACAATTACAGTGTACTTGTGGGAATTAGCATTAGGAATCTAGGACATTGGTGGCTACTGTTCTCACTGATGCGTTGCATGCTGTGGTGTTTTTTGATTTTCCACTGACATAAATGTTAATTCATACAAAAAAAAATTAATCACACAAAAGCAAATGTGGAAATAAAAAATATCCAGTGGGTCAAAGAATGAGGCAAACAGTGAGAAAATACACTGTTACCTTAGTTAACTTCTGCATCTTAATGCATCCGTCTTTGCCTGTGTGTTAATATGTCAGTGCACACACAGTAGTAAACTTAGTGTTGAATCATTAACTGTAGGAAATAGATCATTAAAAGTTCAAAAGAGATCTAGGTTAAACTCACAGAGTGAACATTATACCCTTTAAAAACTTAAAAGGAAGGAGGCAGAGGACACACAGTCTATGAATAGTCCAATGAGCTTGCCCTAAGGGTCAACGTTGCGTGTCCATTGAAGACAAGCTGAGCGGAGTTGGTCATTGAAGACATTTACATTTCAAACATTCTCCTGGATATTTAGACAGACGCGTGGGGTAGTTAGTGACCAGAGAGATCAGGGTTAATCTTAATTTAGGCAATCAGCTGCTGTTACAGCAGGAATCCAGCCTGGACAAAGTATTTCCTGGTCTGTTACCTCAAACAGGCTTACATCCTGAGTGAACATTGATGAACATGTTGAGCCATAAACTGACTTGCAATAATGTGAGTTTAGTCACTGCTGTAGTGATTACTGCTCTCACTGCTGCTGCAATGAAAAACACTTTAACAGTAAAAGAAAAAAAGGGTACTGTTTCATGTAGTTTCTCTGCAATAGAATAATATACACAAAAGTATTTACTATATGTTTTGCAGTCAGAGTGAGAGTGAGTAAAAATTGTCAGGCAATGTTTGGGCTAGAAGAACTGACATGCATCAAAAGTTATATTTTACAACACTTTTACATAAATGAATGTTGCATGATCCCAATGCTGAAATAAGTCAAGTACAAGCTTGTGTCCCAAGGTGCATTTTGGCAAGAAACATCCAATCATAGAGCTTATTATTCCATTATATGTGCTGCTAATAGCGGGGCCAAAAATAAAGCATGCAGTATGCTGTCATAAGAGCTTATAATACAATCTATACTTAAATTGAAGTACAAATTTTGTGCCAGCTTGAATAAATTGAGTGCCCCAGAACCATTTCCTAAATACAGTTACAACAGGTTTGACTATGCCACAGTTTTTGTTTTGCATCTCTGATAAAACATGTTTTGTTTTTTGTTTTTTGTTTTTAAAAAAACAAAGCTAAATTAATTAAAACTGGTGGTCCAAACTTGCCACTCTAAAGGTTGTCAGGTTTAAGAAACTACTACTGGGACTATGACGGAAGCAATCTTAAAGTGTACGTCCAGGAAATTCACACTGTTAAACAGGCAAAGTTGAATAAATATAAACCCTCAATTTTAAAACATTTCTTTTAAAGAGTTAGTGTAATAGCTTCTATTCAAATGTAAATCTCAAAGCCTCTGAACATGCATGTTTTAGGCACTTTTGTCATGTTTTAGCAGTCAAATTTAGATGATAATAATTCTTGTAATTCTTGTAAGGCTTACCAGAATAAAACTAAATTGATGAAATCAACAAAGAATCAGTATCCCCATTAATATCACCCAGTTTTGTATTGTGTGAGTCATCAAAGTGTGTTTCCTGTGATAGACTCAAAACTCATCCATCCGCTCTTGTAGCTTAACGTCTCAAACTGTATTTCATAGCATCTCCTATATGACCCCTGGCACCACTGACACACCACCGCCTGTGGAATCTTGATCTTTAGAAATGATCACAAGACCTTCACTGTGCAATGACATCACTGCATCGCAGAATGAATGACAAAGAAAGAGAAAATGTATTTATAGCACAAAGTTTCATTCTAACAATTGTCTAATTTCCTCAAGCGTTTTATGCGTGAACTTGCAGTCAGCGTGCTCATCAAAGGGCAGTTTCAGTGCCTGTCACAGGGCGTATAATAGATCCTTGTCATGGAGGAGTCACTTGCATGCAAGATGCCCCTTGTTGGTCATCAAGATGTTTCTCAAACACTCCCCCCTTGCTCTCATTTTCTCTGAAATCATACCCTAATGATGACCCAAGGCCCACTTTTAATCACTATTTGCATTGCCCTTTTAACAATTATTCTGCTCCTCTGCACAATTTTAACAGTAGAAGCATGAGATGGATTCCTGTGATTGTTAGCTGCTGTATAGACACTTTCTTTTGGGGCCATGTCATTTTTTCCCCCCTCACAAGATATGATGCATTCAAAGGAATTGATAGAAAAATCTGACTTCCTCTCTAAGTATTACTTATGCTGTATCATGCAAGGGAAGCCTGCTTCCACAGCTTTTGCCACTAAGTTTGACTGAAGCAAAGTTGTGGCTTCTCATACAACCTTTGTTTTTTCTTTTTTGTTTTTTAAATGTCACTCCCTCCCACTCCTACCAAGCCGCATGAACTCTGTGGTCAAAGAGGAAGCAAAGCAAGTGTGATAGAAGTAACTTTAGAACTTCAGAGCTAAAAAGTCCAACTTAATGACAAACTGACTCTTGATTGGAAATTAGAGTCCAGAAACAACAGCAGTTTTCTGTCAACTACACAATGTCTTAGTACCATAACAAAACACACACATATATGGTGTGTCCTATTTCCAGTTTGTTGACTTTTTTGTGAACAAAAACTAGACATGTGGTGTCATTTTCAGAATTAGTTTGGATGTTTAAATAGCAAAATAAAGCATGTAATAGTGAAAATTATGACAAATTATACTATTTTTTACTTATGTGGTTTTATTTTGAAAAACAATGCACATATAAAGCACTTAACACTGTAAAAACTATTTGACCTATGCCCTTTTGAAAGTGACATTAAAAATGTAACATGTATTATATCTGCATGAACTCTAAGATTTCTGCGCTCAGGTCCAAGAAATAGGTTTCTAGTGCTGCAGCGCCTCATTCATGTTGAGTAATTTACATGTGAATAATAAAGTAGCCTTCAAGGTTTATGTATTTTCCTTTTCACGGACAGTGTTATTAATAGCCTCATCTTTCTTGCCGCCTTAAATACAGGATGGAGTATTTTGACAAGTTCATAGCAGAGGGAGGGAGGTCCAGGCCATACAAACATTTGTTTTAATTAATCATTTGATTACGAATTAAAGTAGCTTTGCAGCCCACTGGCCTCAGCCTTTAGCTCTGACATCACCTTGAGTCAGAGAGTCTGCTATTGCCCCTGTAAGTCACATGTGTATCTATTTAGGGAAAATCTTTACAGAGATAAATTATTTTTGAGCAATGAAGGATGAATCTCCTGTGTTTTCTTTGACCTTGTGAGCAAACTACAAAAAGTGGAGCAATCGATCGCAACCCTCTGAAGATACTGCAATATTGTATTTTGGAATGAACAGTGGAAGAAAAAAAAAAAGAAGTCAAGCCAGATGAACAGCTGTATTGAGATAAACCGTCACCCCATATGCTGAGGGAAAACAATCTCTGCACATTATGGAGAGTGAAGATGGAAAAAAAATACACTTAATCAACTAACATTGATATTACTTCTGGCAATTAGGAGCATGCTGGTAATGATATGAGTTTTCAGCTGTAAATAATTATGCTGCCTGCGGGCCATACTTTAATTCTCGGCTGTATCTATAAACAATAATCAAACCAACAGCAGCAGGCTAGAAGTTGGAGATTTGTGGTTTGCAGAGCAGCGGTTGAGGAGCAGCTTATTGGAGCCCTGTGGTGATGCCAGTAGTCAGGGTCACCTTCAGGTGCTCTCTCATCTGTACACCAGCGTGCTAATGCGCAGCTCTATTGATTAGCCTGGATGTGTCAACGCACACACGCACACATATGCAGGTGCACACAAAGCATATAGATATGAGCTCATATCAAAAAACATATAGATAGATAGATAGATAGATAGATAGATAGATAGATAGATAGATAGATAGATAGATAGATAGATAGATAGATAGACACAGGGTTGAATTCATGCATACTTCATGTGGACATACACATACATACATACATGCTTGACACCTTGGGAGAGCACATTCATTGTAAAGAGATGCTTTGGCAAATGGAGCCAAGTGAACTTAGACATTAAAGACTTTGTGTGAACACTCAACTCCGTAAGTTGTATTCAGTATAAAAAATATGTGCTATAAAATGTCTATTTATTTGTATTGATGCCAAGAGATAAAGTTTCTGCAATGGACTTTTGTTATAAGTAAAATAAAGCTGCTATCAGTTATAAATAATAAAGTTTTTAAATATGTTTCTGCACTGCTGCTGCAGTAAGTAACAGCTTAAAAAGAGCAAAGACAGAAATGAAAAAAAAAAAAAATAAAAGTGTGAGACTTGACAGCTAACTTTTACTCACTGTCAAACAGGAAGTGGCAGCCTGCTGATTGTATAAGGACTAAGATGAAGTGCATAATTAAGGAAACATATGAAAGCCGGCATTGGGCCTGAGATTAATTAGGTGCGTGTCAATACCCTCATCAATATCCGATTAACTAATGACACACAGCCCAATGAGGGCTATTGATCTGCTCCAAGTCTGCTGTGTTAATAGGTTGAAGCCGACATTCAATGGGAAAGCTGACAGAAAACTGCAAGGAGAGTTTCACACAAGCAGGACGCCGGCCATGAACACGGCAAAGTCAGAAATGTCTCCTCAGTCAGAAGTAGTCAAATCACATTTGTGCAGTGTGGTCTCGTGGGATTCCAGTGATTGCTGTGACCACAACTGAACTTATTCGGCTTTGCTAGAATTCCCATCCTTTTAGTGATAATTAAAAATGACCCCAAAGGATCCCCCTCCCCAAAATGAAAAAAAAGGACTCAATCTAGATTAATGGTGATGGAATGGCCAACATCATAAGTTAGCCCCTTTATGATAATGATTGTAATGATAATAATGAACACTTGGATGAAGGATGAACAATCCCCTGTCCTGGAGTTGAATCCCTATACAGGTTAATTAGGAAAGATAACATCATTAGACACTCTCATGCCTGCAGAGGGAATTAATTGGATAAGAGGGAGATTTAGGTCTATATTTAATCGCATAAACGATCAACGACAGCTTAGCCAGGTAATGGGAGGTGGGCATCTTATTTAGATCACATTTAACCAGCTTAATGAGCAAAACAGATCCCAGTGGTCTATAATATAGGTGCGGTTAAGATCCCCTTTGCATGCTGGGTATTGATCAAAATGTGCATTAATGATGTATTACTGGGCCTGCATAACTTTCAATTGTACTACAGCATTGTGGGATATTTAAGGAGAGATTGTAATAGGGGTTGCTTTAAGACAATGGAACAGTGTTTAAAGTACCATCATAAACTTTATTTAAAACCAAATATTAACTCCATATTTACAGAACATATGATGACTATTTATTGCTACATAACAATCTCTCATCCTTAGTTGAAAAGGCCACTGATGGCCTGGTGGCTTTGCAGTCATAAATAAAAGCACAGTCTGACTGTTTGTTCTAAGGGAAGCATTAGCCGGAGTTCATGATCTGTTCTGAGGGAACATTAGTGTTAATATGCCCCGTGCAGTGTGCTTTGTACCTATTCTTCACAGCAGCTGTAAAGCTCGCTTGGTCGTCTTTGGCTGAGAAATACGTTTGTCTGCAGTTCCTCCTTAATAATGCATTGGGGGGAACTTTTGTGTGAATTGTCATCTACATAATGGATGTTTACAAAGCAGTGTGAGTGCTTCACCTTCAGTTTGGTGGAGTTCATTGTAATCGGCACGGAACGATGATAAAGCAGCCTGTGATATTTCTGGCTCTGGTGAAACAATAAGTGAACGTCTCTTTGAAGGAGCGCCATGCCACACTCCCCATTAATAATGAAACATCATTCAAAACACAAACAGAGATGCCATCTGGTGCATGGGACTATCTAACAGATGAAACTTGGCACAACTCAACGGTAACAGTTTTGGTAATGGTATGCATTAAACTATGTCAGATAATGCTCCTTCCCTGCATTCAATAACACACAGTGCCTCCTTTTATCATCCAAATACTATTTTTCCTTTTTCTTAACTTGTTGCATCACACACAGTTTATCCAACAGACAGTCAGGCAGACACCTGAGATCTGTTTTATACATTTAAGAGGTGTATAATTTAATTCAGACTTTCCTGTGTATTTTTTTTTTGTTTCAGGGAGTGAAAGTGAACATGAGGAGGTTACCTGAGACTGTGTATGTGTGTGAGTGTGTGTGTGTGTGTTGTTACGGATGGCGTCAGTATCACCTTGACGACTGAGGTGCAGCTGACCATGAAGAGGAAGAATTCGGGCCTCACAAGGTAACATAGCCTCTTAATTCTAAACAAAACAATATGTTTGCATGCAGCAACTAATATAATTTGCTATTTTTGACAATATATTTTGGTTTATAATCCAGTAACAGCAAATGACAGACTTTAGTGGAAGATATACTAGAAAAAAGCAACTGACTTGCATGACTTCTTTCAGATATACTTTACTGTTGTTCACTTTACTGCTGATACATGCTTTTGCAAGTGCACTTTAAAGTGCAAAGAGTACATTTTGTGTAAATAGCCATGCGAATTGTCTCCATTGCCAAGCGAAGAAGAACCAGCGTGGCCTTTCGCTGCCCTTATTGTCAGCTGTGTCAACTTTATGTCTTGAGGGAGACTAGCTGTTGTCAGACACTAAGAAAAGGCCTCTGTCAACAAGCAAATAAAATATTCTTTGGTGCGCGGTGCCCTGTCCCTGGGTGACTATTGAATTACAGTCCTTACCCATGTTTGTGGAAAGGAACAAGAATGTCAAGCGAAGATTTCAGGTCGCACTATGCCATAGAAAAGGGGAAGTGCCTTATGCAGTGCAACACAGACCCCACTGTCATGCTGGATTAAGGCTTGATTGAGTTTAGCTGACTAGATGACAGAGGAGATGGTCCTTCTCAGGGCAGGGAAATCAGTCAAGAGGGACAATATGCATTGTGGCTTTTGATATACCTGCAATTTAAGCTGTAGCTTAACCTTTTGGTTCATAATGTCCAACTGCACTCATTAGCCTTTTTTACACAGTGATCACACAATATCACTGCACAAAGTCCAGTCTTTAACCCATTTTGGTTTTTTTTTCATACTGAACCAAACAAAACTAAATAATTTGTGATTTTAGAGAGAATGCCAGTGTTTAAGAGCATCCAGACACATGGTAACACAACAGCAATCTTGCCTTCAACAGGTTGTAGAAAAGTGGCTAATATTTGTGTTTATAGACTTCAGACATAATTAAAAACTTCTTCATTCATTTTATTCATTGGTTAATTCATTGTACACAAAGTGTAATTAAAAAGCAAAGGGGATTTAAGTGGGATCTGAAATAAGGCCAGGAAGCCATTTATTAAAGAATGTATTAGAAAAGAATTTACATAATTTTCAAAACACTGGCTTGTGTAAAAAGAAGGTTTAGAAAAACTCGAGGAGAGGCATCTTTAAAAGTTAGTTCGATATTTCAGCTCCAAAATTCAAAATCAATGGAATTATCGTCTTTCTGTCATTTAACTCTGACCGGAGCTGTTTATTTCTGGCACGCTGCTGTGATTTAACTGTGTAACTGTGTTGTGGTGTGTGGGCCAAAAATCAAACATTTCTGCAAACTATTTGCAAAGAAACTCTGTATTGATCATTTAGTTGCATGCTGGCTGGTGTTTGGAGCATTTTAATGGGCGTGTTGCTCGGTCTGCACATGAGATAATTCAACACAGCAGTGAACTCAAACATCTCTTTGGACTGATACTTACTAAGGTCCAGTGACTGCATTGTACTCTGCAGGATTTTAGGGCCTTGTTGCATATACTGTAATATATTCTCAATGACTTTTGATGGAAAGCATGAACCTCAAGCAGAAAAGTGAGTCAGTCATTTATGTTGTTAATAATGATGCTGGCAGTCTCATTGATTTGGAAGCCAGGATTTGGCAGCGGGCATGCAGTTTTAACAACTAGTGTACTTATTTTTCTCATAGCATCTCAATTTTACTGCCTTCACAAAAGAAAAGACACACACACACCAACACACACGCATACGCACACGCATACACAGCTCTATTAGTAACCCAGAAAAACAATTCAGCAAATTAAAAACAGGAATGTTAGGGTCTCTTTAATTCAATAAAGTACACATGTAAAGGAAATGCTGCAAAGTACCTCTTTATCTAAAAGTATTATCCTTCTTTTGTGTAGCCGGTGATAAGCGCCGTTCGACACAAATAGACACAGCTGGAAATATAGCTAAAGAGTTTTAGTCTCCACAGTTGTTTACACAATCAAGTTTTTTTTTGTGGGCCGTGATAAGGTGAATGGATATCCTGTGGTCTTTGCCTAGTTAATGTGTACGGACCGCACACTGGCTCTGCTTTCACTGAGTTATTACGCAGAGTGTAATTTGAAACAATTACAAAAACACAGGCCCACTTGTTACAACACTCATTTTCCCTCACATATACAAACCACAGATTCAATAGCTTTACATGTTTTTCAATCACACCCAGTGGAGCAGTGTTCAGTGTGAAAAAGTATAGCATTTCATCCTAGCTCGCATGGTATGGGATAATCTTTCACATTTTGCCTGGGGTTTGTTTTGCTATTTCAGCAGAAACTTGTGCAAGCCATGTGAATTACCATAGGAAAAGATGATAAAAATACCAAATGATATTGTATCAGATGTAAATGAATAAACTATTTGAATAATCAGGGCAAATAATTTGTTATCTGTGATAATAAATGGTGTTTATTGTCCTTTATTCTCTAAGATGCATGGCAGAAATAACAGTTTTAAACACACAAGCAGATGGGAGATAGTGTAACACTGCATGGAATGAGGGTTATGTGCGGCACGGTAAGCTATTAAAAGAGATCTAATAGCGTCAACAAACTCTGAATTATAAGGCAAATTTAAAGTTTTAGTTTTAAGTCAATAACAGATTTTCCTCGCGTGGTTCAGATTCCTGGGAGCCATACAACTTTGGATTTATCTTATTTGTTTTGACATGTTTCTCACCACATTTTCACACATTCTGTTTTGCAGGCCTCGCCATTGTTCAGAGTTCAGGGTCAGCCAGGGATGATCTTTTGCAGGTTGTTGTGATGGACACCTTTAGCAGCGTGAGTACAGTTTTACTCCTGGCCCCTCGTAGCAGCGTAGCACAACACGAGGAGGTCAGGCCTTGTACCTCCATCTCTCTCTCTCTCTGAAGGTGCTGGTGCAGTCTGACCATTGACATTTAGCATTCCTCTGTGCTGCCTCTGGGTTCTCAATGGGGGATTGAGGGGTGCAGAGGCCAGTGCCTGGTTCTCAAGGGTAAAAACAAAAAGGCTCTTGAAAATCCCAAAGAGTTCCCATGATCCTAGGAAAGACCTTGATCCGACCTGTGTTAGATTTCCATTCCACGGATTAGGGCACACAAAAAGTACATATTTAGCTGATTTATTTTATCTTTTGCTCTGGATTTCGGACAATGAATCGCATATTTTTCCTGACTGGCACTGAAATATCTGGCATGTATCTTGGCAGTAATGAGAATTTGCAGAAGTTTGGCAGTTTAGACATGGAAGATTTTTTTTTGCCTCATAATCTTCCTCTATTTATGGTCTGCGCTGACATTTCTAAGTCGGTACAGAAGCTTGTAGTGACATTTTATGGTAGAAAGTTTTCAAAGTCATTTTTCAAGGTTTTTTTCCAGTAACATACATAATCTGTTAGCATCAAAGGAGCACACATGCATAAATAATTGACTAATTCACTTAAAGGGGGCCAGCGTAGATTAATTAAGCTTGAATACTAATTATGTTTTCTGTCTACACCAACTGACGCAGTTGTTGTTTAATAAGAAGCTGTTTGGTGGGTCACAATTACCGTGCACTTATAAGGCTGCTCTTGAATTAAGATGGTTTCACATATTAAGGGTAGAATTGGCTTTGTTTGCCTTTGAAACAAAACGCTAACCTTATCTTTAGTGATTAAATGAAAATTCTGTGTATATTTTTTTACTTTGTTTTTATTCAAATGATAATTCTTATTATACTGACATAAAAAAAGACCTTGTAGGTATGAAAGGATATCAACTTTTATCCCTCCACCAATTTAGCAAGACATTTAGTCTCATCTTTATTTCACCACTTAAAACCCATTATTATATAAATTCCCAGATATATTTATATTTACTTACATATACATTTGTATTCAAATTGTGATCAGTCAAAGGAAACCACTGGCAACATAGCCTGAGAACAAACCAAACCTAATATTAAGGCTTTTAAGCACAATTCATAACTCAAGGGAGAGACAAAACATGTGCAGGGATCTCTATTTAAAGCTCTTAAAACTCTTGTCATTTCCAGAAACACTCTTGTCCTTGACATCTATGCCTAGCGCACAGGGAGCTTGTCTGGAAATGGTAGCCGAGGTTCTGCTGTCTACGTTCCCCTGGCAAGCAGCGCGCGCACAGGGACAGAGGAAGACAGCTCAAAGCTGGGGCCTTGTTTACAGCTGCGTGGGGAAGAAAACAGGCAGACGTAAATGAGGGTTGACGGTTTCATGAAGCACAATTGGTTGATGGCAGATTCAATGTGACTGGGCTGAACTGGGCGATGATCCGTACAGTATGCAAAATTCACTTTCTAGCTGGTCTGTGCCCACCAGCCCCTAGCAGCAAGCGGTCTTCCCCAAGCCCTTCTAGCTATGCCTTTGAATGCAACTAGAACTGAACAAGGCATTGTTGTGCTCAATTCCTTTTGACAACAATCACATTTTGAAAAAAAAAAAAAGAAAGAAAGAGGAAAAAAAGTCCTGGATGTTTTTTTGTCACCAGTTATAAATGATTTTTTTTTCTCTTGTTGACTGCAAAGTAAGCATTTTGTGTTCTGCACAGTGAAATGAGGAGAGTGTGACAGTTTAAGGGGGCATGCGCGGATGCCTTCAGATGACGAGGGAATGAACTCAGGAGCTGTTGTGTTGTGCTACTGTATATGTTTGCTGTACATGCCTGCAATTCTCGGCATGAGATTTTGGTGCAGAGCTATACTTTTAACATATTTATGCACAATGTGACAGTCACATTTGAAGAAATTCAAGCTTCCACTGGAACAGTTTGCAATGCTGCTATCACTGTTCTTATTGAACAAGCACTGAACAGCCATTCCTATCTCCAAAAGTCTACTTTATTTCATGAAATCTCTATGATGCTTTTTTTTCCTCATGATTGCATTGTTGTTTATTGTTTTAGAAATGCAACATCTGCATGTTCCATCCAGTTATGGCACATTAAACAACAGTCCTTGTATTACAAGGAGCATGCTGTCAATGTCAGTGGGGTCTAGGGAGTGAGATGAGAACCAGGCATTTTCCTTAGCTCTCAAGACACAGAGGCTCACATGGCGCTGTGTGGATTAGATTTTTAGTGACAATGACCCAAAGCTTTAGGCCTGGGGTGTATGTACTGTACTCCTTCTGTGTACTTTCCCTTGTGTGTTTACTATTTTTTTTTCACTGTTACTGAACTCAAGGCAAGAATACATTCATAGCAATCAGAGGACTTATTGACATTTGCAGGACATGGAGCTGATTTACTTTGCATAGTGAGGAACACTGGCAATGTAAGAAATGAGTCCATAACAAAAACATTGCCCAGAGGAGAACTAGTCCGAACAGATATGAAAATTACATTAGGAAATACTGCAAGGACTATGAAAAACTTTTAAGGAAAAAAGTGAAGCAATCTTGACATTTTGAGTCCTGTAACATTGCACATTGATGATGATGTTCTAGATATTTATGTACAGTAATTAGGTGATAAACAAAATGTAATTGAATAACCTAAGATAAAACTTTATGCGATTTCTCCTCTGATTTTTACTCATCTGTTAAAAGTGCCTTTAGCCCAAAGGGCAAAAACATTAATTTGCAAAATAAACAGCTTTATCCTCCATCATTATTTTAACACAATTATTAATTCCTTTAGTAAGAAAATACATTAATTCCAACAATAACATTCACAATATGTGTTATTAACTGACTGAACGACCATATTTGTGTGTCAAGTAAAAATGGAATTTACTGTAGACGCACATTATTTTAAGCTAATTCATTAAGGTTTTCAGAATTGGCTCTGAGGTTCCAACAACAATCAAAATTTTAATACCACATAATGAATGCAAATGTCATCTAGCTTATTTAAACAGCTGCTTTAGTTTACTACACAATATTATAAAACTGGGCTGTTGTAATACAAAGCAAACGGTGATTGAGTGCAATTTTTTTATTAGTAAAATTAGCTGATTAATTTTCCCATAATTGTTCCAGGGAGTTTCCCAATTTGCATACGCACCCAAACACTATTCGTCTTGCAGAAAGGTGTGTAAATGTGCTAAGGAAACACAAGAAAACACATGGAGACAATCACCACTGATGCCGAATCTGGCAGCCTCACACTCCACAGTATGTGAAACTCAGAAAAACTGATTGGTACCCAGTCGAAAAGAAAATGGTTTTTAAATAAGTTACAATTAGATAAGCATTAATCTCAGTGGTATAAATGAATGTCTTGCTGTAGGGCTTGTTGAATGTAAAAACAGATTTACAAAAACTACTCTTACCAAATTGGTCTGGAAGTAGTCCTTCTCTATTTTAATTGCTCTGTCATTTAGAGTTGAAATAAGCCCCCCACTCATTCTGCCCCCTGATTTTGCCTTTGAAATTAAATATTGTATACAAATACATGCTGTTCATGGGCATGAGAACAGTTCATCATTGAAATCTGCATAAAATGATGCTTAAAAAGCTCCATACGCTCTGAGCAACAGAGCTCTTTTATATGGTGCATTCTTATGTAAACATATCCATAACGAAAACAACTACTTCTGCCTTTTACCTCAGCTCTCTTATTGTTCTGCTTGTCCGCAGAAATGAGAGAAATGTGGGACTGCGGAGTTTGTTCCACATACTCTTGATTTCAAAGGAACCCATACACGCTTTCATTCATCCCTCCTTTTTCTTTCCATCCCATGCCATGTCATGCAGACCACCTACAAAACTCACAGTCAAATGTTGACGAATCATGTGTTTATATAGACAGAAAGACAGAAAGACAGATAGATAGATAGATAGATAGATAGATAGATAGATAGATAGATAGATAGATAGATAGATAGATAGATAGATAGATATGATTAATCACTGCTTTATGCATAAATCTTGAACTGCAATTATTGTTTTAAAAAATTCTCCAAGTTTTGCAAAAAACAAAGGGAAATGGTAAGGTGTTATTTAAAGACTATTTTTCTCTCTTTCTTTTGAGGTTTTGTAGGTTGAGTTCATGTGAATGGAAGTAATGAGAAGTGTGCCTTGATTTCCATACTCATTTGCACACCAAGTCTGTGTACTCTCATGCAGCCTGTGTAAAAATGCATAATTTTCCAGGAGAGAGTGTTGTTGCCCATTCATTTTAGAAACAAGGAGGAAGTATTTTAATGTGACCTTCATTACACATTCATGTCAACTTTTCTTATCTATTTATGATTAAATTCTTTTCCACTCCTGTTGTTCAATTAGTGCTTGACCCCTTTAGCGGCGATGTAAATTAAATGACATTTTAGTGTCGTCCCATATTTAAAATACTGCGTTAGTTGCGGATCATAAATGATGATCTTCATTCTGCAGCTAATTTATTCATTTAACAATTTCCCTCCAGAAGTTACAGCAGAAGGCTCTGCAGCAACCTAAGCAGAAGAAATCCAAGTCGGCTGAATTTCTGATGGGTGAGTCCTGCTTGATGAGTTATTGCTCATAATTTGTGTAAGGATTAATTAACTAATTACAGACAAATGGCTTTGGGCTAAATTTTGCTCTTGCTTGTCAGGGCGCAATTTGTAATTATTTTAATCATTTCTTCTTCTTCTCTTTTTTTCCTCCTTCTTTGCAAGATTCTGATTTAATTTTAACCTAATTGTGTTTTAGTGTCAGTCGAGGAGGATGCGCTTGAACATTTTGGAGCAGAGAAATCACCAATAGAAAACAATCATTAGATATGCTCCTCTTTTTTCTGTGTTTTGTTTTTTTTTTTCTTTTTACAAGCTGCTTTGACCTAACTGTTGTATTGCTCCTTCATGTCAGTGTTTGTATTTTTATTTATGTTTCTACTTATTCTGTCAGGGAGAGAGGAGAGAGCTGCTCTGGTTGGCATAGAAAACCCAGCCTTCAGTGGAGGAGGAAGCACCGAGCTTTCCGTTCCTCCGGTTTGGCTGGGGAGAGAAATTCGAGGTGACAGGCCAGATAGCACCCTTGCAGCTCACCAAAAAAAAATGGAGCTGCAAGCCCCTGCCAAAGAAAGAGGTGAAGCTTCATCCTTCATTAGCCTCAAATTCGTTGACAGTAGATGTGTTCCTGATCTAACCTTTCTCTCACTCCCTCTTTCTTTCTCTCTCTTTCTCCATTCGGGGGGCCCTTGGTCCCTGCATTCCAAAGCAAGCGTGTCCTAACAAGCAACCCTCGTACAACTTCTTCCTCCGCTGGAGAACGCTACAGTAGTGGGTGTTCTATCTCTATCTAGAAGTACCCTCGACACAATCAGCCTTGACTCCCACTCTCGGCTACATGCCTTGTGGTGGGCTGGAGTCATAGGAGAGTGCATTTACATACGCTACTACGCTACCAAGCCGATCCGCTGTCTGTGTGGTGTACTCACAACGCCCCCGAAACACGGCTTAAGGCCAATCAGGCATACGAATATGCCCCCTTATAATTCAGTATGTCAGGGAGAACTCTTGAGGAATGGGATGGTAAATTAGGATGCGTTCAAGGTTGCGAGCGTGCCAGTTTTCTCAGGGATGAGTCACATGTTAGATTCTTGATTTAATGTGGTTTATTTTGCTTTTGCTGTGCATGGCTAGTAATTATTATCAATTATTGTCATGATGTTTTATGCACAAGAGGTAGGATTAAGCTTTAACCAAAGTGTGGAAGTGGCAAACACACGAACAAACCATTTTAATCAGGTCAAGAGTGTCAAACCCCAAACATTTCTAATTAACACGACTATTGGCAAATCTCAACCAGCATTTAATTTTTTTTCATTGATTGAAGGTAAATATCAGTCTAAACTGGCTTTAGTCAAGCAATCAATCATTGCAGGAGCAATAATTTGTGTTTTGTCTTGTTTTTCAGCCTATGTTACATTTATTTTGACGTTAAAAAGGCATGTAAACATGGATGCTGTCTATTGTGCGGTCAAATTAAAGATATAACTGAGAGTTAAAGTCATTTTTCCCTTAATCACATCTGAGATTCAAAACCGATAGCATGAGGTTTCCTCTGTTTGTTTACTGCCAAACTGCTGATAATTGAGAGTTTGTACTGAAACTGGTTTATGTATTCACTCAACCATTCACTCATCCCTGTACATGGACTGTCAAGAAGTGTTTTTTTCTGTTTTCCAATTTTTTTAAACATCTTTCCATTTTAGAAAAGTGACAGAAAACTTAATTTCTGTTAATTATTTAATTTTCCATCAAGAAATTTGATATTAATATGCTTTTGGGAATTTTAATTTTCTCCACAAAAAAGTTAAACATTAATTAAAATGCCAGAATAAGGAAAAATATTTTTTAAGCAACACCTTCCCATGACTCGGTAAAATCAAAATAATAATAATAATAGAAAAGAAAAACAAAAAAATACTGTTCATTGAATGTATTTTAAACACAATGTTAAGTTGTCTTTGTTTATGTTTGGATTAGATGATAAATTGTTTTTAGAAATGTACTATAAATTTGTGCAGTGCAATATTTGGGTAGAAACATAACCAACTACTGCCACATCCTTGAGTAAAACAAAACAAAACAACAAAAATGAGGGAAGAGGTCAATAATTTGGTCATTTTGGTTTACACACTAAAATGACCCTGCACCACAAAGCACAACCACAATATCCTACTGAAAGAAGAAATAATGTTCTTTAAATGCATATTAACAAACTTAATCAATCCATATTGTTAAAAAATGTGTTTTATTGGGACTCCAGGGTCCACTAACTGTTAATGTACCAATATAGACACACTTTTTGGAACATATATAGGCATGCTGATGATTAAAGATGAGTAAAGTTGGTGATTTTCCTCCCCTCTTTTTTGTTCTATTAATTGGAAATGCAAATTAGGCCACTTCTCTTAGCCTTAAAGCATAACAACTAAACTTAACCATATGGCAGTTTTTTGATATGGCACTCAGGAAACACATTTCATATCTACTCTGTTACCATTAGAATATGTTTGAATATGTTTTATGTATGTTTATTAACTGTTCTGTCCATCCCACTTCTTTTGACATGCAAGTCTCAAAGGGCTTAATACGTACATATGAAATCCAAGACGCCCTTTATGTTTTATAGGTTTATAACTTAACATCTCTGTGGAAATTGCATTGAATATGGGATTTACATAAACATACTGTAAACTAGCACAAATGAGCCATGCTTATCCATTAGAGAGTGTGAGTATGCATTACAGTTCAGTGACTCTTGTGCTTTTATTGGAGTATCACAAAGGCAGACTGTTCTGTGTTTGTGACACTTGTACTTGGCCTTAACTAAAATATTTCATTAACTCTTATTCTCTGTTAACAATAAGTCTGGCTAGCAAGAAGTGCTAGTTATTGATACTGGGCATGTAAGAACAGAGAATTGAAATTTTCATTAGAGAGATGAACTGGAGGACAGCCAGACTATTTAGGTAAATCACAGATATGATTCAAAGGCGATCCACGAAGCTACCACCATTATGCAAATTTGTGTTTGAAAAAAGGGTTTCATAACCTCAGAGCTATTTGCAGAGAAATTGTTCAAACTCTCTGTTAACGATGTAGAGGGATTTAACATTTGAATTTCACAGTCAATTTATGGCACTGTTAAGGAGTCATACGGCTACTCCTCGCTTAATAAGTGTTGCAGCCTGAATGTTTAACTTACAGTAAGGACAGAGTGTGAAAACTCATGCAGATATTTTGTCGGAGCACGGCATAATCCCAGTGAGCTTTTTTTTTTTTTGGGCCTAGCCAGATTGTGGTGCTCCTATGCAAACACACTTACTCACATTTTTATGCGTCCCAGCGTCGATACTCTCGGACTTCTATAAAGGCGATCCTTGTGTGGAATATATAACATGATTTAATGCAGCATGCATTTTCTTGCCCCACAACCTGAGAAATACAAGTAAAGCAATTTAGATTGGAGTGAAATATTCAAGGTCTGTAATGAGAATGATTTGGGGTTAAGAAAGCAGCTTGGTGGGGTGTACCCTTAATAGAAAGACCCCGGAGCCATTGGACTCCCATAAACTCTGTGGAGCAGACTTGATACCCATAGGTCAGTGATTGCTAATAAGAAGTCAATGAGACATGGGCTCAGGTTATTTTCCTTTGGATCTGCTCCTCCAAACTCGCCTGGTCCTCTAGGCCGCTGACCTTGGAGTATTTAGAAGGTATTGTCTTTGAAATTCCAGGTACTTTTGAGCTTGTAGACTTTCTCATTAGTTTCTTTTGAACACGGCAAACATATGGCAGTCGTATTTAAGAGATTGCCTGCCGTGACCTTTTGCGGCATGCTAATTAGGCCCCAGAGCACCGCAGGCCGTAGAGAGGTGCACTGAGAACCCAGCAGTCTCTTTCTCACTTCTCTCTTTTCTGCCTCTGTACTTCTGTCTCATCTTGGCTCTGCCTTATCTGGTAGCAGCCGCTGCCCCTGCCCTTCGACAGTGTGGGTTTCAAAATTAACATTTCGCTTCATGTGCTTCTAATAACCACTAACCTGAACCTGTACAACTCCCGTCTCCCCTCCAACCCCCCTCCAACTCCCACTCCCTCTTTCTCTCATTCTCTCACCTCTCGCACTTTCCACAGGAAATAAACGTGCCCAAAATTACTTTGACCCGTCGTCGGCAGAGCAGACAGACCCAAGGCATTGCGGGAAGGCTCGGGTCAGCGCTGAAGATGAGCTGGAATTAAGTATGCCATTCTCTGTCATAATAGTTCTCCTCGGTTCATTAAAGTGAGGTGAGAGAGATCACTGGTAGCAGGCCGCCATTTGTGACGGCAGGACAGTCTATGTAAATACACCAAGTGATGGCATCTCTAGATTGGCTTCCCAACTCGCTGTCATTGACGAAGGTCACTTATCATTGGTCAGTTTTCATTTCAGCGTGCCTTTTTTTTCTCTCCCCTGCCAAATGACACATGCAGAGCCATATCAATAGTTTGAAGACCCCTCCCAAAGTCGGCCTATTAAAAGCGAGCTCTTGGGAGCCAAGTAATATGCATGTTATAATGAAACATGGCTATTAATGGAGAAGCCATTTCACCTGTATCTTTTGGATATCACTGCCGTGTAATATCAAAGGATTCGCCAAACCAAATCTCATCACATGATGACAGGCCGGCTAACAGGCATGTTAATGCTCCTATTTCATTACCTCTCTGCTTGCACTTGATTTTCACCCCTCTCCAGCCATGGCTTATTTCTGTGGTTTGCATGTTAAGATGTGGTTTAGATTGACTCGTCTGATAAGTAGAAAGTAATTTTGAAGCACACAAATGCATGTAATTTTCCTGCACCTTTGAGGGTATACTTATTTTATAATTGTTTTGACTTGTAGCAATATTGAATGCTGATGAAAACAGGCTGTATCAAAAAATGGCTGCATTGCTGGATGAGGAAGATACCTTCATTAATTTGCCTGGTATGTATTCCTATATCACTGTATGCCTATATAGTGGTAATTTGAAAAGCAGTTGGTTGATTTGTTCCGATCAAAATAGCAAAGATACAGTTTTATTTATTTATTTATTTATTTATTTTACAGTTATTTTACTTTTACATTACTTGGTTAATTTGTAATAATCCCTTGTGATCACTATTCAGTTTTAGGACATTTTCCTGGCAAGATCATGACACATTTTAAGATCTTGTGAATTGTTTCTGTTTGCACACTTTAGAGCACCTTAAGTTTTTTTTTTTAATTTGCACAATGATATATTGATCAAAACTTCATGTTTCAAATAATTTCCAAAGTTACGATTTTAAACAGTAGCAGCTATGCTAATATTCTTGAGTCCTACAGTCTTTAGGAATTGAATCTTTAGGAAAAACCCTAGACAGTAAAAGCATTAGAAAATCCCAGACAAAAAACACAGACGCTACATTTGCCACTGAAAGCAGCACCAAGGTAGAACAAAGACTAAGACTTGAAACGGACCCTCACTAGTAGTCAGAGCCTTCCAAGCACAGCCATTGTCTAAGAGAAGGCGTGCCTTTTCTCATTAGCTCAGTTTCATTTAAATATGTAGCCAAAGAGGCAACATTGAGGTGGTTTAAGCTTAGCATTGTTCTGGGTGAAGACAGTCGCACCAGATCCTGTTGACATGACGCACATCTCCCTTGTAATTCCAGCGCACAAGTGATGGGTTTAGGCCCGCTTCAACACGGTAGAATTTAGCCGGCTTGTATTATTTGCCATTGTCTTGGATTTAGCTGTACCACCGAGATTAGCAGCCCCATCCATTGTCTTGGAATGTTCATGAAATCCCGCAGAAAAAGTAAAGAGGATCTTGGATTAACAGTTCCTCCATGCAGTAGGCTAAGACACAGGGAAGGGAAGAGAGAGAGAGAGAGAGCTCTTACTTCTGTACTGTTGGAGTCCAACTGCAGTGACTGCCAGTAAGCACTTCACCAAGCTACAATAGACTCCAAGACAATCACCTTATGTTGTTGTATGGATGCCTCCCACCGGTGTAGGCCGCAAGTCCTCTATGCAGCTGCAGAGCAGGCTCACTCGATGTCAGTACTGATCCTGACATTTTGTGACTGATTCTCAGGCTTTTGTCTTTGCTTTTACAGCCTGCTACAAAGCATCATACACATTTCACAAGAAAGAGCAGGAACAAGACAAAGTATTAATGAAATGGACAGTGGCCAGTGCTGTAGACGTTTTAAAAAAAAAATCTTGGAGAAATCCTGTGTTTGTCTAAGATCTTTAGTTCTTCCTTTTTATCTCGATATATTCTGTTGCTTTGGCTTGCATATGAAAGAACGAAGAAACTGGCATTCCATTCATTCTAGTTCTCAGTAAGGCGTCAGGCATTGATATCAGTTTCTTTGTGAGAAGCATTAGGCAGTGATAACAGCTTTGGCTGCAACATATATTGGACTGCACACGTGGAATAGGCAGATGCTGAAGGAATACATCATGTTTTCTACCACTGAGGTGGCGCAGAAAAACTGAGACTCACACACTGAGCTGGTTAGTTACTTTAAATGATACTTCTGTGCCTTTAGTTATGAATTCTACGCTACTGACTAGAAACTAATTGAGTAAAGAAAACTTTATTTTAGTGTATGTGCATGTTTTTCACAATTACTTATGGATATTAGTTGTTGGTGAGTAAAAACAAAAGAGCTCTCATCACATTACATGAAAAAAGCTTAAACCACATCCGGCTAAAAAATGCTTAAAATATAGCATTTAATACATCTTCCTGTGATTTCTTATGAAGAAACAGAAATCCTTTCATTTAAGTTCAACCTTGTGGGTCCTGCTCTACATCTGCTACTCCTTAAAAAATAAACTTTTATTTTATTATAAAATTCTAGTTGAGCACTTTGTCTAATTTTTATTTGATTTCAAATAAATTTTTGGTGTATCTTCATTTCTTGAGTAATTAAGCATATTAGCAAAAAACACAACAAGGAGGGCTAACATGACTATTCTTTAATACCTAGGTAGAATTTATCATAAAAATATGTCAAGATCAGGCTTTGAGGGTAAAAAAAAAAAAAAGCTCAAAGGTGGGTGTGAATATGAACTGTAGGTTTGTGAATGTTCACATCATATGTGGGTAACAGTTTTAAAGCAGTTTTAAAGCACATCACTGTTCACCTGCATAAATGTCTGTACATACAAACTCATCTCAGTGAGCCTGTGTCTGTTTCTGGATGTGGTAAGTATGCGCATCCATCAGTATGTGTATACATGTGTGTGTGTGTGTCTGGGTGTGTGTGTGTGTGTGTGTGTGTGCGTCTGTGCTTGCCTACTGATGCGTAACTCTCCAGGTACGCTGCTAGCCTCCAGGGATGAGGAGGTGTTGGAGGTGAAGGCGGGTGATCCGGTGCTTCAGCGGCGACTGCTGCTCCATGGTGGTGGTGATGCCTCGGGCTCCAGGCCCTCCCAGGCCCAAACCATTGCCAAAACCCAGGCTGCGGCTAGTGCTGGGCAGGGAGGAGAGACTGGACTCGAAGCAGGGAGGATGGTAATGGGCACAGAGAGCACTGTAAAAAGTAATGCTATGCTTTCATTTGTTTTTGTATTTTATTTCTTATTCAGAGAGTCATCATGTTTGTATATTAAGTTTTTACACTATTTTTTACAAAATTATAATTGATTAATTAAAAAAAAAAAAAGATGGTATGAAGTCAATCGTCAATTCTAGCTAGATCATTAGGAAGCTAAATATAATTCTAGGGAATTTTTTGTCTCCAGACAGTATTTCACTCCCATTGATTTCACTGGTGGAACAGCATGCGAAGACACACATAAAGAGTTACACATGGTGCCACAGTAACATTTTATTTTTGATACAGTCCAAGGTTTGATGCCCCCTGTGTTATTTTTTGCAGTGAGGACAGATAAGGAAGTGATCCCCCACTACGCCCAGCAGCTGAGGGAGCGTGTGCGGCCTGACATGATCACGCTTGGCAGCCTTTCACTGCAGCAGGTCAGCGCTACAAAGAGGAATATCTGTGTCATCATCCCATATTCACCAGCACATCAGCCATGTCCATTATGCTGTGTATCAGTGGCTCTGGCTAATGGACGCAGAGTGTGTGCATGTGTGCGTGTATGTCAATGTGTTGTTTTGTCTATGTGTCTAAGTATGTGTGTGTGTGTATTAGATACATAGTTGACTTTTTTCTCCTTCTTTCCATGTTTTCTTTTTTCTCTACTTTTTGTCCCCAACCTTTTTTTTTTTCTCCACTACCTTTGAAGAAGTTCTGCATTGCATTTCCAGTGCAGATGGTTTGAATCTCAGCTGAATGCACCCATGTGAAATGACTCTTTGTATTCAAGGTTAGATAACTCATTTAGCATCAGCCCAGAATACATGCATGGGTTTTAACGATATAATCTACGCTTACATATGATATCCTCAAACAATTAATTTATTTGTGGAGACATTTTTTTTTCCTGCCTTTGAACTTTGTTGTACATTATTATGCATATTTGTTTCTGACAGAAGCTGAATTTCCTTGGTTCTTTACTCCTTATAGTCTTTTCAGGAAAAATAGAGCATGACTACTTTTTATTTTCAAACTGGGGAATAAGGATATTGTGAACTAGCTTTAAGATCTAAAGCTTCTTTCAGAACACATGTTTGTATTCCATCAATGAGAAAAAAAAAAGGGGAGAAGATACGAGAACATGGGGTTGCCATTGTGTTGGCAAATCTAGATCGCAGAGAACACCGAACATTAACGCATATGTTAACAGAATGCAGAACTTCTATCCACTGTATTTTTAGTCATAATCTCACTTGAAAAGAGAGTAGGAGTATCAAATTATATGAATAGAAAGTCAATGTAATTGGAAAAAAATGGTTAAACAATGTCTCAGTATCACTTGGAAGACGCAGCAACAGTTGACTCATCCTCCCTTACTGGATAATCAGTGGCATCTACTGTGTACTGTATCAGTATTGGGATCAGCCTTATCTCATTCTGCCATAATATGTATGTGCTCCTCTACTGTTTCCACACCCACCTCCCATTGAAAGCACATTATCCACCAGAGATTTCACATCTATTTTAAAAATAATAGTGTTTTTCTTCTTTCTCTATTCTGCTGTACAAAGCCTCTACAGGGCGAGACGCTGTCACTTAGCAGTGTCAATGCATCTGAATGGGGAGTGTGAATGTGCTGACTGAATGTAAAACCGGCAGAAATACTCATCAAACGCTACATGTCTTTAGGGCCTGGCTCGGTATTGATTGCCTGCAGATTGCATTACAGTTGCTCCTTGTGCTTAATTCTGCCATTATGGTGCACTGCACTGTTTCATAAAGCTGCATCCAAAGAAAGTGTGCATGTGTATTTACACATATCTTCAGCAAGTGGCTCAGAGGGGACCACTGAAGAGAAGAGAGTGGGCAAAGAGAAAGAAGAAACTAATGGCCATCTTCACTGGAAATGTAAAGGTAAAGGCCCATTTGCTATACATATACTGCGTTAAGAATGGGTTGATTTTTTTAGTCATATGGAATGAACTTTAGGATTCTATGCTGTTTAATAAATTCATCTAATTATACTCTTAGTGCATAGATTTGAGGCATCTATCTTTCGATATTCTCCATTACAGCCGGTCACAGACATTAATGATATCTGTTCTGTGGTTTAAATTAAACTGTCAGTAAGATGATAACGTTACGGATGACTAACATATTAACCATGTTTGTTAACATTTCCCCTTTAATATTTCAAAGAAGCCTCATTCACAAAGAGACTGTGCTGAGGCAGTGAGAGAAGCACCACAACCCAGGCTGAACACACTGCTTCAGTGGTGAGTCCAGCCCATTTCATATTTCTCTCCCTCTGCACAATTGATGTCACATGACTGTAATCATTAATTGTGCGAAAAGCATTTGTATTCCCACTGACATTCGGGAAGGCATGTAATTCATATGTCCTCTGCATGGCTTCTCCTGTCGACGGGCATTGCATTGTGGGTAGTATGGCTCCGGGGCATAGAAATCTGTCCATGTCATTGGGCTTGGAGGCGCATCAATTCTTGGTCCATCCACTTTAGTCAGAGATCACACATCAAATCTCGTAGTGAGAGCCCCGCGGGCAGTCAGCTTAGCATGTTTAAGTTTTTAGTAATTATGGACTACCACGCCGGCTGACATGATAAAATAAAGAAACTACTGTACACATCAGTATCTTCTCTTGCTTTTGGTTGTTTTATGGGTGGGTGGTAGTCGGACACCAGCTCTGTCAGATGAATGTGGTTCGGAGTTTAGCGAGATGACCTCCTCTCGACAGCCTTGAACCCTGTAAATTCCTTCTGATATCAATGGTGGGTGGCTATTAGACATGGGAGACTTTCTATGCATCACCTAGGGCTACATCTGCCTGAAATTTAATGAGAAATGATTTTACTTTTTCTCTCCCAATGCCTATGAAAGAAGAAAAAAAAATAAAGAGAAGAGACGCAGAGCTGACTTGTGGTTTTTGTAACAAATGTGTAATTCATTTGTTTCCACTGTTTCTGATTTAATGGAGGTCGAGTAATTGCATTAGGAAGCACAATGTGCCTTGTTGTGAACTGATGAAAGCACATGTAATACTTTTGATAGGCGAACAGAGAAGAGGGAAAGATGGAGAAAAAGGGAAGAAACACCCAGTGCCTGCTTTTGATGCCGAGCATTTATTTGCTGAATTATCCTTCCCTTTACAAGCATCTTATCCCCAGTCACAGGCAGGCCAGGGCCCCTGTGATATTGCTTTATTTTGAGGAATTAAGAGAGGTGGCGAGGAGACAGAGCGAAGCAACCGCTTATTACATTACCACTGATAAGATTGAAAGGCCGAGAAAGGCAGAGAGAGCAAAAGAGAGAGAGAGGGACCCAGTGGAAAGTGTTTTGTTGTGGTGTTATTAGATTGAGCTGCTGTTGGCTACAGAGTAGAACAACAGAGAGTCCAAAATGCAGGTGGCTGTTAACAGGGTTACCTTTTTTGTGTTTGTGTGTGTTGTATACGTGTTTGTGTGTGTGTGTTTGTGCAAGCAGCAGCACAACCATTGAAAGCCCGTCACTCAGAGCGCTGGGAGAAGGCCAAGAGGAAGCCATGGCCAAATACGGTCAGACGACAGAGCTCCCAGAATCCTCCTCTTCAGCATCACTGCCCATGTGGCAGGTGAGATCTGTTGTTGACTTAGTAACATACATTTATAGGAAACAGAAAGCACACAAACAGGAAATGACATACTCACTTATCTACATGATAGTTGTTTGACAGAAGAAGATATATATTCTGAAATGTTTACAATATATCAAAAACATGCAGGATTGTTTGTTGAAAAACAGTCAAATGATGTAATGAAGTGAAATCCTGTGATGAATGGGACCTGTTCGCGATGGGAAAATCATCCCTGATTTTCTAGTTTTTCAAATTCCTTCACTCCTTTCTTTACACCAATCAGTGCTGTGTGTGCACATGCCAGCACAAAGGCAGAGACACTCACACACAGGCACTATACTGTGCTGAGCTAAAGGATTTCATATACAGAATGCTAACTATCCAGTCATTTTTTATTTTTTTTTTACAGTATACCATATAAAGATTTTTTTTTCCTGCTTTGTGTGGATGATGTTTGTGGTTTTAGGAATCTAAGTAGGAGGGAGAAGGAGTCTTTGGAGATGAAAAGGGGGAACAGAGGAAAAAGGAGAGAAAAGAGAACCAAGTGGGAAAGAGAGAAGCTGCAGCTTTAGCGGTAGCATCACCAGCTGTGGGAGGAGTGTGCTGTTGTGTTGCATCTGGGGATGAGGCTGCCATGCCACCGTGCTGGCTTAAAGATGTAATGAATCTTCAGTCGGGGGCTTTCCTTCCAGGGTGACAACTGGCTTTGAGGAAGGTTGTAAATGCAGGGGAGATTGTGGTATAATTCCTCAGACTGGCGTTTGTGCCCCCCAGTCACCATTCGATTATCTCCCAAATTGCTGTGTTTCACTGAGATAAAGATTTTTTATGGCTTGCTGACTTGAAACAACCGGCACAGGCAGAATAGGGGGCAAAAGAGGGAGAGGGAAAGAAAGAAAGAGAGAGAGAGAAAGCAATGGCCAAACCTGCCACGCATAGTAATTTTCTTTGGTAAAAGACAAAATCTTTGTTTATATGACATTTCCCTAAAATTACTGCAGCGAGATGAATCTGAAATATAAAATGTCACATTTGGCATGCAAAACTATGAAAATATATTTCTGTGCAAAATTCATGGAGGCATTTAATTTAGAACGTGTTTAATAACTAAGGCAGCCTGCATCAGTAATCCTGCCCGGAGGTCCCAAAAAGATTGTCATATTTATTCTCTCCTTTCTTCACCCCCCTCCTTCATTCCGAAGCCAAAAAATTTTAAGGGTAAATGTTCATTGTTAATTAAGATTTACTAATTAAAATGAAAATAATTAACGAGAAAGCTTAATCTCTGAATATTAGCCCATACTTAGAAAGAAAGGAAGTTTTTGTATGTGGCATTTCCTGTCTCTATTAAGAGTGCATTTTGTGTGATCAGTCAATGTGTGGAAAGCCCTGAAAAGATATTTCAGCGAAAGGACGGCCGCTTGCCAGTAAAACCGCGGAGGATCCCTTGCTAGAGCCTTTGATCTCATCTGTAGGAGTACTGTAATGTTATGGCACTTTAGGCACAACTCAGGCTCGGGGCAAACAAACCACCTCTGATATGGAAAAATTGGCTCACTTCACCTTTTACCTTCTCCTTGCTGTCTTGACTGTCTCTTACCATTCCTGTGCAAGCATGTGGGCCAGATAATAACAGTACTGCTTTAAAACATACACAGGGCAAATTGGACACCATTGTGGTGTTATTGTTTTTTTCTGTCTCTGCTTCCTTTTCCCTCTTCTCCTCCTCTTTTTTTTTTTTTTTTTAGTCTGCATGCATACATCTCTTCCATCTCACAGAAGTGGGGGTTTGGAGGCCTCCATCACCTCCTCCCAAATGTGAGATGTGTGGGCTAAACCGCTTTGCCACCAATTATACTAATTTCACTTCTGCCTAAATTGTTTTTGTTGTTTTGGTATGCAAAGATGCTCACAGTGGGGAGATTGAGGGGCATTACTGCAGGGCTCAGCACACACCTTCCCCCCCTAACAGACGAGCAATGGGCACCGCCAGACGCTCCTAGTTGAATGTGTGTGTGTGTGTGTGGTGGTGTGTCTTTGAAGAAGAGAGGAACAGTCTCAGCTTCTTTGGTGACAACACTGTGGACAGTGCACCATATAAAAAACAGTGGGTATAATATATGAGTGTGTGAGAGCACATGTAGCCCCTGAGTGCTACTATGTCATCGATTGGAGTTGAGTGCTTTAATTGCCAGACACTCAAATTTTGCCCTAGGGAGATGGTCAACACTGTCTAAATTCCAGTACATAAAATAAATGGGCATTAAGAGATACAACTCAGATAATCAGAGAAAAATAAATACATGTATTTATGAAACATGATGGGGTGGTATAGGGTAGAATAGGGTAGGATAGGATAGGATAGGATAGGATAGGATGGGATGGGATAGGATAGGATAGGATAGGATAGGATAGGATAGGATGGGATAGGATGGGATAGGATGGAATTGGAGAGGAGAGGAGAGGAGAGGATAGAGTAGAATAAGATAGGGTGGGATAGGTTAGGATGGGATGGGTTAGGATAGAAAAGAATAAGATAGCATAAAAAAGGGTTAAGATGGGATGGGTTTGTATACACAATGATATGATGGAATAAGATAAGAAAACAAAATAAATCAATAATTATATCTGTTAGGATCACTATCGGCTCATTTTATTTTAGCATTTATGGAACTTTTTGTGTGATAATATTAGTAGAAGTGAGGTACAGGGGTCACCAAAAACATCCAGACGCAATGTATGCTATACCCTATAGTCTGTGACAAGTCTTGCTTTTTACTAGATAAACAAAGAACAAACGAAGAACAAAATATCCAACCGACCAAACAACAGACCAACCAACACTGTCACTGAAGTTTAAATACAAAAATGGTGATAAAAGAGGAGCTAAATAAGTAGCTCTGTTTAAGCCAGATTGACTTATCATTCAGTGCCATTCAACAGATGCCATGGGGGACAAAAACTTAATATGTATTTATATTGTTCTCTGATTGTATTTCATAAAAAATACTAAACTGTCTACCCAGCTTACCCTATTAATCATCCTAAGCCCTAAAAAAGAGGCACATGTCACCAAAACAAACAACCAGTTAAACAAGTGGGCTGATGTTGCCTGAAGGTGGGATGAGCTTGCTACCAGAAGTTTGGCGTTGTGAAACCTTTATCTGAATGGGCAATGTGGCCAGGAGAAATGAGTATTACTCTGAACTTTGATAACAAGGAGTGATGCTCTGCCCTTGAGCAAGGCACCCCCACCCCAAAATGACTGAATAGAGATCAGTGGACTTAAACTCACAGCTAGGCATGTGGTAAATGACTTCATGACCACAGTTGGAGAAAAGTGTCTCAAAGTGAGCAAACATATATTAAAAAAAGATGACTTAACACAAAAGTTATTGATTTAAAAAATGATTTTCTTAAAATTTGTCAGTGCAATTAGAAGAGCCAACAGAATTAATAAAACAAAAAAAAACAATCTTCTCCAGCATCGTCAATACTATCTTATTTTCAGATGTGCATCAAGTATGTGTTTATCATTTTATGACCTGGTCTTCTACTCCACTTTGACACTGCCTCTATACAACATTATATGCAACCGTTGTCATGGTCTATACCCTACATTCATACATTTATATAAGATGTAATTGTCAGTATTCTTCAAACTAAAAGACAGCGATAAACTATGCTAAACTAAAATTCAACCAATTTAACAGGAGAAAGAGATTTAAATTTTTATTTCTTTAATTCCCCAAACCTAAAAGGACAAGAAGAGGGGACAGAAAGAGGGAGAGTTTTTGGTGACAGGGAGCTTTTGAGAAAAATGGGTTGATCAGTAACAAAGTAAGCAAACTTTATTTACATAGCACTTTTCCAAACAGTAGTTGCAAAGTGCTTTATAGAAGTGGTCCAGGGTGGGGATGCAGATTAGATAATGTAACTATTGACAGCATTTACAACTGTGGTCAACATGGTTATCTCACATTGTCAACAAATTGTTTGTCTTAAAGACCGTTTAACTATTTACTTTTACAGCTGCACAATACTTGTAGTTGATGTTTCAGTTGTTAATTGAAACATCAGCTAACAGACAAAACAGCACTGGCTCAATACAGCTGATGAGCAAAACAAATACTGACACTGTGACCTACTTTGATTATAAAGGTTTTTTTCAGCATATGTGTCTCTGTCAAGCTATTGACTATAATAGTAGAGGATTGCTTTATGAGACAATATACAATATTAGCTTTGTATAAAGTCTTACCTCTGCACCTCCAGACAATCGCACACAAATTAAAAACTAACCCTTTTGACAAGGTCTGGGTAAAGAGTTGCATGTGCAAAATGCTCATGGTTCTAGAATTTTTTAACTTTTACCATGTAACAAGGAATTCATAAAGGGGTGCAGGATTATTTGTTATTATACTTGTATCTTATTCATGAGTTCACTTCAGTGAGATTATAAATACGGCCTCCCATAAATCCAAGTGTCTACTGTCATAAAATCTGAGTTTCTTAGCCAAGGAAAAAGATGGATAAATGAATAAAATAAAATTGATAAGATATCATAATCAAATCCTGTGTCGTGCACTTTGTGTATTACAGGCAAACCAGAGCATGAGTCCACAGCCTGTGGAAGTGTGTGTGCGCTGCCTGAGAGCCACCAGAGACAAGTTACCCGCAGGACTCTATACTGTCAGTGTGGCCCTTCACAGCCGTCTCGGGGGCCCACCTCTGGCCAGATGCAGTGGGAAAGAGCATCAACAATGTGCAGTGTCCACTGAGCCAATCGAGCACCGGGGCCGCTTCTATGACACTGACTTACACATTGACAAGAGCCTGTTCATGGTGAGGACTTTTCTCAAGACAAGTTGCACACAATCGAAAAAATGTATGCACTAAAACACTTCAGACATATTGATTGTTTAAGCGTTTTCAAAAATCATCAGAAATACCCTACTATTCTATTGCATTTAGATGGATGCTATAATTTGAAGATAAAAAATGAGTAATTATTATGTATGTTTTAATCTTTGTTTTAATATAGGTTTAGAATATAACTAATGCGAATGTTAAAGCCAACTGCAAACTAAATACTTGGTTTGCAGTTGGCTTTAACATTCACATTGAGGGTTGTGAAATAAATAGAGAACAGAATTGACTGTGGCCATGGCAAAGAAATTTAAAAAAAACACATATCTGCATTTGCAGGTATCAGTGACATGTCGCTTGCCTCTGCTGACTGTGATATGTTCTTAACTTTGCAAAAACAGGACAGAGTCAGGTTCTGATTTGTAACCGTGCAATTCTATTCAATATCAGCCCCTTCTGAAGGGAGCTGCTTTGGTTTTATTTTTTTGAATTTTATAAAACATATATCTTATCCGAAAGCGATTTGGACTTCTCGCTTTCAATTACATGGAGGAGGCCATAAAATGCGATGTTATGAACATGTCAAATAAAAGCAAACAATAGAACAAGCTGTGCTAATATGACAGAAGCTTCCACTCTGCGTGTTTGGTTTTTCCTTTTTGCCACAGCATTCTAAAATCCTTTTTCCCTTTTTCTGTTTTCCTTGATTTCATCAGCTGCACCAAAGATGGAGCAGACTCTAGATTGAAAGGGTTATGAGAAGTTATATTACTGTAAAAGACGGCATATGAAAATATGCCACACACAGCCTCTAGGTTTTTCTCCGGGGATCTCCATATGAATAAAACAACAACTTTTCAAACATGACATTTAATCCATGCATGTAAATCAAACCCAAGATCAATTATTCATTTATATAAGGAAGTAATGTTTTATTGGAATGAAAATGAAGTACAAATGCATTGAAAAATTTAGTGTCTTTTCTGCGTCTTTGAGTAGCAGAGTTGAGCTGGATCAGTGGGATAAAAGAGGAAATAGAAAACTTAGGCAGAAATGGACTAAAATGTAATATTTTTGAAGAGTATTAAAAAATCTCATCCTCCATTTCCAATGCATAATAAAAGACTTATCACTCTTTTACAGATTTGCTTCTTTTGATTAAACAACACAGCAGATTACATTAGATGAAATCTATCCACATTTCACAACCACTTGCCTAAACCTCTTGATATGAGAGAAACATCTTCTATAGAGGCTGTTCTAATCTTAAACACCCACATACTCGTTTTGGACGGCCGATATTGACCAGTGGATTAGAAATCTTTATGTTTATTCATTGATGATGTATGCACAGAGAGACTCACAAGAGAAACCCTAAAACAGAAGCCACTAAATCCAGTGTCCCTCCTGATCCCATAGAGTTTTGTGCAGGCTCAGAAAGGGCTTCCTCAGTGTACTGATGGCAACTCTAAAGGCCTTAGCTAGAGCATTTTGCACATGTGGACACTGTCAATGTGCTGGTGGGCGTATTCACTGAGCAAGAGCATCCTGATAATATTGTCTCCAGCTTCCATCATAAAGGATGGGGTAAAAGCTGGCACAAACTGAATGCGGACCTGGGATCTGATTCAGAGGTAAAAAAGGTTTAAGTACAGCATGGTAAATGCCTCATGTCAATCTTCCTTCCCTCCTCTCCTCGCCAAACCCTCGGATGTGCTTTATAGACAAACCTGTTGTTGTTCTCAATGATAGTGGTGGAAACGCCGATCAGATTTGTCTGAGACTATCAGGATTGGCTTGGATGTTTTTTTCTCTCTCCTCTTGCCCACACTGTAGCGTGCGATTTCAGGAGTGCTTGCAGTGCCTTCTAAGAGGAAATGAGGAATTAGTGATGGTAAGATGAAGCCAGGAGCTTATTTTCCTTTCCTCCCTCTCTCTCCCTCATTTTTTTTCTTCACCCTTTGTTTTTTGTGTCTGGGTTTGGATTTAGACAGAGCAGTGCAGTTCAGTTGGAGATGTTCTCGAATATGCTGGTAAGAGGGGGCACTTGAGAGGAGTCAGGCCCACAGTCTTTGTGCAGTTTTTACATCAAATGAGAAGAGGCATAAGATATCATATTTTAATATTAAACAGTAAGGAAGAATGGATGAGGAAAAAAAAGGCAAAAAAGATGAAGGTCCAAGGATATGCGTATGGAAATCCATGAATTTACTCTTGTTCTTTTCCCTTTTTAATCTTTTGTTGGTCATTAAGGAAGAACTGAGTCATCTTTCACAGTGTTAGTCACTATTTTTCCTCATTCCTTTTGAGGACACATGGTCTCTCTCTTTTCAAATGAGAAAACATCAGTCTGTTTTGAATTAAACAGGATATTTCTAATGGTTTAGGCTGCTCTTCCAGCAAACAGGAAGTGAGAAAACCTCCGAAGCACATCATCCAGTCTCTCAAACCTCACAGTAACACTTCCCACGTACGCATATACCCCAACAAATGCATGCATCTACATGCAGGCGCCTCAAACATATGCACACGCACATGCACACAAATGACTATTCATGCAGGTCATATTTCTTACAGTAAATGAATAATATGAAATATCCTCAATATCCATAATCCATGATATTATGCCATAAATTTGTGTCCTGAGTCAGACACTACTACCCATCATTTCACAGGTGCAAACCCAAAGCAGATTATCGGGGGGGGCGGGAGGGAAACACATGATTTATGTGTTAAAACAAGTCCCCTGCGTTTTCCATTACAACTAATAAAGGAATAAAATATTTCCACCTGGTGATGGATGAAGTGGCACAAACCTCACTGTCAGTTCATTTTTTAAGCAAACCCACCGTTCTCTGGGTAAATAAGAGTGTATGTGTTTGCCATCGACTGCTAACCGCTAACACTTTTTGCTGCATGCAAGATACCCTTAATATCATCAGTGTGATTGATGGTGGCCTCACTGCAGCGCAAATTCAGTAACTGTCAGATTGTAGACTACAAAGGTAATATCAACTTCTCTTCCACCCCGTGTTGATGCCGACAGTCTCAGATAACCACAGAATGGCAGTTATGGAGACTCTTAAATGAACAAACAAATAAGTTAAAGGAGGAGTCATATATAGGATGTGAATTAAGTGGCTCCCTGGGGGCTCTCGCCCTGTTTGTTACCTTCTGTGTGTCTGTTTGTCATTGGCTCTGAGGCTAAGAGCAAGTATATGTCAATGTGTCTGCATGTGTGTATACGTTAGCGAATGTGCCCGCAGGCATGTGTGTTCCTTCAGCGGTACTGTTGAGTGACCTTGGGCCTTTGTACTGTATGTGTCTGCAGATCCTACCTGCAGCCTGTGAAGTCGTCCCCTCCATGATCCTGGTATTCCAACTGATCGCACTACCTGGACACAGCAGCCATATCAGCTCTGTGGTGGCGTGGGGGGCATTTCCTGTTTGTGGGCCGAGCTTCAGTCTTGTCCAAGGCAGGTGTGTCAAAGTCAGAGTGAAGATGGACCTGAAAGAGTTTGCATTCCCAAAAGTATATATAATTATTTTAGAGCAACAAACCACTCTGATTTACAGCAAAATCAGCACCTGACATTATGAATAATCTTCAGACAGAACACTCTAAGTTTGCAAAAAGGTAGTTCAACTGATTAAGCAGAATGTTTCTGGGAACTTTGCCTATCATGCATCTGGCTGTACAGTGATTATTACTCATTATGTTTCATTGACCCAGGTTCAAAACCCCTCTGCTCAGGGGGGAGCCAACCGCACGACTAGACCAGTTTAAAAAAATTGAAGCCCTCATCTCCTCTGATCTAGACCACTGGCTGTGCAACCTGTACTTTCAGGTGTGTGTTTGTGTGTGCAATTAAGAAGCATGTGCAAGCAAGTTCCTTTTGAAGATTCATATCGTTTTTTGTTCTTTTCACTCTATATTAATAATTGTCTGCAGGTATGAGGTACAGTTAGGAATGTTTAAACATATACATCCTTCTTTTCCTCACAGCAGTCTGACACTCCCCTATTATTATGGAGGCAGGATGGTAGAACATGGGTGGGGGTTGTTTTTTTTTTTTTTTTTTTTTTTTTTTTTTTTGAGTATGAAAAAAAAAATTTTGATAAAAAATTTAAAATTGCCCCAGAAAGAAAAAAAAAAACAAA
>JAQMCX010000032.1:12065480-12076102 GCA_029814765.1 Acanthurus leucopareius
ATACCGCACCCCCCCACGCCTGCCCACCCTCCCCATTTATTATGGCGGGCGTATGGTTGTACTTGGTTGGGGTTTTTTTTTTTTTTTTTTTTTTTTTTTTTTTTGGATTCTCTATGACAAAAAGCTTTTGCAGAGAAATTGGAAATTGGCCCCAGAGAGCAAACAAGAACCACATCTTTACCCAGCAATTCCGGATGCATTTGAGCTGATGCATTGATTAGATTAGTAAACATCTTAATTGAATTAAAAGCCAGAACAAAGCTCTCTGTTTTAGGTTTGTCTCTTTATATGTCCCTTTGACTGTGACATGTTGTTTGTATTAGTGCACTATTATTACTGATGCTTTGATTATAGAGGGATGTAAATAGCCATATTTTTGGACATCTTTGCAGATGTGCAACACAGTAGGATGTACAATATTCACACTATTCACATTTATGGTCTTAATTAAATTATTTAATGCTCTTATGGCACACCATGACAAAAACTAATAGTTAGCTATATGTGCAGTTTGATCACTAACACCTGTAGTGTAATTACACACACATGCTGATTTCCAAATGGTGATGCAATGGAAAGATATAAATATAGCTGCAGATGACATTAACATGAATGCATGAAAATTAGTGTATACTGAAGCCATATTTAGACCTCCAGTACACACAGACAGATCCTCTTCCTTCTTGTTTGTGGTGTTTTAGGTAAAGAGGCTCCCTTATGGAACATCTGGAGGGCCAGAGCGCTCCATCACCTTATCAATGCCCCCTTCTAACCCTCTTATCATGCCCCATCCTGAGGTCCATCATGAGCAACCCCAAAGCCAACTGCCAATCCAACCACAGCCCCCAACGCGGGCTGAGCTCCGTCCTCAGCGCAGCCAGCTCCAGTCCCAGTTATACCCCCAACAGCAGCCACATGCGGGCCCCAGCAGCAGAGCAGGAGAGCCTGCTGTGGTACATTCTCACAGGGGGTCTCCTCTCCACCTGTCAGCCGATTCTGCTTGCTCTTCCTCATCTCTGCCAGGTAGGGGTCTGATGTTAAAACCCCCAACTATGCCACAGTGGGGAGAAAATGTCACCCTAATGTCACAAGCACTGGGATGAGAAGAATGGCAGGCATCGCTTAACACAGCTCTCCAATAAAGAAAATTGCTGGAGGACAGGGCTGGGTGGAGGTGGTGGGCCAAGCTTGACAGACAGAAGTTTTAACAAACAAACAATGTTTTCTCAGTTAGATTATATGCAAAAACCCAACAGATGTGCTGTAGTGCTAATGTTAGTCAGGTAAATTTGAGAGCAGCAAACACCACACTGATAGACTTGTAACATTACAAATACAGTTTTTAGATAATCCAACTATTTAAATAAGTAAACATGCCCGCTCTGCCGTAACGGTGTTAAAAGCTTTGGGTTAACTTCTGAGATGACAGTATTTGAATTAAATCATTCTTATATTACGCAGACTTTATGCACAGTTTAAGTGTTTTTATGTTTCTTAATCTTAATTCTCAAAAAATCTTTTTTTTTTTTACGTTTGCAGACTTTGTATGTGTTAGACTGCATGAAATAGAAGATTTTTTTTGTTTCTGCCATTTTACTGAGAATCATTCATCACACGCTTATTATCTTCATGACATTTATCAACTGGAATTGACTAGATTATTATCCACCAGATAGGAGTTTCAAATGTAATCTACATCCTTTATTTTTCATCACTTTTTTTCAGATAGCAGGAATACAAAAATATATAACCTTAGACAGCAAATAAGTCATTTTAGCACCTCTATAACTGGTCAGTGATCATAGGTGCTCACATATGGAACATGCAGGCTTTCCTCCACATTTGCGTGATTTTCCTTCGGGTGATCTGGTTTCCTCCTACAGTCAGAAGACATGCAGGTCATGTTGAGTTGAGACTTACATTCCCAGGTGTGACTGTGATTAGGTTTCCATGTTTTAGTCCTGAAATGGACGGATGCTCTCTGCTTTTCTTTCAGTAAATGTTGGAATAAGTTCAGATATGATCCTGAATTAAATGTGTCTATCAGATGCACTGATGAACTACTCTGATGTGATTGTCCTGCTCGTCTGGTGGTCCAAGCACAGTCAATTTGGGACTGTAACCACATTTAGAAGCAGCTAATCATTTCTGTTCATAGTAATTAGGATCCACTCTCATATTTTAAAAACATACTTTTCTTTTACCCACCAAGTCTCAAGTTATCCAACATCCTGGCTATTGCCAAGAATCGAGTACAGGCTCATTTGGTATTGATCTACTACAAAGGCGACTGGCTAGCTTCTTTGTTATTAATACATCCCCCTTTTTTTTCCTTCCCTTTTTTTTTGCACGCACAGCTCATCTTTATTTAACAGTCCTCAAAAGTTTCTGGGGTGCTCTGCTTTAAACATCACACAGGCTTTTTAATTACAAATGAGTTGTGACAGGTCTGCTGGGTAGCACCCTGGCCCATTTTAAACGTGATGCCGGCTGACAGCTTGGCAGTGTTCTCCCAGCACTGAAACATGTGGAAGAAATTGGTCTTTTACATTTCACAGCTTGTCGCTTCCTCCGCCGACTGACCTGTGACCCCCCACAGAGATCCTAACGCCCACAAGGGAAGTGTCCCCAACGAACTGACTGCCTTTCCAGAGAGAAAGAGAGAGCGAGGGAGGGAGGGAGGAACTCACTATGGGAGATTTATGTTCTGCCACGCAAGGCAAAAGGTACCAGGTCTCTTCAACACACACGGCTTCGTACTCTGGCACACATATATTCTGGCAGTCAGGTGAGGAGGTTGCTTGGGAAGTGAACCTGATCTGTAAGTGAAATAACGGATCAAAAGGTGTCCTGCACAACACCTCATCCACGCCGTTCCATAAGCCAACCTGACGTTTTCGCCTCATTTACATACAGATCTGTTCATTTTGCATTACCTCTGGAGCGAATTATGGCATTCAGATGGGGAGATTACGTCAAGGTTGAAGAGAACGATTGGATGGACAACTTTAACCTAGCCAAAAATGGAAATCTAATTCAGCATGGAGAAGAAGAACAAATTATCCCCTGTTCCTCAGTCCTCTGTCAAGTCTGGGGGTTTCAGACATTTCCTTCCTATTTCATGCCTCTCTGTTTCTGATGTGTGCTGTGTGGAATTCTCTTTCTCTGTGCAAGTGACGCCAGGATTTTCCTCATTACCCATTTGTCTCAGAATCAGGACAAGTATATGGAGACCTCTTGTCACTGCAATAACGTACACGCAGCAGAGCTTGACAGTGAGACTGGAAGTTTGTATTCCTGGGGCCTTAAGTTAATTAATCACAGAGCGCGGCGAGGTGTCTATTACAGAGCAAAACCTGACATCCCAATCCAGGATAATAACTCTGACAAGTTTCGATCAAAAAAATCAGAAGATCACTGTAAGCGTTATTGTTGGGGCATGGATGTTTTTTTTTTTGTGTTTAAGATTCACTTGCTATTGGTTGATGATGCTTTTAATTTACCTCAGCTGACTCGTCCGAGCATAATGGAGTGTATTTGACTTTTTAACGTAGAGATTAGCTAGAGGCAAACTGGGTTAAGTGACCTTTAGCATTAAATGAATGATCCAGTTAGATTGGGTTTGTTTGAACCCAAATGACTAATTAGATTAGCATCTTGTATCATGATCGCCTTCAGTGGATCACTATGAGCATGCAGATGATTCTACTATAACTGTATCACCGCTTCATTTCTCTGCCTTGTTTTATTTTTATTTTATTTTTTTTTTTACAAATGCATCGTAACATCCATCCCCTTGAGCACCCGTGGTGATTTTGAGGATTCCTCATCTAATGTCTCTTTTGGAGCGCTGCCCTGCACTCTCAGGATGTGCTCCCCTCCAGGCTGGTCCCAGTCATCAGAGTTTTAAACCACAATGTTACATCATATCCTCTCAATCAGTCGCAGTCTGCATCCGTGCCGCCTAATTCAACAATGTCCGGATTTAAATGGATGGATTCAACCTTTGAAGCCTGTTTACAGAGACACACGTGTTAACCCTTACAGTGGTTGTGGAAAAAACAAGCCCAAAGGACTGCACATGGGGGACAAATGCAGAGCGCACTGGGACAAGAACACCCAAAGGTGACAGTATCTTGCCTCAAAAACGCACTGAAAATCCCCATATTGTTTGATAAGACAACTGCAGCCAATGTGTGGTTCAGTGAACACGATAAAGGCAGATTTGACTTTCAAGAGCGAAAGACTTTACCAGTGAGAGTGGAAAAAGTCTTAAAACCGCATAAAGAATATGCACGTATTAGTATGCACTGTGCGTCAGTTATTGCCATTAAAATGCAATGGATTACAAGAAAATAAACTCTTCTGTGAAGCGACACCAAATCCTTGCAGTATCATAGCAACCTTAACACAAATCCTGACATGGACTCGGGGGGTAATCCGTGAGTCACTGACCTTCGATCTCTCTGTAACTTTGGACCAGTCATCAGGCAATTAAGGGGCCTAGGTGAGCAAGAACCGCCATCTCAGCGTGGTTGCATCTTACCGGTAACACAGTGATGGGGTCTCGACAGTGTTATGGCCCTCGGGCTTCACTCTTTTCCTCGGCCTGTTTTTGTATGTAAGCAAGAGAGAGAGAAAAAGAAGTGTGTTGAGTTTTGCGGTTGTAAGGTGCACTCATTTGTATTTCTACCCTGGAAAATGTTTGTGCATGTATGCAAGTGTCTACATATTAATATCTTTGTTTGTATGCTTTTCCTGTGTGTGGGTGCGTCAATGCAGTGTATGCACTGGATGAGTGTGTGTGTACGTGTGTGTGCACTGGTCTTAACACAGCTCAGAGCACAGGGGGATAACAAGGAGTTTGTTGTTGGCCTTGAGTGCCCGGAGAGGCTGGAGTTGTGGCAGCTCCAGCGCTCTGAGTTCACAGACGTAGCCCTCAGCTGTCGATGATGTCGAAGCTGTCGATGCTGCCTCCGCGCTCATTCTGGTTCCACAGCGTCTGCGCATTAGCAAGTGGGGCCTTGTGTAATGAGTCATGTGTGTGTGTGTGTTTGTGTGTGTGTGGTTGTGCAGCCTAAAAAGCATCCTAATTCACAATGGTCCAAGTCTGTGAGTCCATGGTTACAGTTTTTGTTTGCTAATAGAGGCTGAGGAGTGTGTGTTTGTGTAGGTGTGTGTGTATGTGCATACAAGCAGCTGGCCATGGGCTGCTGTGCTGTGTCTGCACACAAACACACACACACACACAGACACTTTCTGAAATACAATATTTGCCCAAGTACACTTCTACTTAGAATATTAGCATTAAGGTATTAAAACAGTGCAAGACACCTTGAATGGAAAAATGATTGATTATTAAAAAGTTAGAAATGCAGAACGTACTGTATTTTTTCTTTGTTTGCATACAGCCTGAAAAACTGCACAACTGTTTTCACATTTTGTATATTTAAGATGGTCTCTGACTTTCCGCTGCATGAAGCGATCTAGTTTCCCTCACTTTTTTGAGAGATTTTTCTATTTCTGACATTTCTTCATGGCAGTTGTTTATTTTCATGCACTTCCGCAGTGTTTAAAAATATCTTGTCCTTAGTCCGAGTAAAAATACATTTTCACACAGCGTACACAAAATATTTTAATGGTGTGAGATTAATCATTACCGCTGACACAGAATTGAGCGTTTTGTTACATAATGTCATGAAAATGTGGGAAAATAGTAAATTATTTTATTCCTAGAATAGAACAAATATAACCTTATTACCTTGTAACTGAAGGCGCTCTAAGTGCTTACCAGCATGGCGGTGGTAATTAAAAACTACATCTGTGTTAGGATGAAATCTGATTTCCGACTCCCTTAAAAAAAGCAGTGAGCAGTCTCATCCTGCCATTTAAGAACATTTTAGCTGTCAGAAGGATTTCTGATGCGTTGCCTATATTTAAGTTATTATTACTGATATATTTAATCCTGAAGCAAGGGAAAGAAATGATATCATCGCAGAGGTCTCCATATGTATTATATAGATGTGAGTGGTTCCACAGGGGGAAAAAAAAGTTTCACATAGTGAGATTTTTACATGTATCAAGCTAAGGTTTACTTAATTACAACCTCCAGGCAATGCAGGAACCCTTTTTTAAATTCTGTGAATGTTAATATGCTAAATAATGCAGATCTCCGACTCTTCAAGCATGAGACACACATCTGGTGGCTTACCATTTAAATTACAGCAAAAAAAAAAAGAAAAAAGGGGGGGGGCAAGACAGATAGAGAGAGAGAGAAAAGAAAAAAAAGAGGGTTAGGGTGAAAAAATACTTCAAAAGTAATTTCCCAAAGAAGAGAAGAATGGAGAAAATGTATTACAACCAAACTTAATTTCTTTTTCGATTTTTCATCATTTCTAATTGCATACATTAGAGCTGAGACGCTGGGAAGGTTCAGCTGTGAGATTGTGGGAGACAGAGATGACTGTGCTGTGAGAGCTACATAAGTTAACACTCCTGCTTCTCTCTGCACACAGTAAGATCAGCCTGTGTTGCCTTTGCAAGTCTCAAGATAGTTTATCAAAACATCTTCACTACCTGTCCAGGAGTGGAAAAACAAGACGAAAGCAGCACTTGCAGTTTGTTCAGAGGAGAGTTTCATTTTTAATTCTTTGTCGACTGCTAACAGCACATTTTTTAAAAAGTAATTCTTATTTTCAGTGTCATTATGAAACCCGGAATTTTAATTTTCATTATGGTGTATTTAATTCTTTCAAAAAGCTTTTTTTGACAGAATCCATTGTTGCTTTTGGATGGTTCATCAGCACTTTTAACAACTCCTGATCATTTAGATTTTGTAACGTAAATATTACTCAGCCACCCTTGATCCTCACTATGATTGCCAGATGTGGTTTGCAAAAGAAAACAAACCTCTCTTTCTCTTTCACACTCACTGCACATTACTTCTCTTTTTTGGGATGCAGGGAAGAATTCCTCCTCGGGAGCCATTTCAGGAAACATGGGGGAGAAGAGTGATCCGTGCAGGGAGAAAGCAGAGGGTGGGATTCACTACAAGGTAACACTGTGATTTAAAGCAAAGTGTTCCCACCCTTGAAATGAGCACCCTTTCTGCTTTCCCCTTCCCTTCCCTGCCCGCCCCTCTCTGCACCCCTACACACACCTCCCCTGCTTATTATCTGAGATTTGTCAAAATACATTTCACACTAACAGGTATTTTTCAGCCTTCAAAGCCAGTTTTGATCTGCTTGACAAGCCAAAGCAGCTCAAATTCTGTGAAATCAGCAAAGCCAGCCAGGCCTCCCTTTTTTTTTTTTTCTTCAAGCCGCTCTAAACACGCCTCTTCCTGTGCTACAGAGGACTTAAGCTAAATTAATCAAAGCCTGCATGTTACCTGCCATACTTTGAAGTGGTAATTGCAAAATTACTCTGTGTGCTGATCTGGCATTGCTGCCTCCCAGTCCGCCCCTGCCATTGTGCCTCCGCTGCGGCCTTTTGTTGTTGTGATGTTATTGTTAGGGTAGTTAGAAGCCTACGAACAAGCCTCCGTCTGTCACACTCACACATACACACACACACACGCACACACACACATCCTCCCCTTCTGCCTTGCTCCTCTATCCCTTCAAGTCTTTATCCTTACTCAACTCCTCCTACTAATGTACAAGAGGCTCTTTAGACCACCATTAATCAGAGATGACCTGTTAAATAAATGAGTTTGTTGATATGAGGTTTTATTTCTCTGCAGCCTCTGTAGACCTTTTTTTTTTTTTCTTTTTTCATGTCCTCTTGGCCCGATCTTTAAAACCTTGCTAACTCTGTCAAATGTCGTGGTGTGGAACCCAGTTGTCTAATGATTAAGTGGAGTGATCTCCAACCTGCCCCAGCCTGGGAGCGCTAGGGATCAGATTTCAACCCTTCAACCTGCAGTGCAGGCCTAATTAAAATGAATTTTCTCCAGGCGACCACTTTGCCCACAGGGCAGGAATCCAGCTATATACGGAATCTGCTCTTAAGGTATTGCATTAAATTTATTGTGGGGAGACACCGGAGAACATTGCGGTTTATATATCTCCTGCATTTTTTTTTCTCTCTCTGCTTTCTTTCCCGCTCCTTTCCACCTTTTTTATTGTGATCATCACTCTGGAATCCAAGCTTGCTTTGGCAAAGATTGCCCTATGAAAACGGATGGAGCTTTTATGGGGCCCTGCCCATTTACTACTTCCTGGGCCTAGTTTATCTCGGAGGGAGAGGGAGTGAAAGAGAGAGAGAGAGAGAGAGAGACGGAGGAGAGGAAAAGATAAAAAAAGGAATGGAGAGAGGTAGAGTGAGACAGGGGTGGAAGAAAGAGAGAGGTTGCTTATTCCAACTGTGGATCTCATTAACATACATCAGTGAGTATTTCACAACTTCAAGCAGAAAGGCACTAAGCCCACCCAAGGGCAACACAGGCAGGGCTGACAGGGCCAGGGAAAGCAAGCCGTTAACATGTTGGCGGCTTAACAAATAATATCTGCTCCCAAGTACCTTGGTGAAATATTTAAAACCCCACTTCCTAACTCCATTTGACTGTGTTTATGACGATGACAGTAAATGACTTGTGTGGAAAAAAACAGTGCCAGCTGCTCAAATATCACATATTTAACACCACCGTCACTGTACGCATGTTTCCCAAATGAACTCAACTTGAATGATGGCGTGCCGTACGCGATTTCGCCGTCATTCTTGTCTCGTGTCAATTGAGGCGCGGCTGAGATATAGGAGAGGCTCCAAAGTGCCACGCACACTGTCACTGTCACCGTGTGCATCCCCCAAGATAAATTCAGAGGCCTGTTTCCTGCTTTGATTACAAATGACATCCGCATGTGTTCTCCCCGATTTCTGCTCCTCACAGAAGAAGCCAATCAAGAAGACAAATAGCTGCGGCCCCAGCATGAGCGGCAGCAGCGCACCGCCTCGGCAGGCAGGCAAACAGAAGATGCAGCCTTCAATGGAGAACCTCTCCACGGAGGAGATGGAGGAGTATACATTCTCCCTACAGTAAGTCTCACCACTCATTATCCTGCCTCAGCCTTGCAAAATTCAAACGTGAAAAAAAAAAGAGGAAGAAAAAAAAAACGTGGGTGACAACTGTGCCTCACAGACAGTGATGTGCACGGCATCAAGCAGACAGATGCTGACAACAAAATGTGCCTTGAACACCTCCTGTACAGATATAGATACAGTAGTCACATGTCTTCCAAGGGAAATCCTAACTTAATGGAGTTTGCATCCGCTATAGCTTTAATCTCGCATAGCTCAATTGTAATTTGTCAAAACAAACAAGTCACATGCAAAGTTGTTTTTTTTTTAGAACCAATGGCCAAACAGACACAAGAGAAGTCAGAGTGTGTATTAACTTCATGAGAAAGCAAGTCCATAAGAGCTTTCATTTTATAGAATTTTATATTTTTACTCAAAAGCAAAAGTGTCTTCCATCTCAACTTGTTTTTTATGCATTTGTGTTTATTACTTTGGACTCATGCAAACAGTGTGATTTACAAGTTTAAATTTAACTTTGCGTTTTTAAGACAATAATCAGTTGTACTCAAACTAATTTGGTTTATAACAACATTGCATATGTGGCCAAACCAAACATTGCTCAACCTCTACCAATTATCTCACCATGTGGTTTATTTGTTTCCTCCTTCTCTGCACAATAAAAAAGCAAGAAAAAGAGGTTTGGAAAAATTTGTTTTTTGTCTTCACTGTGGCTTACAGCATTTGATTTTAATGAGAAAATGGGGATGTGTGAAATATAAACAAAGCAGGAAACACAGAATTTCAAACACCTTGGCCAAATGTGTTAAAAGCAACAAGGTGCAGCACTGTATGCCCATGAAGCATCGAAAGGCTAAAAGCGAAATTGCTTATTTCAACAAAAAAGTCGAACGTATTTGTTTTTATTTGAACATCAACTAAATTAAGGGGAGGGGATTGCCACACACACTACGACACTAGGGGGGAGAGAGAGAGAGAGAAAAAGAAAGAGAGAGAGAGATAGTCTCTGTGTGTGAGGGAGACGGAAAGAGAGCTCTCCCTGGAGATTTAAAAGTACCCATGTTTCCTCATTTCTGGGAGTTGGTAATTTATAGCTGCTGGTCACATATTAAACAAGATCAGAGACTACTCCCTGACATCTTCTGAACATACTGGGGGAATTCAAATGATTACCAGCGTATCCTGCCAACAAATGACGACACAGGGACTATCTTGAGGGAGAGTGAACACAAAAACGAACACAGAGCCCAGGCAGGCTGCACACAAAGGGACACAATTAAATGGTTTTCACGATTATTCATAGTGCAGCTTTTTACCTCTGAGCAGTCGCCGGGTTGCGTGAGATGAGACATTTCTGTCAGTTATAGGTACGGATGGTATTGAGCTGGAGCCCTGGCGGTTCCCTGATGCCCTGTGAAGGTGCTGCTGCTATTGATTTCATCTTTACAGACACACACACACACACACACACATTACGGTATCTCTGAGCGAAAGGCTGTTCATTTTTTTTTTTTTTTTTTTTTTTTTCCCGGGGTTAAAAAGAGCAAATATAGGAAGAGGGGGGGGTTGGGGAGTGTTGGTGCGGG
>JAQMCX010000032.1:12076202-12223600 GCA_029814765.1 Acanthurus leucopareius
TGCACACAAAGGGACACAATTAAATGGTTTTCACGATTATTCATAGTGCAGCTTTTTACCTCTGAGCAGTCGCCAGGTTGCGTGAGATGAGACATTTCTGTCAGTTATAGGTACGGATGGTATTGAGCTGGAGCCCTGGCGGTTCACTGATGCCCTGTGAAGGTGCTGCTGCTATTGATTTCATCTTTACAGACACACACACACACATTACGGTATCTCTGAGCGAAAGGCTGTTCATTTTTTTTTTTTTTTTTTTTTTTTGCCCTCGCTTAATCAGAGCATTAGAAAGACATGTTGTTGGCTTTCACAATGAAGTTAAAGACACTGCAGTCTCAAAGTCATACCCTCATCCATCTCTCCCACTGTGCTGTTTGACTTATTCTGGGCTTCTCTACATCACCTGAGGACTGACAGACACGCAGACCAAAGGGATTGTTTGCTGATTTTTTTTCACGTTATTTGCCGTAATGATGTCATCTCCATCTCTTCTGGCATTTTGAGAGCTGTGTTTGTATCTGTGTGTGTGTGTGTGTGTGTTTATATGCATTTGTACATGTGCGTGGGAGTGTGTGTGTGTGTGTTTATGTGTACATCATGCCTTGGCTGTGTCTGCGTACAGTATGTGTGCACACGGATGTCTGTGTATACATGTATTTTATGTGGGATGAGGATTCATACTGCAGTGATTGAGGGATATTACTGCCATCTATTGAGCCACGAGAGACTGAGCTCATTGAGATTTTTATAGGGCGTCCCGACACAAATGTGCAAATCAGATGCTCATGCATTATTAAGAAAACACTTAGAAAAAGATTCAGTTAGGATAGTCGGAGAATCGCACAAAGTCTCTAACGTAATGCATTCATTTTCAGGAGTCACAGCAGGAACGCTTTGTTCACCAAGTGAAATAAATGTAAAGCTATGTATTGGAATGAAGCATTGTTGTTGTCATACACGGCTCCAGTGCTCATATTTATAATAAAAGTAAATCTCTTGTGTGTGCACCGTTCGTTGTGGCTGCAGGTGTGACTTCAGAGTCTGACTTCATGTAAAGAATTGAGCTTTCTGGAAATAAAATAATATGGCAGATGTTATATGAATGTCTCTAATGACATCAAGATTTCAGTCAAATATAAGTTGCAAAATGTACAAAATATGTATATATATTTTAATGAACAGAATGTTTTTTCTCTTCAAATAAAAAACAACAAAAACTCTTCTATTCAAACTACGGAGCTGTTTATGCATCTTCATTATCTATAAATTTATGCATAAATAGTATTTCATATTTAAAGTTTGTGTTTAAGAAGGGACATGATCCATTTTTTACATCTTTTTTGGGGTTTGATTATTTACTTTTTTTAATAACTAAAAGGCTAAAAGTCAAACATACCTCTGCAAGAGAAAAAAAGAGGCCAACATTGTGTAAGGTATCATAATAAGTGTAAACTAAAATTACAATTTCAAAGACAAAACAGCGCACCTTTTACAGCAAGTATTGACAGTTGCAAGTCAATTCTGAGCAAATGAAAAAGACTATGAAAACAAGCCAGGAACGATTCTTTTCTCCCTTTTTTTCGAGTTCTTATGCTGCTGCTATCTGTTTGAACATGCATGAAAGAGTCCTGCCGACCTTCCAGCTTATTTGATGTCTGAAAGTGTAATCTTAACCACCTTTTTTCTCACAGAATAGCACTGAGCAAAATCAAAGCACCTGATTCAATACGGCCGTTGTAATTCGATAGGGCCAATTTAATGCTTTCGGATGGTGCAGGAAAAACTTCTAGAAAAGGTAAACATACTCAGAGTGAATTCATTTCACACTTTTGAGGTCACTTTAGCAATACTTTCCACTAAGTGGCTCAACATAGCGATAAGTTGCTGTTGTTAGTTTGAATAGGAGCTCTACATATTTCATGACACATTTAAAATATCACTTAAAACCTAACAAATACTATTTATTTTTATTATAAACTAATTATCGTTGTTAAAAGGAAACACTACCAGTTATTATTCGTACAGATTTTGGATTTTCATGCATCTTTGATTATTGACAATAAGCTTTTGTAATGTGTCACACAACTATTTTTTTTTCTACTCTGATTTTGAAGAGAGAAACCTGTTTTAATCAAAGTCATTCTCACATAGCAATTAGATCTAATTAGTCCAATTATCAAGATTCTAATTACATTGAAATATATCCCCTAAATCTCATATCAATTATAGTATGTGTGACTTGTCCTGATCAGGAGACATGAAGCGAGAGCGAGACAGAGTGAAGACAAAGCTGGGTGGGAGGTAGAACGGAAGAGCATCCACATCCTCCGGAGGCCAAATGACTGCAGAACTGACTCCATCTGTCCCCAAAGCTTTTATTCCAAAAGACTGTATGGCCATTTGGGGATAAATGTCACTTAACCTTTATTCGCTTTTCTCATATTCAGAACTATTTTGTTACTGGTTATGATGTTATGATTAGTTACATCCTAGTTTTTCTGTTTCAATTAGTTGAGTGATGAGTCAAAATAAATACAGTTTCAGCACATAGGTGTAGAGCCAGTTATCAAACACTGTTATTATGTTTGGATTATAGCCGAAGAATTTGCTACAGGTTTTTTTTTTTGTTTTTTTTTGTTGTTTTTTTTTTGTGGGAATGATAATTAGCTGTATTAAAATTTGCCCTGACCTTAGGTAGCACATTGACTCACATTTCTATGTGCGGCTGCCAGTGTACACAAACCCACATGCAAACATGCACAGACCTGCACAGTATGGTGCAGTGTGGCACTGTAGGTGCACCAGCAAAACACATGCACGCACACACACACACGTGCACAGCCTGTTCTTGTTGTGGAGTCAGAGGGAACACACTGACCTAATTTCCCCCAGTCAGCTCGCCTCGTTGGGGACCAACAATCCTCTCCGCCCGTTTCCCCCAACCGAGCCTATCAGAGCAGTCACTCACTGCGTGTCTCTATCTCTCTGTCTTTCTGTGCCCTCCATCTGTTTGACTGTGTATGCATGCCGAAGTGTAAGATCAACTGCAAAGTGTACAGTTATATTGTTCAAGGCTACTCATCCTCATTGGAATATGGGACTAATTACACAGGATCATGTGCATAAAACATTCATAACATGCACCCTGCAGTGTCATTCCTTTGCTAAAGACGAACCATCATGGAGAGAAAGAGAAACTGGCCTGCAGTAACAGACAGAAAAAAAAACACCTGAAATAACAGCTAGTTCCAGGCTGTCAATCCTCTGCATACTGCAGCTCCGAATCACAACTGAGTGCAAGGGTCAATCAATTCTGATGTAATGCTGGTAGGAGAGGTGGGTGGAGATGGCAGTGCTGTTCACCCCTGGGTCTCTAGTGCTTTCCAGGGCTCTTTCCTGTGCTGAGGGTGCAGGAATGTGTCTGCGTGCGTGTGTGCATGTGCAAGTGCGTGCATGCGTGTGTGAAAGAGAGGCCCCTGGCTACCTCGGCCTGAGTGCACATGTTAGGGTTTTCTGTGGCCAGACGCGCCCTGGGTCACTTCGGATCTCACAGACACACACATACACAATCAACGCGCTGCTTCCTTTATGGAAATCGGAGCTGTCAGCTGCCTGACAAGCTAGTATTGCAATATGATTGGTTAATCTGCAGTGATGTGGGTGTCAGTCAGAGCTGGCTGCGGCCCCATTGGTGGTCTGGGTCAAATGGATATGTTTCCCACAGACATGTAAAGGAAGGGGGGGGGGTAGATGGAAAAAAAATGACAGGAACTTTATGTGAAAGCATATAAGTGATTGCGTGTGATTAGAGGCTGTGTGTTTGTGTGTATGTGCACGTATAAGAGAGAAAGAGAAAGGATGAGAGCGAGGCCAGAGGTGACACTTTCCTCACGCTCTTCTTTTTTCATCTGTTATCACTTGTTCCCCAGTCTGACACAAACATCTAAAAAAGATGGAAAAAGTCAACAAACAACTCCTAAACAATTTAACAGTAGATTTCTACACGCAGATACATGTCAGCTAATGCACTGCAGCAAAAACATGCACTAATGCATTGTACCCTGTGCAAATAAACATGAACTTTTACATAAACATCAGTGACGGGCAGTTTTAATAATATAAGTGACAGGTTGTAGATGTGGATGTAATCAGAATTTGATTCACAAGGTAGCATTTGTGTGTACATAAGCATGATGATGTCAGCACCTATTTTAGCCAGTTTGGAATCAAAGCTGGCTTGATTGCTAATTTCAACACGTGGCAGTTAACAGTTTGCATTTGTTTTTTTATACTTTGTTTGTTCAGAGACACACATATTTAAGCTATAAGTGATATTTATAAAAACTCAAAGAAACCTACAGCTAACTGATTTTTACAGAACGCTGGGCTTCACTGGCAGCTACTGGATGTTTGGGGCTATACAGCGGAGTTACAGCAGCTAACAGTGTTTTATAACATTGCAAAATTTGCTTTTATACTCGGAGAAAAAAACAAAAAAGTTATCAAACAGTTTGATTTTATTAAGTGAGAAAGAACAGTTTCATAATCACCATTTTATTAACAACTGATGATCACTGAGGGAGCAACTGATCTGTGATGTTGGGTGGCATTTCAGATCATGCCTTGGCACAAAAAACCTTCTTTCTTCGTCCATCACCTACTAATAGCTCTCTCTCTCTACACACACACACACGGACACACTACAGATAGTAAGTCTCACTGGGTGATAATTATTTCTCTTCTCCCTCTCACTCTCTCCCCTTCATTCTGTCTTCATCTCACTTTCTCTGCCTCTAATTTTCTCCATCTTTCTCTCTGTACACTTTCCTTGTTCCTCCTCTGTCTCTATCTCTCTGGTAACAATGTCCTGCAGTTATGAGGCAAGGTCAGAGAAGTGAAATCCATTTAAATACTGATGCAACTCTCTAGAGGCCTGTACTCAGCCTCCGCAGCACTCCTCCCTGTACGCCTCACCCAAATTGATGAATGGATAGACCTCCTTAGAACGCTTATTATTTGTCCCGCATTAATCATTCCATGTAAAAGCAACAAGTTTTTGAGTATTTTTCCCACTGCCGGGAAGAAAGTTTTTACAGAGGAAAACAACCTGTTCCTCATTGTTGAGGACCTTGGTGGTAGTTGTAGTAGCTGAGTGTGTAACGAGGGCCTGGGAAGTCCCTGTGTATTTGTTGATCCCAGGTGCATCTGCATTTGAAATGTTTCCACCCTAGTTTATAGCGCACCAAGGGACCTGCCATTTCCATGTTTTAATCCCCTCTCGTGCTAAGTCAGGCGCTCCATAAAAACGCCACATGTTGCATGGCAATGAAACGGCTACCTCATGTATACATCTAAACTATTCCAAGGTGTGTGTGGATGCCAAAACACATTCCTGCAAGAGGGATTTGTTTGGCCAGTGCTGGAATCACAAAGCTGGATTATCACGCATCTAATAACAATGCTTTAATGGCGCTTTTGCTAGCGGCTTTAGAGGTTTACCATTAAAAAAAGCATATTTACGCAGTGGAGAATTTACCTTGTCATGTTATGTCGCTGGCCCCACAGCCTGATCTTAATGATCACCATTTTGATATAAATGTTTTTTCCCAGTCTGGCAATTGGTTTAACATTAAATTTGATGCAATCATTAATGCATCATGTATGATTTTGTCCCAGCATTGCATCTCCTTCACTTCTAGTTGATTAACAGCACAGAGCACTTATGGCTTTCTCCATTGCCCTTATTTGCTTGCCTGCTTATGAGAACCTCCCTCACATTGTTAAAATGAGCAGCCAACTATTAGTCAAACATGGATTCCTAATTAAGTGGAACATATTCTGTTCACTGCTTTTGATTATGCTCTCCCCCACTCCCTGTCAGCTGCAAATAATTCAGATAATTTGGTGGTGCATCGTTGTACTATTTTAATTATATGATGATGGACTCTGGTTCTGCAGCTGAGTCACTATTCCATAATTCTCTTTTAACTACACCCCAAATACCTGCCACTGTGCTCCCATTTTGTCAATGAAACTCATTTATGTGTATTCTCGCTTTGCCAGGGTCTCTGTAAAAAACAGTGCCTATAAAGCCCCCAAATGGTAAGGTAATTGTTCTTGGAACAAATAAAATTAAAAAAAGAGGAGAGAGAGTGAGAAAGAGGGAGCACAAAGTTAAATCTGAAGCCTTTTTTTTTTACTTTTTATTTAATATAAATAAAACCTCTCTCAAGATGAAATAAAATGACTCAATTTTCTAAAAGCCTCGCAGGCATGTGTTTCTCTGTTCAACTTGTTTTTATACGCACACACATTCAAGGTGCTTTGCAAAAATGATACTAGCTTGGTAACAAATGATTATCATTTAATGTATCTTCTGGGAGTGGGTATCTCTGTGATATCAATTGTGTGAGCTTTCATGGCTCCCTGCATTATGTCTGCCCCACCTGCGCAAAGCCCTGCTTCTACGTCAGTCATAACGTAAGCTCATGTGCTTCTGCGTGAGTGCAGCAGGCAATTTAAGCTTAATGTTTCACTTGTTTGTAACACTTGTTAAAGTTGTGGAAACATTGCAGTTTGGTTAGACTCAGGAGAAGACTGTTATGTTTCACCTTCACTGGGATTCTTTTTTGTTTTTTCAGTTTATTCTTTGTCAGGCGGGACCGTTGCTTTAAGCATCCAATATTGCCGTGAATGAGTTTAGATTACAATTGGATGAGAGACAGGGGTGTATAAGGGGTATCCTACACTTACAAAATTGGGGTCCTGACCAAGCGTCTGTTGCAAGCTGAGAATGACAGAAGGGCATCTGGACAGGATGTATAACTGGACTGGCATACATATGTTTACCCATTTGATCAGGCTTATGCAAGACAGAGGTAATATAAAAATATATTGTCTTTAGACAGGAAATTCTATACTGTTTAACATATATGTTGTGAAAACCCAAACTGATACTTGCACAACTATTTGAATTTGATTCAAATAGTGACTGTACGGTTACTGCAGTAGTATCATTTGAGTAAGCACGGTGTCAAGGATGTTGTTTCTCTGGTAGAGTCAGACAATAAGGTGGAGAAAGATTTCAGGAGCTGTTATTCCACTATGAAGATATGATGTTTGTTCTGGGTTTGGATAACACATTCTTAATTAGCTTTTTTCTAAAACAAGTTAGTTAAAACACACTTGACAATTAGTTTGAAAGGAAAGATTCTATGTTAACAAATGTTTACAAGTTGCAAACCAAGTTTTGCAAGTTTTTTCTTTTCCTACCCAAAGCCACAGTAACACCCCAGAGAGGAACTTGTTTAACCCCACAGAGGACAGATGACAGATACTTTCTCAATCCAAAACAAATGCGTTATCAGCATTCTTCAAAAATTAAATGAAAACAAAAGACATGGTATCTTGAGTCGTATCTCTTGACACCTGAGATAATCACACCCCTGTAATCACCACAACGCTCACGCATCTGGGCCACTAAAAAACACAATCACGTTATCTGTCAATCTTTTAAGTCTATTTTCACACTGTATCTTGGCTTTCTCTGTTTCCCCAACAGCAAACCGTTCTTCGACTATGTGGGAAAAGACGTGTGGTTTTAGTGCATTTATAAACAATGCCGGTGGCCCAAATAAGAAAGTGACAGAAAATAACTTAATCCTCAAAATAAAGGGATAAGTCCAATACTTTAAGTGGCCTTAGACTGGAGGGTTTTAAGCCATCAGGGCGATGTGGAGGGATTCTGAGGGTTACCTTCACTCTCCTCGGCCCTGCAGCCTTCTTTCCATTAATCTGCTATTTAAAATGTAACACCCCACTGTACTCTTCTCCTCCCTCCACTTCTTCATCTCTTATTACCCCTGCCGTCTTAAAGGTTTAATACTTGTCCATACTTGCCATTCACTTTGTGCTGTTTTTAAGAGTGTGGCACTCATTTGTTGTCATGCTGTACAACGTTAAGGGACACAGACTGGGGAAACCGGTCCACAAGATGGTTCCTGCTCCAATGGTTGACAGATGTATGCCAGTTAAAGCTGATTTACAGGCACTGGGACTCTGTTGCAAGGTTTAAGGAGGATGATGAGTCCTTTTGTAACATGCTTTGATGATGTGGGAATGAACAACAAACATATCAAAAGATGATGAGGGAACAGCTTCTGGCCCAGATTTCACAGAATCGTCTAAACTACAATTAAAATATAGTATTATGTGCCAACGCATGCCTGTTGAAATGGTTAGTTTCATCTCTGGGTCGCTACGCCACATGCTATCAGTCGTTCAGGGGACAAGCTGTGATATTGGAATGAAACATCCTTCGTTTCTGTGAGATAAAAAGCCCACACCTCCACCCCCTGCCTTTCCCTCTTTTCCTGTATTGTACTTTTGTAATTGGAGGTGCCATAATGAAATCAATTCAGTGGTGATAACAGATTTCACATCATGTTACCAGTTTCCTTTGGAAGAGGCCGCCACATGAAGACGTCTAAAAATATTCCTCTTTCATGCATCATCAATATCTTCATTATATGAAAGATGGGCGTCAGGTTGTATTTGCTGTTTTCGTTTAATGTCTTTTGACAGGGTAGCATCTTGCCTGTGTCGGTGACACACTGCTTTTTTGTCTGCTCTGTAATTCCACTTTTGCAGACATGCTGAAAGCAGTTTTATACCACACAGTGAAGAAAGTCGTGATAAAGCCCGGAACAGAGCCGAGTGTCTTTGTTAAAATCGTAACAGAGAAGCAGAAACACACATTTGCTCGTACCATCTTTCTGTTTGCATTACGCTTCAGAAGCTTGTACAAACACACACTTGACACAGAGACTGCACACTTTAAAACAAATCTTCTGTAAATCCAAAGTGTCATGCATGGCTACTTTTCTTCATGCAATCATTCACCACAGAGATTTAGAGTGCCGACTTTAAAGTCATCTTTACTATTAGTTTCATTCATTAATATAGAAGCAGTGTTACTGTATAATTGTAAGCTGTAATTTTACTAGGAGAAAAACAACAGTAAAAGGTGCCAGATAATTTAATTTACATGTAACAAGAATGTATAAATTAAATCTAATTCTCCTCACGTCCCTTTTGTATGTATAATCTTATATTTACAGTACCTTACTGACCCCTCAGGAAATGTACTGCATATACACACTGAAACACTTGGGACACATGCAGTAGCTTAAATCTCATTCACAGAACTGACCGGTAACTGACTTATCTGGCATATGTTTATCCTCTCTGCTCAGGTTTATTTCAGCCAAGCTATGAATATTTATCAGCTCAAACTGTTGACTGAGCGTTTTCTGAATGAACGTGGAGTTCTCCCACGTGTACATGCGTGCTACACCACAGCTTTTTAAACGCATTCACCGAGGAACTCGGTAACTTCAAATAATTTAACACTTCAGAGAGTGTAGTCACCTCACAGGAACAGCAAAGATGATCTCTTTTTGTTTTTAACGCAACAGTGCGAGGGTTCATATTTCAGGGGCGATACAGGCAGAAGAAAACACAATGCTGCATTTTGATGTGAGTCTAGCCTATTAATTGGGTGAGGAGGGGGGCCAATACAATTGATTCAGGGTTTTTTTTCTCTTTTTCCTCTTTAGGCAGTGTATCATTTTCCCTAGATGCACACAACAAAGTGAATTCCAGCTGTGCTCTGGGACACAGTGTTGAGACACAGGGATGTCCACAGGCGAAGGCCTTGAGTCACACTCTGTGATGCTAACCATAGGTTTACTGTATACACCTACTTTAGCCTTAGTCTAATTACTGTCAGCAAGATGATGGGGGTCATCAGTGTCTGCTTGTGTTAACATGTTCAAACTATAATTAATAGATCTCTGCGCAAGAAACTATACACACTAATTTACTATACACACAGACAACTGCTCTACAGTGTCGTGCGTGGCGTGTAAGGCATTTTTTTTTTTAATGCCAGGTTCTTATCATCCCATTGTAGCATGTTTTTAATTTTGCTCTACTCTCCTCTCGCCTCCACTGTTCCATCTGTGCCCTCTATATAAAAGGGAATAGTTGAGCAGGCCTGACAGAGGGCGGCACAGAGGAGGCAGAGGTGCTGAGGGAAGCTGAGCACTGCTGGAAGGGATTCCTATCTGTTTGTGTGTGTGTGTATGTGCGTGCGTGTGTGTGTGTGTCTGTGTGAACATTTGTGTACATGTGTGAATTTGACTTGATTTGAATACCACATTGGAGAAAAATAGTATAGTATGCGGCGAACTGTATAGTTTACATCCGTTTAAATACGTGATGCAAATAAAAGGAAGTATTTGCACCATAAATTATAAAAAAAACAGATCATTAGAATTTCAATATTTGTAACTGCTGAAGTCCACTTATGTTTATGTAGAGCATTTCATGGGTTTAAGATGACACTCATGTATTGTGTCAAAATAACAAAAGAAATATTATTAGAAAGAAGGAAAAAGTAAAGACAGAACTACGAGTTGTGATAATTGTCTGATTCTTTTGTCTAAAAACAGATCAGCACCGACCGGATCTACCTCCCACCCCTCACGCCTGTCCAACCGTGCACGCCTGGCCCTCTTTTTGCTGCCGTCCGAACTGGGGCTGCCGTTGCCGCGGCAACAACAGCCGCATAGTAGCTGGCGTGGCTGTGTTCGGCAGCTCGGCCTCATTATGCCGTTGCTGGCTTTGATGTGGTTTGTGAGGCTTTACCTGCATTACTGCAGCCAGTGGCTCTACCTCCAGGCCATAGCAGTTCCTGTCAACAAGTGAGTTTGCTTCCTTTGATATCGCCCTGAACGCACACACGCACACGCACACACACACACACACACACACACACGCACCCACACATGGGCGGGAGGGGGTATAGATATACTTACTGTATACACACACATAGCAGTACTACATAGACACTCTCTCACTACGCAAATCTCTGATGACATAAATCTCTTTACATGAAGGGCAGATACATACATAGATTACTGAACCACATAGGCAAATACCAGATGCACATATATAAACTCACACACAACACGCATGAATGCAAGCTCAAACACACTCATACAAAGTACGGCTGTGGTAAAATGGGATCTGGAGAGGGTACTGAGCAGAGGATGTGCAGTGTGTTATAGTGTGTATGTTGGCAAACATGCACAGAAAATCACTGTATACGCCCAGATCATCTGTTTGGAATCCCCCCATTAACATTTTAACAAGACTCTCTCAATATTAACAAACCATTGATGTGAGAGTTTGTTGATTTCAACACACGGCTTGCGGTCCCAAAAGGCTACATTATTTGGAAGGAATTTATTGTTATTATTTGGTACACAGCATTGATAATAAACAGCAATAAGATACCAGAGAACTGTTGAATCACATCTCAGTGGCATATGGCGCTGATTTAATTCATTACAATAAAACGAGCTGGCTGCAAACATGCATACAAGCAGGTTTTTATTACAACATGGGGGTGCAAACATCATGCGTTAAATCATGGAAAGTGATGGAGGAAGGCTGGGAAAGGAAAAAATGTGGCGGAATTAAAAAAAAAAAAAAAGATGGACTGAGGGGGAAGATAAGAGGTGAAAAAACAAAAATGCGAAAACAGAGGGGGTCAACGTTGGATGACAACTTCCACATGTCCGAATTGCTGCTCTCCCTCCGAGCATTTCTCTCTCCATGGCATGGCCAGAGCTGGTGGTGCCCAGTGAGAAAGAGAGAGAGAGAAAATGAGAGAGGAGAGAGGGAGAGACCTAGTGACAGTCAGAGTGGCCAGTGTGATGACAGGCCTCCCTCCCTTCTTGTTTTTATCTCGCTCTCTTTTTTTTTCCTTTCTCTCTGACTCTGTCTCTGTTTGCCTCCTCCTTCCTCATAATCCACCCTCAGACAGCAGTGGACACCAAAATGTGCCCAGCAGCAACCGACTCTCTGAGCCCAGTTATGCTTCACTCACCTCGGAGCTCTCTTTTCTTTCTTTCCTGTTTTTTTAAATTTTTATTATTGTTGTTGTCATTTTTGTTGTTTTGTACGGCTACTCAAATGAAAGTAGTTAAGCAGTTTTACTTAAAGTAGACGTTAAAGTTGTTATCATGCACATTTGTTCCCATTACTGCAATATATGACATGCTTTTTATTATTATTATCCAAGTGACTGATATTTGATGATTTTTTTTTGTTCATTCTAATCTGTTGGACAGCAACTAACTGTAACTATCAGAACTGTAACAGGCATGGTAAAAAGTACAGTTGGTAAGCAGAGGGGTGGACTCGAGTCAAACTCAAATCACAAATATGAATTGATAGAACTTTAAATTTGACCTGACAGAATCATATAGGACTTGGAAAAGCCAAATTTAAAAGTATTGCATTTAAAAAGTGTGCCATGAATCAATTAATTTCCCTTATTTTTTTGAATCAGCTAACACTATTCATCATAAGCAAGTCAAAGAGCTTACTAAAACTTGTTATGTCTGCAGTGAGGAACTTGAGACTGGACTTAAATGCACTTAAATATAAGTTGTGCAAATGCAATTAGTCACATTTCGCCTCTAATCTAGATCCACATGGCCTGGAAATAACACTATACATGCTACAACCATTATAAAAGTTCCATATGCAGTTTTGACATTTCAGTACAATATCGCATTTGAGGAGACACCAAATTTGATTTAGTATGGAATGATGCTGCCAATGTCACAATGCAATGTCAAATTTATTAAACTGGAAGGTTTCATCATAACACATCAAGATTCACTATAAATGAAATATTCCCCTGTCATTCTTTGAGACTGAGATTTAACAGAGCAATTTATCTAGAAAATTGAAGCCTACAGTGTTAAAAATAACATTAAGCTCCTCTGTCTGTACCGGTCATTCAGTGAGCTAATCTCTGTGCTCTAAAAGGACTTTTGGTGGATTGAATGTGTGTGTTAGGAGATTTGCCTCAGATAAAACACCAACGGACCTCCACTGTCAGATTAATGGACAGAATCTGAGAGACGCTCGACTCTTGGAGCAAATCAGATGGAAATTAATGAGCAAAAACTGGACCTCTCTTCTTCCACCACTGGCTCTATCTCCTCCTGACTGATGGGAAGATTAAGAAACTTATGAGGCTTGCGGTAAATGGGGGAGTCTAGCCTAGAATAGCAAGCTAAGAAAAGACCTCTTAAGATTCCATCTGATTTGTATTAACACAGGTGTGAAAACTGTTACATTAAACTCACCGTCTATCAGTTTCAATTTCATACATTTTTGCCGCATTTAACTATTTATATACCAGTAAAACAGCCAGCTATGATGTTAATTGTCATCAAACTAAATAAATGTGACTGAATCAGCCACAAACCTTATAACTTAAACGTGTGAATGGTGTGAAGCAGTTGCCCTTGAGCTGCAAAGCATCACAAACATAAATACTCATACCACATTCATATTGACACATGCACACACTTCATACTCCAGACTACACACATGCACATCAACCGCCTCTGTTTCCTCGCCTGCCAGATTCCAGTTCCACGCACACACGGTGGACCTCGTGTACCAGAGTTCTTTGCTCCACACCCGGGAGGAGCTGGCGATGGTGGTGGTGGGTCCCCTGACCTTGAACGCAGTAACGTTCCTGCTGGTTCTGATCAGATGGGGCTGTCAACAGATATTTGGCTCACTCCCTTCCTTCACGTCAAAGTTTATCATGGCTCAGGGAGTGTGGACAGTCCTCGACCCCCTGGCAGTCTTTGCTGTGGACGCCGTCCTCGGGGTAAGTCACTTAAAAATAACTTGGACACTTGTGCACTTTAAATAGGAGTTCACTTTATCTTGGCAAAGTGACTTTAGATTACAAAAAAAGAGGGGAGGGGAGAGGGTGAGAAAGAAAATGTGCAAGGTTGGAAGGGTGTCTTTTTTGGCAGTGTGTTGGATTTTGTCAGCGAGGAAGACAGAAATGATTTGGACTGTTCACAGTTATATACCACTTGAAAAGAAGCAATGTCTGAATCAAATCCTTGTTAATGTATTTCAATGGTTTTGTCTGATCAAATAAATATATTTTTTACTAATTTCATAGAAATGAATCCAAGACTTAGTTGCATTTGAGATTCTAAAGTCAGCAGTGACAGTAAAGTGAGAGAAACACCAGCTGACCAGCATGTGAAACTCTGTCCTTTAGCCATCATGTGATCTTTCTCTGATTGATCTCTGTGCTGGGCAAGAGCTTCCCCATACTGCAAATGTCCAGTCTTATCAGTGTAACATTTACAGATTTGTCTTTTTTTCTCTCCTTTTCTCTCAATCTGTCTGCTCAGCGTCTTGCCTACAGCCCAGACACACCGGTGGGTGATGCCGCCAAGCTTTACTGGCACTTCTATCGAGCTGACCAATCAGGTGCAGCAGGAGTGATCATTACTCTCTTCCTATATTCAGTCCTTTTCCTGCTCTCCATCACCATCCTCTCCATTTACCTGCTCAGGTGAGACAAACAGGAAATTGATAACCTGATCAAGTTATTACCAATCAGCCACCTGTGAATGAGTTTCATTTTTTTCTTTTTTTTCACTACTCTGATCATCTGAATTGACTTCTGGTTTGAGCTGAGAACTGGGCTCAACTCTACCACTAACCACAAACATGAATCAGGCACTTGTACCAAGTGAAAGGTGCAACATAAGAACTTAAAATAGAATTTAACCAACTTTATGCCAGAGCTTGTCACTATCAAGAGGTGCAGTGTTGTATTACTGAGGCAAAACAAACTGGTGCATTCATGGTTCTCATTAATACAACTGTTGCTGGTTCTAGCAAAAAACCTGTTTTCAATGCCATATAGCTCATTTACCCCTTACTTGCTGTGTCTTGCTGCTATGGTTGCTCAAAAAGCATAACAAATGAGTAAAACACTCTGGCCCTAATCAGCCTATTCTTCCCAAGCACCCTTGCAGCTTGGTGCTGGGTTCCACTCTATCCACCATTTCTTCCACTTCCTGTCCACAGGAAAGCACCAAAATTCAACAGCAAATGAAAACAAATGTTGATTTAATCCATTTTGATTCTATAGTCGCATGGAATTACTTCGGCAGTCATGCATCAACCTTACACATCTACACACAAACACACACCGAGCTATCAGACAATGAAAAGAAACACACACATAAAGCACACAGTCGCCATACCATACTCTGCAGTTGGTTGGAAAATTGAAAACATTTCTAGTTCAAAAGTTAGATGTATTTTGATATAGCGTGAACGTATAACTCTCTTGCATTATCCGATTAGGCTGACTGTTTTGCACGGTCGGTATCACTACAGGTTTCATACATAATGAAATGGACTGCATATACATGGTGGATCAGAAAGAGACGTGCAGGGATTGGATTAAGTGCAGTGGACCTTGAAACGATCACAGCCAACAGCTTCTCTGAAACACTCAGCCAGACCAGCTGCACCAAACATCACCACAAGCAATGTGCACGCCCCAGGAAAAGAGGGAAGACAGCAAGGATGAGAGCTTAGCTAACCCAGCATGGACCTTGAGGCTGTACCTTTACCCAGCCTACCTCTGGCTAATGTCCACTTGCAAGAGAATGGAATAGATGAAAACAGACTCAGGCTAACTCAGGAACAGAAAACCTGAAACTGTTGAGTCCACATCTTTGCGAAGACCCAGCTCCACCCCAACACCCCCATTCAAGCTATTGCACTTGATGGGCAGAGCTCGTTACGAGTTAACAAAGCACAGGACTCTGCTAAGAAGAATGGAGGTGGACTTGTTGTTCACCATAATTGAACTTGGTGCCTAATGAGGTCTGGTTTCTAATGTTGCTGCTGTTTACAATCCATCAGATGTGAATTCAAAAAATTACACAGCAGGAATTGTATGATGTCTCCAGCATTCAGATGACAAAAATAGCCAAAGTTTATTTTTATTCAAGGTAGTCATTTAAAGAAAACAGACTTAGGGACTACCTATAATTTTACCATTATGGCCATATATCCACTAAATAATTTGTAAGGTCATGGCTATACAAGCATTTTTTGCAGCCTCCATGTTCTTTGTAAAGCTGTTAGATGCTTCCTGATTGGTTGAGTTAAATGAGAAAAACTAAACAAGCATTAATCTTTCACAGTCTTTAAAGAAGGCTTGTTTCCAAGTGCCTTATTTCTTCCTTTTAGAAAATCACAGGAGACATTGCAATTTGAGGGTGGACTTAAACATACACTGCACAACTACAGCTTCAGATTGTCCAGCTTAAAGGATGACTATTACACTTTTTAAATAATAGAAGGACATAATTTTTATGTAGCATGGAAGTAAAAAAGTGGAAGGGTGGGTGATAAATTACTGAATAATGTAACTCAGTATTCATCCAAGGTGTGTTCTCCCACCCTCATATAAGACCAAATTCCATTAACGGCTCAAAATGTAAGAAAACCCTTATTGAATTAATCAGTTTGAGATTGGCGGCCGAGAAGAGGGTGCCATCTAATTTCAGTAAGCGGGACGCTTATCGGGCTCCAGCTAAATGGACAATATTAAAACAGCAGCCGGGAATAATGACTTCTGCCACTCAACCGCCACACGGGTTTGTATTGAATGTAGGCCACGAGGCTGAAGCAAGGCTGATAATTTTATGGGTTACAGTTTCCTATTGGCTGCAAGGAAGGGGCTCTGACACAGAGCGTGACCTATTTCTAAAAAAATGCCTCGGGCTATATGTATAGATAGAATGGACTGTTATCCTTTTTTAATTACATTTAGGCAGCCTTTATTCACTGGCTGCAAAAATACACATCAGTGATGTGTTTTACACCTCCATCCTCTTTGAAACTTCATAAACACTAAAAAGAGTGATGTTATGTTGATAGTGGTGCAGTTACACCCAAATCATAACAAGGTTTAAGACTGAAAAATAACGAGTTTGCATTTCCTTACACTGTTACTGTTTATATGAGTCTCTATGTGGAAGAGATATTTAGTACGTGTCTATGTGTTTATATGAAACGTACAGCTAAAGGGGTAGTGAGACTCTAAAGCCAAATCAGTCATTGTTCTCCCCTTTTTTTTAAAAAAAATGGACTGATTGTCTGTTTTTTCTTATAAAATGTATGGATATTGGTATGTGATAGGGACATATTTAATTATATTTGTTCAAGGGTTTAATTTGATCAAAGATTAAAGAAATTGTGCAATTTTTGAAATTCAGTTTGAATATATTCAATATAAAAAGCTTTCCTACAAAAGTACCCTCCCCTTTTCATCCACCATGGTCACGCTGTCATGAATACTCTGTTGAAATGTATTCTATAAGTTCACACATGTCCTTAAGGTGACCCCGTTACTGGAGAGGAGCTGATGAGAGCCTTATCTCCCAGGTCATATCCCAATCATTAGTAACACATTCTTATATTCAGGGCGCTTCCGACACGAAGGCAATGAGATGGTTTTGAAGCACAAAGATACAAAGATGGTGAATTCCGCCAAGAGAGAGACCGCATAAATGAATGAGAAGCACAATTCAAGTGTAGGATGAAAAGTGAATGCATGCTATTCCTGTGTCTGAGGTCAAGATTCTACAAACATCCCTCTCCCAAGAGCGATGGGGAATGATGCTGAGTTCAAAGCTCTGTACCAGCGTCTTGTATAAATCCCGGTCTCCTTGTTGTTGGTTTTATTTGAGAGTTGATTACCCTCTGACAGACGAGAATCTCTATGGAAGGGCACAAGGTCTTGTGGTTTTGATGGTCAGCCAAGGCATTTGTTTACAGACATGGTGATTCTTTTTAGGGGTTGGCTGCATGCACTCTTGTGTGGCAAAAGAAAAAATAATACTTTGGTGATGCGCGCTCATCTGGAGGTAGGAATCAATATGCCTTGTGCTGTGCCGAACGCTTTCTTGTGACTCAGGCCGGTCTCTCCAGACACATCTGCAACCAGCACGTCCGTTGCATCTGCCATCTTTGAAGCTCAGCATTAACACAGAAGAATATCCCAGGATCTGACTCCCACACATTAACAGAAGTACAACCACGCAGACACACAGCCAAATACAGACATCCCTACAGTCAGCTTGTGTTAACAAAGTGCTTCCCACTCACAGGCCAATTTGTTTGATTCCTTTTGCTCTTTCATTGTGTTTGAATTGATGTATTATACTTACACTGCAAACATGCTTTGTGTAATCAATAGAAGGTTCATATGGTCTTCCAGCAAGTTGGGATCATTGTAGTCTGACTCACTGGATGTGACTGTGGGTAAAAGCCTGCCATTATGTGACTATTCCAGTTGGTATTTTGCTCCTTTTTTACTTTCTGCTTGTTTGTAGAGTCCCTTTTGTTGCGTCCTGGGTTGAGCACTGTCCAAGATGATTGTGATTGATCTGAAGAATTACAAATAAGCCAGAGCTTTTTTCCTCTTATAGCAGAATGATAATGCAGCCAGACCTTCTCCAGTGCTGTGGAGATAAGGCTGGCTAAGCAAGACTAGGATCATTGTGATTTGACCTGTTCCATTAAAGCCAGCCAACATAAAAGTAAAAAAGAGGACATGATGCTGTTTGGCATAGAGGTAGCCAAGCAGAGATTTATTCACAGTTATCACCTTTGACACACAAAAAAATGCATTTTTTTCCCCTTTTTTTGACATTTGACCCCATGTGACCTTTACAGAGCAAAGACAGTGATTCAATATGGCGTCACTCCTGCTACTACCTCCCCCTCCTCACTTCTCACACCACACCTTCTAGATTCCACAACGATGGCCGCATGCTGGACGTCTTTCAGCGGCTCACTGCCAAAGAGGGGACGTACTTCCTGCCTCAAGACCTGGAGCTGTCCAATCAGGAACTGAGCTACATTGTGAAGAAGGCGGAGCAGTGGAGAGGCTTCAATGGGGAGAGGCGCAAGGTAAGCACCTCTTCAGACCGTGGCCTCTAATTACTCTCGTAAAAACACTCTTCTCTTAGAACCTTAGAGATTAATTGGGCTAATGGATGTTTTTTTAACTAGAGAATGAGCCAAAAGGGCATTGAAACTAAACCGCAAGATGGGTCTGTGTGTAAGAGAGGAACTACAGTTGGTTGTTTGTAACCTCAGGAGGTTTCTGCCATGCGGCAAGAAAGAAAGAAAGACTCACTGAGGAAGAATGAGTTTGATACTGAAAGGAACCTTTAATGGCAGCCATGATGGTCTCATGATGTTCATCAAAACGGCATTCAATTTGGTCACTTTGACGAAGATATTACGTCCGAAAGGATGTATATATAGGCTCATTTTATATCATTACATTTTCTTTAGTTACATTTCAGAAAGCTGAGAATTCATCTCAGAGGTCTTTAGCTCCATTCTAATTAGTACAAGATAATTACCAAAACAGAAACTCGGCTAGCGGGCTGCCTGATTAGTCTGTGGAAACCAATTTCCGAAGATATTTCATTAAAGAAAGACTGCTCAATCAACACACTTACTGGGGTGCATAAGCATATGCTACACTGGGCATTCTCTTAATGTGGACAACCTGGTGTGATGGGGAATTCAGGGTTCCAATTCATAAATGTGTGTGTCCCCATGAAATTACTACAGCTGGGGAGAGGCTGTAGCATGTTTGACAGCCCCGCGTAGGTCGATGGTGATACAGGGAAGGGCAGCGTATTAGCACGGAGCCTACACCCGATGTAAAATCTTTGCATAGTGATTGAAAATGTGACTTGTTGAGATAAGGGAAATGGAACACAGCGATCAAACTGCAGCCCCCTTTAATTTATTCTCCAGGATTTGTTAGTGGCACACATCGCTCGGTGTTCTCCGTGTTCATTAACTCCCTTGCTCTTTGCGTGCACAGGTTCATACGGCTGTAAAGGGTAAAATGGAACTAGTGCAGTCAGTTCTCCGTTTGTGGTGAAAGATGAACTGGCTGTTAAGAATTTTTGCATCATTAAGTCTTAGAGGAGAATAAAACAGGCATGACTAATCCCTTATATGTTTTGTGGGGCTGAGGTCGATGATATTTGTATACTTGCTAAAATTCAGTTGCAAAAAATCAACTTTTATACCCTACATACAAATTAGATCACACTCTGAGGGTCTCATACCCACAACATGGTGTTCATTTTCTACATATTTACCATCACATTTAAAGGTCAATTGATAGATATATGATTACTCAAAAAATACTATGCTGTATACCTTGGAATTTGTCACACATACGGGAATTATGATTGCTGTTAATCATTTTGTCCACTATACTACATAAGTTATTGTCAAACAAATATGATCTGATGTACCAGATGCTTTATTTAGCACAATTTACCACATAGAAATCTTAATAATGCTAGAATAAGAACCAATATTTGATTGGACATGGTCTCAGTATGTGACTTTAATTCCTGTGCTCTCCACTGAAAATCCCGTTAAAACTGAGCTAACAAAAAAGAAATAAGATGACGAATATTGTTTATGCTCTTGGTGCCTGAAAAGGGAACATTTATTTTTCTTGAATCCGTCTTAAAGTTTAAATGTTTCCCAAGTCCTTTTTCTTTATTGTCCTGTCTTAAAAACCATAATGAACTGCAGCCCCCGCTCTGAGAGGTGACTATGCTACTGCTAATGGGATGGTGATGGACCTGTTTATTGGGAGAAAATTGAACCACCCAATGTTCAGAGACTTTGAGAGAAATTACACCCCCAAAAGTTTGTGATTAAGAAAATGCTTCATTTAGCTGTTGATGGCCTCTTGCTGTGGTGGCACCGCTAAATCATCCTTGCATTACTGCATATCTCCCTCCACAGCAACAATTACAGCATACTTCATATTGTCCCTAATTTGGTGTTATTAAACTGATAAAATGCTAACACATTAACACATTCTCCAGCATGATGAAAATTTAGGGTTATTGCATTTTATGATTTTTACATAATTCAACCGGCCATTTTTCATCAAAATAAGATGGGCCTTGCCATTATTTCATAATTATTGTAACAATTTCTCCTGTGAAAAGGGTCACTTTCCTAACTCAGCAAAGACATATCCCTATTAGACTAATTTGCCTACATGCAAATTTTTGTCATTTTTACCTCATTAACTATTTATCATAGACAGGAAAAAAAATATATTCATGAAGGCGAGCAAAGGAGCAGCCCGACAGAGCTGAAACTAATATTTTGCAACTCTAATGATTTTTTGCATCCTTAATTAGATAGAATAAGGTTGATATGATTAGGTCAGGATGTAGTGTTTTTCATTAAAAATACATTTCAGAAACTGTATTCCAAATGTGCCCTTGCAATTAAATAATGAATCCGACGCATTCCTTATTACGGACCCAATTAATATCAGAGGCAAGGGCGTAATTTTAATAACAGTGGGCCACGAGGCCTTCATTAGCTGAGTGAGAGAACGGAGGGATGAGAAGAAAGAAAACAAGGCACTCACAGGAACAGCAGCAGTCTGATACGGAGCCAATTTTAGAAAGTTGTTTAACAGTACACTCTTAAAAGGATAAAGTATGACATTTTCAACAAATCAGATCTGGGGCAAACAGGAACCACATATACCTCCTATTTGTTTTTAGCCTAATTTGTTACCAGTTGTATGTCAGGTGCCAGCCAGAGGAGCTGAAAATGGAAAATCATCTAGAGAATCACAAGTGAGAGTCTTTTAAGGTTAATTTAATGTAGCGTTGCAGCAGCAATTTTAATACCTCGTCTGTAGCACCCTGGTGTTTAAACTGCATTGGATCACAGGTAGCAATTTGTTGCTTGACTGTGCATCAGTCAGGAAACCTTTAATAGAAACAAGTTAGAAATCTGTCAGCCAGTTTGCACTGTGCTTGACTAGCCATCGCACTTTATGCCTGAAACTTCGAGTTCTCTTTTACCTTAACTGCCATCACTTGTCGCATCACCTGCGGTTTTAAGTGTAATAGAAAAACAAGCTAGTGGGATGACAATATTTTTACACAAATATGTTGAAGATTACTTTGAGTCATACATCAAAAAAGATGGTAAAAAAAAGTGCATTAATTATTGGAGCGAATTTAGTTGCAGTGTGCAGAGCGTTAGAGGTTTCCCAATATCATGTTATGGTGATTTTACTGTTGTCCATACTTGGCAGGAACTTAAAAATGGTCAATTCAAGGGTATAATCTGTAGCATTTTCATATTAAAATTTATTAGAATTACTTTATCTTTTAAATATATTTGTTGAGCTGTTTTCTTTTATTATTTTCGAATGTTTCTGACACGGTTCAAAGAGAAGTTCGGAGAGATATGTTCTCTGTTTTATCAAGGAAATAGTGCGTTTCCTTTTGTCACCTGTCGCTAATTTGACACCAGTCAGAGTAAACATGACTACAGAACGCAAATAAACTCTAAAACATGACCTTGTCTGTGAGCATTTCTGCTTGAATAAGTTTGATAGATTTTTATCTGCAGTGGTACCTGTTTACCAATGAAACAAACAGATTCCATGACCACTTCCTACCTCACAGCATCATCAAATGAAATCTTTTGTTTTCATCAATTCCATTGAGAGACCTCTAGCGGCAGGAGCTACATATTTTGCGTTTAAAGCAAACCAAACAAAATGCAAGGTGATCATAATCAATTAGCTTAAAAAACTAAGTCCTCTGGATGTGATGTGATGTAACTTACAGCTCAGAAAAATCTCTCAGATGCTGTATCTCCCTCCAGCACTGAAACAATAAAAAAAGAATCCACATTCAATAACCAACCTGCAAATGGCCTATTATTATCAAACTTGTAATTTTCACAAGGCAGTCATAAAACATAATCTAATTTTTACTTTCTCACCAATTAACTTTATATTATAGATTTCTCCATGCCATATGATCATTGGAGTTGCTTCAAGGTTTAAATATTACTCTCAGGTTAGGATGTCAGCTCGAGAGCTTACTGGTGAAGCAAAGGGCCTGAATGAATCAAGGACCTATCTACCTGTATGCTCTTTAATTTGATCACAGGAAGGAAGGAAAAGAATGAGTTTCTGTCAAAGATCATTAGCTCCAAGTGTTGTGGATAACAGCTGAGAGAGAGGGCATTAGCTCACCCACCAATTATGGCATTTTTCATAATTGAAATTCTTAAAGACTTACATCACACTGCCACACTGGTATTTACCTGGTGGAAGACGTCACACTTTTGACACTTACAGGTATGTTGTATGTATGTTGATCCATTCTAACTCCAAATTGGAAATTTTTTTGAGATTATGGCTATGATGTTTCTAATCGATGCAATATTATAACACGAGTCTGTACGTGTAATTGATTAGGCCATTTAAAGCTATCCTAAAATGCAATCCAGTTAAAGATTGTATTTTTGCATACGCACAACCTTGATGACATTTATGTCTGCTTAAAGCTGGGTGTGGTGATGAACACAACAGATCACTGCTGTAGGTCAAAGTCAAAAACATGCAGAAAGCCAGATATTGTGGCCAACGTCAACTTTCAACAACAAACCACCAGTGAAACTTAGTCTAAGGACGCTGTGACTGTTCTACTGTTTTTAAGCTGGTTTAGCATGAATACTTACAAAACATATGCAGTAAGCCAATCCAAAGTTGATAGATTCTGATTGAAAACTACAGTTGACACTGCGGATTGGTCAATAATAGCCAAGTTTATACAAAATGACAAAAAAAATAATCACTTTCCCGGCGCTTCTTGTACTATCATGCTCTGAGCCAGTGAATGTGATAGGAAGCTCCACATCATACTAGTGCTTCAGTAATGAGCCCCATTAATTATGTAAAGGCAGTGATGCAGATGGACCTAATTAATTGTCTCCTGTCACCCCCTTGATTACTGTACCTGCAAGGGAGGTGTTAATTTCTGTAATACTTAAGCAGGTACGCAAACAGTTTTGTCAGAGCCACCACTATGACAATGACAGAGTAGAGCAGCAGCTTACCTGCTGCAAAGCTCTTTTCCTGTTAACTCACCAAAAGGAAACTTTCCCAGTGGTGGTGGTGACATTGTGGTAATTGAAGGAGAGAGGGAGAGATTAAAAGAAGGGGGGAAGGAGGGAGGGAGGAGAGACTGGGTTTGTGTGGTGGCCCTGGAGATGTTTTCGCAACCTGATTGCATCAACATTTGCGTACCTTTGTGCCATTTGTCTCCGTATGTCTAGGTAATGGGTTACCAGCGGGCGAGTTTGGGAACACCAAAGGTGCTTTGCAACAGCAGCTTGGTTGGTGGGGAGTAAACCTGTTGAGAGTCAAACAGCACAGATTGGAGACGTAATGATAATCTTAGTCTTTGGAGGCTGGCTGGTAATGATAGAAGATGTGTTCTCCATCTTTACCCACTATACAAACATTATGATACCAGAAATATACCAGGGCCATCTTTTTTCCTACCAATCACCTTTTGACCTAAAATTAAACTTTAGTTTTAATCTCTTTGCAAAAATTAATTTGCCCTTTGCATTAAAACAATAATTTGAAACATATTGCCCTGCTGCTCAGACAAAGTAATATGACGTAGCTACAAATAGCTTCAAACCTTCAACTTAAAAAACCTTTAGCCAAAACCTTAAACCAAAAGCTTTAGGAGGACACATTTCCTGCACTTCACCACCTATAACTTCCAATGTATCACTACAAATGAAGAGTTCTGACATCATGAAATGTGCGTGTCTCCCTATTTTTCATCTAGTAATACAATTTAAATGAAAGAAAATACCGCACACGATGGTCAAAGAACATCACTTCGCCTTGTTCAGTTATCAGTTTTGCTGTGAAAATACTACAGTAAAGTAGATTTGAGGCCACCTGAGATGCAAATCTAAACCTGAGTAAAGGAAGAAGCTTTTGAGGGGAAGGCAGACAGAGGGTGCAGTAGATCGTGACAGGATACACAGGAACCGCTGTCACGAAACAATGGAACCCTCAGCTGCTGAACAGGAACCCATAACAGCAACACAGGAACACCAGGAGAGGAGAGGAGGAGCTCAGTGCTTCAGCAGCACGGGAGGGGTCATCAAGAGTCAGAGGGCAACTGTTAGTGTGTTTGTGCGTGCGTGTGTGCGTGCATGTGTTTGAGCTTGGGGTCACCAGAGTTCTCCCAACACCCCAATAACCTCTACCAAAGAGCAAAGTGGCATGTGTGTGGGTACACGTGTGTACAGTATGTGTGTGCATTTGCGTGCTTTGCGTGTGTATTTATACACCATGTCTGTGCATGTGTAAACCTTCACGCACGTTTCTAAGTGTGAATACAACTGCTTGCACGAAAACCTCTCTGCGTGCTTGCATGTGCATTTCACATTAGAGTGGCTTCTTCAATTACACCGGATGCATTTTTTTTTTTTTTTTTAAAGTGGACAGCGCTGAGGGCCCCAATGGCCTCAGGCGATGGCAGGCAGGCAGGCAGGCAGGCAGGCAAGGACAGGAGCGACGTAGCAGCAAGCACAGCTTCCACAGTCAGAGCATTAGGGAGCTCAATATGAGATATGACTGCAAAGACTACATGCCTGTGTTCCTGAAAAGGTCATAGACTTCGCTGGGCAGTAATGTGTGAAAGCAGTGCACAGTGGTTAAGAGAAGAAGAGGGAAAAAACAACAGATAAAGATCAAACACATGGACGCTCTCACCTTCCTCTCAATTCACACATATACAATTTTATGGCCAGAAAACATCCATGCAGACTGACTCATTCAAATAAGGGTGAGAATTTATATGAATAATTGTTATCTGTGAGGCAGCAGAGTGAACATGAAAATCCACTTTTGTTAAGTGATTTAAAGAACAATTCTCCACAATACAGCTCTTTAGGAACTATTTGCAGTCTTTACCAGGAGCTTCCCTCTACCTTAAATGAGCTATGGTAGGTGAGTTATTCTCCATTACACTCCGTTTCCACATGAGAACCTCTGTAATCTCAACCTGCTTACTCTTTATCCAGTAAAGGCAGGGTCTTGCACTGAAGCACTTCATCTATAATACATCAGTACAGTTGCAAAACAAAACTGTGTGGAAACAAGGTGTCAGTCTGCCTCTAACACTTTTTTTTCAGTCAGAATAGTTCTCTATGAAACACCTGCCTCTTCTTTGACCTCTGTTCATGCACCATACTCAACAGCCAATCACAGCTTTCTCGGGAGATCTGTGTATGTGAGAGCGTGGACATAAGAGGTGCTTTTAACGGCGTCTCTGAGGGTCTGTAGACACAGATCATTTCAGTCTTTTAATAAACAATGGTTGGCAAATAGGTGATTATTATGACTGCAGGCTAATTTTCTATATGACACTAACAATCAGTTCCGGTGTTGTATGTCATGGTTAACTCCTCAAAGGTAGTGTAGGATCCATAGGCTCTACCTTGGTTGTATAATGTAAGGGTCACAGCAGGGGTTGCAGGCATCAGCATACACTCCCTATAAGCCCTTATGGCCCCATTAGAGGGAAGGAAGACAGTGATTCTGCATTATATAAGATCCACATCTTTTCCTCTAGATATCACATTTAAAAAAGTCGAGGTCATCTCATATGTGATGACTTGAAATATATGTATTCAGGAGTATCTGGCAACTGTTCCATGCTTTGCAGGGGAAATGCATTCTTCAGGAGCAGAAAGTTTCTGGCACTTTTACTGTCCTCTAAAATCTATCAATTTGTAGCTTCTAGCAACAGAGAAAATACCACTTTAGCTGTGTTTATCAGTGTATACAATTAATCAAATGTGATCAATTGACTTGAAGTGATTTATTTAGTGTATACAAAACAATTACAAAGTGTTGTAAGCATTATATCTACCTTGCTGGTTTTATTAAACAGATGTTGGTTTACTTGGTATTGATACATGTCAGGCTGATTGATCATTTTAGTCCTGCAGGTGTGAACATGAGCAGTTTTCTAAAGTTTCCTCCTGTTTTTGTTTAAACACACTTTATGTGATTTCTGCTGCCAACTGTTTCTCAATCAGAACAATAAAAACAACAACGTAGTTTGACAACTGAAGTACCATGAGATCACCGAAGATTTTTTTCCTTTCTTTGTTAAACAACCACTGTTGGAATGAAAATCTATCTAATGTGGCCTACCATAGTTTTTGGCAGTTGCTCAAATGGCTTCTTGTGACTGGCTCCATCAGCAAGTCAATCAAGCTCCGTTTCGCAGCAGAAATAAACAGCTTGCAGCTTAGTTTTGGTCTCTTGTTAACCCTTTCATTATAACTACATGAGGATGAATAAAAAATATCTCACCAGTTTGGATTCTTTCATAGCTTACAGTATAAATAAAGAGCATGGTTGCTTACTGTTTGCTAGGTGTCACATAAACATTGGTGGCAATGTGTTTTCCTCCACAGCTTGATTCTGTCATTCAGATATGATCACTTCTGACTCCAAAATTCTGAGATGGGACTGACCATAATGCCAGATTCAAGGGTTCAAACTGATCTTTGGCAAACCAATGGATGGATCACTTTGGCTCTGTCCACCATTTATAATTCAGTCAATTGGCTTGTTTAATCAACTTCATTGGAAGTTCAAGTTACAGGTGCACAAATGATATGTATCATTTTCTTTATTAAAATAACACATCTTAAGCATTTTGGATAAAGTGTGCACATAACTTAAAAAATGATAAAACAAAGTCATTGGACATTTAAATGCAGAGGTTTATATATTATACGTTTTAATTCCACAAGGTGATCTGCTCCATTACCTTACAAACACACCACCGTAATCTCTTATCCCATTTCTAAACAGGCCCACACTTTCAGCTCAGTAGATAGAGAGTGAAAGGATAAAATGTTCCAGTATGAACTTGTCGGTGTGAACAGTTTAATTACAGGGAGTGTCAGCCCCATTGCTTAATGTGTCCCTCACAATTAATCCAGGGAGAGGATGTCATTATCTACCAAAGCCCGGGCCTGGGCAGGCTTTTCTGTCAGAGGGAAAAGAGGGAGGGAATGAGGAAGCAAAAAGAGTCAAAAGAGGGAGGTGCTTTCAGTGAGCAGCCGACAGAATGGCCGACCTCAGTGTCAGACAAAAGGATAAGGCAAAAAGTCTTGGAGATTATTTCAAGACACTGTGTTCTTCAGATTGTTTTGTAAGTTTGCCTCTTGTGACTCCATCAATGAGGAGGAGATTTTTTTCCTTTAATTTTTTTCATAATATGAAGCTTCGCCCGTCAGCTGTTAAAACACGTCCAGCTGGAATGAGTTAAACTGATGCCAGGCTTTCTCCTCTTTGAGACTCTTTTTCATCCTTCCCTTCTTTCCTCAACCTCTGCCTCCCCACCTTTCTTCTCCATCAGGACAGGAACTAAGGAGCCTGTTCCACCGCCTTCCCATAACATGAAACAGAAGGCAACAAATTGGACTGTTGAAGAGTGAGACAAGATTTTTGCAGGAGCTCTGCAAACACAATAAAAATTAGGAGGATTCATCTTATGCCAGAGGTATCCCGACCAAGCCACCTGGCTCAAATCTGTGGTGTGGATATAGAGTGGAGTTAAACTCAAACTTTTATTGATAAATGTTACATGTGGAGACCAATATGATGTAATCAAATGTCCAAACTCGTGCTAAAAACATTTACACAACCTACATCACATGCGCAAGAATACTTTGCGTATGCAATGCTCACTCAGATGTACATACAATGACGCATACAGCAAACAGCCTCTGACTCCACAGCGGTTTTTACAGCTTGAACTTGACAGATCTGATTCTTTGTGACTGTCCGTCGTTAGTCACTTCTTTTCCCCTTTCTCCCCTCCTTTCCTTTAAAGAGTCTGACCTTGGCCGCTTCCTGCGGCCCGGAGGGGATGAGGAAGGTCTGGTGATTGTGACAGGTGTCGCGTCTTAACAGCCCCACATGACATCCCGAGGAGAGATAGACATTTGGAGGGGTTTTTTTTCATAAGGGTTTCACTCATAACCTTAAAGAGACAGTCCATGAGTACATGCAGTATGTATGTGAGAGAAAGTGTGTGTGCGTGTGTGAATGTCTTACCAATGATTCCCAGCTCTCATTTCGGTTATTGGCTTGGATACTTATCACCCCCAGCCTGCGAGGCTTGATTAGGTTGAAGCTACTCCAAAGTCAAATTTTGGATTTCAAAGGCAAAACTCAAGTTTGGCATCTGTCTGCAGCATCTTAATATGAATCCTGGGCTCCTGACAGTCTCAGAATTGAGCACAGCGTCTTAAAATATGTGCTCCATACACTTGAAGTGAGAAAATACTTCTTCAAAGATTACCAGGAGACATTTCTACAAATACTGGATTAGCCTGATATCAAGGTGTGATTGTTGCAGCCCTTAAAAATACTAAATAGTAGGACTGATTGGTCTCTGGTTGCGGGTGTGGATAAAAATTTGTTTCAATAGAAGGAAGTGTCTTAATGTGCATGTATGCTTGTGCTGAAATAATTTTTATTAATCTTTTATTGCATCTACTTGCTTGCATTTAACCTACACAAATGCAGTGTCGCTTTGCAACACTTTCATCCAGCTTTTGTGAGGTAGTGTTTCAGTTTTGATGTCAAATATTTGTTGCTGCAGTAATTTTTGATTTTTCAAGTCATTTGTGAATACAGCGTTAAAATGTGGAGCACACACTTCCCTTTGTAAATAAAGTTTCAGGTAGTCCCCAGTGTGCTCCAGAACAAACCTGGAAAAGTGATCTCTTTAGGGCCCAGAGTGAGCCAGGCATGATGTGGAAGTTAAAGATGGGCTACTATCCGAGTTGTTTACTGTAGGCTGGGAGTAGGCTTTATTTTCTTCTAAGGAGATTAGTAACAGTGAATTATGCATATCTTATTTTCTGGATTATCTCAGGCACTCAGAGATACTATCTCACCGCATAATCTCTTTTAAAGTTGTTCAGTTTATTCTGACTGTAAATATAGTCATTGTTGCTTGTTTTTTTTCTTTTTTCTTGAAGTCCATTTTGGTCTGTACTACTTTTGGATGGCGTGCAACATTGCATTTTAACTGTGATTACTCAAGTTGAAATATTTACAGTGATCTTTGCTTTATACACGCTGTAATGAGAGGAGGGTGGATGAAAGTTACTGTAGCGTACTAGCCATTTTGTCACTGTGTGTGTGTGTGTGTGTGTTGCATATGTGTGTCTCTCTGCATGCAAATATGAACGGCTAGCCTGTCTTGTCCAGCGGTGCATTTAACCAGACGCAGACCTTTGCTTCAGCCAAATCAGACCCAACGCAGACAGTGTGCATCCATGCCATTTTCAAGCTGCTCCAATTATATCTGCCGACCGTCCACATATTGACCAAATTTACAATAATAGCATATCTATTTCCATCCTAATGGGTGACATTGCTTGGCTTATCCATGCATGTATGTCGGTGGTCTTTCATGCTTTGTGGTTTGGTCTGTTCCCGTTCATGTGCAATGTGGTGTGGCCTGTCTTGGCCTTGTATGTGTGTGTTGCATGAAGCCAGTTTGTCCTTATGTGCATTAATATCTGTGCGGATGAACATGTGCATTTGTGCAGTGTGACCCCTTACATATAAAGCTTGTGCCTCTGTGCGACCGTGGACAGTATGTGCCCATTATTTCAAATTGGTTTGCGAGTGTGCGAACCCAGTGCATGTGTGCTGGTGCATGTCTCTGTGAGTCCGTATTGTTCGCGAGTCTACATACAGTCTGAGTTTGTGGTATGAATCCAGTGCTCCTCAAACAGGCCTTGAGCCCGGGCCAGCTCCGACAGAATGGGTGGTGGTAGAATGGAGGGATTGACCCTCTATAGCTTAGAGAGCCTCTGCACAGTACAAACTCTGCCCCCACATCCCCCCCACACTCACTCACACACACACACACACACACACACACACCTCTGCAACTCCTCCCCATCTCCCCACAACCCACCCTTCCCTCCCTCCCCCCACTCCCTGCTGCCTTGCCGCGAGCGCCCTCAGGCACTGGAGATGCACGCATGCGTTGCCTCTGTGTGAGGCTTTGTCTGTTTGTGAGCATGGATGTATGCCTGTGTGTTAGCATGTAGATGAATGTTAGTGTTAGAGTGTGTGTGTGTGTGTGTGTGTGTGTGTGTGTGCGTGTGTGTGAGTGCGTGTGTGTGTGTGTGTGTGTGTATGGATGAGAATCTGTGGACAAAAGAAGCAACCATGTCTACCTCTTCTCTCACTTGGCAATAATCAGTGAAGCTTCTTTCTGCTTTATCTCTGCTAGTGTGCTCACTGTGTTTTCATGTTGTGACTGCCTTTTGTTATGAAATGTACAGAGAAATCAGCGTCAAATGGTTACATGACATTACCAAGAAAAATATCAATCAATTTAAACAAGAGCTAAAAGGCAAAAGACTGTATAAATCAGTGTTTATCAAAATCGGTTTATGGTTTATAATTTTTATGAGAGCAAATCAGTCATAAAGCTTTACAAGTCAGATTGCTGATGTATTGTCATTACATTATATTTGGCCAAAAAAATTCAGTTAAGTGCAGGTATTCACATGTGAAACGTCTTTGGCCTTCAGCAGTTTCCATTATCTAAATATACTTCTTTTGATTGATTTAAAAGAATGACCTTCTAAATCTGTAGTCTTAAATGAATGAAAAGCATGTGATCATGTGAAGTGGGTTTGATTGCAGACAGAAAAGTAGTTGGTAATTAGAACCTCCACCATTGTCTCCTCTTAACTAAAAAAAAATTAAAGGCAAAAAGTTAATTTAATACATATTCACTGTTGCGGTTTTCATACTTTTCTTTGAATTTTTAAGCACATGCAGGATATTTGAAAATGCATATGCAAATTGCAACGACTTGTTCATATCAAAAATCAGGACATTTCTTGCTCTCTAGTTTCTAAACCTGTGCATCCCTGCATGCTACCAAGATAACGTATCTTAATCTGCCACAGTGGTCTAAATGGGGTATCCCATCAGCAACAAATAGAACTGCTTAAATACGTATACTAAATAGTTCCAAATGTTTCCAGATGGACCATGCCAACACTTGACTCAGATTTGGTTCATCTTTGGTACAATATCAAAATTTATTAACAGAAAAATGGCTAATAACCAGGTGACTTGGCACCTTATGAAACAATTCAAGATATCTGGGTGCTGAAAATAGTTTTTTTTTTCTTTTTTTCTTTTTTTCCCCATTAGAAGCTACTTAAAATCCAGACTTATTTTAACATTACGGTACCAGCCAACCCAATAAACAGTGTTTCTTCAGTTCATTTCCAGACCTACTTAAGCACCGTTCACATCCAAACACTCATTCCTGGACCAAGCCATACAGGTCATACAATCTTGCCTCCTCCAGACATTAGTCCCAGTTTTCTTCCCCATTCTCAGCCTTTTCAAAACTTCAGCTATTAATCTTTGTTCAGCCACAGCACTAGGTACACACCCAGATCCTTTCCGGATCCCGACATGGCCTGCTGCTAAGTGCCAGAACCAGCCACAGCTCCATTCCAAGCATCAGGTCCAGTACCAGCACCATCCTCAGTTTTCTCCCAAATCTAAACCCAAACACCACAGAGCTCCAATCTCTTCCCTAGTCTCCGTCCCAACCCTGGTCCCAGCCACAGCCGGGGCTTCCATGTGCGACTGACACATAAATAACCAAGCCTGTCCGCCACCCAGGCAAATTCAAATGCACCTGTCAAAGTGATGAAGCACCCGCCCGCAGGGAAGCATTGTTTACATTTTCACTCCACTCTTCGCAAAAGTGAGATTCTAATTATTTTCCCACTGTAAATTAAAGCCAAGTGGGACAGAACTACAAACCAAAAAGAACATGGCGGTGGCAGGAGAAAACCCTAGCCCTCATATGTACTGTATGAACTGTGTGATGGGTGGGGAACGGCTTCAGAAAGTGTGTGGGTGGCAGACGGAGGGAAGGTCAGCAGCTTTTGTCTTCCATAGGGAAGATAGCTGGAAAGACGGAGAGGGGAGAAAATGGGGGTGTAGCAATCACATAGGCTGTGCAGCAAGTCCACTTCTGTTGCACTCATTACAAACAGGGTCTAGAGAACTTCAACCAACTGGAATACATTATCCCCTCACATTTCATACATAATAATGTGCCAAAATGTGCTGCATTATTTTTCATACCAGTGGACACGAAGAGACAAAAGAAAGATAGAGAGAGCAAGGTAAAGGGAGAGAAAGGAAAGATTTAATTAGTCAATGGGAACATGCAAATGGATGGTAAAATTAGACAGAGGAAGGGAGACCTGGGGAAGAGAGAGTGCACGAATGGTAATGATGGCTATCTAGTTTGGATCAATCATTAAGGGATCAGGGGGACTGACAGGCCTGCTCGTGCCCACGCCTCAGGCTCCTGTGCTGGACAGTCGCCAGCCCAGCTCGGTCTGCCTGCCCATTGAGACGTTTCCTTCACTTCTCCCTTCAGTTCAGTCACACACACAAGCACCGGCACACACATTTGTACTTATATATTACACACAAATGCAAATTACTTAGGTTACTCAGGTGGAGGCACAAAATCATACATGCAAATATGTATACTGAGTTTCCAAGTGAAGCTTCATATGATATCTTAATACAACTAACTCTAGGGCCTAGTTTATTTGTGTTTATTAATCAGTGGTACATTCCCCCTAATGGTAGTGTTCAAATATGGGCAAAGAGGTGAAGCATGGGTGGAGCACAGACTTTGAATTGGATGGACTGTAAGTACAGTTTATTACACATTAAGCCATATTATTTTTCATATTTGCATGAACATTTTTCAAATGCATCGACACCACAAACAAGATCAGCACCTCAATTTAGCTGAGGTGAGGCTACCAGCTAGCTCGTCACACCCACAACTTACTGCACTGTTTTGAGGGAACGGATTCACTTTTGGAGCCAGCCTCAAGTGGCTATTGGAGGAACTGCAATTTAGGCACTTCTGCGCTCACTTTATTTTTCAACCACAGATGCTGCTGCTTGATGAGGCAGTTAAGCATGCTTAAGTTAACCAGGGGTGACTACTAATGTGCTCTCTGGGCCTGTGGTCAGGTCACATTTTGACACTGTGTTTTGATTATCATCTGAAAATAGAAGTTTTCTGCAAGGTCCTTGGGTCAAGTTTGAATACTGTTTTAATTGTCAGGAAGCACATGCTGGATGGAATCTTAGTAGGAATGTCTTTTTTAATAATGGTCACTTTTAGACATTGTGTTTATAATGCACTTGTCACAAAATGAGGGGAAATGTCAGACACGGGTGTTTGTGACAGCCAAGGACATGTGAGATAAATATATAGGATAATTTGAAGAATCTCAGACATAGCTATTACTAGACAAGCCTGTCAGCCAATGAAAAATTATTATTTAATTCCCAGAAACTGTCTAACATCTTTTTAGCTGTTGGTTTTGATTTTATATCCTAATTTAAGTATGAAAATGGTTCACTTTTTTAAATATAACACAAAAGAATATCTCTTTAAATGTGTTGCATTTATCCTTTTATCGCTTAGGCAATGATGCCTATTTTTTGGCCTTAAACTAACACAACAGCAAACAAATTCCAAATCCCTCTCTTGACAGACTTTATATTTGCACACACTTGAATAAAAATGATTGACAGGTAAGTCAAATTTTATTACAAGTCACAGTGGATTTTTAAAAAGAAAAGCTTTCCACAGGCGCCTGTATTTAAGTACTGATTGCTTTTATATTGCATTCAGAAAAGGTCATGGTATGATTCGGTAGGTGTGAAATCGCATCTTCTCACAGAAAGACAGACAGACTATATTTGTGAACCATGGAGCCATGTCTGTAGCTGTGCCATCCCCACTTCCTGTGCCCCTGTCCCTCCCTCCCATTCTTTGTGTGCATTTGCGGTAATGTCTACAAATCCTGAAATTTATGTCCCTGCTGGAAAACATGGTTTGCCGTTTATAGTCCTCCGCTAAAGGAAATAAGGCCCATCTCTCCTGATGCAAGTCAAGGGACTGATGCAGACTCTATCAGATTTCTAAATACAGACCCCAACAATAAATCCCAGCTTGATTGGGTTTGAATTGGGTTAGCTCACTTGAATGCTATCTGCTTAACCCACAGCTGGCCTGTCTGCTCCATGCAGGCATTGAACCTAAATCAGTCACTTAGTGCTATCAAATGGAACAATGGTAGAGTGGAGAGAGCACTCAAGCTAGGGCTAGAAGCCAGGCTAGCACCATAACGCAACACAACAGACCAGAACAGACTAGTGTACAGCAGACAGGCCCTCTAATGCTCTTTCCTTTTTGTGTCTCAGCAATGATGCATCCTGAGAGCCATGGTGCATTGCATGAAATGGCATCACCCAAACCGAACACACAAACACCTTTTCAAGCTTTTGTCTAGTCTTGTCAACTGGATTTCACGTGCTAATTAGCGTAGGAAGGTGGCATGGCTAACATCAAAAAAATCTATTTTCATGCAAGCCAAAATACATACACATGCACAGCACACAGGGAAATTTAAGCAGGTGTGTTTAACCAAAGTGACTTAGAGTACAGAGGCTGAATCCATGGTGTTTCTATCACCACTGTACAGCTTGGTTTGTAAAATCCTGGACTGGGGCCTTAACCAGGTCACAGGCACATTTCTTATGGACAGCGGAGAAGGTTGTTTTTCTACTTAGTTTTTTTGTTTTATTTTGTCTTGTTTACTATAATATTTATGATTTCAAATATTCATGATGTCTTCACAGTATTATAAAAAGGCCAAGAAATACAAGACAAGAAGAGATCTAGGATTTTCCTACACACTCCTACTTGAGTTTCCTCAAAAAATGAAAAAAAAGAGCAGCAAATCAACATATACACACACTATCCAAACAGACTGATTGCTGCCTAACAGAGGTGCTGATTACTTAAAGAATTCAGGTAATCAGTTACCCACAGTGTGGGCTGAGGCCAAGCTAGAGGCAAGGCGCAGTTGAGGCGATTTCACTAATGAGCGTCTTAATTAGCATCAAAGAGGTGCATCCCTGTGTCCCCGTCTCCCCTTTACACACACACACACACACACGTCTTCCTTAAATGTTCTTAACTAGTCTTCTTTCTCTCTGTCCTCATGACTCTTTGACATTTTAACAATGAGGTCCTTTCTACTCATGGGGCTGTCTGGATTGCAGCTTATGCAATGTCTCTAATTACAAGAGGGGTAATGGCTCCCACTATTTTCTCGGTGAAGTGCCTAGAGTTGTGTTTGCCTAACCGTTTATAAGTGTGGGGTGACATACATACATACACCACCAAATTAAACCTCTCCTTCAGCTTGACCCTGCCACTCATGGCCCGATGAATGAGTTTGCCTTTTTTCCTTTTTCTGTATTTTTAGTGGAATCATAATTACGCAGCCAATTAGGGGGTCACCTTGAGTTTTACAAACTACTTGAAAAACTTCCTTTTCATTGCAACTCTGGACGTGTGTGTGGCTCAGTGTGTGTGTGTGTGTGTGTGTGCATGAGGTTCTTCGTGGTCTGAGCTCTCCCTGAGAGTTAAAGTTTGCATCATTGCCTCTATGATTTACTATAGAACATGTGCGTACAAACCCTCACTTAAACAATCGCCTACACATTCAGGCCTACCTTTGATTGACAACCCGGAACATGTAATGTTTTATAAAAACACTTCTGTTATATTTTCATTGTATTAAGTGTATATGTGTATATGAATATACTATTTGGTCATATAGTCAATGTGCTGTTTAAGATCTACTAAATGCGAGCCTTCACCAGCAGACACTATGAGAAGGGCAGAAAGCTTCCATGATCTTCACACATGGATGACTTGGAGTTACATGACCTATATAACACGTTACACGCTCCGCTTGCTCCACGTGTCTCACCCTAACACAGAGGGGCAGCACATTACAGGTGTGTAAGCTCCCAATGCACACACGCACACACGCGCACACACACACACATATAAATGCACACACACAAAAATACAGACATAAACAAGCATGCCATCAGGATTATACATATGTATGCATGATCACAAACACAACCTGTGTCTTTACCTGCCACAGATCAGGCCCCACAGGACTCATGCTGATGTACTGTGCATCAGTGGTGCTTATCTGGTGGCTGCAGTTGTGTGTAATTAAATAAACATCAGCAGAATACAGGGCACAGATCAGAATGACTTTAAGATGATGTACATAGGTTTTTGGCATTTATTTTTGGGTCATTTGAGAATGAATTTCCACTGTATATTGTGCACTTAACACAAGGTAACAAAGGCTGAAGAGTATTTGGTCCAGGACCCAGGTTTGATGGAAAACTTCCATTTAACATTTTGAAATACTTTTCTTCATACTTTTTTGTCTTCTTGGTTTGATTTTCCAACAACACAATACCATTTAACAGCCGACCTTAAAACAATGATTATAAGCTTTTGAGCACACCAACAATAAAGACTTTAACAGTCTCTGTTCACAATATATCAACTCTCTTTATGTTTGTGCTCAATTAGGTGGCAGTCCATGACTATATCTGGACAGTGGAAGACCCTCTGGGAGGCTCTGCAGCACCAAGTGAACCCTCAAGGGAGGGTGCTGCCCTTCCAGAGGGAGAGACCAGCACCCATGTGGCAGTCTACACTCTATTTCTGAGTGGACTGAAACAAAGATACAGGCACTTCCTCCGACAACAGGATGGAACTATCACTGAGGTGAGATATCAACATAATTTATACAGTCAGTCTGAAAAAATATTCACACTATACTTAAATCTGCAGTAAACAAAAGGTCACTCCTCTGTTTTACTGCTGGAAACCTGTGAAATACAAGCACCAGTCCAAACCAATGCCAAGGAAAAAGAAATGAAGAGAGGAGAGAGGGAAATGATAGAGAGATGTGTTGGAGGTTCCCTCCTTTCCTCCCTCTCTCCTCTCTCTCTGAAAAGAGTAAAAAACAGAGGGGGCAGAAACAAATGTAATAACTGCTTATTAATTCTGCTCACAGAACAATAAACAGACAACAGTTCTGTGGTCTGGGAATGTGAATAACCATGACAGATTTTATTATTTTTAAAGCCAAATTTAAATTATTTTTTTTTCCTTTCAAACAAGAAATGACGGGATTTGTCCTTCAAAATGGGAACATGATTGTAGCTGATACTTACTGAAAGTCAACAAGACTCACCTTCTTCTTAGCTTCCCTTTCCTGTAACAACCATTTAAAATCTGTATGGTATAATAAATATTTCAGCACCTCATTCTGTTTTTGCCCATATGGTTTAACTTATGATCAAATGTAATTTGAAACCGGAAAGAAAAAGAAAAAGCACACAATGCCACCTACATGTATAACTTTGCCGTGCATTGTAATTATTGCAACTTATATTTAGCTCCTCGTCCTCCAAGTCCCTGCAAGACAGGCAGGTCAGAAACAGACTGGTTCACAGATTGTTGCCTAATTAAAAGTAGTGCTGTGTGACAACTGCTGCAGTACCAAGAAGTCATTCCTTTCCTCAATCATTCTGTCAGTCGCCCAAGAGCAACCTGGATCATCCCAACAAAATTAATATTTTGAAGTTTAAATGTCAGAGGAGTGAAGGAGGAGGGGGTTATGTGCGCTAACAATTAGCTCTGAGGCTCTTCTGCGTTCTAATGGTTCTCCGTCATAATTTGAGTGATGGTGAGCTTATGTGAGTAAACACACAGCATGGTATATTTATTACTGGTGTCATACTGTGTGTGTGTGTGTGTGTGTGTTTGAGTGGGTGTGAGTGTGTAGCCTCTAGACCTGTGCATAGCAGATGAGACATCTGGGGGGGATTGTTCATAACACACACTCAATGAAGCCAGCAAACTCACACATACACACATCTTCACTTACTGTGGAAAAAAAAAATGTTCTGGTATACCAAAAACCTACAGCACTCACAAACACACAAAACACAGATGCTGACACACATTTACAGCACTTATAATCCTGACACACAGAACGTTATCTCACTCAGATGCTCACTGCTATGTAAAATTATTTCCACTGTGCTGACTCTCCATTCTTCAAACTGTAAAGCAAGTTTCGCAGAGGCCACCTTAAGTGAAAGATAGGTGTTAGTATCCTTGGGAAACGTGTTCACACACACATGCTCTATCCCTCTGTTGCTCTCTTTTCTCACACACTGTTTCCCTTGGGTGTTGCTGTCTGTTCCCTGCAACATAACAGGCAGGGACCTCCAGTAGCAAGAGATGCCGATGGCATCCTCTTTCACCCGCTGGTAGCGGGGAGCGATAACACCGATGCTCAGCATCGCCGAGAGAGCACTATGCCATTCCCCTTTGCCTCGCAGCACGGACCACCACTTTACATATTCAAAACTAATCCTCCCCTGAATATATAGACTGGTTTTATGTATAGAGCAAGATCCAGGAATCACCAAAGGGCATCCCCAGCACTCGGAAGAACACTTCAGCTGATTTTATTAGTGCTTTATATAATTCTGGAAGCGATATACACACTGCGACAGGGTGCTGTGTACAAACCGGCCTTCAGATGTAAGGTGACAGCTCCTCAGAGGGAAATAACAGCCACGCAGGCACTTCCACAAAAATTAAATAGATAAAAATATAAAATGAAATAGAAAAAAAAAGCTTTCCTCCAAGATGTAGTGACCACGGTGATGCAGAGAAGTTCTTCTCTGTTCTCAGATTTATGACATTCTAAGAGCAATTTTATGGGTTTTCCCGTAAAGGCTTATTACTTTATTCACTTATCCGAATACCAGCATGTTATATGTGGTTACACTGCAATGCTACTAGATGAACTATTATGTAGCATGAGTCCTGTTTGAGCAATAAAAACTAACGTAATTTATTTTACTTTAAGCCAAATATTTTAAAATATATTTATCCATTTTCACACTTATCAACATACTGTGACTTTTAACTAAAAATTTTAATTAGTACATACACTATGTACAAAAAAAACAGTATTGTTATTGTTATTAGTTGTAATGGTAGTATCAGGTTTATATATATATTTGTTGATTTCCACTTCTACTCTGAAATGTTGATCATGAGGGTTGATACTTTTTCAAACTGGAGGATGACAGTGACTAAAAAAAAACACTTTATTTAACTGTACGAGAAGTGACTCCATCGTCTGTCCCAGTTAGTTAAAAGACTAATCCTGCTACTTAAGAAGTCTGTTTTCATTTACTGAAGAAATATTGACGGATGGCTCATTTCCTTTAAAGAGTTCTGTTTTCGCAGGATGTGTCCTGGACACAAATGCCCCAGAGGACTTGCTCCTCCCTTAGACTAACATGACCACAGCTCCGGGGTCTAGCGGCTTTGCATAATACACTCAAATTTACACCCAAAATTTGTCTAAACGAACACCTTTAAAAGCAAGTCCTGGAAGAAGTGCCCTGAGCTATAGACACTGTTAGACTCTGTTTGGATGGAGCAGAACAGCGAGGTGTGTCCTGTTTGATCTGCTGTAGTGTGAAAGTCATGAGAAACTAAATATTTCTGGTGTTTATTCAGCCATTATTGAACTGAATTTTTTTCTTTCTTTCCCTTCTGTGTTGCATCATTAGCAAGAAGTAGGAATGGAAGGACGGAATTCTGAGTTGTGGGTACGCAGTAAAAAAATAACGATAATGAAGTCTTTATTGACTTGCATATTGAATTCTGTTTAAAGAAAGTTAATATTAATGATCCATCATATGCTCTCATTCAGCGTGTTGCCCACGGCAGGTGTCTGTAATATTGACCATGTTGAAGGAATCTTCCAGATGAATCACAACAATACAAAAAGTTAAAGCTACGTTCCCATCAGTGTGCTCCAATAAAAGACATTAAAGGTAAAGTGAGGTGTTGCTTTCAAACGCTCATTACCTATAAACAGATGTTCCCCAGCTGCCAACTCACAAAATGCACTGCTGACAACAACTGTTAGGACCGAAATTATGCAGGGAAATGCATCTCTATAACCTAGGACCTTCAGAGAAGGCCTCATAGCCACTCTGTCTGAAGAAACAAGATGGCTGATGAAGAAATTAATGCAGGCAAAGTCATTATCTTCCCTCCTAAAACCACAGTGGGTTTATGTCCCCCTGTGTCGTTTTTTTCTCCGGGGCTAGCATTTAAGTGTCGATGGACTTATAAAAAGATAGGACAAGCCAACTGTGCTCCTTTTGTCTCCTTTCCTCCATATGGGAGGCAGCAGCATATGCAAGAACTGGCTCAGCTTCTGTAAAACTTCCATTAAAGATGCACAACTAAGGCTCTGCCAGCTTGAATATTACCTCTCTGCGCAAATTATTTATGGCTCGGAAAAAACGCTGATGATGAGCATCTCCAGCGACTTGTATAAATAAAAACACTTTTCTCTGCAATTTCAGCTGTGTTTTTTTTTTTTTTTTTCTTTTTGGGGGGATGTGCCTAACCATTTGTAGAAACAAAAGGTATGCAGTTTATTCACATGGTAAGGTTTTAACTTTGTTGCATTTAATTATCTTATGACTGTGTTGTATAATGCATGGTTTGTATAATTAGGAGGAAAAAAACTGCCACAGTTTGTAGATTTTTATAATAACAGTAGCAAAGCTTACAGGATGATGAGTAATAAAAGTTACTTGGATGATAATGAATATAGAATATGAGGAATAGAGGGCAGCGCAGTGCTCGTTTGCTAAAGAGCACAGAGGATTGTGCTTTCATGGGAGACACCTCATCATCTTGATATGCCATCAAATCTCTCATTAACAAGGACCCCTTGTCTTGTCTTTTCATGACTCAGCCCACTGTCCGTCTGCGCGTGACGCCGACTCTTCGTCGGACCAATATTGACCTAATTTAGAATGCAGAGAATATGAAGAAGTTAACCTTTCGAAAAAACACCTTGCAGCAACATTAATTGACAAACCGCATCAATTCTCCCTCCTACCCCTCTTTTGTAATTACTCTGCCGCACGTTTGATTGCCGCTGCGGAGCTGAGGACCCACGCTTCATTTGCCGTGAGGTCATCGGCAGCCCTCAGAAATATGAATATGATTTATACGATTTATACAGGAAGTGAGTGTGCTCTGTATGCTGTGTCTGAGCTGTCTTTTCTGTCTGTGGTGTGTGCGGCTATGAGAGACACAGACAAGAAAGAGAGAGAGAGGGAATGTATAAGTGTATGTGTGTGTATGTGTGTGTGCGTGCATGTGTGTGTGTGTGCGTGCGTGTATATGTGTGTGTGGTGGGAGGGGTGGGTGTCCTTGGCTACGTACTGTATGTTGCATGAGGAGATTAATGCCTCCCTGGCAGCCATATCTGCTTAGCAGGACTTCTCCAAAGTACACCGCATGTAATTATCCGGCAAGTTTATACTAGTTTCAGATAAAGAAGCACTCTGTGGCACTTTTTTTTTCAAGTATGCTCAATTGCTGCTCTATCTGTGTAATTTGCAACTTTAAAGAAGTGCCAGCCTACCATTTTGACACGACTATTTAATGCCGCTGTCATGAAATATAGATGTGCGGAAAATATGCAGAGTTAATTTTGACTTAACCCATCACTGTAAAAATATTCTGAGTTTATTTTGATGTCACATTCTCATTCAATACATTTTCATCCTATAATTACGGCAAAATTGTACTTCGTTTTCAGAGAAATTGACAATGTATCATTTTGTCACGTCTTATACCAGTGAGATTTAAGTAATATTTCATATCACTGTACATACATAAGTAAGTAGGCCAACTCAGAGTTGCAGGAAGCTGTTTTCCCTCTGGGACCAGAGGTAGTGTGTCATATAAAGTCTCCATTTCTGCTTCTCCTCCAAGTTCACTCTAAGCACCAGGACAGAAGCAGAGACTGTGCATGACAACACAACTCGCAGGCCTGGAGGAAAATAGCAGTTCTCCTGCCAATCTCAGTCACTGTCATCCAAGTTCAACCTGTACTTTGAGATGCTTGATACATTTTGCCGCAGGGCCTCCTGAAACAGTTGGGTTTAACATTATTGCACTGTTCATTTATTGTTAAGTTTCCTTGCAGACTCGCTCACGCATTTTTTTTGGAACTTTTTCTGAAGGTGATTGGTGACGTGGAAGTGGTGGACAATGCATCTGGAGTGGTGCCCTGTCAGGGTCGGGGCTCTGCCAATCAGAAGGAGGACAAGGAAGGTGAAAGTGCTCTACACCAGATACGGAAACGGAAGAAATTATTTGGGCGTAAGTAATGCTTCCACATAATGAAATCACCTTTATTGCTACCGCAAAAATATGTTTTCGTCACAGCTCACTCACGCTATTTAAGAGCACACATAGAAAAGTAAACATTGATGACTTCTTATCGTCTAATCACACATTTAAACCCTCTTTGACTCCACACCTTTCCTACAAGCTGTTTGTTTAGCGGAGTTGACACAGTTTCATCCAATGTTTTGTTCCCTTAGGGTACCATCGTGTGGAGCCAGTAGGAGGAAGTGGATGTGACTCCAGTTTTGCATTACACGACCTCAACCAATGATGTCAAAGCAAAGGCAGCGATAGCGTTCGGCTCCTGAACTAATGGAAGTCATCTGATCAACCGTCTGTTTGACTTAAGAGTTCAAGCGGTACATTTCTTGAATAATGTAAATGTTAACAGAATGACTCTCTCTGTTGAAAGTAATACTTTTTAACTGCTTTGTCTCAGTTGTAAAACGCATGTGTGTATTGTATATTTGAATGATACTTTCTGTGCGCTTTCTTAAAAAGACAAAATGCATGCTTAATATTGTCAAAACGGTAAATGATTTAAGTTTGACTCAAGAATAAAAGATACATCTGCAAGTAAACACACAGTAAATACTCTCTATGAACTGATAAGCTTTTTGCAATCAAATAAACAAATGTTCAGCGACACTTCTCATGAATGCAGGTTGTCAGGTGTTCAGCGCTGCCTCAACACAATGAAAAATGAAGATTCTAAAAGTCACTAATCAGAACACGAGTGATAAAATATCAATATTGGCCTCACATTAAGCAGGATAATTTTCAGGCCAGCTTGATTTGTATTGAATATGTGTCTGCTAGCCGGTGCTCAGTGTAATGAAGTGGCTCACAAATCAGGCCGTAATGGCTGCCTACTTACACATATTGCTTAATTAAAGGTTGTGAGCTTATTAGCATGTGTCTTTGGCACAGGGCGCGAGGAGATGGGAATCCAGACTGATGTCGTTGAGGGCCAGGCTTTAAAGGTTTTATAGATAGCTAACCTATCATACTAAAGCTATAGCAATCCCCCTCCTCCACCTCTAAAATCGGATCTTAATATCCTAATAACCTGTCATTTTCATTGATGATGATCCTCTTTTATGTGGGCATTACCGATCAAGTTCTGGGTCTTGCTTGATGGCCATATCGGCCATTCATGCTAGTCATTATCAGGAACACACCTTACTTTGGCCTTGAAGTTGCTCCTAAAATTTACAGTCACGGCCCTGGGGGCACAGTGCACACACACATATACATACAGGCACACACACCACACAGTTGTGCATTCACTCTCACATACACACACACCTAACACCTCTGTTTCTGATCCTCAGAGCTCTGATGGAGCTACAGGCCTTTCAGTCCGAAAGTCGCCATAAACAGAAGAGAAAATTTAAAAGAAATAAGGTGACATTTTTTAGATTTATCTGTCCATCTGTGATATAAAGCACAACATTTTTACTTATTTCTACAGGAAAGTCATTGATTTTCTTTTTTAGCCACTGTGTGCAAATGCTCAACAGCTTATGCTGTTTTATTTTGCTGCATTGTCATCATTGGAAGGATGTGTTCAGCTTTGTGTTGCATCCTGTCCTTCTGTCTGCCTTTGACACTAGCCAGAACCTATAGAGCTAATGCGCTCCAATTAGAGATCACTCCATTAACAGTGACAGTACTACACCCCCCAATTCAATCAGCCCCCTAATGAACATTAAGCAGAGATGCAGCCGCTCAGAGATGACAGGAAGCTATTCTTTCTCTCCTTTCACCCTTACTACCTCTCTTCAAATCCATAGTTCTTTTTCTTCACCTTTACTCAACTCTTTTGCTCTTTTGACTTTTTCTGTGTGACTGTTTACATATTACACAATTGTTGATCTTGAGAGGCAAAATCTTAAATATTCTTTTGGTATATGTCCCTGTTTTGATGTGTGAACACTTATATAAAACATAATAAATATATAACTCTTGATGAATGTCTTTTGTTTCTCCTCCTGTTTCTCTCTCCTGTGATGTTTCCTGAGAGTATCACCAGCTTTTCAGTTCACCACCATCAAAACAATGCCCTGCGCAATATTTTCCAACTGGGGGCAGAGTGCGCAGATACAGAGGGGGCAAAGGTATTTCAATGGTTCAAATATTTGATTGCTAATGACAAACACCATTTCACCACAATTTAAATTTAAAATTGATCCCTGGGAGCAATTATTTCTGGGGGAGAGAAAACATGCCGCTAGGTCTGTGCTCCACACATTTGCTGATTTAAGTTAAAAGAAAACCTTTTTGCAGAGCTATCATAAGGGAGCTGCAACTTTTTGAAGTAAGCGCTTGCATCTGCTTAGAGCCAACCCAACCTGAGGATGTTGCTGGAGAGTGAGAAAAGAGGGGGAAAAATAAAACATAAAAAGAAAAAATAACACTTTGTCTAATTCTATATTTATGTAGCCCTCAGCTTGAGGTATTCACATAAAACAGCTTGTATTCAGAAGTGCTGCGGTGATCGTTATGCTGCACGTTGAGTTCGGCAGCTCTCCGGGCACGGTTGGCGGGTGCAGGTCAGCCTGATTCATTTGAATTAAAGTTACCCAACTAAATAAAAGGGAATCAAATTCCCACTTTTGCTGCTTTGTGTGTTTTTTTTTTCTTTTCAAACATTTCCCGATTGTTTTTTAAGGCATTTTTGAAGTATTTCTTTTGATCAAGAACTTTGTGCATTTACGTCTTTGCATACATGTCTGTATTTTCTATTTACCTAACGTCATTTAAGGCAACTTCTTGTTTGAAGTTGAAATATAATTATGGCTCGTAAGAAATGAAGAGCTTTGTGTTCTGATGTTCTTTTGATCAAAGAAAACCTACTGTACAAAAGCCATCAGCTTACACGTGTGTAACCCTGACTGCCTGTTTACTAGCCTTTAAGCTAAGATAATATTGCTTCTCAAAAATGTTTCACCTTTAATATAAATTGATTTGTTTTATTATTATTTAAAGCCTGTTTTTGCATACTCTAGTTAAAAATGTTTTTTTAAAAATAGACTATTTTTTTGACTAAATAAAATGTGTTATAAAGTTCTTTTCTATTTTACCAAATTTTCTGAAAAACAAACAAACAAACAAACAAAAAAAACAAAAAAACTCACCTCAGCCTTAAGATTAGGCCAAGAGAGTTAGATCAAAGCGCTGGTCTAATCAGCTCAGCAACACATCGACTGATCCTCTCTTCTGTGACGTGAATTTTTGTTGTCCCTGCAACACCAGTGTTACGGTGGCATTTATGTCACTGTGGTAGAACAATAATATGTAAAACAGATATACATTCCAGACTTCTGTCAGGTTTTTCTGCCCGAGCTGTATTCTTCTCCACTGACCCCTAACATGATTTTCTGGTGCTTAAACCGCGGAAAACACACACGGCCGGGGTGTATGGAGATGTCAACATCGTGCCATATTTCTGTGGCATCTGGATAGATCATGTGCCTCCCTGCACACATATTTATTTATTTTTCCTCTTCCAGAGTAGTGTCAGGGAGGCAGATGTCCTGCTCACAGGAAAAAAATAATTTGCGATGAAAAAAAAAAGGGAAGGGGAGGTGGAGGGAAAAAATATATGAATATGCAAATCTTGTCACAGTGTGGAACCTTGTAATGAGTGGGAAATGTTGTCGCCATCTTTCATTATGCAGAGGTCATTGCTTAATGCCAGGCAGCTGGGCCCAGCTTCTTCTCTCTGCGCTCCCCCCCAACATCTCCTGTCATCTTACAGCAACTTGAACCAAAACTGCAATCTGGCATGAAGCAACGCAGAGGTCACACACACATGTGCATACAGACACACATATCTGAACACAAGAACACCTGCATATAGCCATTGTTGAAAGAGAATCATCTAGCATTGGTCTCTTTTTGTCAATTACTTCCAAAGAACTGAGACAATTCTTTACACTCCAGAGTGCTAAACACACACAACACACTTACTGCATAAAAATAAAAAAACCCCACAGTATGTCTTTAGAGTGTTGTAAATATATGCTTCCCTTAAACACATGACTAGTCACAGTATCAGCTGAACCTGCGTGCGGTTGCATGTTGCATGTGCTCTTCAGGAGGACTTTGCATATATAAACCTCACTGTGCACACCAGTTCTGAGAAAATGCAAAGTGAGATAATTAAAAAAAAACTGACTCACATCAGTCCATCAGGCTGAACTTGCTTGGATGGTGGATTGAAAGTTCGAGTTAAAAGTTCCAAGTAGGCACAGCCAGCGCTGATCACAGTGTAGTTGTTGTTGTTGTTGTTCCTTGTTTTTCTTTTGATCAACCCTTTCTTGTTTTGTAGATTGCTGAGACAGCTTGCTGCCGTTCTATCTCCTCTCGCAACAGCTTTCCTGAAATTTCCGCTGGCGTCTGCCCGACATTGAGCTATGGGGCTAATCATTAGGTAAACTCGTCTCTGTCTTTCTCATGCACTCTTCAAATAATCCTGGGTTTGAATGCTAAAAATGTAATGAACTTCACGGTTCATTGTGTCTGACATTGCTTAATTAATGGGTGCATTTAAAGTACATAGGGCCCCGGTAATTGATTTATATGCATGATTTGCACATACAGCTGTTGGTTCCTGTAGGAGACTCATCACTCAAAAAGTGGCTGTGTTGATGATAGGCTGTAGGTAATATCAGGATGTTCTGTTGGCCAGTCCAGCCTTTGGGGGAAAAAGACCAATTTATTTTTTAGCATATTTTCCTTTGGGATTATCAAGAACTACTTAAAATTTTGACTTGGGCATTTTAATATCATATTTTCAACAAAACACTTTTAACAGACTCTGCCCAGCAACAATTTTTGCATCGGAAACCGTTTGCTTCCTGTAGCGTAATAGAGTAAAATGACAAAATTTAGCTGAAAGACTTTATTTTCATCAGGCTATGGCTGATGATGAGGGTTGGACACAGTTAGCTTCGTGCCACACAGAGCAATTAAACCTCCTCACGCCAACACATTGCTTTGGCTTGGCTGTCTCTCTCTATCAGTCTACATGCCTGGGTGCTTTCCACGCAGACAGCTTGCATTACTGCACCTGCCAGCACCGAGCTGGACACAGGCATCAACAACAATAATGCCAAGGCAGTCAAAGGATCTGTAAGCTAAGGTACACATCATGCATTGGACATATTGTGGGTTTCAATCTGGCTTTAGAGCCAATGCGCTTATATGGGTGGCAGAAAACACACACATTCCTCCTAATCTGAACGAATGCTCTTTATTTGGTTTGATCAAGGCATGGAGACACTATGTGCAGATCTGTTGCTCATGCATTATGTGAGGTGCTGGAGAGCCATATTTCTGATGCTTGTATGCATCTTACTATATTGAATATTCATAATATAATCAGACACAGTGTGCAGTATGAAATTATCAAAATGCAGGTTGTTTTGGCTGAACATTCTCATTAAGCAAAAGACACTCTGAAATTTAGTCACCAAGAAACTCTTTGAAACTCTCTATACTTGTTTTATTAATAAACTAAGTTTAAAAAAAAAGGCTGCGTTAGCCTACATGGTCTTTGTATTGATTTTTAATTTGAATTGTAATAGAATTTACCAGTTGTTGTACATTTCATTTAAGATGACAATTTTACTTTGTGAGTTATCACAATTTCAGGCACTTTTCAGTGTAAACATAAAGATCACAGACTTGAATTCAGTATTCGTCCCATTAATAGTTTTGTTAAGAGACGTCTTCATTTGATTTATGAGGGATTTTTTTTCCTTTCTCCTCCTGTTTTTCTTCCTTTTTTGCAAATAGTTTTAATTGGAACTACTTTCTACCAGAGAAAAAGTAAAAAGTCCCTATGAAATTGGTGACTGAAATTGTAAATTGCTATTGTTGTCGGGTTTATATATTTATTTATTTGATGCTGTGAGCACCACAAATAAAAAAATTCCAGCATCTTTAATCTTAGTAGATATTTTCCATTAGATGTATGTCTGCTATTTTGTCTTTTGGCTGAACAGACCCTCTCAAACACAAGTCATGACAAATAGACCTAATTATTGATGAAAGCTACCTTTTTTTATTTTTTCTAATGCTGAGCCACCACCTTTGTAGTGTTAGCATTTAGCCTTCATTGACCGTGGCCTTTTGTGCTTAGTCCAGGCATACACAGTGTGGTAATAATTAATGTTTTCTGTGGAGATCTGGAGGTCGTCGGCCCCTGACCGTTATTTGGTTTGGATGGACCCTCTGTGGAGCTAAGATCAATCTCTCACCTACAAAACATTCTAGCATATTTCTATCACCAGCATATTGATTTTTCCATGAGCAGGCCCCTGTTGTATGTGTGAGGTATTTTCATGCATGGTACATGGAGGGGATGGAGCGGGTGCAGCCTGCACACACTCGCATGCACTGTGCAGGAGCTGACACAAACAAGAAGACACATACACAGGTGCACAAGCCTGAACGCACATACTTCTTCATTTATTCATCTCTGTAGACAACCATAGGCATTTCTGTGTGTGAAATTGCACACATCGGCATATTTAGTGGCTTTTTACTTTCAAACACACACTAACACACCCATGCACTCCTTGTTAAAGCAGACACCAAGTGAACCATGTCCTCTCTAGGGTGAAGTGTCTCACTTTCTTTATTACACATACTAATCAATACAGACTGGCCTGCTGTTCAGGCCTGCCATCGTTCCATCTTTCCTCTGCCACCTCCTTTTCTCCCTTCAAATCCCTCCTTCCCATCTACTTCCTTCCATCATTCATCTATTCAATTCTTCTCTTTCTTCCATTCATCCACTCTTCTGTATCTCAAAACCTGACTCCATCCATCCATCCATCCATCCATCCATCCATCCATCCATCCATCCATCCATCCATCCATCCAATCTATTCTTTCACCTTACATTCCAACCATCACTCCATCCATATGATTGTTTGAGTCCTTAGCATCTCTTTGTTTCAGAAGAAACAGAGAGCTGAAGAGGGAGAGAAAGAGAATATAAGTGTGTGTGCGTGCGTGTGCGTATGTGTGTGAGTGTGTGTATCCATGTGTGTGTGAGAAAAAGAGAGAGGTGGCACTATTGTCATCTATAACATGGCCGGACAGGGGAGGGTGATTTGGATTTAAATAATGTATTAGATTTTCAGAGCTACCATCCACAATGCCTCACAACACTATGAAACATAATAACTTAAAGGTATGAATGTGTGTGTGTGTGTGCGTGTGTGTGTGTGTGAGAAGGTGAAGGAACGAGAGAAAGGCATACTATATGAAATTGCATGTCTTTTAGATGCAAATTGAGTTGCATGTAAAATGGCTTGATGCAGACTGATTGGGTCAAATTGCATTCCTGCTGTTGTTTAGCAATAAAGGAAAGAGTCTTTTATTGTCCAAGTGTGTAACAACTCGTATAAACAAACACAAAGTCAGGCAGCAGAGTGGAATTGGAGCTGAAGGCTTGGCACCGGTGCTCTGAGACAAAAAGAGGTGGCAGCGCTTAGCGGGAGAGAAGGATAAAAGATTATTCCGGAATTTTTCAAAAGCCAATAATCATTCCTGCGCAGAAGAGGAGCACTATATCAGAGCGCCAAATCAATATCACATTACTTTGAGTATTGGAGTATATACAAGACTCATCAAATTGATTATTTTTGATGCTGTAATGGCAGTTTCATTTGCCGGGGCCCTCGACAACAACTACTGTTCAATTACCAGGGCTGTGTTTGAATTGAAAAAAAAAAGAAAAGAAAAGAAGAAAAGAAATACAAGAAGACAAATGGATATTTATTTGACTAAAATAAAGCCTTGCTTGGAATAGAAATGAGGAATGGCATGTCACAGTCAAGCTCTGGTTAAAAGATGACTTGTTTCATCGGACATTGAAATTTCATGAATATATTTTCCAAAGGCCTTGGAAAAACAGAATTCATCATGAAGTTTGTACAGGCCATAATGTCACAGCGAAGATTAGTCAATTTCCTAATGTATTGTGCATGTAACTCTGGCATTATTAAACATATGCTTCCCCTGACTTGGTTATAGAGTATGATGATTGTAGAAAAAATACAGTGGCTTATGCTGTTTCACAAAAGAATAGTTTGGGCCTCTTTAAAGCATGTACTACCACAATTGATGCTATACTGTATACTGTGAGTTTTAACGAAAAAACATTTATACTTGCAAAAGTTCATTTAATTTTTTTTTTGGGGTCCAATTTCATCTCCAGTGTTGATGTATGTACATGTCATTTTAAGAAGGCTGATAATAACTTTTTTTTAAGACAACATTAGCATGCAATTTTCAATTATCGAAATAGAAATAATATAAAAGTCATTCATTTTCCAGCATAATTACTGATACTGACTTTAACTAACCTCTATATTGTTGGTGGCAAATTTATAAATTACCCTAATGTCTATATCAAACAGTGAAAGTCATTTTAAAGAGGTAAAGAAATAACAATTTTTTATGTAAGACTTGCATAAAATGCTTCCTTTTCCCCCCATTTTACCCCCTTTCTGTTCAGTTTTGACTAGCTGCACCCTCAAAAGTCATCTCCTTAAGTAACATCAGTCCAACTGTTGCTAAGAACGGCTTTTGCCAATGAACTCCTTCTCCTAATGGCTCTAAGTCTTCAATATGGGGCCATCAGGAGAGACAAGGCACAGCGGCTCCTTGGATGATTAAAGAGTCATTTCCTTAACTGTCCTCCCAGGATTTGCAAGCTTTTTTTTGTAAGAAAACATTAAATTGCTCCAATCAAGCATAAACGTCTCCTGCTTGTGGTGTAATTTGTACTGCTGTTCGCGTGGTGGGCGCTTATTTGTCATCCTTTTCCTTTGGCGCTTTTCCCAACCGCCTTGATCAACAATTAATGGTTGAAATTGCTTCCTTGTTACTTATGGCTGTGGAGACAGATGCAGCAATGCAAAACAAAGAAAAAAAAATAGGGGGAAAAAAGAAAAGGAAGTTTAATTGAACAACACAAATGTGTTAAGATTAGTTCAACTTTATTCATACAGTGTTGAACTCATTCCTACGTGTCCTTTTACTTACTCGGAGAGTTTTGTCGTGCTCTCAAACAGCATAAAACATTCTGTTATTTTAGAAATACAGTATCACAATAGCAGTAGCCCACTTTTTTCTTCTCTGCCCACCCTGTTCTATTCCTCTCTACCTCTCTGCTCTTCTGTCCCTCTCTCCCCCACTCTGTTCTTTTACACAATGACCTTTAGTGCTCTTTTCTTCATTGCGGGGACAGGCCGGGGCCTGGCATCTGATAGAATCAATATTCTATTATGATAGTGCGTGGAGCGTGTGGGGCTTTACAACTCCGCTGTAATAGTCTCTCTATTTCATCCCGTGGCAGCCATGGCCTGGGGGATCATCCAGGCTTCTCCAGGCTCTATGCTCCCAGCATCGCCCCATTTCCATTAACGTCGCAGGCCTCTGCCTACCAGGGGACAATCTGTGTGACCGATGGATGGGGTTGAGAAAGAGTCCAACCCTGTGCAATGTGTGTCAATAGACTGTGTAATAGCCAGACCTGGGTGAAATGTTAGTTAAATGGTTTTGCGGTTTTAAAAGAAACAAGAGGAATACTCGTGCTATTTCTTTTATTTTATCCCACTGCTGTTTTCACTATTAAATCTCCCTGAGGGTGAAAACAAACTAAATCAAGTAATATCTGACAACATTATATGACTGATGGGGAGGATGTTACCACATTGGAAACGTTCAGATAAATTATGATAACAAAATTATCTTTTGCTTTCAGTTGTGTCTTCCTTCCATGTGTTTTTTTTTGTTTGTTTTTTTTGCTGTGACAAAATGACAGAGGCAGGAGATTTTCAAACAAAACGGACCTTGGTGCCATGCTGCCCCCTGCCCCATAATCCAGCATGTATGTAAAGCAGTTGTTGATTAGAAGAGTGTATAAGCATGGAGAGAGTGCTAAAGTGAAATGTTAAGCTATTAGAGATCATGGCACCAGGCAGACCCCCATAAAAGATTCATGCCATTACAGCTGCCTTTCTCGAATAATTAACTAATGTGAGTATTTTACTCAGCCAAACGCAGTTACGCTTTAAAAATCCTTGCGTTTAAATGTCATTTGGGCGTGGAGTTTTCATGTGAATTCTTAATCTGGGGCAATAAACATTATGAGGTTAACAGGGCACGCTGAAGAAAGCAATGAGGTGTCATCCTGAGAGGCTTCCATCAAACCAGTGTTGGAATCCATTACGCTCTAAAATGTCAGCATTCGTTGTAAAATACATTAACAGTCTCTCACGGTCGAGAAGTTGTTGGAATGCATAACATTTGTAAAGTCACACAAGTCAAGAACGGGCCGTTTAAAGCTTACGGTCAGTGCAGAAGTGTCGTTTGCAGTCCAAAAGGTCCACGCACTCACATCTTTTAAGAACACCTGCACTTTTTATTCTCACACTCCTTCAGTCCCATTTACTCCTGTTATGTGATCTTTCTTTCCTGTGGAAGAGTCGTCCCTGACAGCGCTCATGTTCCTCATTCCCCTAAACTCCGCCCCCACTTCTCCATTTGATTGAGAGTTGGGCGACTGGAGGTGCGTGATGAGGCCCCGCTCGTCTCATATTCATCATGATGTAACCGTGAGCAACCCGGATCTAAATTACCTTCGTCTGGCATCATTCCAGCACATGCTATAAATGAGGTAATCGTCCTTGACTATAAAATTTGCATTTTCAAGACTTAATTGCTATCATTACATTTTTTGCGTAATTCTATTAATTTAACAGAATGGAGGATCAGAGGCTTTTTTATGGTTATAATTTGCAGTAAAACAATGCATTCACAGTGTAGAAAAAAGTCTGAAGTAGAAAAAGGGTGAGCAGAGCATCAGGGCCACTCCAGCCTCTCATTTTGACTTTCCATTATCCCTTTTCATTTTAAAAAAGGAGGGGAAATAGCCAACAAATACTCACAAAAAACTCCCACTAACATGCAGCCAGACAGAAGGATGTGTATTCGTGTGGGCCTGCATGAAAAGCTCTCTCAGATTAAAGACAGGAAATGCATCAATTATATCCCATCATCACATTGTGTGGGCTAACTGAAGCTTGTGTCTTAATAATGTCGGGCCCGGCTCTATTTTTTGCCATGCTTTTTTAATACCGCTTGCCTCCTTTGTATGTATATGTGCATGATGTCAACTGCGCTCAGTAGTGCCGTCTCCGAGTGGTATGGTGGAGAGCACGGCGGATGACACGGAACAACGGAGCCATCAACTCCCATTTATGCTTCCTGCGGTGAGCTTGCCACAGACGTCGACGAGGTTCAGAAGTGCGCCAAGCTAAGTGCCAACAACATTCTGCAACCCGCTGCACTTCCTCGCACTATGCTGACCTTAAAAGTGTGGCCTCAATTTAGGGCAAGGCTGAAAACACACAAGCATTCTACTCCTCATCTTCTTTTGCAAATCTATTGCAATGACCCACTTTCATTACACTCCAATTGTTCATGATTTTGATTTCACTTAAATGTAAATTATTTAGTCCATCGTAGTAGATTTACTGCAAATACTTTGTAAACTTGTTTTTTTTTGCAGATTAAGTCATGCAGCAGATCTGAAAGACTTTTAAATGTTACATATATAAATTTTCACTTTCTTAAAAAAACAACACAGGTTGATGCTTAACATATTCAACTGCAATTTGAATCATACATGTTAACATGGTTTACATTAAGCCCATGATCACATTATGATGCATCCTCCTGCTAGCCAAGGCCTACAGTTCTATTATTATTCCGCACAAAATGCAAGCATGTGGCACAACTTTACTGATCAATAAATAGTGGGTTGACACAATGAATAAATTTTATGTTTTGCAGCTTCTTAAAATGCACCAGTAGCTCAATAAATAAAATAAAGATAAAAAAAAAATAACGCCCCCCGAGGCATTACATGGCGCTGTAGCCTCAGTGTGCAACCATTTGACAACAGTGCAGCCAAAAAAAAAAAAAACAAGCGGCAGACTTAGAGGATAAATGAATCTTTTCTTTACCTCTAATGTGCATCCCAAAACCAAGTGCCTTTAAGTCCAGGTGCACATTATCATACTCCAGTTCTATGGGAAAAAAAATGTTGTAAATAAGTAAGCAGTTGCTTTAAAACACTCTAATACAGAGTTATTTACAGTAAATGCAGGAGTTAAATAAAAATAATTGTCTGAATTAAGTGCAAAAAGGTCAGTGTTTTGGACAGCGTAGCACAGGTCAACAGCACAGCACGTTGCTCTTCTACAACCAAATAATCAATATTTGTGAAAACGGACAACAGTTTCCTGGAGCTATACCGTACAGTTAGAGTATAAGAGGAAGCAATGTGACTTTCTTCCAGGTCTCCCTCTCCCTTTCTCTCTTTCTTCTGTGTGCACACTCATGCTGACTTCTGATGACACTGACCAGGTGGCGTCGTCACAATGGGTTTCCATGGAGCCTTCAAACAGGAAGCAGGTAAGGCCTGACACTCGGGCCTCGATGCTTAACGTAGCGGCGAAGAAACACCGAGCTTTGTTTTGACCGTGTCAAGCGACATCAGCTCAAGCTCCGGCATGAGGTGCAGGACGCCGCTTCCTCCTTCAGTCTCTGTTTCAGAATCGCGGGTGTGAGTGTGTGTTGCGTCTCCATTGCAGGCGTGGTTGGGAGAAGCTGTCAGGTAAGTACGAACGGGAAGTTAGCGGAGCACTACTGACAGGAGCACTTTAGTGAGTGTGTGTATGAAAGAGAGGAGGGTTGACTCACCTCTGGACAATCCTCCATAGCTGAGATACAGTTTGAGGCCAAAGCTTTAGTTTGCACATATAAAATCACATTTTGGAGCAAAGTATGTCATATCTACATGTTGAATTACAGAGAAAAATAAAGCTTTTTTTTCTATCTATAAGCAGAATCACAAATAAAAAAGGGCTCATTTTAAACCCAATGCAAAACAATTATATGGACTAGTAAAAAAGTCTTTCAATCGATATGAAAAAAAAGTTAAATTTAGTTTTATAACTTCGCAGGTTATCCTCAAGCACTGCTGAAGAGAATTTACACAGAAGAATCAAAGCCTGCATAAGGCCTCAGTGCGCTTTGTTTGGTTTTGGATTTGAAATTGTCATTAGAGGTTAAGAGGTACAACTCTTCATGGCCGCTATAATAATCTCCATCTATCAGCACGCTAAGCTCGCTGCATTGAAATGTTTTCTCACCAGTGATTTGTTTTCTTTTTTTTGCTCAATGACATCTGTCAATAACAGCTCACCTTTCTTTGGCATCCACCTTCTGCTGTGTGATACCAGGTGAGCGACCACATTAGTCACTCCTGGTCTGTGGCCAACTGAAGCTGTTTGCTTTAAGATTAAGTTCTAAACACAAGTGATGCAGCTGACATAAAGCAATTCTAAGTTGACACAAGTGGCACAGCAGACTGTTTTTATAGGCACTGTTCAAATGTTGAACATGAGGCTCGTTGCCCTCTGTTTGTCCAGGCCCCCTGCATGAATGTGAGGCGTTGAAGTGTTGACAAAGAACAAACTCAAACTTTAAAAAAGCTTGAAAAGAAATCTGTCTGAGGTTTGTTAATGCCAGAGCTCATTCGACTTGGTGAAAGCCCCGCTCTTTGCATACTGGAACAGAGGGGCATTTTGTTGATGAAGCACCGTACTTGACATTCATCTGTTGTGCAAATTAACATTTAATAGCCATGCACATTTGAATATGTTCTTTCTTGACACAGTGAGAAACCCGCAACATCGACTACACGCACGGGCTGAGGAGGACGAGAGATGGGTTTTGGCCGCGAGCGCTTTTGCCCACCGCAAGCAACATTAATTGTTTTGCGAAAAACTAACTGCGGTGCCCATTTTTCAACATTGTTTCTTGTTTTGTTGTCTCCTGTAAACAACATTCGCCTCACAATTTGTTCATCATAACTCGACCCTTGACGACAGAAAAGCAACATTTTTTGTGCCCTGGAGTAACGACCTTGAAAAAAGTCTAAAAATAAGGACCAGTGGGAAGATGATGAAGGAAAAAAAATGGTTGTGGATTTGTCACATTTATGAATTAAAGGAATGCTTTTTGAGTTATTGTTGCACAGATAACCTGCAGAGATTGCAAACATGTGCCAACTGTTCTATACAAGAGTGAATTTTCGTCATGCAAGTCACTTAAACCATATTTGAACCTTTGAGACTAAATGAGACTAAAACCTATTAAAAGTCTCAACATGTGCACACACAACCACATCCACCTTCTTTATGTGGAAGGTGTTACACCATAACTGGCAACCCACGCTGTTTGGCTTTGCCTCACCTGAGCTTCAGTTTAGCAGCATGACACATTCTGTGTAACGAGTGCTGTTTGTTTGGTACTGCATGACTTCAGCTTGAGAGGAATCCACTCTGCCTGTCCTCAGGTGGCACTATATTTTACAGGAGCTGTCATGGCGCGTGCAAAAGGTGGCAATAAGCCAAAGTGATGTCATCAAGGGGTTTTTTGCATTAGAGAAGAAGAGGAAAGGAGGCCTTCGGTGTTCTATCAGTGTGTTTCTCCGTAGTTGATCTCTCTCTTTTTTTCTTTACCTCAGGTGTGACAGATGTGACAATTGAGACAGAACAGTATTTAGCACCTTGAGGTCAGGTAGCGTCAGACTCAGCAAAACCATCCTCCTGGTCAGGATCAGGTGCTCTCCTTGGGGATGAGAGTTGTGGAACCACTGGAACCAACCTTGACCCACCCTCTATCAAGTGGTGTCCTTGTGTTTGTGTGTGTGTGTGTGTGTGTGTGTGTGTGTGTTGGGGGGGGGGCACCATATAAGGGGCATCTCCTCCTGATTGAGACTGATGCGTGCCGATCGGTTGCCAGGCCGTGCTCAGCGGCGGCTCGGGCAGTGTCAGGTGAAATTAGCAGCTGTCAATGAAAGAACCTCAGACCCGGGGGATTCATTAGGAACAACCTCCCCCGACTAGACAGCCCTTCACACTTATACCCTTGACACACACAAATGCACACAAACGCACATAGCAGACATTCCCATGTCATCCCACAGCTCAGCTCAATGACTCCCAGCAAAGAGTCACACTGAATCCATAAGGGTATATATTTCTGTGTGTGTATGTGTGTTAATCCAGGGATGTAAATGTGTCCTGGCCCTCTCTTTCTTCTTCCTGTGCTCATGTGTGATGCTCCAAGGCCGTTTACATACATCTAGCAAACCACAAACCATCATCACAAGTATCTTCTACTACAATCCATCAAAAAAGGAACAACATCTGAAGAGAATCAGTAATGATGATGATTACAATGTATCGGTTAAATTTTCATGACAGTACATCTGGATTACATACATTCTCATTTTATAATACTGTATGCTATTGTGATATCAGTTGCCTTAGTCGCTTATAATCATGGATGTCTTTCAGTATGATTTCTGCCATTACAAGGCCTTTGCCCTCTACAAAGGCTTGCAAGAACAATACTCCCAAAGTCTTTCTGTTAAATGTGAAGTAGACCAGGGAAGGCTGTGAGGCTGTAAACAAACAAACAAAAAAACTTTAAACATCAGTGTCCCCATCATCTTTCATCACTTCAACTTGTATGTATCTGTGTTCATATATATGTATAGGTTTGTTACTACTTTGTCCCCTTTACCCCACAGGTGTCTGTCCAGCGGTGACATGTGTCACTACACAGCCCAGCTTAGTAATATGCTCAAGGAGGGTGTGTTATCACATTATTTGCATTAGAGGGGGGGCCTGCTGTCTCCAGCTGGACTCTGTGCTCATGCTACCTGTGAGTTTGGCATTATCCCAGATTTACCCTGGCAAGTGAGTAAATTCTTTCAACCAGTTGACAATTCAGTCACCTTCCCTCCTTTCTTTTTCACCCTTCCTGCTTATACAGTATGTACATGTACTCCTCATTTTCATATCATTCACCCTCCTAGGATGCCTCCCCCCTTTTCTGTCCTGACTCACTTCTTTCCCTGCCTTTCTCCAATCATTTCAATGAAATCAATAAAGCTTCACAAACACAAGTGATTTAGTGGCAGAGATGACCTGTACAACTTTAGTCTCTCAGGTGATTACGGACACATTCAAAATGTTACTCTGACTGGAAAAATGTCAGTCATAGGTTTTGGTGTGCCTGAATGGGCTCTGTTTTGTAGCACCTCTAGTTTCTCAAAATATTTTAATTGGATAGAAGTTATCTGTGTTCAACTACAAATACAAAAGTACATCAGTAGAATCATTTGTTCCATGCTTTTGTGCCAATGTGTACATCTGCATGCCTGATCAAAGCTGATGACTTTGAACTCGGGTCCATTTGCCCTCATGAGAACTCTCTTAATCCAGTGCTTCCCGGTTTAGGAGCATGTAGCTGCAACACAGAAGCTTCGCTCATTAGAATTAGAGACATTAGTTACGACCAAAGGAACTCTATTTCACGCACATCTCCCCAACGGACTAAATGAAGCTTTGCAAATCCTCCACAGCTTTTAATAGCTGCCACTAATATTACAGGTCACAAATGATTGCACCCTCAGACTCAGATTTGGCTGATCAAACACAGGCTAAGATTATCAGTGTTATTTACGCTTGTGTATCACTCTGGCATAAACACGCACTTATGGAAATGCGATCCCTCTACGGTAATGCACTTTATAATGATTAATGCTAGAACGATTCATGGAAAATGTGGCAGAGAAGCTGCATCAACCCACAATCCAATGCTGTTTTTTCACCCGGCATTTTCCCTCTCTTGTGTTTGTGAGAGTAACTGAGAAATTTTACTTGTAAATGTGTACATCGCTTAAGTCACAGAGCCTCGGTTTATCTTTTCAAGAAACTCTAGACCGGTCTGCACTATTGCATGATGGTTCCACCTTTACAAATCAATTGTAAAGTCTGGAGTAAATAAACTGATGCATGTCTAAATACCCAACAATCCAGAAGCTTTTGGGGGCCTTGCCAAAGAGAAATGGAACGAACGCATGTATTAGCACTCAAACAAAACACATAGACAACACACAAACCCAAACATGCATAATCATGTCCTCACACATGTGCAAACACACATAGAAACACACAACTCAAATAAGCATGTAGTCACAGGTACTCAATGTATCGACCAATTTAAATAAGGGATTACTATGTTGACTGCATGTCTGCCTCTGTGTGTAAGAGCATGTGTATGTGTGTGTGTGTGTGTGTGTGTGGGCACTGCTGCCACGCACACAGGCAAGCAGGCAGGCAGGCAGGCAGGCCTCACATTGCCCACAGCTACTCGGTAAGGATTCCCGATAAGGAGAATTAGTCAAAACTTGGGAGCTGCCAGTCAGCGCCAATTAAACTTTAATCTTGGGCTGAAACAGGCACAAATAAATTAAACCCTTGTGAGCGGCAATGTGCGCTCTCCTGATAATAGGGGATTGAAGTCGTCTTGGAGCGAGGCTGCATGTTCCCCAGCTCAGCCATGGCAGGCAGCGGTGCAGGGGGAACAGGGTTAAGGCTGGTGACAGAGTGAACTGGAGGGAACTCTCAAAGTTGACAGAAACACAGAAACTGATACACACATGGACGAGAGCACATACATAGAATCACTGATGCTGGACAGCACAAAAATCAAATTACAGCACTTTTATTCTCTTTTTCTACCCTCATGAAAGAGATTTTCAGTTGTTTACATGCCTTGTGATTTAAATCAAAATACAAAGGCATTTGAGAGGTAAGTAAAATATTAAATTATGCTTTTTCCTGATAGATTCACACTGTATATGTAATATGTTTGTCTTCCATATATAAATATATATAAACACACTGCTACTTTATATGCGCTTACATTGTAATGGATCTATGCAAATATCAACAGAGATTCTTATATCTTTTTGCATGGTGCATGCCTAAATACGTTAACTTTGTTAGCAATGGTACCTGGGCATGCAATTGACCTCAGTAAGTCCAGCACTTTTTTTTTTTTTTCAGAGTAAACTCTGCATAAACCTACTGTATTCATTCTAAATGTCTTTGGACAATCTTAGGGTGGAATCATATTGGACCTTGCAGTGTGTGTTGGAATTTGATAACCAGACCATGCATGACGCTCCCAGTGCCAAGTGGAAATGATATTTTCAATCATGCTCAGGCATGGAAAACAGGGTACAAGTATCAACAAATATAATATTATTAAAGAAAGATCTACCCTTCATATCAGCCAGAGGAAATACTTTTAATGTTGCAATATTCAAAAGTATGGTTGTCTCCTAGCACACTGTGTAGAGGGGGATATTTCATTAATATTTTTTAATGAATTAGCACCCTTATCTCTATTTCCTGTGCCCGACCTGTGCTAGCCGGGTGTTTAATTTCAAAGTAATTTTCTTGCTATATGAGTGTGCCGTTTATGTATTAATGTCATGGGCCTCGTCAGCCAAGGCCATGATTTATGCCGGAGTAGCGGTCACATACATCCTAATATCTTAAAAATAAGCCCCAGAGAAATGCTGTAATGAGAAAACAATAACATTAACAATATTAGCAACAATAATGAAAATAATTGCCGCTGAAGCAACAATGGTAATCACACATAGAGAAATACCTCTGTGTTTGACCGAATCGTACACAATTATCATGCATGTGTATATAATATAATTAATTCTATGTCTGAGCCTCTTAGCCTGAGGCGATCAGCATAGAATCAGTTTTGTATGTATAATAGATCAGAGCGCAGTTCATGAATAAAACAAACGTGGGGAGTATGCAGCAGTGACTGTGAATGTTTGTCTTTGGACAGCAGAATCAAAGTGAACATGTAATATTGTGATAATCCATACTTGATGAATTCAAGGGGCTGACTTGCCTTAGCTAAGTTCAGCTAATTTCCAGACATGGCTTGCCTCCATAATTGAGTTTCCAATAACATTATGATTATTCCAGCCCACATGATAATTGAATTCAAGGTATTTTTTTCTTAACACTGCAATATTGTAGATGTGTGATTATTATGCATTTGCATGTAGATTTCAGTGCCTTCCTGAAACTCATCACTTTTCTCCTAACTGGATTTCCTATATTGTAGCATACATTTGGCTCATAACAAATGACAGGATCCCCTCTCATTATGAGTACAGAGTCAGTTATTCCAAAAAGTTTATTTTTATATCAATTTCACCCCATATAATGATATTGCAAAGAAGATTCCTCCTAAGAAAAAAAAAGTCTCCAAAAATCTACCCAGCGCCGACCTGTTTCTCATTCTCATTATACATGAAAAGTGAATATTTTTACTGTTGAACTCATCAAATTCACATCACTGCCAACACTCCTCCCGCGCTTCCAGTTTGATCCTGCTTAAGAAATGCTATCAAACTTAGACACCCTGGCCCCAATGCTCATCTGTTGCATAATGTAGGCTGTATAGGCAGGAGTGGCGCGGCTGTGAATGTAATTTTCATTAGGCTGATCGAGCCCCCACAGATTCAGCCCATGCATAGGGGTACAGCAGGGGCACAAAGCGGAGCAGTGAGCTGGCTGCTGAATATGGGAGTACTGCAGCATTCTTTTTAGAAGCACAATGCGCCAAATCCCCCCTTTTTCCTCACTGCTCTAGGTGAACTAGTTGGTATCTTCTGTACCCCTCTATAAAATGAATTTTTGACAATGCAACAATGAAAAGTCAATTCATTCCTACATAGCAACATACGCTAAGCATACCCCCTACAAGTCCCCCCCTGCGAGAGTGGGAAATTATTTACTATACAGCCCAGCATCTAAGTTTGCCTCAGACTTGCCCTGGAGAGCGAAAGAGCTTGAGTGTGATGGTGAACATCATTAGCAAAGACAGTGCAAGTTTAATGCAAGAAGTGGGTGGCGTTTCAGCATTAGCGTAGCATTAGCTGCTCAGTCTGCGTCGCACTAGCTGTCACATCGGGGGATGACTGGGCAACTAGTCGGTGCTCTGAGCTACTGGGCACACATGGATGGCTGTGAATGGGAGCTCTATCCATTCTCATCATTTAAAGTAGCCACAGGGCCCGTGCAGCGAGGATGGCACCAGCCAAGACATTATGCCAGAGTTTAGCTGTTGTTTTGCATAAATGTTGAATCATGCCAGCGTCCTTTTAGAGAGTAACAACAGCCTGCATTGATATTGATTTAATGCTCACTAATATTTAAACTGCCCTGAGGGATCGATGCTGTTGAACATGATTTAATATGGCCTACTAGTACAGATATAAATACAGTCACATAACACAGAAAATCGATTATTTGGTGTTTCTTTAGTATGTTGGTAAAACAGACATCAAATCATATGGGTTTTACTTAAACCTGAGGTGTCAGTGTTTTTTAAAAAAGTGATGCCTACTATTACAAATTAACTTCTCAGTTGATCAGATTAAGCAATGCTCTATTTGATGATTGATTACTGAAGTAGAAGTTGTTACAGTACGTCCTTCCTGTTGTAAAATCATCAGTGTCAAATGATACCTCCATATTTTCCCATTAATTTCTTTGTCTTTTCAAGATGATATGTATCATTTTGGAAGTGCAATGACTCTCTGATGATGAGGAGGGGGGTAAAGGAAAGCCAGAAATAAGTAGGAAAGAAAGGTTGCAACAACTTTTAACAAAACATGACATGCGAATGAGGGCTGAGTCCTCATTTACATATGCTGACATTTTGCAGAGAATATTTCAACGTTAGGCTGAGCTGTAATGAACTCCTGCCAGGGAGCAGTCAAGGAATAATGTTTCCATAAAGGTAACCTGTCCACATCTCCTCCAGGAGAGGGATGTGGAGGAGGAAAAGAGACATTTTTTCTCTCTCTCTCCCTTTCCTCCTCCGTGTTGGGTGTTTGGTAACAAAGGGGTATTTTTCTTTCAGCGCGCTTCATCCATCTTGGCCGATACTGATTTAGTGTATTTTTCCACCCTTTTTACAGGCTAATTGCACACAGCCATGGTGAATTTGTTAGTGGTGACACCTTGCCTACCCATTGGGAATGCATCTCATTACCGGACGCAATGTCCAGGAACATCAGATATTATTAGCTGTCATTAATCTGCCATATATAGTAAGGGGGGAGAATGGGGTAGAGGAGGGCAACAAAGGACACAAAGAGACAAATATGATGGAGGGCACAGACTGTGTGGTAAGGTCAAAGTTCACAAAGGTTAGCAAGAACTAGGAAAGGCAGCGATGACGACGATGCTTGGAAAGGGTCCCATACTGGGATTAGGCCTGAAGATAATTACAACATACAGAGACTAAAAGCCACAAAAAAACAACTTTTTCTATCAACACACACTGATAGTTCAGGTTGTGACAGGTCAGACACAAAGAAATCCGTCTCATAAATGCATGTGCCAAAACAGAAATTAAAATCAGTTCTATCAGATACAAAATTAGAAAGAAATAGTAAAATAGTTAATTGAGAAAAGTGGACAACACTTGTCATAAACTCTGCATACAGAGCTGGAAGGTAACAACAGCTGAATGAACTGTATGATAAAAGGTGGAAAAAAATATTCTTCTACACATCACATATTTATCAGATTATTTACTGTTTTCATTCCTTAAAAAAAATAAATAAAAAATTCTCTCTCATCTGTAATACTGACAGCTCCATTTCAGTTGTAAAAAATTGGGCCATATTCAATAATCAGATGGGAATGATGGGGAAACTGATCCTCCAGAAAATGTTTAGAGTCCTTTAATAATAAAATATAGACACTGTGTCATTTTATCTGATGAAACGATCAGATCAGTTGTGAAAAAAATTAGGCACTGATACAAGTGAATATAATGATAAAAATGTACCCAATTGCTGCATGAACTGTATTTTTTAGTTTTGTTTTATGACTTATAGCATATATATCAATATTTAAATCAATATTTTTCAAAGGAATGTCATGTATATTAAATCTGCATTTTAAATTAAATGTTTCACTATCTTTCCTTATTCATTTTTATGCAGCTATGGATGTGTTTCGATGAAAGTCTCACAGTATGCACAGTGAATAATGTTTTTTATAAACAGATCGACTATTGGGTCTGTTTTTGTCATGTTTCAAACTGTGTTTTGTTCTCAAATCCCATTTGACTGAAATGAATATGACAACCTTAAACTAGATTTTCACAAGAAATTCATTCTCTTTCAATGCGGACTGATTGTTGCCCAAAAGAGTGTGCTTTTTTTCACACATATGTTTAATTTGATACAGCATCTTTGGCTGTTTTTCCTGCACAGCCCCGCCTGAAGACTGCTACATGCATACTAGATAGGATTACACCTTCTAAGCAGATTTCGTTGTGGAAGGGTTAACACAGATCCCCCTGCTCTGCTGAACAAACAGGACACCATCTGAAGACACAGGAACTAACTGGGCTCTCATTAAGAGAATTTTTTCTTCTGTGGAGTTGGGGGGCTCTGTCCTGCTTTTTTGTAGAAGAAGCACGTTGCGGCCTCCTGCCGCGTCGCCTGGCTCTTTGAGCAAGATGGAGTATATGGCCTAATGACTAAAAGTTCCTCTATAAAAAGTATACAGCACAGCTCCCTGCAAATTGAGTTTCCTCTTTGTGCCAATTGAGGGTGGTTTATATAGGCTGCGGGGAGTTCCTTTGAACTCCCATTCCAAAAAACTCCAGATTCCTGGGTCAATCCACCCCCCTGCTCCCTTTCTTCTCCTCTCCCACCAGTGGTTTAGATAGAGGAAGAGGAGGCTGCTGTCTCAGACACCCAAATTCATGCCACATTGCACATAACACTCTCTCCAGACAAAACGAGAGAGAGAAAAGAAAACACAACTTAAAATGAGGTTAAGGTGGCATGAAGCAGGTGTTTCTCTTCTCCTTTATTGGTAATAAATAAGTTAGTAAATTGGACTTTATAGGATTAAACTTTCTAATAGTGTTTACATAAGGCCAAGGTAGCATAAAGTCATCTTGTGCACTTTCTTTATATAAAGTGACTTATATAAAGTTACCTTCATTTCTTTACTAGAGAACTTGATAACACCTTAGATGTTTTTAGCTTGCTCAAATATGAGCTATAAAGGTTTAGGGCTTTAAGATGTGAAATGGAACAAATAAACAAATCTTTGAAAAAATCTTTGAAAAGTGGAAATGATGTAGGTTTTCTTTAGTAGATGAATAGAGTTATATTAATCCAAAATAATCAAAAGTCTTTGAACTGAAAATTCCAGGTGTGCGCATGAACATTTAAACACAATTTGACTCAAATTGACCCTATTTAAGTCATTAAAGAAATGTCAGGTAATGTGTTAAGGTTAATTTTTTGAACTAATAAAACTATTTCCACTCTAAATATCTCCCTTTGCTTAACTTTTCACTTAAATTCTCTTGTGTTTAAGAAAAATAAACTACTACAAATTAAAAAGGGCCTGCTTGCAAATAAGAATTTGCCAAGAGGTACTTGCTGTCTGTCTTTTGTCCTCAGCTATCTTTATTGCCAAAAGCAAATGTTGGCGGCATCCCATGTGGAAGCAAAGGGGGCCTGGATGCCCAGGACTCAGCCAAGTGGCAGCGATTGTTTTCTATGTCGGGGGCATGAAAGCTGGGCTCGTTCTACACTAATCAAAACCCCCAAAAAGGTCTCAGTATAAATCCCGAGACTTCTTCTTCTTCTTCTTCCTTTTTCCCCCACCCCACCATCTTAACAATTATGCACACACATTGCCATAAATCTAATGCGCTTTCATGATCTGTGGGAGCGGAGTACATAAAACGTGTTTGCCGGATTTGCATACAAACATACTTATTCTAAATCCCCCTCAGAAGTTGTAAATGATTGTCTTTTCCTGAAATACATCTCAGCAAATTGTATTTGGGCATGTTTATGAATCCTATTATGGCATGGGTTTTATCATATTTTGTGGACAGTGATGGCTTCTCAGCATAGCTGTTAAGAAGAGGGAGAGAGGGGCCTTGGGCGATAGACTTTGTCATTTGTTTCAGATGGGCGCTGGATTCCCCTTCATTGCTCCATGACAGGTTCATGGTACCAAGATGGATCTCTGCTTAGTCCTCGCAAGAGGAGTAATTCAGTAACTACTGTCTATTGAGTGAAGAAGGCCGCTTTCAGCGTTCATTTTGGTTTTTGATGCAACACTTTTGAATGTGTTATTTGGATCTTAACATGATGCAGTAACAGGAGCAGAATCTCTTTTTGATTGTGGCCCCTTCAATTTTCCATTTTTTTTGTACATCCTGTGACATAATTGAGTGTAATGTTGCATAATGAGGCCATAGTATAGCAGTATTTACCAAGAGTTGGAAAGCTGCTGGGCAGGGAAGAAGAAGAGGAAGATTTTGTTTGCAGTGCCTGAGAGGCCGGAGCTGCCAAAGAGATTATAATATCATGTGACTAAATGGAGACAGTCAAATACTGATGGCATGTACACTATCTGGGAGTGAAAACCAGGCCAGGTGGTCATAGTCTCACCTAAAGTGTGAGAGGCTTAACATATTTCTTGTGATATTTTGGGTTCAAGATACAATTTTCTCTCCTATGTGCTTTTCTTCTTGTTTTGCCTGCTGAGCCTGTGGACTCTTGTCAGATTCAGCCAAAACTGGTGGGACAAGCTGTTGAGTGGGAAGGTCATAAACATTTCAAGAGTTATAAAACTTTCATTAAGTTCTCACGATAACGCGCCAGTGAATGACCCTGTTGCTCTCTCCCTCTCTTTTTTTGTCTGGCTGGTGTTGAAGAGGGGAATGATTGCGAACAAGCGGCCTCTTTGTGGAGGAGGGAGCCTTTTTCAAACTGTCTCGGCCTCTTGACTCGTCCTAAGCCAGAGATCAGAGCTTGGAAAGTGGCAAAACAAAGGGCCGATTTAATGAGATTGTAAAACAGGCTGAGGAAAAGGAGGGGGTTACCAAATAGCCAGAGTGCCAGCTCTGGTCCATTTCAAAAGGTCTTTTCAGGATCTCCTCTAAGCCGTCTCAATATGAGCAAGACGGGGGAAAAAAAAAATCAAAGGGCTCCGAATGCTCTGACAGATTTTGACATGAGGAAGATGTGGATATTTGTCTGCTGTTTTCCTCTGAGAAGAGTTGCATTCCTGAAAAAAAAATAATAATAAAATGCCTTTTCATTTTTTTTCAAATTAAAAAAAAGTATTTTATCCCTATGGGATTATAAATCTTTAAACTTTAATCCTTAAATGAAGATGTCATTTCAAAATACATAAAAACTGTAATTTGACTTCAATTATTACTTACTATTATTAAAACAAAAATGTTTTAGAAAAATTATAATAGATAAAAACAAATCAATAAAAGAAATCAATTACACCTAAAACAAACACATTTTTTGCCTCAGATCGTTCAATCATTTGAATGACTGACATCTGAGTTGAGATCTTAAACAAATAAGTATATCACCCGAGCAATTATGATAGTCATAAGGCGGGACTTCTGGTTGTTTACACACACGCCCTATAAATAGTACTGGCACACATCACAAAGGAAACAACATTGCCATTCTTGTCCCCGGCCTCTGAGTTGCTCTTTCTAAGTAACGCCAGCATCATGTTTATCGCGATGCATCTGTCACGTATCTTCTCCCCCCCCAAAAATCTCTGTGGAATTGGACCATTTAACCCCTCCTCAGTTGTCATTAGAGGGTGGGAGTGAGGATGGAGAGATGGAAGGAGGGGCAAGGGGGAGGAGAGGAATGAAAACAAGCCAGAGTTGAGGAGATAACCATCAGGGTCCTAAACCCATTATCTGGCCCCTGTCCACTGTTGAGTGTCAGGAGTCACACCCAGGTCCAAGTTAGCCTGGAGCTGTTGACCTGATGGTCCCTGCTGACATTTCCATTCAGATGAATGGCTCTTTGCTGCATGCTAGGAAGTGTCCAGTTTGACCCTTACCTGCCCCAAGATTCCCTCCCTTATTAACTGGGCTGTGGCCCTCTGTCTAACCTGTATTCTATTGCCTATCAACCCCCTCCCCATCTCTGAGGCTCTGAAGGCTGAGCCGTCGTCAGTAATAATGGTGGACAAATGAAGCCAGCCAGCCCTAATGGTGGTGGTTTTTAATGACACTGAGCTTTTGTGCTCTTTTCATTTAGACAAGGAGTGAGAGATGGGGAGAAAAACCGCCGCAGCACTGCGACAGTAAAACTGCTGCAAGCGCCGTGCCCTCGTTTTAAGGTTATAGGAGACAGTTAAGTTCCTTCCGTGGCACAGGCAGGCGTGTCAGTAATGGGCTCATCGGGGGAACCGCGCCGTACACAGCTGTTTCTTTTATGTTCTTTAATTTGCTCGGAGGAGAAAATAAAGCATGTGAGTGTGTCTTTAAGGAGGCCCGTGGACTTGAGAGACCAAATACCAAAAGGACCTTCATAGGTGCACTGTAGTTAACCAATGTAATTAGCAGGAACACAAGTAATCAGTCCAGGGAAGAGTGTCATTAAATGGCGTCTCCCCCCGTGATTAATTTGCCACTCGTAACAACGAAATGAACCTTCTCTGTGTCCTTAATGACCCTGGTTAATCTTTTAAAGAAACAGGGAGGAGAGAAGACAGTGAGAGAGAGAGATAGGGAAAGAAAGAAAAAAAATCACGTGGAGAGTGACTATGTAGATATCAGCACATCAATAGAAGTGTTTGCAGTTATGTTAGTTTTCAGTCATGGCTGGTCTGCTGAAATGCCATTTCAAATGGTTTTGGAGCGGTTTAAGTATCAACAGACACATAAACAGACACATCACACAATGATCCTTTCTATGGGTTAAATCCCTTTTTAGAGCTATTAAAGAACAGAGGCAGCACATGGTCCCCAGCATCTGACACCATGCTCTCTAAAGTGGAGGTGGCGAGGAGATTAGTGCAAGGAAAATAGCCCCTATTATACGCCCTGTTGCATTATTTAACACACCTCTGCGTAATTCATTCTTCAGTGGAGTTCATATTTGTCTTGGTAATTTTTCTTAAGCCATGATAAAGCAGAATTAACCATTTGAATTAATCATGGGAATTAAAGCTTTGATACCAAGCCGGGGCCCTTGCGTCCAGCCAGCTGCACTGGCCGGGGCCCGCCTGCTTAACACCAGAAGTGCCAAGCATATGCTAGTTGGGAGGAGGAGGGCAGATAGGGAGGCCTGGGTGGGCAGGGAGGAGGTCCCTGTGGAGCCCTTCACAATGAAACACAATATCCTCCTCCTCAGACGCGTGCAATGACTTAAACACTCCATTGTATTAAATATGAATGAGGTTCCCCATTGTCCGGGTGCGGGCGAGCGGGGAGACAGTGTTGTCGATTAGCCACATGATTAAGCAGACGACACGGTAGGGGCCACAGAGGTAAATAAAGGCCGCCTTCTGTCATTTCCTTGTCCCCAAGGGGCCCCCGCCAATGGCTCCTCACAAAACTTAGCACGGTTATAGCCAATTGACGGAAAAAGTGATAATGTATGATTGTGAAAACAGCTGAGTGGTAGAAGGGAGGGAGCGAGAGGAAGGGAGGGTGGAAGATTAACAGGGCCAGGAAGTAGATGTGAAGAAGGAGAAAGAAAGTAACGGGAGAAAAGCATTAACAGGGGTGTAGAGAGAAATATGAATGAAGAGAGAAAGACAGCATAAGAAAGGAAGGTGATGAAATATTAGAGAAAGAGGTTGTTGACAGAGGGTTTGGAGCTGCAATAAGGAGCCCCTTTGATTAAACAGGCATGATAATTCAGTCATGCTCCATGTCAGGTGTTTATTATCACATTGTAGCATTTGCATGTGAAAACGACACTAGCGCTCGCTTCCCCCAGCTCGCTTTCCTGCCTTATGATTGGCTGACAGGGCATCTGCGCTACTGTTGCAAATCCCCCCTGTTATGAGTGCGTGAACCCAGTCACGGCTATTCACAGTGGGCCCAATATGTCAAACGGTTATTATTAGCTGCATTAGCCAAGAAAACAAATAGAGGCAGAGAGGTTCATAATGAAAGGCAATAAATTGTTTTAATCAATTCTCCTCATTTATCAATTTGGTGCAATATGTCAAAGACACAATCCCAGTTGATATTACTGACGAGTCACATATTATATTGTTCTTAACAGCTTAAAATCACAAGGGATCATTGCAGTTTTATGAGCTTTTCTCCCAATGATTTTTTTTTGTGTGTGTGTGTTTTCTTTATTTATTAATTTATGCTTTTAACGTGTTAATATTCTTGGTTTTTAGTTGGACACTTAGAATCATTATCTTTTTACAATCTTTAGTTTGTGTATTTATTTTCATTAAAAAAAGATGTTTAAACTGTTTAATAATAAAACAAAATAAGCCAGCCAATTCAATAGTTTAATTTTTTCTCAGTTACTTCTCTACTAATTTGCCGCTCCTTACTTTCCATACATCCGATCCCCAGGTGGCTGAAAATCTGTCTTTTGGGGAGTTCCATCACATTTATGTAACTATGATCTCTCCCACTTTAATGATATGAAGCAGCTAACCTTCACCAACACTCTCGCGTCCCACCCTCCCCCTATACCCACCCCACCACCACCAGCCCCCTCCTATCCCATCGCGGGACATTCAGGTAACTAATCTGCCTTTAAATATGTCTTGAAGGAAGCGCGGCTAATTAGTATCGGAATTTACTGCCTTCACTTTTATTGACTTGTCCTACTTCTCCGATAATTAACTAATGAGTAAAGTAATGAGCTATGTCGTTCAGTCGTGCTGTTCAATTAGAGTGCGGAATCAATTATTGAAAATGGTTTCTGATGCCAACACCGCCTGGTATGGTGAGTGAGCGTGCATGGATAGAGGGGACAGTACTGATCTGACCACAATGGAAGAACTTTTAAATGGTTCTTAATTAAAAACCGCAGTCTCAAAGTATTGCTTTTCAGACAAGAAGTGAGTGTGATGTCAGATTTTCCAAAGGTTATTGCAGTTTTTCTCAATTGCTTTGGCTCATTTGTTCAAAAAGTCTCCATGAGACATCACAACTATGTTGCATGTAACCTTGTGTGGTAGTTACTTACCCAAAACATTTCTTTTATGCTTTAAAACTTTGTTAGTGTGTCAGTAAATTAATCAATACCAAAATGAAAATTTGTTTCGTAATGATGTGAGCCTAACTCGAGCCAAATGTGTACATGTTTTCCCCAATGGCAGTAAAAGGTTTCTTATACTATGTTGTTTCTTAGACTGTGTTGTTTTAGTTTTTTGTGAGCAGATTTTTCTAACTGAACAAGAATATCACTTTTCTGAATGCTGTTGTGTATTTCTCCATTTTTTGAGATTCAGTTTCTACCAATCATCCCAGCCAATGGTAAGATATGCACAATTGTATGACTACAGTAAATTTATGTGTGGTTATGCATTACAAGTACTGTAAAATGGAAATTCAGCTTTGATCTTGTATGTAACACCACATATAAACGCAATATTTATGACCCAAAAAAATTTTTAAAAACCTCAACAACAACAAAAAACGTGCAGTAGTCCAGTAAAAAATACCAAAGTGTAGCTCCCCACAGTACATAACACTTCAATTTCTTCTCTTCTTGGTGGTCATCCTGTTGCTCTTATTGGTCAGAAATGTTCAGCAATATGATTTTTAAGAAAGTTAAGTCAATAGTAGCAGTTAACGGAAGGCTCTCTCTCTCTGCCCCGCCTCTTTTATTATAAGACCATAGTTTATAACATGGTCCACAAGCGTAGCTCTGACTCCATCAAGGACTCTTATTCTTTGTCTTCTGTCTCTTCCTCTGTTGTCTTCCTCTACCGCCACTACACATTCTTACACTTGTTCTTCTACTTTCACAAGCATGTTGCTGCTGTGTTTTTCTACCATGTGTTTCTTCTCTTTCTTCCATCTGTCCATGCAAGCTCTAGATATATGCTTCCCATTTTGACTGTGATTGGCTGATTCTTAGTTTATTAAGTTCACCCTGACAGGTAAGTTTATCAATTTAGCAGGCAACACAAGCACTCCATGCGATAGATATTTATGGAATGTACAGGTATGTCTGACAGATTTTAATATGGATCATTTTACATTAGACAGCTCAAATGAAAAAAGAATGGTTTGCTGTGAAGAGCATGACAGTCAGTTCATCAGTTTTAATCAGCATGCCATGTGCAAGCAGTTATCGTGCAAACTACAGACAATTGCACTTACTCTTTTACCAAAAAAAAGTGCAATTTACTTTAATTACAAAGAAATTGTAATCTGTTGTGATGGCAACGTAATGGCTCAACTTTGTGTTTTGAAAAAAAAGATTCTAATTCAAGAATTGAGCCAAAGTGAATCAGAAAACTACATTAATTTGCACTTTCAGAACTGCTGATGAAACATGAACATGCATCAGGCTACTGCAGTAATCCAACTCAAGCTTCCTCTGCAAAACCCAGTGGGGCCGGGATGAGGCCTCTCAGTAAACAATGTGTCATTGAGGTATTTCCTAGCTTAACAAAAATATTGGGTTCATTATAGAAAATTAATTAGAGTAACACACTCCCAAGTGCTTTAGTTGATAATGAACTCTCTATCTTGTCAGGCCAATTTAGTCTGACGCTCTTTGATAATTATGTTTACATCAAAATCAATGTCCCTTGTGATTAGATATGTTGGAATGTATCATGTGGTTCAAAGGGAATACAGTAGAGTTGAGTGCTTCGCAATAACTATGTTTTTAAAGTTTATAGTACAAAAACTATGTTGAAAGGCCCTATAAATATAAAGAAATATTTTTTCAAACTCCTCTCACGATGAACTTTTATTTCTATTAAAGAAAAGTTTTAGTAATTTTACTTTTCTGAGTGATTTTTGTATATAATCTCTCTCCATCTCTTCATTTTTATTCCACTGAATTTAAGTGGGCTTGGCTCACTTTTTTTCATAATTAGGTTTAAGCAAGGGTCAAATCCAAATGTGATGACACTTTTGTGGTCATTTGCTTTTTTGCAGCCAAAATTGATCAAACTTCACTCTCACAGTCTCAGTGGAGCAGAATATCTGTTTTTAAATGTTAAATCTTGGTTTAAAAAATAGAGGTTTATTAAAAAAAATCTGGTTTTGATTGTTATTGCTGATAAAGTTCAAAATGAAAAAAAAAAGTTTTCTGGCTCGCAATGCACAATACTTGCAATTTATTGTTTTCAAAAGTGTGCATGCTTTGGGAAATGAGCATGTTAAAAATCTGGACAACAAACTCAGTTTTCAGTTTCTAAAAAATAAAAACGCATTGTGCAATTGAGTTTCTCACCCCAGCATATGGTGCTTAAATACTCCTACACTTTACTACTGCTTTATGGGATCCAAAACAAGCCTGGGAAAGGAAAACAGCATCAGTTAAGTAATATTGTGAGAGGGTTTGAAGCACTTGTGAGGTCATGCCAGAGCTGGTTGGTAGCTGCACTGGCGGAAACATGAATAAAGATAGTTGGATGAGCTCCCAGTTTCTTCATGGCTGAGTCATTGCTCTTAAGAAATGTCCACATGAAGGTACTTGCAAAGACAACAGTTGTGACAGAAGTGAGTATGAGTGCGCACGTGGGTATGTGAGTATGTGTGCATGGGCGTGTGCATGTGTTTAGGGAGAGGGGAGGTCTTAACCTTCAACCTGTGTGCTTCAACTGAACATAAAAAAATACTAATTGAAGCCTTAAACCCTGTGGTTTTTTCTTAATCAATAATTAATGTAAGGAAAGGTGGTAAAAAAAAACACTAATTAATTGGGTTCTGCATACCATTAGAGGTGTCAGATTTTATCGAATTAAGGAAAAAGGAGAGCACATGCACATAGAGAGGGGAAGGAAAAGAAAAAGGAGGGATTAAGTCCTGCAAAAAGAAAATGGGGTAGAAGACAGAAGAATCCCACCACAGTGTTTTGGCGGTATCAATACTCTATTAATATTCACAATGCCAGAGGTCCCGGCTGGTATGCCAGTCAGTGCTGAGCCGATGTGACAGGCTCCCAGAAAGACGCTAAAGCCAAGGACATTAAATTCCCCCTGACAGCAACCTTGGAGACCGTCCCAGGCATGCGTCGCTTTGACTGCGGTAAATCAGAGAAATAAACTCAAAAGAACATAATGGAGTCGGCTCTCATCATTATTATGACAAGCAGGTTTATTTAGTGTACAGTTGGCTCTCCTTCGGCTTCTGTGTGTGAGTGTGTGTGCATGTGTTTGCGCGTGTGTTTGTGCTTGCCTTACTGAGCTCTAACAAGACAACCAGGGACTGTCAACTGTCAAAAATTCCTGTTAGACAAATACCATTGGACTGTACACGGAGTAAACCCAGAAGATTAGAATGAAATCTACTCTAATTCAGTGAGAATATGCACCCATAGACTGCAAATAGACATACCGAGGCAAAATATATTAAGCAAGTGCACTTAAACGGTTTGCTCATTAGGCAATTGAGATAAATTTTTTAATTTTTACATATTCAGCATGCATGCACTCAGTGAGAACCTCAAACCTGATGCAGTTTGATTATTTGCTTTATTTCCTTAATTCTCTCTGAAAATTGAGGAGTATAACTTGTATTTTTTTAACATATATATTTTTGTTTTGTTTGTTTTTTCGTCACAGCTAGCACTGGTGGAACAATACACAGGTTTATGACCTCTAGTCATAGTCTCGTAGATGAAAGATCACACATTTCTTTATAATTCTTCACTCGCGTGTGTTATGGTAGGTAGATTATGTGCTATGTCATTTCAGAAATGGGGATAACCCTTGTTCTACCCTGCCAACTACATACTATATTTGTTCTTCTGATTACATCCACAAAATGAGAAATAAAACAACAGCTTATGGCACTGCAGACAGCCTGGAGGGAGCTATCTGGGGGCCCTCTATCATCCTTGTCTTTTATCCCCCCTCCCTAATAGAAGTCTTGGCCAAACCTTATCATCATTGCTCCCATTTGAATAGTTTTACAGGCACACTGGCCAGAAGAGATGGAGATGTCATAAAAAATTGTATTGATTTTTTTTTCTTTTTTTTTTTTTTTGGTCATACATTATTATCACCAAATAACTGTACAGCTCCTGTTTTAAGCTCAGCTTTTGTGGAACGTGTCACAATTTTCTTCTCCTTCCTCAATATGTCGTAACAGATTCTGGTGACGTTATCTTGCTGGTACAGCGTGACTGATCCTTTTGCATCTTGTCAGGCTTCTCAGAGAAAGGCCTTTTTGATATGCACAGACACGCTGTTGCAGGAATTGACGTGGAATGATGAACAGTAGACTTTTATGGGTGACCTCCTAGTCCCAAGCTGGACTGCGGTACACTGGGTCTACTGGTGTGTATGTGCGTTTAAACATAAAGTTATAAGCTAACATATTTGGTTATGTTCATATTTATGCATGTTTTTCCCTGTGTGGACTCCAACATCAGTCCTTAACACCGAGAATATGTCAACATGTGTGCCTGTGTGTGCTTGCATGTCCTGATGGCTCTGTGATGTTTTCTAATGACAGATTCGCACCTTCTCGAGACAGCACCAATGTCCACACGCTTAGGCTGTTGTCCCCATGCCCCCTTCACCCATCCAAGATTCTTCTCTTCAGCTTGCCTGGCGTGAGCAGGTCACAAGCTCTCAGGAGGTGTGACTGTGTGTTTACCTTTAACGCTAGTCACACACATTCTGTCAGGTGTCACTCATATGGGGTGAGTGGAGATTGAGCCGGAAGAGAAGAGACTGCGGTGTGTGTTTGGGCGTGTGAAAGACAGTCGAGTCTATACATACATACAGACACACACACACACACTATTCTTTAAGTGTGTGTGTACAAGAGTTTGTGTAGGTCAGTTCATGGCATGACTCTGTCAAGGCCTCCTGTCTCTACTTCTTGCCAACAAGAAGCAAACAACCTGACTACACACATGCACAAGCTAACAAGCAAACCGCTCGCTAGCATTGCTCTAAACAAAACCCACACAGAACTCTCATACCCTTTACACTACAAGCAGCCTCCTCCTCCCTTTGCACCCCTTGTACAAAACTCAGCATAAAGTCGTGACACAAAAAGGGCATCAACAAGGAAGTCAGCACAAAAAAAAATCAGAAGGGGTCAGCATATGTCCAGTCAGGGTACGACACCTCGTAAGACAACTGTCCCGACCAAGCAGATTGGGTCTCTCCCACAGCTTTGGCATGGTGTGGCATGCAACTGTGTGTGTATGCATGTGGTGCACTTTACTGTAAAGTGTTAGTGTGCATGTGTGTGCATGTGTGTGCATGTGTGTGCGCGTGTGTGTGTGTGCGCACCACTCACCCGTGTCACGTACAATACTACACAAGTGAAGATAGGGCAGAATAGCAGGAGAGCTGCATGAGCAGATTTGGGTGTTGCCCCCAGGCAGTTCACTGTAGTCTCCATAAGTAGTGACGTGACAGGGCTTTGAACCCGTTTTTTTAAAGGGGGGAGCTTCATTATACTTCAGGTCCAGGTAATGAGGTTAGAGGGATGGTACAGAACTTTATCTCCAACCAGGAGCTAAAATCTCACTCTTGTACACAACCAGAAAACTTAAATTTCGAGCATGGGATACTTTGAAATAAAGTGAGAAAATCACAGCTGACTTAAAACTATACAGTACATTTTTGTCTTTTGTGCCTTTCACATTTTAGTCTTGAAGTTGCCACCGGTGCTGTTAGGGCCGAGGCAGCTCACCTGTGAGTGTCTGTCCAACACCTGCTTGGCTAAATCTAAGGAAACAAATCACCACCCACAGTCCTCTACTGAAGAGTAGATCTGAAGCAGGCAGCCCCTTCCTCATTTTTGTCATAAATTTATCCATATTATCTAATTGCACTGTTAAGAGGCACTTTTCAGTGAAGAGATATGAGGTTGGGGGTTGTGAACATTTTTATTCTTTAAAAGAATTTACACTTAGAGCATATGAATGTGATCACATCCTTTTTGCCTTATGTATGCACATATGTCCTAACAGTAAAGCTCAAAAATCTAACTCTTGGAATAAGTTGAGAAAGTAGAGAAGTAGAGAAATATTTTTGATTGAAGGGGGGCTATAATAAAAATATATATTGGTAATTAACTTTACTGTATAAATGTATTGTATTAGTATTTAACGTATTATGTGCAGCTTTCAAATACAAGTTCAAAGATCAAATAACACTACTAGAAAAAATAGATCTATTAGACAATTTGTAAGACGCTATTAAGCATTGTCTCAGTCTAACGCCTGAGTCATCATTGTTGTCAGTGGCACAGTGAACATCAATGACTGCAGCACTCTACAGTCATGCTTGTGGTTCCCTCTTTGTTGTTTGTGTTCTGCTTTCCTCCACAGCCACTGATCCATCCAAAGTTAATCACTCTAAACAGCATTACAATTAGTGCAGTTTGGAGTCAAACATCCATCTCCTGGTCTATCTATCACTGTTTTTTCTCTATGTGGTAATATTCCCCAATTAAAGCATTATTGTAGCCTACTTCATCAAGGGCTAAAGTAATCAAGATTAATCTCAGTGAGCTGACACGCGCTGTTTGCTAAGGAACACACAGAACAATTGCTCTGGGCGAGCATCATTAGGAAATGCAATAAAATTAGGCAAACTGATTATATTTCAGAACTGGGGAGCAAAATAAAAACACAATTTGGGGAGGGCTTCAATTATGGCGGCTGCGCTTGCTTGTTTGAACATCAGCCATTAAACCACTTTACAGTTATAATGCTTGGGCACAACTTTGTAGTGTATGTGTGTGTGTGCATGCACGTGTGTGCTTACACAAGTATTGGTGCCTCGGAATGTGGATTTTCTTGTGTACATCTCTGAGTTCCTGTAGATGCTATATGTTTATTTTTATGTATGTTTGTTGATTTCTGTGTTGGTGGGAGGACGGTTGCTGTTGCTGGTGATGAGGAGGGGGCTAGCCTGTAGCCACTTGCACAGGCTTCCAGCCAGCTATTGACACTAACTTGGTCTTAGCCAACGGCTGCAGCAACCATTTTAGGCTCTGTTGTCAATTGGTATCTAATAGGGGTTAAGTGTTTTGAATTCTGTCTTTTGAGGGAAAAAAAAGCCACCGGAAGGCAAGTTTTCATTTAATTATAGCTCAGATGGGAGATAGAATATATGTGTTGTATACTGTGTGTTTAGTGTGTATCCTCTACTTTTGTGTATGTGATTGCCATATTGCATTTGCATGTACATATGTGTGAATTTCTATAGGTAAAGTATTTTGTTTATTTATTTGTTCCTGCATTCAATAGCTTGCTGGTGAGGTATACCAGGGCAATATACTTATGTCATTCATGGCCACTCAGTAGTGAACAATACTCTGAAACACACACTGTGATTTGCCGGTTAGCAGTGAAACCGTTTTAAATGCTTATTAATCTTGCCTGAGGCCAAACTCTTCCTCCTCCTTCACCAAAATGAGAAAATGAATGAAAATACATGGAAATATAAAAAAATACCTTATCTTATCACCGTGTGGAAGTAATATTGTGTGATCCCTCGCTGAAATAGCTCTGAACATTCCATGAATATATTTTGAATATTCCCTCCGCCTGCATTTGAATTGATGTACAGCAGGGCATATATGCATTCATGTCGTCTGTCCCGTGTCACGCATCAACCCGTATCACAACATTTTCCCAATCAACTCTGACAAGGAGAGCTACTTTTATTCATTTGGATGAAGGAATAAAAATGAAATGATCTTATTGTTTTTTTTTTCTTCTACAGAAACGTGTGGATATGGACCCTGCCATACCTCAGATTACTGTACCTGGCAATAGATAGAAGCTAAGCTGAACTGACCGACATCTGTGATAACAGGCAGGATGGAGGTACTGAATGTCTGTATTCAAAAACCACTGGTTTCCCTCAGGTGTGGTCCCTATCACACCTGCTGTGTGAGTGTGTATGTATGGGAGTTCATCCAACAGATGACTCTATCATCTTTGCTTAAGAAAAATAAAAGGGAAGAATAATAATGTGTGTACTCAAAAAGGAAATTCTGGCTCACCTATATATAAATGCAAGTATCATGCTAATGTGAAATTAAAATTCAGGGTTGCAGTTATAAAAATCTCTCTCCTCTAAGAGATTTATTTTCAAATACTGAAAGAGGAAACAATCTCTATTTCAAGCCCGACATCCTCATTTGTATTCTGTCTTGAACTGTAACTCGTTGTAAGTTTTTCTATAGTGCTGAAAGTTAAAACATGAATGATATTTTAAAAACCGATCCACTCCCATTGGTCACTTTTTGACCCACTGAGTAGCCTTCCTGAATATTCTAATAGCCCATTTATTTGGGGTCAATTTGATATTTGCAGGCCACATATGGGTGAGAACTTACCAAATCAATACAATAACACACACATATGCCACAATGTGATATTCATTGTTGTGAAAACATAATCAATATGCTCATAAAAAATCAGCATGACCTTTTGGCGCTCCGTGACCCTTTTGCTTCTGATTAACCTTGCTCACATCGCGCCACTGACCTGTGCCTACAGAGCTTATGAATTATAAATGCACTTCATTATCATAGTCCAATCGTTAAGGGATATCGTTCCCTGCATGTAAGTGTTTTCTTTTTGTCCCTCATTGTTTTTTTCCAGGGTTATCATATGCAATGTGTCCTTTTTCTTCTTCTCGCTCTCTCTCCCTCCTTCCTGAATATTGTCAGACCTCAGAGAATAGAGCGATAGAAAACGAGGCGGGAAGAAGAGAAATAGTTAACAAACTCTGCCTATGATTGATGGGCTAATTTCAAGCCCTGAATAAAGCAGTTTCTGAAGTCTGTTGATTCTCCATTTATTAGCTAATAGAAACATTTATCAAAAAAGTCACATTTTTTGCTTAAGCAATAATTGCATTTTTAAGCCCTCATTAGGCCTTCCATGCATACATAATCCAATTGAATAAATACAGTGTTGGAGTGAAGAATTAATACTCTTCCTATATGGTAAACTGAAAGTTGGAGACTCTGCAGCTTGACTCCTATTCACGTTGAATCGCACAGTGAGAAAAATTCAGAATAATTCATGTTCTAGCATACCAAATCCCATCCAGCGGATTAATTTAATATTTACTACTCCTATAATTTTCCTTGTTGCTGTGGTCAGAGCACAAGTACACCTTTTTACCGACGGAGAGTGAACTATAACCAAGCTTAGCGGAGCTTAATCATCTTCAGAGACTGGTATTAATCTACTGTAGGCATACTGTATTTAAAGGTCCAGTGTGTGGGATTTAGAGGGTTTTATTTGTGTAATATAGTAAACCTTGGATATAATATTCTAAGGTATAGTTTTATGAGTGTACTTTACCTGAAAATAAGAATTTTTGCATTTTTATTGCATTTGAATGAGCCTTTTATAGCTACAGAGGGAGCAGGTTCTTTTCCATGGGGTTGACCATGTTGCACCACCATGTTTCTACAGCAGCCCAGAACAACAAACCACACTCTGGCTCTAAAGAGCACTTTTAATGTTTTGGTTTTTTTTACAAGTTTCATGGCCACCATGGCTTCTTCGCCTAAGTCAAAAAGGGAACCAGAAGGATATTCAGTTGGGTACAATCTGCAACAATCTGCCAAGATTTCCTGCACACTTTATAGGCTAATGCTGAAAATGGCAAAACTCGTGTCCAAGAAGATATATAGTGTCCATAGGAATTGATGTATTTATAAAAATGGGATTTAGAGACATTTTTGATATTAAGTCAAACACTGTTAATGAGCCCCATAATGAAAATTAGGGGTTTTTCATCTTAGCCATCAGTGTTTGTATATAAGGAGAAAAGGCTTAAGTAGATTTTTGTTTCAAATTGTAATTGTATGTCTTATTTAGCTGACTTTAGTGGAGCTTTTTAGTGTTTTACCATTGGAGTAAAGCAGCATACATCATGTGAATATGGGCTTTCACTTTTTGCACTGCCAAGTCAGGGACAGAGGTTTTCCACTTTATCTCTTAAAAAACCTACTGTAGCTTTAGCCTTTTGCGTATGTAGCCACATCAAAACAGCAGTCATGTCTTGTTACCTGGCAACGGTCCCACTAGCCAGCTAAGGCTCCTGTTCCACCACAGAGAGCCAGTTTTAATCACCTAGCAAATTTCCAGCACTGAAAACAGACAGGGCCTCAGCTTAATCTTGTTAACACGATGAGGCCGTTTTGAGATATCATTGCTAATCAAATCATCCCAAAGGCTTCAGGCCCGGGGTTTTTTGGTTGGAGACGGGGTAGAAGTGCTGGTGCTGGTGGATGCAGCAGATGTGTATGTGCATAGAAGGGGGGAGGTGATGAAGCAGGTGTCTGTGTGTGTTTGTGTTTGTGTGAATGCAGGGAGTTGGGGGGGTTAATGTGCTTTGCAAAGGATGAAGTGGGAAAAATACAGCTGACTTTTAATGACCGCGTTCTTCTGCATTGAGCGCACCATACACATATAAGCTTCCATGTAGCCTTATGTACATGCATACTCATCACCGAAACACACACCCCGCTCCCCTCCAAACTCCTTCTTTGGTCGTGAGCTCTCACTTCAATTTGAAAGGCTCCTCCACTTCTCCCAGTAGATAACCTGCATTTTTTTAATAGCCCAGAGCAACTCACCAGCACCCAGAGAGACTCCCCAACCCAGGACCCAGGAGAGCCCACACAACAGAGAGAAAAGGAGAACAAAGCCAACCTGCAAAGTCTTAAAAAGTTAAAACGTGTACTTTGATAGCCTCGGCCTACCTATTGCAGCGGCGCTGATCCGACCCCAGGGAGACTGACAGCACCGCAGAGAAAGAGGGAATACAGAGGAGAAGGAGAAGAAGTGGGCCACGGCAACCCCAAACTCTTCTCTTCTTCTATTTTCCATATCTACACGCTCTCTCTCTCTCTCACACACACACACACACACATATTCGCAAGAGTTTGATACTGTATGTGCCAAGCGAATGGTTTTGCTACTGTTTTCCAATACCGGCATAGTCCAACTATTTTAAGCATTAGCATATCAATCTTTGAACAGTACAGTTAGAGAAAGACAGAGCTTTAAGATATGTACGCTGAGCAAAACACAACCTATATATGTAGTGACTGTGCCGAGGGATTTGCACTTGCTGTCACAACTTGAATTTTCTTTTACAAATCTCCCAGAGCACATTGGTATTGTGTGGTGACATAAGCACACGCTTGATGCAGTGTGCATGTCAATTGCAGTGGAATACATTGCATTCCTAGATCAAGATCAGTGAAAGCATGAGAATAATAACAAAACAAAGCCACTTGGTTTTTTTTTACGAGTTGTTTCCTAAAAGTCCAATAAGGATTAAGTTTAGTCTTGTACGTTTAGCTTTATTCTAGTTAATTAAGAAAAAAGTGGTTTTCCAAATCTCCCTCTTTACTGAATAAACTCATATGAAAGAGTTATTTAAAGTTACTTTGCCTGATTTTCTTACAGGGCCACAAATATTCTCTCCTTAATCTGTTTTTTAATAAATTGGATTAATCAGGATTTTGGCCATCTTGAGCCATGTACAGGGGTATGTAAAGTTTACACCAAGAGACTCAGTAAACCAGTGGAAAAAGGCCTGCACTGCATTTCAATTAATTTTCTGGAATGTAATACATTATGGAAAAAAAACATTCAGTCTCAACTCACCTATGTGCACGGTACAGCCACAGCAAACCACAACTCGTGTGTCTTGTGTAGTGTATCATCACATTCAAATCGCAAATCTAAGAGTCACCTTTTTCTCAAAAAATAATAATCCTTTGTTCTATAATAACACTTCCTCTTGTTCTGACTGTATTTCCAGAATACAAAAAGTCTTTTATCTAAGTTACATGATGACAAAGATTTTTAGAGCATATCCCAAGTTGTGCAACTGATTCCTAACAAAGACAGTACCAAGAAATAGAATTGTGTTGCTTAATGAACAATGAGAAACAAAATAAAAAAACGCATATATTATCATATATTTTTATTGTATAATTCCTTATATAAAATATATTTTCATACTCTTTTTGTGTCGTGCAAAACCAGTAAGAGATATGTGAATCTATTATCTATCAGATGATTAAATAATCTCTGTCTCAGAAATAGTGACTGATGAATTTTACCCATGAAATGATCGCCCTCATTCCATCGTCTCATCTCTGAAATGACTGATGAATCACACTCCCTTCAATACAACATAAAGTCCAATGTTTCTTAATGACGCCTTTCAGATGTCGTCAAACTTCCATGTGGAGAATCAGCCTTTATGGTTCATCGTGAATCACCAATTAAAGAAACTCCCACACAAGGTCTCATAATTGCTAAAGGATGACTTAACATCAAATGTGGCAATTTATTGCCCACAGTGTGGCAATTTATTGCTATCTCTAAACCTGTTGTTGGGCCTTAAATCACTGACCTTAAGTGTCAGAAAACCCTCTTTGATGAGTGTCAGTGGTGACAATAAGCTTGGAGCGTTCCTCCTTTTACAGTAGCGGGGGGTTGGATAGCACTAGTGTGTATGGATACAATCCCTCACGCACACGCATACACCCACACACACAAACCACCTCCTCCTCCCTGTTATTAAATTTGCCTGTTAATTTTCTCTAAGGGTTTGATGTAATTAATGGACCAGTTTAGAACGGCCAGCGAGACCCAAGCTGCCGTCACTATCCTCGTCCCTGCGGTCAGTCATGAAGGGCCACTCCAGAGGCCCACTGGGGTCCCCTCAGCACGGGCGCCAGGCCCTGTCAGTCACATGCCTGCCCTGGGACCGGGGCCTGTCCATCAGGAATGAAGGGATGGAAAGATGGAGGCAGGGACGGACAACATGGTTGGCTGTGGCAGTGTTCCCCTCAAGTAGCTGTGGTTGTGCTCATTACTGCCCATTTACATTTCATCAGCAGGCTAGCTAGCCCCGCGCTGTTAGCACCACCGACTCATTAGCACTAAGGAGGGAGAGGGGCAAGGAGGGAGGGAGGAGTGAGTGAGGTGTGTAAAGGCCTCAGGCATCCAGGATCTAAAATATACCACAGGGAGATTTCAGAAAAAAAAGAGCAGAGAGGCTGCTAGACAGACATGAGAGAGAGAGAGAGAGAGAGAGAGAGAGGGATCGACCATTGTGCCTGTGTCTGATCAGATAAAACAGAGAGGAAAAGGAGGAGGGATTTAAATCGATATGTAATAATGTCCAGTGCTGTTTCTGGCCCTGCCCTTTCCTGGATGAGTAAGAGCATGAGAGTCTCTGTCGATGACTTGCTGCATTTATATACAAACAAATGATCTGCTCCTTGAGGTGCAGGTCTCAGCTCCCCATCTGTAGACATGACACCATGCTCCTATGGAAACTCTGTTTCTCTAAATTTGGTGATTTTACATTTTTCAGATAAACTAAAGGATTAAGTTTCCTGTTTGAGTAAAGAAATTACTTCTACATGTTAAACACAAATTGTCTCCTCAGTGTGTGGGTGACTCCATTACAATTTCAATTTTCTTTTGTCTCAGTAGTTTGAAATATACTTAAGATGTGAGCCAAGTTTATATATTTGATACACAGTAATTGCATTCATATTAAAATAAAAATACAAATTTCAGGAAAGTGGTATTCTATAAATTTGATGTTTCAGATTATTTGATCTAAATCAATATGAGTATTACAGTACGTGTCAAAAAATATAATGAATAAATATAACAAATTAAAAATATCCATGTAATGTATATGTAATTGTAAAATCAAGTAAACTGTATTGATGATGTGCTCAGTGCACAGGTAAAAACATAAAGCACAAATTGTAATCCAAAATTACAACTGCAAGAAACTCGATTTGTGACAGCAAAACACATAAAACACATGGTTCAATAACAGTGGCCTTGTTTAAATTAATTTTATGGTGGGAACATAGTTAGAACTGGATAACTTGCATTGGGCTGGGATAATTCAAAATCAAATGGTAAAATAATGCTCCATATATTTAATATTTCTGTATTTTTTATATTTTGAGTATAGCCATTTGCATGACAGAAAAATTTGTTTTAATTCCATTTGGCTTTTAAAAGTCAAAATTGTTTTTTGCATTTACCAGGCATATACAGGAATGTTATTACTATGCAGTTATAGCAATGAGGATAATAGTAGCAATCACTCAAAGAAATTTAAACTCCTATCAATCGATAAGTATATGATTTTAGTTTCTGATATAACATGTTTCAATCCCAACTTGTAAGAGCAGAGGTTGTATTTATTCATGAGCAGAAACTTCCAGATTTATGATTCCATGAAGACACATGCTATAAAAGTAACAAAAAATGCATGTGCAGCTTGAACTGTGTCAGAATGTTTGTTTGTGAAGAAGTGGAGTGTTGTGTTCACTTTCAGCGTCCAGTCTCACCAGTCTGCAGACACCAGATATTTAGTGAGGCGACGGAGTGGGTGAGGGTGGGGTTGGGGTCAGAAATTCCTCCTGACTTTCAAACTACAGACACCACAGACAGACAGAGAGAGAGAGAGAGAGAGAGAGAGAGAGAGAGAGAGAGACAGTGACAGAGGGGGTGGGGGGGCAGAGAGAGAAAAGATGTGTAACGGGATATGAGATTAAATACAGTATGTCTGCCCTCTTCTGGTCACTATCACCACCGACCACGCCGACAGTCCCCACTGGGGGGGAAGGGGTGCAGGTAGATGGGAGGAGGAGAAGATGCGAGAGGCAGAGGGATATGAGAAAATTTACAGAAGAAGGTGATGAAAAGAAACGACACAGACAAGGGTGAGATGAGGAGTAAAGGAGGGATGGTGAAATTTACTGTACTTGTAAACCACTTCTGGGACACAAACAACTCCTGCAACAGATTATACATTCATCTAAAAATAACACTAAAATCACGAGGCAATTTCCATTACTATTTGTTATCTTGTGTAACCCTCATTCTAACAATTAAAATTGTTTGTTTGTGCTCTGGTTATTACCCTATTCCCTTGTCATATCCACAAGGAAATTATAATTTCATATTATGTACCTCATTTACTGTTAATATTAATCCAATATCATGTGAAATGACATTTCCAAGTGACTAAAAACTCCATGATATTCAAAATGTAATTAAACAGTGCTGCCATATCCTGCTATTTTCATGATTATTAAACCAATGGCTTGATTACGGGAGAAAAGAAAATAACAAAATGGAAATGGTTTGCCACTGTTTCTTGACTGACAGCATTGTTTCTAATCTCATTAGCGACAGGAAATTGACTGCAAATGATGAGTGCACATTCCTAATATTGCTAATTTACTTTAGCGCGCCGGGTGTTTCTTCAGCACCCGGTGTGTATTTGTTAGCCATAATTGCCACGGCTCTGACAAAAGGACAGTCGGTGAATGACACATAAATTCTGTGTGTATGTGTCTATGAGTGTGCGCAGTTTGGGAGCATGTGTGAGTTTGTGCAGGAGCTGCTCGTGAGTGTGTGTTGTGCATGCACATGCTCAGGTTTTATGCATGTGTGTGAGTCCTCTTGAGGCCAACCTCTGCCTCTAGGTGCTGTTGGGGCAGGTGTGTAGCCAACAGGCAGGAGTGATGGCTAGTTAGCCAACTTAGAGGTGAGAGGTTTAGTCTTAGAAGAGCTAGTTAGTGGTAGGCAGGATTAAGCTCTTTATGTCAATAGCAGATGACTCCTTATTTGTCTGTGCTGGTTCAGGTTTGTTTGGAAAAATTCAAAAATTGGTCCCACTGAGGTAGACACATTTTGAGGATATATCTTGGCCTTGGGCACCATTCTGAGGCATGTGCTTTAGATTGAAAATTCTGTCAACAATTATAATAACGTTTCTTTTGGTTCAGATTATTCACAGGAACACATTTAAACACAGTTTTTCATAAAAAACATATATCCGATTACACATCATGTCAGGGATGAAAACACTGTGGGATACCACAACTTTTTAATAAATTAAGCTTTAAAAGTGCTCCTACTGGGTTTCTGCAATTATGATAATTACATGTTATCGTTATCATACATAGCAATAACTTTTGGAACACTAAACCTCCTTTCAGCACACATTGTCAGACTAAGAATAGTGCTGAAATAGAGAGAATGAAAAAGAATTGTTCTTGTTTTTTAACTCATGTATGAACTTGCTATATTGTTTTCATTCATGCCAGTTTTCACTGTAATGTCTCCTTGGCCAGTGTAAAAGAGATGTCAGTCCCATTGTGACATATGGGTAAATAAAGATTAAATATGAACGAGAAAGTGAAAATATCGATTTGGTACAGGGTTTCTTTCTGAGTACACTCACATGTTTGATGTGGTAGCGAGTTGCTGTGCCAGGGAGTACCAGCGGGTCTGTGTTTGTGTGGGTCCATGGTTTACTGTGTTTTTGATACTGTGCCAGTCTGTGTGTGTGTGTGTGTGTGTATGTGTGTGTGAGTGCCAGTGAATGAATGCATCCACCTGCGTTTGTGTTTTCTGGTTGCGTGTTCATATGTGCACTGTACATGTGTAGCTGATTGTGCATTTGCCTGCCTGCCTTTGTGCATGTATTTGTGCCTGCCTGCCTCCCTCTTTTGCGTTTGTGTGTGTGTGTGTTTCCCCTGGGTTTTCAGGGTAAGCCTTCATGGCCTTGTGCTCCTCATCAGACTCTGTGTCTAGGGGCATGGCTGTAGGGTGGGCCTCCACCGCAGGGACCCTGGGACCGATGGGGGGACAATCACTGCTGCCTCATAGCTGCAAGGAAAGGGAACGACAGAACTGCATCGGATAAAAAGATGAAAAAAAGGGGGCCTGATTTTTGTTTTCTCCTCCATTTTTGTTCTTTTTTTCACTCCTCTACATCCGTTTTGTCCTAATTACTCCTTCCCCTCTTTAAGGATCTGCAAGGAGTTTCACAAGATATCACCTTTCACAAGATTGTTTCGTGTGTGTGTGTGTGTGTCTGTGTGTCTTATTATATGTGTATATTAAGAGAATCTTCTGTCAACACTTCTTCATCTGCCTGGTCACATGATCTGGGTCGGTCACACAGCAGGGCAGGCTTTTTCTTGTGAAAGAGCTCCGGAAGGATAAACCTTAACCCCCATCCCCCCACGAAAAAAAAGAAAGCCACAGTATTCTTACATTTGTCACTCAAGTATTGACAAGGTTGTGGAGGATTATTTTACACATTTTTGTTACCTTTTTTTTGCACAGCTGCAACTATTAGCCTGATTATAAAATAACTGCCTGTGAAAATAATCTGCCTTACTTGTAGTTTTGAAAGAAATATTAGAGAAAATTTAACAGTACAGCTCACTTTCAGAGCATGTGGAATTACTGATTACCAAAAAGATTGTACATATTTTTTATACAGTCAAAAATCAGAGTTCCAATTTTGGTGTGTGTTTTTGGAGACCTAACTAGACATTTTAAGCCATAACATGATATTTTTGTACCTGAACCTACTGAGGCCTCTACAACAGAGTTGTCACAACATAAAATTGCAGTCCGGTAACCAAATATTAGATAATGCCATTGTTCTAGCCTTGGTTTGCTGAAATTTGCAATGCCTACACAGATCTGCTCATTAGCTGGGAGATCTAATGTTTAAACTACGATGTGAAATGAACATATTGTGCAAATTATAATAAATATATTCAATTCATATTCTAGTTTTGATTTTTAAAATGTAACTTTGGTCATTCAGAAACAGTCAGCGGGCTTTTGCTTGGTCACCTCGATCTGCCAATCAAAAGATGCCTACAATAGTCTCGTTTTTTGCTAGTAACCCCCGTTTTTTAGAGTTTTTTGTTGTCCCTGTGATGTGAAAGATTTCCACACAGTCTAAAAGTAAAAATGTGAGTCCTGCTCATATTTCAGTTACAAAATCCCAGAGCACCGCAGAGCGTCTCAGGCGCTTTTACTACACTACACCTGGCTGCTGACAGTACTATCCACTGAAGAGTCAATCACAACGGACAGCTGTAGAGGTGGTTGTACCACCGTCTGGTTCAAAAGAGGTTCAGTCGACTGGTTTGGACTTTACTGACAGTCATCACAGAGATCAGTTCAGACCAGAGTCATGATGCCCTCTCACAGTTTTGAGGTTTGGGATCATTTTGAGGATTGATAAGCCAAGTTTAGAGCCTGCTATGCTGCTTGCACACCGACAAAACTAAAATACAAGTGCACTGATTTGACAGCCTATACAAATGTAGACCTTTTTGTACGTACAATGCCACCCACTCAAGTGGGAAGTGAGTGTTTCACACCACAGGGTTTGGTGTGGGCAGGTGTTAATGTCAGGCCTCGATCACACCCTAAGTTTTGATAAACAGGAGCCACTTGTTACAAACTAACAATGAAATTTAAATTTTATAAGTTATTAAAGAAGGTCTCTCTATTCATGACAAGGTATGGATTTTTAATAAATGTACTGTGGATATTTAAATTTCTAACTCTGACCTTCTATTCACCTATTGTCTCTTTGCAAACAAAAGTTTACAGGCAATTCTTTCTCTCTGGCATGAGAAATGACTGTTGTTGCTAATGATGTTCTATGCAAACAACGCAATAAGGCAGGTTAATCAGGCAGGCAAGATTTTCTATTAGCTTTGTTTACTTAGTCTGCGAGGACTTGGGGGCTAGTTTCATCTTAATAATAAAGGATCGAACTCAATGCTCTGACATTTGTTGCTGAAATCTACAATGGGAGCACATGACACACAATGATAAACTGCAGGGAATGTTTTCTCTCTGCTGAGGAGCCGTGCCAGTGACAGGCCTGTAGGTCTGAGAATCTGATCTTTACATCTTGCCAAAAAGCAGTGTTATGAAACTTGATAGGTAATAATGGAGATGAGTTAAGCACAGCCCTAAAACAATTGTGTGGAAACCAAAATGACTGCTTCAACCATGAATCTATCACCTGACTGCTTCAATATTCACCCTAATGCCATGACCTCATTTAATTACCCGTCTTCTCAGTGTCTGCGCAGTCTTTTGTTATGTGTTGGATGCAGCATTTGTTGTTGCTCTTTGACTTTTGAAAGTGTTTCAAAAGTAACACAATTACAAAGCGCCGCTGACACATGACAGATTCAACCGCACACTCATCAATTCTTCTTTACACCGCACCCTGCCGCCTTCACAATGGATTCCGAATCTCAACCAGTGACTTCACCTAGATCAGATTACCTGCCTTCAATGGAAAGAAAAGTAGATTTTACCTTTGACCTCTAGGTTCCGTTGACAGGTGTCAAACACATCAATTAGAGCTAAGGTTGAAGCGTCATAGATAGTTATGTGTTTCTTTTAGTTACAGAAACAAGTTCTTCATCGAAGTCTAAGCTGTAGTCAATCAGGCTCACAGGTATGTTTACATTCATGTGTACATCTATGAAACTGGTTCAGTTTTACATTTAGAGTGACAAAAATAAGTGGAAGAAAGAATTTTTTTTAAAGAGAATTTTAGCATATGGATGAAATCTTTGCAAACTTTTGCCAAACCTGTCACTAATACAATTTGACTATTGTCATATTGGAGGGTCAGAAGCAATTTATGCAATCATTTGTTCATTTTTAGTTTACTTTTCTCTTTACTCAAGTCTGTGCTATTTTTGTGTTTGATTTTTAAAAAGGTTCAGACTTCCAGAAAAAAATCATTAAATAATGAGAATAATTATAATGAGAAGAAGAAGAAGAAGAAGAAGAAGAAGAAGAAGAAGAAGAGGGAAAAAATAAAGGTATAGATATAAAAATATATATATTTTAAAGAGAGTAATTATATGTCTGACACTATCAGCAGTTAGCTTAGCATAAATGAGCTTAGCATTATTTACACAGGAGGATCAACAACAAATAACTTGTTAATCTTTATTTCTGATTTTGTCCCATTTGGTCAGAGCCATAATAGCCTTTTACCACAGTTTTTAGTTTTTATATGAACAGCTGCTGGCTGAGGCATTAAATATGAAAAATTATAGTGAAATCACTCATTTAACTCTTACAAAGAAAGTGACAAGACTATTTCAGAGAATGCAACACTGTGGATTTTAAGCCTATTAAAGAAAAAAAAAGCCAACAACAATAAAATATTACATCTGCATGTGTGAATATGATCATAATCAGACCATTACCATTTCCATCACAGCTTTCTACTGAGTGACGCCATAGGAGTTCCTCCATGATCTGTCTTCTCAGGGAGCAGGGAATGAGAGGCACAACAGAGTGGGTGCACACATGCATGTGAGTGGGTAGGTGGGGGTAGGGTAGGAGGGCTGGGTTCGGTGGAGGGATCAGTGAGATGGAAAAACTCAAAAGACAAAAGAGTGTGTGTCATGTGCCATAACGGCGACCGCTCATCTGCCTTTGGATTTTTGAAAAAGAGACAGCAGAGATGGAGACAGACAAACCAACAGAAAGAGAGAGAGAGAGAGAGAGAGAGAGAGAGAGAGAGAGAGAGAGAGAGAGGGATGATCAAAAGGATTGCAGCCATGATGATGAGGTGTCTGACTGGACAGACGCTGTCTCCATCCAGTTTGCTCTCATCAATGTCAATGCTCCTCTGACAGACACGGCGTGGCAAGTAGGAGATGGATGCCTCGCACTCATACACTCCTGTCTGCCCACACATTCACATACAGATTCACAGGCATTAACATACACACTTCAGAACATCACACCATGCCTGTCCCCATAAATGTAAAGCTAATGATATCAAACATGCACTGTGTTTGGTGTGTGCTTAGTTATGTGAATGATCACTAATTTGCCACTCTTGTGCTTTTTACCAATGCTACCAAGATAGCGTTGATCAATCGTTCTAAAATTTACCTGTTTACCTTTTTCCTTCGCTCTTTGAACTCTGAAGCACCCATACATTGACTCTTTTTTTTCTCAGACAGGACAGCAGTAACCTGATCCATGTCTGTTGAGATGACACAACGCAGTATCTTTCACCTGATCCTCAGATTCATGTCAATAGAGCCGTGTTTCTGGAAATCCCCGTCACAGATCTCCTATACTGTCATTGACACCTGCGACCACATGATTCCGCCTTTACAGACAGCCTTTGCCACATCCCTACTGTCACACACACACCTCTGAGTGAAAGAAATGGTTAAAGGTGTGGGGTAAAATCCACTGTTTGTCAAAAAAAAAGTATTTAAACCACTTGCTGAATGGCGCATGAGACATAATATGCTGACTGAATACACTGTACTCTGTGTTAAGTGGAAATGAATGAACTGCAATGGACATAAAGACCTTACATCTTTATGATACTGATAAATGTTTCCAGACCCCTTAAGCAAGCATTTAAATACACATTATCAACAATATGTATGTAGTATGTCAGCAAAAGTAGACTTCGCAAGGCAATACTTCTGCACAGATCACAATGCATTATATAAGCTATGTTTTAATTATTCATGTATGTATATACTGTCACATTAAATGAACATGGTATTTTTTAGTACACGTATGACCCTTGGGCCTTAAAATTCTATCAGAACCTGTTGCAAAATAAAACAAACTAGATATTTTAAAATATGTTTAATAAGCTCATGTATTATGCATAATATACTAAATATTAAAATCTTTTAAGCCAATACTATATAGATTTCAATGCACCAATGTGAAAGCAGCATGCCCCGGTGTATTGTGACCTGCAATAGCTTTAGCATGAGGTAGGAATGACATGATGTGTGCAGCATGTATGTTTATGATAGTGTTGGCATTTTAGTAATAGGTGAATTGATTCAAGAAAAATACAAAGTTATGACCTTTGAAATTACTTTTTTGTACAATTCCCAAAATACTCCAGAATATGATCCAGCGTTGTAAACAATGTAAGCATGTTTCTAAATCAAAAATAACACAGCAGAAAAGAAAAGCTAGCAGCTGGGGCAGATACTCCTGAGAAGATAGAGATACATAGTTTCAGAAATAGACATGTGAGCTTGAAACCGTATTAGACACTCTGTTTACAATACTTGGAAACAATATTTTACAACACTAACCACAGTGTCGATCGTTGAAGCCACAATCAGAGAGTAGATACAAGGTCGTGCAGTATTACATTGATATATTTTGCATAAAAAGTTTGATTTGCCTCACAGTAACTTTATTCTAATAACAGTTGGACTAAGTTTGACACTTGCTTCCCATGAACTACATGTCAATATTTTGCATGGATACACCTGGTGTAAAACAGCCAGAGGATTATTTTTAGAGAAAACCTACCAGACACTGGATGCCCTGAGCAACAAATGTAAAAGCCTTTAAAAACACTGAATCACTGTTGTGTTTGATTAGCCAGAAATATGTTGTTGAATCCTCACAGTATCCGCTCAACCTGCTTGGATTCAGGCTGTTTAACTTCAACAGCTTTTCAAGGGGAGATTTTCCAGTTCTGATAGACACCATCAATAAAGCCCACTCCCATAATGAAGTGCTGTTTAGCATTAGCCATTCAAAGCTTCGAGTGGGAAGCATAACATCCCACGGGTCGCCTTCACTCTTAAACCACAATAATGGCACTTTCATTTAACCCCTTAATATATGTTAATCCAGGGATGTCAATGGGTTCTCTTAACACTCTTGCACAGGCCGTCGGGGGCCGAGAGGCCAGCGAGGACTCAACTGAACAGACAGACAAAGGCTGGCTTGAAAGACGGCCCAATATTTGATTTAATAAAAGAGCCTTCCTTAAAACAAAAGCACACTGTTGGCTCTGGGCTCAGTGTATTTTGTCTGGTGTTTGTATGTGATGGAGGGCATTGCATGTGTGACTACATATGTGTGCGAGGGAGTCTGTGAGTTTAAGCCACTCACTTGCCTGTCTGCTCAGGCCAGCACTTCTGTTTAACTTCTCCTGACTGGGTTGCCAGTTTGGGAAACTCCATGCCTCAAACAGCCTGCAGAAGGGTTTAAAGATAGGGTGGGGAGAGGGAAAGTGATGAATATTTAGAGCCCATTGAAATGAAAATCCCAGCGGCCCCAGGAGACAAGGGCTTAGAAGTCATTGCCGAAGGGATCTCCATCTGCTTTTACCTTTAGCTTCTTATCTATCTATCTATCTATCTATCTATCTATCTATCTATCTATCTATCTATCTATCTATCTATCTATCTATCTATCTATGCCTTTTCTGCAGTGCGGTAGCTTCTATCTACATGTGGGTGGCAGAGATTCACGTCTGCAGTCACAAACACTAAAACACTCACACAAAAAAAAAAAACAACAGTGGTGCATACCTGAATGCAAATCTATGCATATACTGTTTGTGTGCTTGCGTGTGTGCATTGTAAGTGTGTGTGTGTGTGTGTACATTTGCTGTGGTATATGTCTTAGGGAGGCCTGAGTGGTGCCTGGCTTTGACAGAGGCAACCCACAAATCAGGAGTAAATCAGGACCTGGGGGCATGCCGGCTTCACTGAGGGGGAAGTGAAACATATTCACTGAGACCAAATCAGCCTCAATCTGGCCTCAGAGAGCCCTGTATGCCACCCCACCCACAAACACAGGTTGTCTTGTGTTTGTGTGTGTGAGTTGTGTGTCTGCCTCAGCCCACAGATGGGCAAGAGGCCTATTGTTTAACGTTTCAAGTATTTTGCTACGTAGTTAGATTCCAGTACAAACCACTTCAAACAGATGATGGTTACTTGAATGAGTCAGGTGGTTCAATTAAATCAAACCTCTAAACAACTTTCCTTGTTGAGAGGTATTCCTGTAATTCCACTGCATGGTACAGTTCAGCTTAGCTTGACTCCACTTACTGAAAAGTACTTGAGTAATACCTATTACCTATTGCCTGTTGTTTTTTAGTTACACCTCAGTCAAGTTTTCTGGTGAGCTGAGCCAATAATAAAACAGTAGAGTGAAAACGCCGCAAACCACTAATTGGTCGGAGAAAACTGTCAGAAGAATCATTACTTCTGTGATATGGACACAGGATTAAATCTGGTCCGTAAACTGTCTGAAATAACAAATGCTGTCACCCAGACATGATGAAGTGATGAGGAAACAGTCAATTTAAGAGGCTTTAGATTAACTGTATATTCAAGTATTCAAGATTCCCCACAATGCCCAAACACCTGCAATAATACCTGCTTTCCCTCTTAAGTGTGGAGGTGTTTACAAGAGCGGCACAGTTGCTTTGGATTGATATCTTTGTTTCTCCTCTCCTAAAGCGCGTAGTCAGACATGATACATAGAGGCCTGCGGATTGAGTCCTAAAGGATAGATTCTGCTTTTAAAAGCAAATGGATAGATGGGTGGGTAAGGAGAGACGTACTGTGCGAGCTCATTGTAGAGCTTAGTCCTTATTTAACTGCCAACTGAACAGGTTCTGCAGTGTCTATCCAGCTGCTTTTGAGTTTTCTTGGCACTGAAGTATCAATGTATCTCATCAAAACAATAATAGCCCACATCCTTAGAAGTCCTTCACTTCCCTTTGATGCCAATATTCAGTGTTTGCTTTCTAAGATCTCATCACAGCCTTAATTTTCCACAAGATGAAACAAAAACTCTCATCTTTAAAGGGCTTGTAGAGACAGGAAATGCATTCAGACCAACATGTTTCATCATTAATAGTTATTTTTATTTTATGGAGAAAGCCCTAGCTGGTCATAGCCTTTAAAAATCTAATTTTCTTACACTGCACGTGTGTGTGTGAGAGAGGAAAGTGTATCTGGTTAGTAAGAGTTTTGCACTTAACCACAAGGCCATGAAAATGTTTTTATTTGCAATGAAAATCAGTTTGAATGAAATAAAAATAAAGAAAAAAACTGTTACATTGTAACATCAAAAGTAACATCTCCTTCTGGGTTAAAAGCAAAGTGCAAAAAGCCATATTGTTGTAGCTAATTAGATAACAGCGAAACATATCCAGTTTGGAAGTAGATGAGTCAGTATCATTAAAATAAAACATTTAAAAAAAAATGCTTTCTCAACATGACAGCTTCAGGACTTTGATAACCACAGATAATGTGAAATTTTGACATACAGGTAATACCACTCTAATACTGAAGGGCGTAGCATAATTCCTGACTTGGCAGTGCTAGTTTTGTCATTTCAGTTGGGTGTCGGTGGTTTTTTTAGGCAGCCAGGGGGCATGTGGCAAATCTGAAGGGCCTTGTGGTTGCCTGCTACCTCTCTGCCAGACACAGGCCGTCCCAGGTCACCGCCACTCCACAACCAATCTGTGTCATCACCGCCACATTCTCACACTCATCTGACAACGTGTTACACCCCCACATCCCAATCCCTCCTCCGTTTGCTTCCTTCTTCGCCTTCTTGCTTTCCATGCTTTTTTTTAAATCCCCCTTACTTTCTCTTTTCATCTATTCTCTCTCCCTCTTTTATCCTCCTCCTCACCCTGCTTTATTTTTGTAACCCACTCTTTCCAATTCACTATTTTATTCTCCTCTTAAACCTCTTTCTCCAGCATCTCATCACTCTTCCTGTTCTCATTACTCTTCTCTTTTCCTCATGCTCTTGCTATGCTTCCTCTCTCTCCCAGCTCAATCCCTCCTGTTCTTCAGCGCTCTGCTCACATCAGAAAGTGTTGGATTTTGACATCTGCCTGCAGGAGCAGTGACCCATGAAGTAATTAGGGGAGGAATCTTGCCTTCTCTTTCTCCCTCCCATCCCTTCCCCCCATCTCCTTCGTTCTCTGCCGGCTCTGAGCCGAGGATCATATAAAAAGCTGGTTATGTTTACTCCCTGATCCATCTAATTTCTGTAACGAGGGCCAAGCCGGCCTCATCTCCTTACCGCGCCACGCTTAAGCCAAGGCGTTGGACTGGAGAGGCGCCCCAGGCCCCCGCAGGGCAATGTGGAGCTTCAACCACACCGCTCAGCCACGGAGACAGGACTGGGACCTAACCGGATTAACTCCCAACCAGCACAGGTGGAGGGACCCTGCTTCAAACACACACGTACACACATGCATACATGTGCACAAGGAGTGAGATGCAACTTTGCACCATTTAATGTATCATCAAAAAAGTGCTGGGATGAGACATCTATGTGATTATGTGTGGGTGTATTTGTTTGTGCGGGTGTTATGTGTGTGCTGCAGAGGAAATAAATAAAAAAGTAAAAACTTCAGCTGCTGCAGCATGAGATGAGAAAACACAATTATGAATTGCTCCGGAGCTTACGGCCACTCCAGTGATAACTCTCAAGTGCTGTGGTATCAAATCGCTTGAGCATAGACATCAACTTCCCACCCCACAACCCCCCCACCCCCAGCTGCAATTGAAAAATATTTGCCCCTGGATTGCAAATGTAATATGTAGGGTAAGGGTTGATGTATAATGCAACAAAGTGAAGTCTGAAGGCCATTCCAAAACATGACAGGATGGGTTGTCAAATGTTTTGGTGGGCATCATTAGATTGTTTTTCCATGTTCTAATTTACAGATTATTCATTTTAAAAAAGTCTGGAGGGATTTTGATGGTTATTTTGAGTCAGTGCTGCTAGTAAACATGTTCCAGTGTGCCACATATGTCAGTGTGTTGCACAGTATAACACACAGTTTATAAGGGTTCATAAAAAAAAGGAGGGGTAAGTCTCAATCATTGTCAGTTTGTAACAACTTAATCAGTTATAGTTTTTTATGTAATTCTGTATTTATCATGTTTTTTAAATGACAAGGTGAAACCAGGTTGCGCCCAAGTAATTAAACTTAATTTATTACAACACTGACAATTAACAATCCATAATCACATTAACAGTTACAATGATTTAGCAAATTTGTATAACTACAATTCCTTAACATAAGCTCATTCAACAATATGTCCTGCTTTTTCTTACAGGAGTAGTAGGGTTTTTTTGTTGTTGTTGGTTTTTTTTGTATTTTACAGTGATATTTGTTGTGGACTTTAATGTACACTATGTTCCTTAATCCCATGACAATCATTAGCCAAAAGTTAGTAGTTGGGAAATTCTGAATAGCAAACATGGCCAAACAATTCAAACTCTAACCCTGTGAATAAGCTCCATTATGTAATGACTTTTCTCTAAAGTTACTTTACATCTATGCATTTATTATCATCCAAAATGTTTAACTTGTGGCCTTGGTTGCTGCTATTCAGCGTGCATAAGTCTCACTCTTAACCTATACTGAGAGTGAGATTTATTTTTGATAGAAAAAAACAGATGAGAATTCATAAGCATTATGCTAGTTTACCCTTAACCTGACAAATAGAAAAGGTCAAAACTCGAAATGGAAGAGCTGCTTTTCTCCTAATTACTACCTACTACCACTTCTCTTATTGTAGTTACTGCTGTAATTACAACATTATTACCTACAACCACATTTGGCATCTTTTGCTGGAATATAACAAAGTCATTCAGAGGGCATTAGCATTTACAGTGTCTGACAGTGTCTCTACAAATTGCCATCAATGTGGGTACAAGGTGTTTTGTTTCTGTGGTCCAAAAACAGTTTATGAAGCCCTGGCAAAGCTTGTACAAGTGTCTGTCTGAGCTTGTCCGTTCCTGTGCCTGTCCCCTGACTGCTTCGGGCCAAAGACACTGGCCAGGACAAGGCCACTCTAACCCAATTGGACCATCAATTACTACTGATTAGCCTCAAAGTAGCATCTGTCCCAGGAAGCATTTAACCAATATATTCTCCATAGTGACATACGGCAACAGAATTAACTGTCATATGTCAGTGTGGTTTAATGGGGTTATTACATTTTTAACATGTTCAAAAGCTCGCGATTTGGCTAATGGAATGGCCAACAGAATCCAACAGGGCACCTGGCTGCTGCAGCACAGCATGTCTGTTTTCCATTCAAGCTAATAAAAACTTGAAGGAACATCGAAGTGATTTAAAATGATGCTGCTTAAGCAGAAAACAAGCTGATGCTTCATTGTTATTTTTGTTTTTAATGTTAGGATGATGTTCAATGATCAACTGATAGCTAAACTTGTACATTATATAATATTGTACCATTTCTTGCCATTAAAAAAACATGAGAATAAACATATCAAATATGATTTTAAGGAATAATAGTTACTCACAGTGCCACCTGAAGAAAAAGTCTAGTCTTTATTAAACAACATAACTTGCAGTGGCAAATTGCTAGATTGTATTTACCTCATAAAGCAGGGCTGGGAGGATACCCAGGAGAATAAGTGTCAGTCAAGCCTACGGAGTCGGTAAAACAATCTGCCAGTGTGATTCTTTGTGCACATGTGTGCTTGCAAGCATGTGTTTGTGTGCAGCAATGTGTGGGTGTGTATGCATGCAGCTGGCTGTTCATGTGTGTGTGTATATGGGTGTGTATGTGTGCGTGTGTGTGTGTGTGTGTGTTGGTAAAACAATCTGTCAGTGTTTTGACAGCCATGTCACACGCCGCAGATCGGTCTCAGGGGATCCTGCGATGAGAACTCCTGATTACCCCTCTATGCATGATTCCTATATTTAACCCCGGCAACCGTGACTTACATGTAGCACGGATGACTTGCTTTGTGGGGGGAAATTGTTTTGCAGCAGGTGCAGAGGGTCGAACAGGGCATGAAAAAAAGTTTTCAAGGTGACACGAAGCACAGTAGTGTAGCAACGATTTCTTTTGCCATCTGTCTATCATTAAGGTAAGTTGTTTGGAAAAATGAAAACAGATCAGTGAGTAAGTCACTTAGTCAAACAAAGGTTGGCAAACAAAAGGTTTTTTGAGGTACTGAAGTGTCACACAGAAAGGCTTTGAGTATAAATCCATTGCTACAAGAGCCGGGATCTGTATAAATATGACAGTCAGAGTGTGTTTATTTCTGGTAATCATGCACAAATTATCAAAACAGTTGCATATTTCACATCTGCCAAGTTGCCGACCTTATGACCACAGCCTTATTCTATTAGCCGATGAGAAGGTTTACTGCAGCCATTAGAGGTCAAGTGCCTTGCTCAAGGGTGTCTCTTCTTGCAATTGTTGTGAGAGGGCAGGGCAGTTCTTAACCTACCAGAATGGGTCGTGGGTTTTCTCGCAGGTGCCCTGGTGACAAGAGCGCAAAGTTTTCCTTGGACCCACAGCGAGAATAAATTTCCCAAACTTCAGTTACAGCCTAAGAATGAGCCCGATGTAGAGTATTAATGGTTCAGTAGGGGATGCACACAGTAATATAAACCCTATGTGCTGCAGGAAAAAAAAACTGTGGTGGTTTTCTCTTCTCTGTGTTAATGGCAGTGGCAGGGTGACATAACATAACTCTTGATTTATAAGGCTATTTGAAATGCCATCGCTCGCGGGGCTGTACCCATAGTGCAGGCAGGAGGATCGCTGACAGCTCACTGACTACAGGATGGTGAGACAGAAACGCCTGGTGTGTCTGTCTGTCGACCATCTTTTGTTCTCTCTCTCATCTGTTTTGTACAATCTTCTGCCCGTTTCTCATCTTGCTTTACTACTTGCTCTCTGTGCGTCTTTCTTTAACCACTTTTGGTGGCAAAGGGTCGCTGCACCGTGGAACTTTTACAGCTCAAATAGTTACACTCTGCAGTGCCCATTAAGTTCAAAAGACACAGTATGCCGGGAACCTTTACACTACCGGGAAAGTAATACTTTCTGTCACCAAAGACGTAAAGCTCTGTAGGAAAACAAAAATGTGGGCAGCCTCATGGCATTATTCATTTCTCCACCTTCGTCTTTTACATCACCTGCACTCTCCTGTCAGCCACAGGCCAGTTTCTGAAACATATCAGTCTGACATCAGGGTGATTGACAATGACATGTTTCCTAAATATAATTGGGTATTGTTAGTTAAATGTGCAAAGTAAGGACTGAAATGAGGGTGGAGTGGGGGTGTAGGTTGAGGTCAAGACCTATAGGAGTGTGAAGGTATGAGAGCAATGTATTCTGAGACACACACACCTGTTTAGCCCCTAGGACTAAAGTGTCATGGAGACAAGAGTAAAAGTCATTTTTGAAGAGCTTTTAAAAGGGAGTCTCAATTTTTCAACTTAAGAACCAAAAGAAAAAAATGTGTCTTTGGGCTGTCAAACCTAAAGAAGCACATTTTTGAATTGACAGACCATTTACAATCATAATATATCATGGATACACAAAATAACAAGCCATAAAATTAAATACATATGAAATGATTAATTTCAATATATTGAAAAAAATAGTGTGGACGTTGCAAATTAAAATTGCTGAAAAGAACTCTGGAATCTATTGCAATCGATAATAATTATTTCACACAAAATCATATTGCTATACATACTACTCTGACAACTGGCAACTCAATTAAATGTGACCCAATTTGTGTCCCATCCCTAAGTTTTAAGAAAATTCTCCATAATCATCAGTGTCTTTGCTTATGTAAACGCAAGCCAGGTTGTGTGCATGAGTGCATGTGTGCCCGTCTGCATGGATATTTTCACAGAAGGCTGTGGTAAAAGCGTGGACAGGGGAATTTTAAAAGGGCGACACATGAGAAGTTGCACTGTGAGACTCCTAACCTCTGTAGCAGGTAAGACAAAAGGCCCAGGTGGGGTCACCCATTGTCATGCACGTAAGTGGACATATGCGATACCTATTTGTAAGCATGTTCAAATTACCGAAGACATTTTGGAGAGCAACAGCTGTAATGCGATCAGTGAAAAATAGTCAGGAAGACAATGTGAGGCACAAGCAGGTTTGACTGGGTGGGAACTAAGTCGCATCAGTGCTCGTTGGGGGAATTCCTGAATGAAAACAAATCCCTTCACTGTCAAACAGGCTTGGGTGTTTGTGTATTTAGCTATGTTTGAAGAATGTTGTCACTGTACGTAGTCACCGCTGACAGGGAAACTGAACGCAGCATTTAACAGCGAGGGAATATTAGCAAATGAAAACAGGAGGATCATTGGATTAGGAATGTAGCTTCTGAAAGAAAACCACAGCAGCACCTTAAATTGATACAGTTTCACCACAGCTCTTTAATGTCTGACACAACATCACCATGGCAGCTTGGGAAGGTATCAGGTGGTCTGCAAGCTCTCTGCAGCCTGTAAGGTCATTTCTGTGGAAGCTCAAAATAACCTGTAGAGGTATTCACAGATTCTTCCAAGACTCTGCAACATTTAAGTGAAGTATTCCTTTGTGATGTACAAACACGAAGGAAGTAGCAATCTGTGGGAACACAGAGCGTGATGCCTGGAAGTGTGACTCATGCAGTCTGCCATTTTTGTGGTTAGGGTAAACGCTCTGACCCCAGCATCAGTCACCCTCAGCCCACAGACAGGCTCTCATTTTACTGTCTGAGGAATTCATCACCATATTCAATGTGAGAGCTGATGAAAGTCTATATGTCAGTAATCCAAGTCAACAGAAATTCTGAATTATCTAAGTGAAATATTTTGTGAGAAGTTGATGAAAAACTTTAATCTGTTTTAAAAAGCATATAAGCTTTCATGTACTTTATTTAAAGATTCTAGTGCAAATAGCGTTGTCCCTGTCCTGACTGAGTATTTAAGTATTGTTTAAACTGGAAGCCACAACCAAATCACAGTGATGAAAACAAATCCATACACTGCCAAACATAGCTCGGGACTTTAAAACTGTGTTGTCTTAAACTGTGTTGTCTTACTGACAACTCTGTTAAGGCTTTAAGAAAAGAAGTGCAAACAAAACACATCCTGGGTAAATATGGTAAATCCATGCCAGTCGCTGGCAACATTTGAATGTTAGGCTCCGCCATGACTCATTGCTGTCTGGGAGGTCATGTTTCAGTCAGATTAGCAGTCACCTCATGAATGTCTGTTTTCAAAGTGATTAAGTCCTTTAGCTTTTGACTGTAAAGACTACATGATCTCTCCTGATTAACTTGAACTTACACCTTTAGATAATTTTTTCTCATGTGTGTGTTCCTTTGAAGAAACACAACAGCTACCCAGGCAAATCCGCAAGAACCTAAATAACATCAACATGACTTCTCAGCTTCTAGCCCTCCTAAATCTTCTAGTATCCAAACATCTCTCCCCCTTCACTTTTCTTTAAACACATGGTCCTGTTATCACCCTTGCTTCCTCTTCCCTCCTTCCCACTCCCTCCTTTATTTGTCAAAGCATGAGAACGGGGCCGGGGCGATTAGGGAATCCTAGCCCTGGCTAATCACCCCGGACTGGAGCACTTCCGCTGCGCTGATTACCGAGGAAACCATTAAGGAGAAGAAAGTGGCTGGATCTTTCATCCTGGTCGGCCGGGCTCAGGGGAGGTCAGAGAGGGGTGTGTTTGATAGGCCATTTACCCTTCCTGTTCTTATTATTCCAGCATTTCCTCTATCTGGACTCAACACGACTGCAGCAAGCGGACCCGTCTTGCCCTCCCTCCCAAAGGGCTGTAATCATTGCCATACTGGTGTCCTGCACTCACTGGTACGTATGCATGACACTACATTGATTCACAAACACAGCACACGTGCACCCCCCCTCATCACACATTCCACTCCCTTTCGCACCCTCACACACAAACATTATACTGGTACCGTGGGTTCACTGGAGCTTTTCTCCCCCCACCCTTCTTCATCAATACAAGGTCTAGTTGAGCAGCAACGACCCTGGAAGAAAAGGGGTACACACATATACAAGCAGTGCCCCTTCCTCCCTCATTTTCCTACCCCCTCCCAAAAAACAAAACCAGTGTATTTGTGCGCACCAGGGCCTCATGGGTACTGTCACAGATGGTGCTAATGACGTGTGCCCCAGCAGAGGCAGCGGCCTCGTTCGCGCTAGACTGGTGACATATGCTCAGTCGCAGGGCCATCAGCGGAGCACGGCAGCCCCCAGTGTCCGAGAGACACCCCCGTAACCCCTATGCTACAGCGACACAATGACAGAGACAGACCCTAAACAAACAGAGAGCCCGGCTCTGCCTCTTTCTCTCTCTTCATTGTATTTCAATCTGTTTCTTCCTCAGTCCCCCCCCCCCTCCCACTGTCTGTTTCTGTCTCTCCATGTTACTTCTCCCTCCCCTGTGTTGTTCATCCCTCCTCTGCCTTTTCCCCTAATGTCCCCACTGAGCCTGACTTGATGGATGACCCTTTGCTTTGGCGATTAGGGTCCCCGTGGGGGCCCCTTCCCTCCTCTGTAGGAATCCGGGTGCGGTGGAGTGACAGAGCAAGTTCAGGCCGCCGCCTGCCTCTGAGTGTAAGCGTGTGCATAGCAGATATCAAGGGGATTTGTATAGAAGGGTGACAGGACCTATCAGCCGAGCGGAGTCTTATGGTGGGTAATGGACAAAGCACTTGCTTGTCTCTGTGTCCTGTGGTCTTCCCCTCCACCCAAGCCGCTTGTGCCCATACTGTCACAGAGGGACTAAGATGAAACCAGATGTGTGGTAGTGTTCTGGTTTTATTTTTCCCCCCAGGCTTTACAGATGTTATATTTACTAAAAAGTAATACAAAATAAGAATTTTTTTTTAAAAAAGTTAGAGTTGGTAGATAATTAAACTTGTTAATAAATCAAATAATCACCTCAAATTTTCTGGGTAATGTTCATTTCAATACAGTGTATTGTTACAGTCAGAAAAGGTGACACCAATGCACTGACACTTCAACAAAAAGGCCCAGAATCGGGGAATTCCTTGAACATGAGGGCGACCAAAAAGACTATTGGCTGTCATTATCCCTGAAACCAAACCTCTTTAGTATTACTGTAACTCCACACTGATGCACCATGGGTATGACTAAACCTCTAGAGACTTTTTGTACCGTACAGTGATGCCACATTGGTCTTTTGTACAACAGCATTCCTTTAAAAAGTTGTAAAAATGCTGAAAGGTAGCTGTGGACAAATTACCAAATTACACTTGAGCCCCTGGGGAAAAACAATGTGGAATCAGTCGAAAGTGTTGGAGGAAAAATACTGTGTCATGTTTCTGTAACCAAGAAGATGTAACCGTAGATGCCTTTTGTTCAAGATAGAGCAGAAGGCCAGTTGTCTCACCATTTGTTTAGAGGGAATGTTTAGTATATGAGCTCATGCTGAGATTCAGTTTTCCATGTTAATGGATTAGCTATAGCACAAGCACAGTAATTCCAACTCAGCAATAATAGAAAAACATAAAATACTACAATATGCATGCACAGCAAGCAATGTGTGTAAAAAGTTTAGAGGGAAATTATTAGCATTGATAATTGCTCATTTAGTCTCAGTTGCTTAAATTATTTATTGTCAGCTCTGCATTTTTAAAGTGCTGTGCTTTGCCTTTGGTCTCAGAGCAGAGTTGCAATGACAAGAAACAAAATGTGACACGCTGTACGAAGGGTAATGAACAACAAATGAATGACATTTGGAAATCAATTAATTTATCTGGCAAATTGCAGATTTGATGAATTTATGGATATGAACTTTGAAAAGCAAAACATACACTGGAACATTTTTTTTGTATCTGGTTAATCCTTTTTTGCAAACAGAAATATTCAGCTCTTTACTGTGGGGCATGGGCACCTTTTAAGATTTAACAGTTTAATGCACATGGACAACCGGGATTTGCAGATAATTAATTTCTGTCTAACTTAGATATTTGTTTACTTTAGACAAAAATTACAGGATTTACAGGACAGCACACACAACTTGAGAGCTAAATTTAGAAACAGCAAAATTCGTAGCAACCAAGCTTCAAAAGTACATTTAAATACATTTAAAGATGTATTGTCTGCACTTTACTTGGGATGCATTGTGAAAAAAAATCCCCATTGTACATACAATATTCAGTAATCCTGATATTACAGTACAAAAAGTAACAAGGTTGTTAAATCATACGTTTTTATTCATTCCCAAATGGGCTGGTCCCTTATGTAACCTGCAGAAATGCTACTATTCAATGGTAATATGAGAAACCAACAATACATACAGCATTACATCAGCACCTCTGACCAATGGTGTAAAGAAATGGCTCTAAAGGATTGGAGTGAGTGAGTGCTGACAAATATATGTGTTATAAAAACATCCATGCAACACAAATATTCATTATTGATTCTTTGTCAGTAAATTAAGTGGAAGAAATATTGAGACCCCTTTACATGAATGTATCACTGCACTGTTTCACAAGGAAAAGATGATGTAAGATGTAAAATCCTGCTTAAGTAAAATGTCGAATATCATACAGTGTCATCAGCAAATCCAAATTCAATTTTATATATCAAAATAAAAAGTATTCATTGACCTGACTTGATATTGTTTATTAAATAAATAAATTATTAATATTGGATCAATGTGTAAGAGGCATTGTTGCAGCTGCCTTGCTCAAAATAAAACCTCTGAGTTTTAAATCAAACACAATGCCTTTGACTTTTCACCTACTGTTATAGAGATAATTTTTTTTATAATTTTCTAAACAAATATGCTGTAGATTCTGAGTCTGTGCATGCTCGTGTTTACAAGCAAGGAGAATTTAAATTCCTGATTTTCAAAGAATTAATGAAAAAGAAAGAGTACATTTTAAATTTAGAATAATGAACAGCATCTGAGTTATTTAACCCTCTTGACCCACAGATTTGATTATCTAGATACATTTTTTTTTGGGTAGGTATGTAATTTTCAATTTGCGGATTTTTTTATTGTGTTTTTCCTTTTTTTCTTATTTTAATTTTTGTCACATGTATCAGCGAAGGTGAAAAGCACACTTCTTCTTAACTTATTTAGAATTTTTGGACTAAACAGTTTTGATAATTTGTGTAAGTCTAAAAATGATCCATAATAATACAGGGGATGGTTGAAATTTTTGTGACCTCTTATTACATGCACATACAACTCAACTCTTTGGGTGGTTAAGCAGGAAGTCTGAGGTTAATTTTTGTTGTAGTTTTGTTAAAGGAGAATGAGTATTGCAAGTAAGTACTGTCTGAGAAAATGGATAATACCTGCCTTCATTCAGTCATTAAGAAATGCAGATTTGAACCTTTCCAGTACCCACCCTACTTACCTGCTATCACACTGTCAGACTACTCCTTCCTTCTCAAGAAGAAGAAGCTGCCATTTTGACAGTGATGATAAAATGGGTGCTGCTATAGACCACTTGAAAAGTTCAAGACACCAGCTTGAACAAAGAAGGGATTTGTATGATTCACAATTCCGTTGTGGAATTGTGTAAATGTCGGATGGGACCGAGATGGAAAGTAAATGTGTTAGGTTTTCTAAAACTGACTAAATCTACCTGAAGCCACGAACAAATCAATCAATCACCTCGAATTTGATCATGATCCATTTTTTACTGTTTCTGTTTTGTTTTTGTTTGCTTGTTCTTTTTTTTTACTGAAATTTTTGTCCTCACTTAGGATACCAGTTTCTTTAACCACAATGACCATGACAATTATTTAATAATTTAATAAGATTAAAAATTTTGTAGATTTCTCTGAGTTAATCATGTAAGTGAACCATCTGTTGATTTGTATCATGTATCCATCTTTCCATTAACTATCTGTACCACATACAGTATATAGCTTACTTGTTGATTATGCTTGTGATATAAACTTCAACAACATTCAAAGCAGGAAAGTGAATTCAGACGGTTAACTGGACGAGTGCACACTCACCCCCACACTGTGAGATGTGTGGGAACTCTTCAGAGCAGCCGCAGCAGCTCTCTGTCATGCCGGCTCCAGTGTCTGGCCCTGTCATTTTTCACCCCACTGCAGACACCACAGTGGAAGGAGAGAGTATGTGTGTCTTGGTGTGAAAAGCACACCTGGCAGAGCAGGAGACCTATAACCCCACCCCTCCACTAACCAACCTCAAACCCCCTGTCTCCTTCCCCATCTTTCTCCGCCCTCCATTCCACCTTCCTCCCTTCCCTCCCTCCCAGATCCCCGAGGGGAGACATGGATCCATGTCTGGGGTGGGTGATGTCACTCTTGGCAACGTGGGGTTTTAGAGTTCAGAGGAGTGAGCTAAAGGAACTATCTCACTTTGTTTACAATGCATGCAGACTTTGGTGTGTGCACGTGAAAGTTGAAACAGTTTTTGTATACAAGTCCGGTATTGTATACAGCTTGTGGTCAAGTCCTTTTATCATTTGCTTTGTCCTTAAATTTAAGTAGTTTCAATGGTATAAATTTTATTTGTACCTCCTGTAAAAAAAGTCTGCTGTTCTCCACTTAACAGAGTCTCTTTTCTTCATTTACAATGGGGATGGTGAGAGGAGCAGAGTGAAACAAATACAGGCAAACAAAACTTAATGGAGACCAGGAAGGACATGTGTTTCCAGAGGAGGGGTTTAACAATTGTGAATCAAACCTGCCACACTGGCTGAATTTCACTATAAAAGCAATAAAAGAACAAATACATGTTGAGTAAAATTAAATTAGGACATTTTAAAGTATCATCATAACAAAAGGAAAAAAGAGAAAATCTGTATTTTTTATATGTTTTCTGACAGATCTTGAGAAATAAGCAGGGACAACAATCATGATAGTTAATCAGTTCAAGATATCTGAAAGTGTGCACCTTCCCTGAGAAGAGTCCTGAAGAGATACCTTATGTGGTTTACATGCACTGCTTAAATGTAAACACAGACATGAAGACAAACAGCCACACAATGCCCAAGATGCTTCATGTGGCTGGATTCATTTTTGGGGATTTAGTCCTTGTGCTCTGTACAGTTGAGCGAAGACACGCAAAAGAGAAGACGGCAGAGCACATGTCACGGAAGTCAGTCTGGATGAAAAGACTTGTCTTTCTCTCCGCAGTCAAGTCGTCATACACTGTGCAGTCATCCTGCAGAAGTTTACGGATTTTAAAAGTCTTGACATTGTCCCATCAATTACAGGACACTGATGTCATGGGCCTATCTGAGGCTCACTGAATACTTTTCAATATATGCAGTCAAAGTCAGAGCAGTCAAAACATATTCCCAGCACATCTTTGACACCCTCACTTTTTCCATAGAACTGTCAGTGGCTCTGCTAGACATGGAGACATCAGCATTTATGTGTGTATGTGTGTGTGTGTGTGTGTAACACAGTCTGAGTGAGCATGCACCTGTGTGTGTGCATGCAGTGATTAACACCCCCCTTCTCCATGTCAGATAAAAGCATAAAAAAAATGGCATGGAGCTAAAAAGAAAGAAAAAAAGGGCGTCTCCCTTGCCACTTGCAGCTTTAGTTATCTGATCAATACCATGCAATTACAGAGATTTATGTCACCTAACATTCCAGGGTGAGTTCGTCTCACAGCCACCTGTGGAAATATGATCTGTTTTTAACTCATCAAACATTGGGAGAGAGGAGAGGTGAGTTACAGTAGTCTGTTCCACCTAAGTTTCCACTATAAATACATCTAACCACACTCATTCTTCAGGAAGCAGCAAAACAGAGCCTCTTCTCCACATGCCAACTTGTATGCATTCCCAAAACAACATATTATTAAAGTTTGATTGATAGGGTGTAAATGTGCCTTCTGTTTGGGTCAGGTTTGATGGGTAGCTCAGAACCCATCATTTCATGTATGACTGAAGTGTTCAGGATTAAAGAGGTCTGAAAACTTTCTGTCCTTTAGGTCATCTTCAAATTTTGAACCAATTTCTTATGATGTGTGACAGTAAACAAAGCTTAAGTGTATATTGACACTATTATTTAGGTGCAAACATTGTGAGGGGCCTCACTTCAGTGTCCCAGGATCGTTGGATTTAACCGAAAATACCTCAGCAGAACAAAAAAAAAAGGAAACAGAGATCCTCTGCCTTATTTAAATGTTGATTTTTTTTTTCTTCTTGCAAAAGCTATTGAGTTTTTGACAAGATGATGTTTTGGAACAGCAACTGGCCCACTGATTTATCCTGTGTTCATGTTGGAAAGCATACTATTAAGTTAATTACCTACCATTTACCTGCCTTGGCTCTTGGCTGGATTTTAGTTGCTAGCTTTCTTCAGCCAAAACCCTCCCTTAAAATGTGAACATGTAGCCCTCCTCTAGGTCCTTTGAATTTATTGTGTCATAAAAAAACACTCAAAGGGGTAATCACTCAAAAATGGTGCTTTAAAAAAAAATGCATCTTGATAAAGAGTAGGAGATCATAACAGGTTGTTGAATAAATCCTAACAGGATTACAGTGACCAACACTATAGAATGTGGAGGAAACACACTGAAGATCTAAAGAAGAGGTTCAACTATCCAGTCTTAGATGCATGCACTCATCCTAACAGCTCATGATCTATGTGTTCAGTCCTAATGTCACATGGGCTCCTGTTTAAAGATGTATCCACTGAGATGTTCTCTGCTTCACAAGGCAACAGTGATTCTGGTTCCACTACATGGACTCTGCAGATACTTCATGCTTGCAAAGCTCTTATTCTGAGATCTTGTAGGCCCAATGAACTATGCTTGATGTCCATTTCAACATTTCTTTTAGTTTTCTTTTCATTTCTTGTGTTCGTCCTTAATAGCTTTGCCTATTTCCTTCTGCTTCAATGATCTTTCTGCCTTTTTATCCTTCTGTCTCTCTCATTATTAACCTAAACAGAAGGAATGAACAAACTGTTTTATCTCCCAACAGCCTTCATCCACCCTGTTTTACAGTTTAATGTCAGTTCGAGCCAGGAAGCTCAAAATTGAACAGCACTCTGCTCTTGTAGCAGCCCACAGCATCCCAGCTCCAAGAGAGTGAGTCTAAATTGCATTGTTTTGCTCTGGTTAGTAACTCAGTCGAGATGGGTCCTGTCAAAGCAGGTTTGCTGTGTAATTACCTCAACGCTCAAGTTTGATCAGATTCATTTGCAAAAGGTCAAAGCATCAGACTTTGCTCCAGTTCCACAGGGAATTATGGTCAAAGTAGTTTTACTTCCATTGGACAAAGTGATCTGTCAAGTCTTTAAAGAGCCCATCTTCACAACCATAAAACATAACCTCAGTCTCATCGAGAAGTGGGTTCTTTTATCCCTGCTTCAGACTGAATAAGACTGAAAAGGCCACCAAATCTAGAGAAGGTCCCACAGGTCCTGCACCAAATTTTGCAAATTTTCTTTTTTGGGTTTAAAAGGAGAATTTTAGTGGCGTGTGTTTTTCAAATCGCTTTCCTTTGCATAAAGAAAAGAAGTCTGAGAGAAACAAACTGACCTGAAGCCTGATTTAGATCTCATAAGTGGAAAATTTTTACTGTAATAAATTACTGCTGACACGCTAAAAGGCTTTGAGAATCTGTCATATTCAAACACTTCATCAGACAATGGCACCCGTACATGATGACACAGCTTAGGTCAAACCATTCCAGACCTGGTAACTGTATCTCTTATTTTCTCTCCCCACAGAGCTTCTTAACTGGATTTACTGCAATGTGATACAGGAGAAAGTATTGAGTGTGGAGATGGTGGTTTTGTGGTGCATGCATGTGTGTGTGCGTGCATGTGTGAGAGTGCGTTCACAAGTATATATGTGTGTCACTGTGCTTGCGTTTGGACGAGTGTGTTTCTGCGTGCTAATACACAGTGCTTCGGCATAAATGTGCACAATGGTGTGTTTGGGTAAGAGATCAGATGTTTGCCTGGTCCATCTCTGGGATGGTGGAGGAGCAGAGGACGCTGGGATATGCCCGGCCCGAGGGGATCCTTGTGTGCTGAATAGAATTGAGGAATGCCACCATAGACAAACACGCTGCGAGCTATGAAACAACGGCTGTACAACTGAAATCAACACTGTGCGTCCCTGCTATCCAACACAAAAGGGAAGTCAATCTAAGAAACTGAAGGAGAGAGAGAGCGAGAAAGAGAGGGAAAGGAAAGAAAAACAAACATTACAAGGGTGCCTCTGTATAGCCCAAAGGAGTTTCAATGTAATGTCACTGTAATGCTTAATATTGAGCACAGTATGTGATGAGTTGATGTAATAATAACACATGCATTTTCCTTTTTTGTTATTTAACAACATTTAACTATTTCTTACAAGTCATGAGGTCATAATCAAATCACTACCATGCAACAAGTAACACATGCAAAATAGTTCGGAAATATTTCTTTAAATGCTTATGAAGCTGAAACATGCAAGTCACCTTTTTTTTGCATGCAACAATTTCTCCACTCTTTTTTTTATCTCCCTGCAGTTAAATAATAAAGCCTTAATTTTTTTATCACACAGATAAAGTTTATGTAGTTGTTATGTATTGTACTGTTCTATGTAGTGTATTTAATGTTCTGTGAACAGAAGTGAAATTAGCTGCTAGTTAACTTAAGTGGTGCAATTACTTATAATTGTGCACTGTCTCTGCAAAAAATAAACAATAAAAAATTATGAAACAATAAAAAGGTGGCAAGATAAGGCTTTCTTATCTTAACTGCAGGTATACTCTACAAGTCCTCTTTTAGCCAAATATATTTTCTAAATAATTCACTTTTACCTGTCCAATAATAGGTAAATGATTTTCCTCTGTCCTGGGGGGAGTGCCTGTCCTGGGGGCGCACACTGAGACTGGGATTGGCTTCAGCCCAGTTTGTAGTCTGGACATTGATCAAGTTTGCCAGTAAATCTCAAAACTTAACATGCAGAGATAATGTGTTTTTAAGCAAAACTTCTTCCTGCTCCTAATGTACTGTATGTATATATAGATAGATACACACATACAGAGAGAGAGATGTTCCGTGTTTAAGATGTACTGTGTTTATTTCTCAAGGCTCATAATTTCTGCACATATAGTATTTGTAGACATCTAAAAGGCAAGCTCAATATTAAAACTGATTTTGAATAATTCTTAGTGGTTGGTTAACTTGTAGGTTTCTTGGCCTTTGAACAAAATTCCTTTAATGACTCCACAAAGTAGGTTTGAGCTACTACGTATGGATTACAGACTTGTTGCATTCATAGCAAGCAAAGCTCTTGAATAAGAGTGGTGAAGGGTCTCCCTGGTGTGGGGTCTCCTTCCTTGTTGTTTCCACGTTTGCTTTGTGGAGAACACCCACAATTCAAAAACCTTCCTGCTCAGCAGGGGGTTTGTGAGGTGAGGGAGCGATATCTTTTTCACATTCAAACACAATGCATTAGAATATTCATGTGCCTTGGATCCACAACATCGGCCAACAATTGTCACTCAAATACTTTCTAATAATTCAGGAATGCTTGGCAGGATATTGAGCAGGCTTACAGGAATGTGAGACGACATGATCTAAGTCCTGTTGTGATAGTAGGCGTGCATGTGTGCGGGAAAGTAATTGATTTATTTATTTTATGACAAGGATGCAAAGCAAGTGTGAGATTTGCTACTGTAATGCGGCTTCGGAGAGAGGCAGGGAACCATTGTGGGATGAAGGTGGGGGGAGGTAGCATCTCGTACGTGGTAGGCCCTCGCAATCCTTCCAAACCTTCCAAGAACGTTGATAAGCAGATCCCTGAAATGAAATCTTCCCCAGCACCCGGCTGAATCTGCCCCTAATCGTTTTATTTACAGTCACTGTAAAAGACGCCTCCCTTTTAATGGTGCTGTGAAATAATAGGCAGCTGAGGAACAATCGGTACAGTCCTAAGCGCATTCCCCCCTTCCATTTTCACATTAGGCTAATCGAGGCGAGGGGAAGGATATAAAGACATCAGTTGGATGAAATGAATGTAATTGGAGAATAATGAAGTTAGTTTGCTCTAATCTTCTGCATAATATTAAAATGTTCTCAATGCACCCCAGCTGCAAGCAATCACCCCACTCTGAGGAACCTGGGTAACGATGTTCGGAGCAAGGAAGGACTGTGTGAGATTTAGGAGGAGATATAAGAGAGAGCAGGGAAAGGGAAGCAGGAGAAACAACTCAAGAGCTTTAGCAGGAAGTCAGAGAAACTGTCTGTGGAGGCCTTTGCCTGGAAAAACTGAGCCTTCCACTATTTTATTCCTGTCATGGAAAAGCAATACTTGCACCCTGCTGACGGCTGGCTAATTTGTACTGGGGGCTTGTTGGATGCCAAGACTGGTTATAGTGTTGTTGAAATCAGGAACAGTAGGGACCAAAACTGTCAGCATGGGTTTCAGAGGTTCATTTTCTCCATGCTGAGTACAGCCTGCCTGTTTTTTTTCTGCCAAAAAGCATCCTACAGTACACCAGCTTACAATGGGACCAAATGTTTTGAACACTCAGAAGCGTTTTCAAATTAACACATTTCACCAGTGACCTGAGCAGACTGATTTGCTTTTAATACACATAGAACCATTTTTTATTAATGATTAAAGACCTCCAGGTGTGAAAACACCTTCAGCAACACTTTTAAAATAACTTGCAACTTTTTAAAAAGAAAAATCGAGAGGTCATCAGTCACCCGGTCTCTTTTAACCTTTTAGTTTTTAAAAAAATGACTGCTTCCTTCACACCAAGCCAAAGCAGCTCAATGAAGTTTTGATCATTCCTCTCTATACAATTAGGACTGTGGGGAAGTTGTAGTGTGAGCAGTCACAGCAGTAGCCTTTCAGTGGAATTAAGAGTGAGGTTCATTAGTCCCCCTTTGGCTTAGCCTTGCCTGTGATTTCAAGGCAAAAAAAAAAAAAAAAAAAAACTCGCTCTGAGGCGGCTCTTTAACTGGCGTTATTGTGCAAGAAAATTGTCATTAGACAGTGGAACAAATAACCTCGAAACGTCATGGGTGTCTTCACTAAGGATCTAAAACAACAACAAAGAATTAATCAAATTAAAAGGAAGCCTTGTTATGCGATTTCAGTTTAATTTCCACAACCAAGCCCTTTATTTAGTGTCTGACAAAACCTAAAAAAAGGGCAAGTCACAGTTTAGGGGCTCAGTAACAGTTTTATATTAGTGAAGAATTATCAATCCTTTAAGCTAATTTGGATAAGTTGGGGAGCCATAAAGTGGGCTATGAAAATGGAGTAGTCTATTTGTTAAGCTCCCACCCCCTTCCACACTCTTTTTATGCCACCGGGGCACTAATGCACTTTTGTTTCCCCTTGTTGATCATCTGCCATTTAAGGCACATTAAATCCTGCAAATTAATATAAATCTATGAAAGCTATTAGTAATTTACGCCCCGTATCAGGCACCCACAAAGGCCTGCCTATGAGGCCTTGAGTAGGTCCTAAGCAATTATCCCAAAGATGTAGAGGCCTGTCATCACCTCTGCAGATTAACATGCATGAAGCAGGACTATTTTACGCTGTTTCAACTGGAACTTTTCAAACTCACACAGTTATCTGCACTCTCTCAATTTCCCTCCTATTGCCCGATCGATTTTTTTATTTCCTGATCTCCTCAGACCTTCCTCTGCAGTCTCTTCTCCACTTTCTCCAAAATCCTCTTCTCTCCTCTCTGTTCCTCAAAGCCAAGCAGTTTAGGCAAGTGCCATATGCCCTGATTAAAGCTAGCGGCAGGCCAAGGAGCACAGGGAGGCTGTTTTGTCATTAGCCCCTCGCGCGGCTGAGGTGGAAACTCATTTAGCCCCATGCTGGACCTTCATTATGATAGACTTGTATCAGATGGCATCTCTGGCTGGGATCTCTGGCTCCTGGCTAACGGATGGTGAGATGCTGTGGCTTCGGCCCCTCTCCAGCCCCAGCAGGGAAAGAGAAAGGACTTAAAATGGGAAAAGGCTGGAGGAGAATGATTGTGGCTGGGTAATGGAAAGCGAATGGGAATAAAGACAAGGGAGAATGGCTGTTAGTGGTGCAAAGGAAGAGGAACAGGTCAAGCCTGAGGTTAAAGGTTATGAGTCCTTGAGGTGGGCCCGTAAGGGTTGAAACAGGAAGAAAAGATTAAGGATCATATATTTTTTGTTGTTTTTACTGTTTTTAAAGGTAATATACAGCAACAACTGTTGACTGCTGTATTTATTTCCTCGTACAGAGCTGGATAACAGCAACATGCAGGAAGGATGAGGTAAGAATTCTGGGTTGAGCTGATGAAGAGGATTGTGAACAGATTGGGTTGGGAAAGAGAAATGAAGTTGGGGCTATAGGTTAACCACAGGTATAACACACATTGAAATGCCTGCAAGGTAATCTCCTTTGTTATTAATTAACTCACTAGTTAATCATTCTTGCCTTTTTATGGTCCATTGACAAAACAGACAGTAGCTCAGAATAGCCAAAAGCTTGTATCAGATAAAATACCAAGAACATGAAACTAAAAAAAGAATTATTTGTGTTTGATTTCTAAACATTCAGGTTTGTATTGAGTTTAGAAAGGACATTACATCTTCCTTCATAGCTTCATGCCTTAAATCATGAACTGTACAGTTTTTCCAGCATTTCCTCCTAGTGATCACATGTCAAATACTACTTTTTCTACAGATAAATTGAGTTTCTGTTCTTGAAGATGCAGTTTTGCGTCTGTTCAGCTCTGGTAGCTGGTACACGAGCTGGTTCTTCTTCTATTCGGCAAACTATGAGGACATGAAAGAGGCACAGATTCCCAGGATTTTCCCAGCATAGAAAAAGCTGCTGTGTGAGAAAGAAGCTGCTTAGAATAGCAGACATAATTTTTTTCTTACACTTAAATCACAATATTATATTGTTAGGTGGTTATTTAAGTAGCCGTAAATAACATTTTACTTATAATTATACAGACTTTTATGTTTATACATAGATAACTACATTCATACTGCCCTTCTGTGTGAATGCTGGAGTACAATGGCATTTAGATGAGAAGAGGTTGGAGGAGAGATAGAAGGTGAGGGAGTCTTGAGAGACCGATGCTGCTTCTGCAGTAGAGGAATAAGAGAGGCTGGGGCTGGAGGGAGGCTGGGGCCTTAGGGTCCTGATTCGGGGTTGCTAACATGGTTTGGTGTGAAGACAGAGGGGTATGGGGCGGGAAGAGCAGAAGAAGACAGCAGGGCCTGGAGGAGAAGGCAGTTGATGGGGCTCTGGTCTTGAGATGGGGCCGTGGAAGGATCTGGGTCTCACTCAGCCTGGTGCCTCTCTGGCAGATGCTGCAGCAGACTGGATGAGGGGACCACCACTGACAGACTGCTGCCGGCTAGAGCTGTGTGTTCCTGGTAGACCGAAACCATCTCTCTGCCTGGCTATCTCTCTCGCTCTCGCTCTCTCCCTCTCTCTCTCTCTCTTCCTTAGTCTCGCTGAATCTACCCCTCCCTCTCTTTATCTCTCTCTCTCTCTGTCTCCAGTTCTTCCTCTTCGTCCTCCTTTTCATTGTACCCTCAACCATCAGCGCTTACAGCTGCACCTCCTACTCACAAATCCACATACACGCACAGCAAAAACACGCTCACTGCTGACACTTACAAAAAAACTGTGCACACAGTGCACACATGGAGCACAAAAATTATCAGCTTCAAATGTTCCAAAGCAAATGGCTGAAACAAATTTCACCCTATTTGCTGACAGTTGTGCTACCTCCTGTAATAAAAAGTCAATGAACCAAGGGCAGTCAATATATTCCAATAACAAAGGCTGTGAGATTTGTCATTTTCCCAGTCTATGCTTTTTTTTTTATGAAAACATGCCTTTCTTCTTTAGCATGAGGAGAATGGGGGGTGGGGGGTGGGGGGGAGCCACACGTGCACACTAATACAGACACACTGTCTCTTAAAAATAGAGAAATCTAGGGGGGAAAAAAAATGCCTGTGCCCCACCACCACCACCAAACGCAACCTGGAGAGAAGGCATCTGACTGTGACAAACCAAATACGCTCTGTAATAGAATTTTCCATCTCTGCAAAACTGATAAGGAAGAGAAAACATAACAACAGCGAGTGGCACATATCTGAAGGAGGTGATTTCAAAGAACAACACCAAGGCACTCCAGATGCCTCCTCTCGCTGAGTTCTTACATAAATATGCAGTTAAGCGATATGATGTATTATTATTACCTGAAAACATGCTATGAGCCCTGGTAGGCAACATATAAGCCAAGCGCCTTAGCTCCCCAAAGGAGATTGTCTCGACATCACATATCAGCCTGTGCTATTGGATTCCCTGACTTTTAACTGGGTTAACCCACTTCCTGGTGAATACAAATTCAATTTTAACTGCCGTAGTTTTTTATTTGCCATGTGTGCCCCCCCTTCCCTTTTCACTTGCCTTGCTCTCAATAGACTGGAATAACCACATAGAAACAATTTTCCTCTATTGAGTATACACAAGCTATAAAATTAAAATGAAGTGCTATTACATGTGTGCAAAAAAGGGAAGGGGGAAGTGAGGGGGGTGACTGGAAATCTCCTAAGCAAGAGAGAATGATCCCTCCGATTTCTGTTATTTCTTCCATCCATCTATCTTTGCCCATTGCTCTTTTTTGTGAGTCTTCTCCTGCCGCACGTGGAGGCAGATGTTGACAGTGTTTGTACTGGATTGAGCAGCCATTTTTAATGGATGGACACACACTCATCTTTAACCAAACTGAAAAAAAAGTTCACAGAGAAAATTTTTTAACACAGTCACAGAAAATGCTTTATAGTTTGGTACAGATAATTTGTGACGTGATACTGCATATTGTATAATGTAAAAAGTGTTTTTTAAAATACTTTATTTTTCATTATCTCTGCCTTTCTGGAGATCTCATTTATCCATTTTTCTCCTAATTTTTTTCACTTTTTTATCCCTCATGTTTCCTTTTAAAACACTTTTTTAAACTAAAAGACAGTGGAAACACAGAAAACAACTGTTTAGAATATAAGCATGTTTTTGGTTATGTACTTCCTCATAAATGTCTGGCACAAATAACAATGCACCTCATTAACCAATATAATTAGTATTGCATATGATTGTATGATTTTAACTTTATTTTAAAAAGAAGGAACACATACATGGTACACAAATCCAATAAAAATCTAACTACTATCTGAACATAAAGATTGTTATATTATCTACAACCCTCTAAAGCTCCTCAAAGAAACTCAAAAGATTTGCAGCAGCCAAGAAGGTACTTAAAGGGACCTTGGGATCCTCACAGACACCTCACAAGTGCTCTTCAAGGCACACTGAGGGTCTTCGAAGCACCACAACAGCTTTTTTTTTAAAACAGTGCACGCCTGTCTTCCAGGGCCTGTGTGACTGTCTTCTCAATGGGCTAATGGCTTTCCTCAAGCAAAGGGAGGGAGAGCAGGGCCTAAACAAAGCCAGATGAGGGAGTCAGGAAGCCTTTCAGGACTTCATTAGGTCTTCTCTCTGAGAGGGGAGGTTAAGAGCCCGGCAAGCTGGTACTGTTTAGCTGCTTAACGTCAACAGGAATGCTCACGCAGCTGCCCCGTAGACCCACCGATGAGCACACACAGGACACGGCAGCGTGAAACAAACACACACACACACACACACACACACACACATATGAAGACATGTGCGCTCAGTCTCACAAGATACTCCATGAACACATGTAGTTGGATAGATGGCCACAGACACATTTAACATGCATATACACAGACCTCATGTAGCCCCTGGTTCAGACAACACACACCACTAAACACTGACTGGTTAGCATGAGAAAAAAGGCCACACAGGGACTTGAATGGTCTCTCCTTTTGGTACAATCACACTGTGGCTACAGGCACAAACCACACACACATACACACGCAAAAACACACACACACACACACAACATCGACCTTTCTTCCTTTTTGAAGTACGATTACATGTTTATTTAATTGAAGTGATGCTCTGCTCAGTTTTGCTGATGTTATGCTCCACAGACTATGGACAAGAAAATACATCAAAGTATCAAACTTTTAATTTATCATTTTATAAGTTGCACAATTTGTCCAGTAAACAATGACAACAAAATTCCAGCAACAGGACAAGAAGATGCGTGCTAAAAAAGGACGCAGATTTTTTCAAATATCACTATCTGTAACATAAACTGTTTTAATCAGAAGCATCAAACAAAAGCCTAAGTCCTTCAATAATATGCAAAAAGCCTGGTGCTTAAAATATTTGTAAAGCAAATTTGTATGTAGAGTGCTCTGCTGTCCGTAACGTCCAGCAGTATTAGAGGACAAACAGTTCTCTTCACACTAATAGCCACAACCAGATCATCTTTAAAGAAATCATTCAATATCTCTCTGGCTGACCTGGCCTGATCTTAAATTCTGTCAGGAAAAGTCACAGGTTCCTGCACGTGCCGAGGTGGGGGAGTATTTGTGTAAAATGATGCACCGCTGATAAAAGCTTATGTTATATATTAGAATGTTTCAACAACTGCTGTTGATTGAGATGTTTTTGGTCTTTTACACTTGTTTCATGTTATTTGTGTGTTTTTTCCTTAACAAATACCTACTTCTGCAATAGGAGAGGCTGATGTTTACCACATCAGACACACACACACACAAGAGCCAAAATACACAAATTCTGTATCGTCCAAGCAGTTCGCAAAGAGAGCCAAGATTAAGCTGTGTTTGTATTTAGGCTCAGGTGTTTAGGATGGATCAGTTTTATGTGGAGACACTGTTTTTTTGTGTGTGTGTGTGTATATGTGTGTCTTTTTATGTGTGTGTGTGTGGGTGTGCTTTCACAGGTATTGTGTTGCAACTGGTCGCCTGCCCCTGAAACACTGAATATGCTATCAACCCTTTCCTATGAGTCCTGAGAAGAAAACAGAGGAGAAAAGGCCAGATGATCAGATGGATATCATGGCTTCAGACACGTGTAGCTGAGACTTGATGAGTAGGGCGGAAAGTGTATTTGTGCATGTGTGTTTGTGTGTGTAAGGGCGAGGAGGAAGGTGGAGGTGAAAAGGAAGCTGATGAATATCAAATGAAAAGGGAAAAGGTCTGTAAATTGAGCCCTAGATTTGTTGTCCAGTTTTTGTGTATGTATATTGTGTTTGAGTGTGTGTGTGTGTGTGTGTGTGTGTGTGTGTGTGTATTTTTTTTTGTGTGCTTGTGTGTAAAGGCAGAGGTGGGGGTGTTTTGTTGTCCTTTCAGAGTGAATAGAATGGGAGTTGATGATAGTGAGAGTAAAGAGAAGTGTGTGCGGGGGTGTGCTTGTGTCTGTGTGTGTGTGTGTCAGTGTGTGAGGGCTGTGTTCAAGCACCACCTAGTGCTCGCGTGTGGCACCTCACCTGTGAGGCAAATCATAACACCTCAACAATTACCATCAGGAGTCAAGACTAGAGAAAATGTCAGTGAAAAACACATTACTTATGAGCATTGATATGTTAGATATTAACATCTCATTAATTTCCAAACATGTGAACTATTTAAATGTCAAAAATATTTATTGTTGTATTGTGTAGGAACAGATTTGTAACATTAAATTGCTAATCTTTTATATAATCTATCGGAACTTAAAGATATTTATATGATTATAACCAAAATGATACAAAAAATCCCACTGATATTGTCACATACATACGTAAAATATCAAATGGTTATATTAAACCATGAAGCCATTTGTTTTTAAAATGTCCAAATAATCTTCTGTTTCATTATAAATCAATCTCAGCATTAATGATGTGACATGGACATACTACAGATATTACTCCTACATAACACCTTCTGACTATTGTGAGATTTAAGGGCTATTGTGAACCGGATATAATGTCACAGTCGATTCCTCACTCATCTGACAATCACCACCAGCCACCAGATAAGAGACACAAGGAGAGCCTGGAATAATTATGGCACACATGGCTTAGCAAACTTCCCCCGTTTCGCCCGCTCATTTCAATGTGCCCTTGAATACAGTGCACTGTCAACACACATCCATCGCAGTGGGCTTACTCCAACTTAGCACCACATCCCCATCAAGCCCTTCTAAACAGGCTGGTGACAGTGATGTGAGGCTGTCGTGCTGGATCAAGGTAATTCAGTCTGAGCCCCCCCTCCTCTATTCCCCCACCCCACACCCCGCCTCGCCGCCATCCAAGCCCCCCAGCCCACCCAGCGCCCCCCCACCCCACCCCCGTTGTCAGTCGAGCGCGCCGTGACCCTCGGGCCTTCAGATTCAGCTCCCCAGACCTGTTTATTTTTATCACAACAATGAAAATTAGCATGATGCTGAACGCCTATGCACACTGCACGCCTCCAAGGCTGTTTGTGCGTGAGTGTGTATATATAAATATATATATAAAAAAATATATATACATATGTGTGTGTGTGTGTATTTATGTGATCAGGCTGAGTGCGTGTGTGTGTGTGTGTGGGCTGGAGTGACAGTGTCACCTTCTTATCATGGGCCCAGTGTTGTGTAGACAGGGAGATTTGGCTGAGAGATTGAGGGGGCTTGGTGGTTACTACTGTGTGCTCTGACAGGTATCACCAATACAAGGATTATCAAAACAAAAAATTCCATAAAACTGTCAGAATGAGCGAAGTGTCCCATGGCGGTTTTGTAGACGAAAAGTCAAAATTGCTGATCATACTGTTTCTTTGTACCTTATCTCCTTTGGTTTTAACGTCAAACTGATTTCATTCACATTCAGATATGCATCATGGACAGAGTTTGTTTTGGTGTGTGCATTTGAGAAAGTTTACAGTCTGAACTCACAGTTTGAGCAGTTTGATTTTGATGGATGTGTCAACAGTAACACTTAAGCTGAAAGCAGGTTAACAACAAAAGACAAATTCTGTTTCATTATAATTCGAATTTGAGGTGTTTCCTTTTTTTATTGCTTTTTAAATATCAGTAATTGACAGACTTGTCATCACAGAAATAAAATGTAACCAAACATTTAAGTCTAATTAGACCTTAAAAGAAACTAAAACTGATTTGTTATACTGTCTTTTTTTTCTTTTTTTCTTTTTTTTTTTTTTACAATACTCTGTATTATAATTTAATTCAATTGCTTCAGTGAACTGTGAGATATGTTTTTCTGGCTTATTACACACTGGTGTTTTTCCCAGCCTCTGTTTTTATTCCCACTCGTTCCATTCAGGTCTTACATTTACAGACTGTTTCTGTGATTACAAGGTAGAATTTAAAGAACCAGACACAACAATGGCAACAGTTGTTTCCATGTCACAAAATAGCACACACTTTGCACACGGGGCCTTCAGCATTGCTGCAGGAATGTTGAGTGATACAGTTTTAAACATTTAGTCTCAATAGGAGAAATACTTCATTTGTCAGTCTGACTGGATGGATGGAGTTAGGCCAGATGTTTAACACTTTTCCTGTCTGTGCACACACATGCACACGCACACACACACACACACACACACACACACATGCACATGCAAACTACTTTTCTGGCCTTACACACAGATGTGCATGAGCTCAAAGAAGCATGCTCTATCCCGCATACACACTCACTCCGGTGGAAGCATTTTCCAGAATGACTGACAGCAGTGATGGAGGTGAAGATAAGCCTGATTAATTGGGAGGATGGGTGGGAGTGGGAGGCTACACAGAGGCTACGCTGCAGTGCTTCAGAAATGCCTTTGTGGCATCGCATGCCACAACTCAAACAATTTGTCATCACTGCTGAACGACGTTTACTGACTGCACCCATGGTCTCCGTTTTGCAAAGTGGTATTTTATCATAACTGAAAAATGGCTCTCCTGAATCAACTTTGACACTTTAAGGTTATTTTTACTTTTATTTTTCTATCTCCTGTGTAATGTTGAAGAAGAGCGGGTGGCTCAGAACATCAGACAGCCAAAAGGTCAATGCAGCACACTGTCTTTATAATGAAAGACACATGTTCTTTTTGCTCATAGTACATGGAAACACTGGCTCATACAAGCTCTCTGCCCTCCCACTGCTCTGCAGAAAAAGAACCAGTGGGACCTTTTACAACCTGGTGAATCTCAGTGGGACCAGTTAGGCATGAGTGAAGCAAAGATGATGTTACATGGAATCTTACCATGTATTGAGTATTTGAAGGAAAAAAAGAAGAAAAAAAATATATATATATAAATATATATATATATATATATATATATTCACAAAGTCAACCAAGTCAAATTTATATATATATTTCATACAACAGCTGTAGATTCAATGTGCTTAATTTCAATTTGTGCAGACCCAACAATTGAAAGCAATTCCAACATGAGCAAGCACTTGGCAACAGTAACGAGGAAAAACTTCCTTTTAACAGGCAGAAACCTCAGTGCAGATCCAGGCTCAGAGGTGGGCGGCCATCTGACAGGACCGGTCGGGTTAAGAGGATGAGAGAGCAATAGAGAGAAAGAGGTGGGACGAGAAATAGACACAGAGAGAAAAATCCCACCAAAAGTCAGAAAAGTCCTTTACAGCTTGTTATGGTGACAGTTGGGGGTGTTGTCTGATAATTTTCCAGGTATTTGACTGATTAAAACATCCAAAAAACAAATATAACCAAGTATCCATCCGTAGACTCTATGTATATTCAAAAAGAAAAAAAGTATTTTCTGGTGAGGTACCACTGAGTTAAGATGTTTACCTTACACTCTACTGTATATCTCAGTGTTTTACAATTTTTATTTCTGCAACTTATATTCTACGTCATAGTTGTTTTGTCTTCATTGGCATTCAGGACGTTATTAATGCAATCAGTGCTTTATAAAAAAACTTTTCTCTCTGAACACGTTCAACAAACACAATCCAGTTGTACAGTTTCACTATGAATCCCTGAGAGCACTCATTCAAAACTGCAGGGAGGAAGACAGATATGGCAGTGAAGATCCATTCAAATATGATTATAACTGAATTAATAGACATTGACGTTTGTGTTTGTTCCAATGTGGTGAACAGCCCAGCATTTCCTGCCAATGGGCCCATGGATGACACTAATACCTTGTAATCAAAGGAAATGTGTATAGCTCCACAACCATTACATTCAGATTTTGTCTCTCTCATTTTCTTACTTCACTCTTGTTTGTTTCGGTGTAATGCAGATCAGTTCTGGGTTTATTTTCTACCCTCAAAGCTGAATCTTTTATTTGATTTGCGGTAGAAAAAAAAAAAAAGAACCCATCATCATCCTGGTGAAATTACATCCACATGGCAGAGGCTGTGAGCTCGTACTGTAGCTTGGTTGGCACTGACAGCAGCCATGCCACAGGAACAACTGAGGAGTTGTTTTCCTAAAACACTGAGCTTCTATTTTAAGTCATAAATTATTAAATGACTCATTATGTTTGAAATACAGAAACATTTACTACAGGAATGTTTGATTCACTAATGTGTTAATGCTTCAGCTCTTTTTTACAGGTGTTAGGGCAGGCAGTTAAGATCAAAATAGCACATCTGACTATTGCTAAAAACAAAATATTAGAAAGTGTAACTGTGAAACATCTACTTGAGTTCAGCAACTTATTTACCCCTTAAGGCCTTACAAGTAAACCTAAAGAGTTATTTTGCTAGCTTGCTTTTATTGATGAACACTACTATTTTCTTTGCTCAACATGCATATATGTATGAAGGTTATACATACACATTTATACAAGACACAAGTGCTAAAAAGTTGCATAAAACTCTCACTTAATCATTCCTTGTGTCCTCTTCACCTCAGGATGTGTTGACATGGCATGAAGGGATCCTGATGCGCTCTCATATCTATCACCGACTGACTTCTCTTCTTTTTTCTTCTCTAATGCCTGTGAAGACAGTTCACCCTCAGGAAAGAGGCGGCTACGTTTTCACCTCTTCCGAAAGGGGAGGGAGGAATTAACCAGTTGAAAGGTTATGTGGTAAGTCAACATTAGCTTGTCGGCTTATCTCAGTAATTGAGCCCTGTAATTATTTTAAACAGCTCCAAACAATTATTGGTGGAATACTCGTCTTACTTTATTTTTCAGTGTTGACAAAATAAACCACTAGAGTAACTTGCTTTAATTAGTAAATGACTTTTTGTTTGAACTGGTAACTGCTAACATGTTGTAGTTCAGTACATGTGAAATTCAGTACTTGCATTACAGGCATACAAGCTTGCAACATCTTGTTAAGTCTTTCTCTTTTTTTTCCTATTTTCCATAACTTTCTATGTTTATCACCTAATCTGTGTTAAATGTATACCTGAGCACCTCTCAGACTGGCACCTGCACCTATTAGATTGGCTCCAGAACCTCAATCTGATTTTAAAAGAGGGAGACAAAGATGTCACATGAGCTGATTTTAGCAACTGCAGTTTGAATTGATACTGACCGTCCATGACATGGAAGAAATTGGCCCAATGTTTGTTACAATTATTGCAAGCCCCACAGCCTGGCAACTTGGTGTTTTTGCTGTGAATGGTGAACTCAGTATGGATAAATAAAGAGGTGCTTGTGCGGCTGTGGCACTGTCCACAGTACTGAAACACAGAACTGACTGAGAACAATCAACAGACAGACAGGTTTCGTCCAGACACTTTTTTCATGTGTACTGAGGCTTTTTCATTCCCCCTGACACGCTGAAACAAACAGTGTCCCAGGAGCTCATTATTACAAATGAAGCAGCTCATCTAATCAAACAGACATGCACAAATCCTACAAACATTATACAACTGTATAGGAAGCCACAGAAAGAGCGTAAAACTCATAACCTTGATGGAGTCATTTTCCTATGATTACCCTCCTGACAATGACAGGTAACTATACAGCCAGCACAGAGCTCTTAATCCTTGAGAAAACAATCTAAATACACACGGAGTCTATATCATAGCTAATATTTACTATTTACCTTAGAACTGAGACATGATGTCTCCCACTGATACTGATCCAGAGTAAATCAAGGTCCTTTCTGTTAATATTTACAAAGTTTTTAAAGAAATAGGACAATGTCTAACTGGATAAGTTGATTTAATAGAGAAATATTGTTTTTTGTATAGGATACATTGTAGGATGAAAGAAACCAACCCTGCAAATGAAAAATGTTAAACTTTTTTTAATGATAAAGGGACCTGAAATAACAATTCAGCATGGTGTTTACAAAAAAATCAGCTATGGTATGTTGTGTGGGCTTTCCTTTTGAATACCTGTCAAAAGAGGGGGATAAGTTGGTTAACCCACACAGTACATATTCTTTACATACTGTATGCGTGTGTATCTATTTATTCAAAACCTGATCTTTCCTTAACGCCCAATACACCTGTTACTGTTTCCTATAATAAAGTTAGAGTTCCTATAAAAAGTCTTTCCATCCTTTTCACAGGGTGAAAGGCAGAGTACACCGTGTACCAGTACAGGCTGTAATCTATTTCTTGTTCCAGTGTAAATACCTGAGGGAGAACACTTTCAAACAAAACACAATGATCTATATATGACATAATCCTGTTGGTAGTAAAAGTCAGTACATATGAAAAACAGCTCAGTAAAAAGCTAAGGAGAGTGTATATTAATGTTATTTCTATGTTAAGACTTACTTCATTTCAGCTCTGCCTCAGTAGACAGTGTTCAGTCAATCTGCATCCACTCATTGTCTATTAGAGACTTTTAACTTGTACTCCATTACCTTCTTGCTGTTGAACATAGCTCATTAAATCTCACTTTTCCATACCACTTGTCCCAGTAAATAAAGTTGTTGTTGGTGTATGCTGCCTTACTCTCTCTCCCCCTCTCTCCCTCTCTTTCTCTCTCTCTCTCTCTCTGTCTCTCTTACCAGGCAGTGTTCGGAGGTAATTGAAAATGTGATCCATGAAGTCACAAGCGCAATTTAACTCAAAGCCTACCCGTGTTAGCGCTTCCACTCGTAACAGGTCAAAGAATGAAATTAATTTTTAAAAAGGCGACCCATGAAATTGCACTATGATAGATGGGGTGTAAAAGCAATATTTTAATACATTTATGGCTATATATTTTCCGTCCCCCTTGACGTGGAAACACCACTTCTCCGTGTTGAAAGATGGATTGTTATTTGAGTTCATTTGGAGAATGAGAGGAAGTGTAGTATCAGGAGGGTAAATTTTAAGTAAAGGAGTGTGTTCCTGTGAAAGAAGAGCTCTTACAAAAGTACTTAAACCCCTTCACTCTTTACTTGTGTAAGCATTTAAGTTCATCATCAACTCTTAGAAGAAGAAATTTGCACAATAAAAAGGCATAACACAGTGCAGATTAAATGCTTTTTTGACAAATGTGCATGCTAACAAAAATGCTGTAATCATGAAATAATTTGGTAACTATAAGATGCATGTAGAAATTATGGAGCTTTGGCACTATTTGAACAGGTTTTCAAGTTGGGTAGCTGTGATCTCAGTAAATCAACACTCACTGAAAATGTCTGCTGACTTGCTATATTCCGTTCTATGTTTACCCCTATGCTAAATTCAGGCCATGTTCACAGCCTCTGCATTTAGAGGTAAGTCAAACATCAGAGCAGAGGGAGAAAGCAGAAATTGGTCAATCATGTCTGTTGGGAATAAAAAGGTCTTAGTTCATCAGCATGTACAGATGACATGTCTTGGAATCCCACTCCATGTCTGAGAACATTTCCAGTTCTTAAATTCATATCACAGCAAAGAGAGCAGTTTTCCTGTTCATAGAAACATTTTTGCATACAGGACCTGACTGGTACAGTAAAACCAGAGTCAGTCTGCAGTCGTCTCAAAGGTCCCTCACCAACTGTCACCTCCACACCTGAGAGAGGAGGCGAGGGCAACGTGGAGGATTTTGGAGGAAGACCGATGTGCTAAAGGGGCAGCTGCCTTCGCTTCGGTCTGAGTCCTCTGACCCACTTTCCCACCTCTTCCACCTCCAATGAATTCCCCTCCGCCATCTCCTCTCCTGCTTTCTCGCTCAAGATTAATGGTGTGAACCCAAACCTGCTGGCAAACTGGATGTAAGGAAGATGTCTGAGGTAAGGCCTGACAGAAGTTTGGAGTGCAGGGTGGGAGTGCTGTGTGGTTGCGTAGGACCACTTTGTGCTCAAATAAATATGGCAGGTCCATGGGGACTGTCCTTACGGTGAAGACATCTTGTTGCAGGGGCTGTAGCTCATATTTCACTCTCTCTGAGCTGCCGACTTCTCTGTCTTTCACTCTTTCTTTCTCTTTGCCTCTGTGCCTTGAGGGCGAAAAGGCAAATTCTCAAGGCCTGAAAGTATGTGAGAAGACTTGGTTGGACAGAAGTTCAAGATGTCAGATGGGAGAAGTTGTGTTTCGACATGAAGCCTTGTTTGTGCTCATCAGCAAACCTGTCAGGAGGTCGTTTGATGTTGTATTTGGGTGATGTCCTCAGGCGCTGTGTTTGTGTTAGCTTCCATATGGATTAGCTTCATATAACCTAGACTTGCCTGAGATTATCTATCGCAAGAAGATACAGGAATGCTGGTGTAAAACTCATCTACACTCTTATATTCACATATATTCCTATGCAGAGGAAAAAGTGCCCTCAGTGGGATTGGAATTAATGACAAGGTCCAAGAGGAATTCGTCAATTTAATTACTCCAGGGGGAAAAAAGTTTTCTACAGAGCAGAATGTTTCTCAAATCACCACCATACCTCCACCTGCATAATTGATAGAGTCCTCATGATTAAGCTAATGAGGCTCAGAGCTTAAGCCCTATCCAACAGCCCCTAATTACAAATATGTAATATCCCCCCTCTGCTTCAATTAGCATTAGAACAGAAGGTTAAAAATCATTCAATATTCATGCGGACGGTGAACTTCAAGGTTAAGGAGACTGGTCATTTAACCTCGGCTTTAAGATAAAAGTCATTTTCGTTAATTGTCTTTGATGAGAGCCACTAACAATATAGCTGTGGGAGGTGCTTCATCAACTTTCACCCAGGTAAGAGCGAAATATCATTGCCTTATTACCCTGTTCTACCTTTTAAGTTTGGGAAATGCTTCGTCTTGTTAAAGCACCTTGAGAATATCTAAAACACTCAAGCCTTTTAAGATGAATATCTGGGTTTTGTCTTAGTCTTTTAGATGTTTAAGTGAAACACATCACAGATGTGAAGCTTTTGCATGCATTTCTTTTCTGTCTATCATTTCACATATTTCTTCGAGAATACCTGAGCCAAACAGGTGTGTGACGCAAGGTGGCCAAGCTGTCAGAGCTGTGGAAAGATGGTTTTTGATTGACAACCCTGGAGGCGTCAGGCATAAGTGTGCATCATGGGAGAGCTTTCTACAGACTTCTAAGGACCTCTCTCTGATGTGATGAAGGCTAAATGAATGAGGGATCAAATGAGAGGGTGTTCATGTACAGGAATTCTTAGGTTTTTTCCCAGATTACTTTGTCTGTTTTTTTGAAGGGTCAGGATACATTTAAATTGATAAATTACCTGTAACATATCAAAACAAAGCAATGTATGGATCTCACTGGTTTTCTCAGTCTGTCTCTTTTATTTGAAGCTTTACTGCAGTCATATTATTTATATTCATGGCTGGTCTGCAGTTTCTATAGTGACATTAGCATTGCATGGAACAGGAGCTTTAACTTTGGTCTTGCTTGAGTCCACCTCCTCCAGAATGTGTCTGACCATTGACTGGGGGTTTGACAGGGAACTGTATTGGCCTTGTGTCAGTATGGCGACCACAGAGCAGGGCCTGGGACTCAGAGACTGGGCTTGGAGCCCATAGCCTGAAGGCTGTAGGCCCAGGACTGCACCCACTGGCCTAGACGAGCCCAGCCCAGCACAGCCTCGACCAGCCCATCCCAGCTCTGCTCAGCCCCCTCCTCCTTGTGGCCTCCCTGCACCTTCACCAGCTGCGCTTTTTTGGCTCCAGCTGCTAGGTGTATATGTGTGTATGCTGCACACCCCTTCCATACTCCCTCTATGCCCCTCTATTGGTTGATTTTTCCTTTTTCTGGTTTTCCCTCGTTCTCTTATTTTCTCATTCCTGATTTGTCCTCTCACTGTGTCTTTGCCTCATCCTCCTGTTTTTATCCTCTCTGCCTCTCATCCTTCCCTCCCTTGCCAGACACAGGGGTTGTAATAGTGCCCAGCAATTACTGAGTTGGCATGTGCTGCATTGTTTACTCACAGTCCTATTCCTACTGGACTTTATTAAAACACCATCTGCCGTCAGCTCTGGAATGGTAGAAGAGGTGGTGGAGGAGGAGATGGAAGAGGAAGGCAATAGGAGGAAAGCAAGAGATTTGGCTGCAGAATGGAAGGAGAATGGCTGGACTCACGTAGAGAGTGCGGGCTGCCACAGTGGTCTCTTGTCGGAGGGACATCGACAGTACATGAGACCGAGAAAGCTAAATGAGATTTTTGGTGCAAACAAAGAGTCTGTTAATGGGGAAAAAAACTAAGTGAGTGTGAGTTCCTGGAGACATGGATCCACATTTTTGGAACCAATCATGCAGTCTCTCAAGTCCTCCGAAGTCCATAAAAATTTGAAATCTGTGAAACATTTCAACCAGTGAAAGTGTTTATTACCACCTTATTGTCAATTGCATACATTCTGGGGGCAATTAAGGGTTTCCAGATAACATCTGACCAAAGTAACTTCAAGGCAGATGACAGAGATCCTTCATCAGGCCTGTCCGTCACACAGAGCGACTCAGGTGCTAAATAGCATGTGCAGTAATAACAGCACGCCTGTTTATGAACACTCACATAACGTCCCTGTGTAACACACACACACACACACACACACACACATATAGAGTCATGCTGGGTAATAATGCTGTGGACCCGCCCATGTAATGACATTCTGATGGTTATTTCATTAGCTGTAATTTGTTATGGGACATGCCATTTCGGACGAGAGCTTGGATTGATTGGTAAGTCATTGAGAGGAGGCAGGCTGGACCCAATACAACCTGGATCAATTAGTCAATTACTGCAGCGGCTTAGTGTGAACAGATCTGGCATATTATGGTTGTGTGATTATGGGCTCTCAGGTGTTTCTGTAATGTGCTGTGTGTTTATCATACATAAAATGCGATGAAATATCAATATTTATCAGTGTATGGTGCATTTATTTTATTTAAATGATAACATGGGAGGAAAGTACCTTGTCTTAAAATTCATAAGAATAAAGGTCAGGTCTAAATCCCCTGCTATAGCACACATACACACACAAAATAATTTTTTTAAGGATTAAGTCCTGAAGAATATTTCCAAGTTGTCCCTAAAATAGACAAAGCACCTATTATCTGACAGTAAGTGGTACAAAAAACAGTAAATGTCTGGCTTCCAGTCTTTGTGGCTACATCTGTAGCTTTTACTAAATGAGGCCCATGATAATATGAAGCAATGTCTCGTTATGTTTTGTAATTTATACCAGGCACTGGAGCAATCATTGTCAGGCTATTAAACTAATGGCATGCTGACCGTTTAACAGCCAAAGCTGATCCCTCATGCTGTCCACACAGGATAAAGTCTAGTGGTTTACAGTGGATTTTTTATTTGTGCGCAGGAAATGTCTGTGGGGATCAATGAGGTGGAAGACCCAAGCGCGCTCGCACAGATACACGTGTAAACATATCATACAATTATAATGTCCTTCTGGATGCTCTGCGGTCAGTCTGCTTCACAGCACTTTGTCATTGTAATTGGGTGCATTTTCTGTAGGAATGTCAAGGCAGGCTGAGGGAAGACGAAGTGAGGTTAAGGAGGGATGCTGGTCTACGAAGTTGTGCCTCAGCTGGGCTGAACAGTGAACACAGGGCCTCATTTGTACGTTGTGTACTGTAAATCAGCCAAGTGCCTCTGCTGATGTTCACAACAGAGAGAATCTAGGCTGCATGAGAAACAGTAGAAAAATAATGAGGGACAAAGAAAAACATTACCCCATTATAGAACAAAGCAAACCAGATTCTGTAGAGTGACCTGGCAAGCTTGTAGTTTTTAATATAGATAACTCAGTCATAAAGATCACAAGACGTATCACATGCTTGCACACATTACTGCACACTAAGTGGTAAGTGAGACTCAGTTTTCCTAAGCTATGGAAAAAATTCATTATGTGATTTTTCACATTCATTAAAATTTGTACACCTTTTAGAGACCTTTGTTCTATTCCACTGAATGAGCAACAACCACAAAACTTTCAGCATTAAAATATCTAAGCTGTTTTATAAATATGATTGACATACATTCACCGTACACTGTTGAAAATATCATTTTCCTGCATTAAACAAATATTTTCGTAACCTAAATCTAAAATCTGATTACGTTATTCATGTTTTTAATGGTAATATAGAGTCCTAATCAGACTTCAGTTTACATACAGCATGTACAAAGATGGCATGTTATTTACAGTGGATTACCATTTTCTCGTTGGGGATTGACTAGAGTCATGTTCTGGTTGTACTGATATGGATTAATTCAGTTGCAAATAAGAACAAATAGATACAAAAGGCAAATACAGTGGAAACCAAAATCGCATTTCAGGCGTAGACAACAGACATCACACTTGCAGTCATGAGTTATTCATGCATTAGAGATATTGTGGATTGACAGCACCATTATGTCAGAGGGTATTACGCATCAGCAACCATGTCGTGCCCTCTGAAAGGGCACATACACCGCACTACAGACTGAAAACAGAGGGGCGTCTGAGGTGAATTCTTTCCAGCTGAAAAATATGCAGTATTCTGAACACTAAAAACAGCTTTGAGATAAAACCATGAGAGCCAGGCAAAGTCTGAGTTCAGTGGTTTAGATAGAAACCCAAGAAAAGTTTAAGGGAGACATTTATTTATGTTAAAAGTGAAATGTGTTATAACTGGAAGCAGCATTGTGTATTTGTTAATAAACCAAAAAAAAAATGTGTCCATCATTTGCTGTATTACAAATGTGTGGACAGCATCTTGTGTGTGTGTGTTGGTGTGTTAGTGAGTGTGTGAGTGCCATACCACACAAGCAGACCCTCTGTGGCAGTCCATCAGCTGGTGATGTTGCAGGGATGGGAGGTCAAAGGTCAGACTAGGGTTCATTATGGCCTTCCATCTTTCAGCCTCTGCAGACGCCAACACTTCACTGTCAGCAGCACAGCATGACACAAAAAGAAATGAAGGATTATGGCCATTTAGACACAATATATGAGCAGTTCCATTAAAAACTGAGACATTTGAAAACTACACCAAAATACCTGCTGACTGACAATGAAATGATTATTACTATGGCCCTAAAACTATGTATATTCTTGGTTGTCATTAATCCATACTGCAACAATGACTCTATTGTTTCGTTCTCATTACACTGTGCAATTCAAGCTTAGCAAATTAAAGACATAATTTATATGAAAGCTTGTATTAAATAATAGAATAACTTTGGTGAAAGAGATCCACCTGCTCCTTGCACGGAAAATGAGAACCCATGCCAAGAGAGGATACAGTGACTGCACCATTAAACACAGAGGTGTCGTGCACTTGTGTACAGTAGAGTGTAGTTATCTTTAACAAGAGTGAAATCACTGTCTCTTAAAACAACACACACTGTTTTATAGGTCACAACAGAGCTACGTTCAAAGCAAGCATCCACCGCAACAACAGGATGGACAGCGCGCCACTTCCTCCTCCGGTTTATTTTACTTCCTCTATTAACTATTTTATTTACTGTTAGGTCGTCATGGATATTGTGTATGATAGCAGAGGACAAACAAACAGGGGCGTCTGTGTGAACGCTTGCAAAGCACCAACGATAACACAGACACATGTTTTCAATACATCTTGTCGAAAAATTCAGGACGTCACTTATTTACTTAGTTTGTTGATTATTTTTGGCAGGGGTGTGTGTAACTATCATGCTTTTATCATCAACTGATTAAAATGAATAAACTTTTAGGTCAATGGTCAAATCTAATGATAAATGTATGGATACAGCTGCTATAAAAACCCAACTGTCAAGTGTACCATGCTATCCACTATTTCAATATCTTTAAATCCACTAAAGATCAAATTTGCTGTTGATAAAATAAATAAATAAAATGCAATGTCCTGCTCTGTTGTGTTCATCCCTTGCTTTGTAGCATCATTAGCATTTCTCCATCCTCATGAAAATAGAGAGAAGCCAGCTGATCTTCTTTTTGTTACATTGTTATTTAAAGTATTCATGTAAAGCGTCAGACGCAATCTTAAGTGAGAAATTGTTCTTTAAGAGCCAGTATTTAAAACAAATACAAGAATTCAATTATCACTTCATCAACCATTGTGACAGGGGCCTTTAAAGTAACAAGGCTGGGGTGTCTAGCGCAGTGTCAGCATGTCTCTATCACCTCAGTGATGGAGAGGCCAGCTGAGGATGGACTCTTGTGGTCTGGGACATGTTCCTCCACCCCGTCGCTCCAAAAGCCTCCCCTCCCTTCGTCCCGCATGCCCTGCCTCCTACAAGCACCTTTTGTGTGGGCTAAATGGGGCTGGATGCACCCCTTTAACTTTGATTTCCATTTTCTATTGTCGATCCATTGACAGGGAGGGTGACTCCATCTGTGCCTGCCTTGCGTGGTGCCACCCTTTCAAAAGGCATATGCTCCACATGTAAGAGCCCTAAACTAGCTAAAGAATGGGCCGATGGAATAATGATATACAAAACGGGCCCCTCACTTCATAGAGCGAGGGAGAGAGAGCTTGAGAGACTGAGGGAGAGAGAGAGAAAATACTCATTCATCAATTTATTGTATGGGCCTTAAAACTCTGCAGCCTTTTTATGTATATTCAAGAGCGCAGAAGAGATTAGACAAAGGCTCCTACTGAACTAATGGCGTTTTAAATTGCGGTCAAGCTGCTCCACTCGCCTCCTGAACTGTGCTCAAAATGTGCATGTGCGTTTTGCATGGAGCAAGACGCAGCTTGCCCCACCACCGGACACAATGAAAGCCCCACAGAACAATTGATAACTGTTAACCGAGGTGGCGCACCGGGTCAGTTTTGACTTGGAAATGTGCAATATGCTGTGAAAACAGCCCCTTGTGTTCACTCTCCCCCTTCAGATCTTATCTCCACATGTGATAACACCACTTAAGATCTCATACAGTAACACACATTAAGTCATTTCCCTCTCCAAACAAACTGAAGAGGAAAGTCGGGGGGAAAAAACAGAAAGTGAAATTTGGCACTAGATTGTTATTAGTCAGTGTTTTTTCTGTCGATTTTTATCTAAGAGCTTGATTTTGATTTTCTTATTTTTTCTCATGTTAGGATTACATTTGTCTTGAAACCCAATTTAGCAGATGAAACAGCCCAAGACAGGGTGGGAGGAGTCGAAGCTCATGGCTTAATCTGCCATCCATTCCACTTCATTCATTAACTTATTCATTCATTGCCTTTCTCCCTGTCCATCAACCTTATCCTAAGCTCTCTCTTTATCCCTCTCCTCCTACTCTTTCCTTGACACCCATGACGCCCACTGCCCCCGCACTCACCCCAATGCCGTCTAGGCCCACCCCTTGCTGCTCCTCCTGTTCGGTTATAAGGCTCTATCGATTACAAGCCTGTCGTACAAAACGACCTAATGGAGGGTCAGCTTTAATGTGGGGAGCGGGAGGCCCCTGTCTTGCTAGGAGCCGGGCCCAGCTTTAAACACCCCTTCTCCTTCCTTCTCCTCCTCCTGTGTCCCCACTCCCTCCTGCTGGGCTCCACCTTGTCCCTCTTAGCCCCCTTCCCATTTGAGAGCGGGGGCCATGAAAAATCAACAGCGGAGCCATCAACCCCCTCCCCACCACCCTCCTCCGCTCCTTTTACAAGGCCCACCGCCGGCTGCAGCGGCTGCCCATGTGCGAGGGTATTTAGTGGGGTCCTGAAAGCTGAAAGGAGAAGCGCCTGGATCAGATGTGAGGGGTGGTGGGGGGGGTTTGAGGGAACAGAAGGAGACCTCTCAAGAGGGGTGCTGAGGCCCCGGCTCGTTTTATAGACTCCCCTGAAAGAACGTGATTACAGATCATTATCCAATTGAAGCAGATTGATGGGCTGGGGTCAAAGTAATATAGCTCATAGTAGCTCGGCGAAAGGGGAGGGGTGACAGGAGAGGACGGAGGGCAGCGCAGAAGTGTGGGGTGAGTTAGGGGGGTTTGCAGACAGGGTGAAGATGGTATAATGACTGGATTGTCGCCGCGGAATGGAGCATGGGAAGGGGGAGCGGAGCCGAGAAGAGGAGGGAGGAGGAGGAGGAAGACCCAAACTTGTCAAATGAAAGACTGGGGCTTTTCTTTTTCAGGAATGAGTTGAAGTAGTACAACAAGTGCTGATGGAGAGAAGAGATGCTGGACTGGCCTTGTCACTCCAGAGGGCAGATAAAGAGATCTTTATGTAGAGGGGAGGCAGGAGAATTTGTCCACGGTGATTTGGCTCTGTGTCCTCTAGTACAACAATGGGATCATTGTCTTACTATTGACTGAAAGAATCGAGAGTTGTTACAAAATTAGACAGCTGTTGGACTTTAAAATGAACTGAAATAAAAGAGATTTAAATGTTTCATGACTTCATGGAAATATTATTTACTCAATTAGAAAATTGGTATCTATATATTTAGGCATTGCACAATTACATTAACATGATTAATTTAAAATTTAAATGCAAACTAAAAATCCAAAATTTTCAGTCTCATTTGATTACCAATTTTTTATCATTTGATTTTGACTCAGTAACTCAGTTACTGCCCACAGCTAATGTCCCTACCCTTTTTTTTTTTTTTACATATTTTTTAACAGATTACCAGCCTGTGTAGCATTTGCCTCAAACTGCTCTCTTACATAATATCATGCATTGCAATGTATGATGGTTCTGACCTTTCTAATGCACTGTTAAGGTAGACATCAGATGATTACCACCTTTCAGCAGCCAAAAGCACATATCCAGTTCTGCAGCTGTTTTAATGTAGATGATGATGATGCATGCAGCTGTTTATAAAACATGTCATTTAAAATGAACTAACAATGGCGGCGATGAAACTGGAACTGCACAGTTATATTTTAGACCTGTTGATTGTCAGTAGAAGTGAATTTGAGAGTCGATCAGTTGTTTTGTCGAACCACAACAAGGCTTCCTGTAGTTTTGTCAAAGTATACTGCACAGTAACAATTCAACACAGCTCACACACACATTCAAGCACTGAGAATTAGGACAACATGCCATGAGTTGGTATGTCATGGCAGTTTACGTTACATCCATGAATCTGACGCATTCATTGATGGTTTGTTAGCAGGATCGTGGTTCTGTAGATGTGCCAGTGGACTGAAGTCTTGTGACAGGGAGCTTCTTCATCCACAATAGAGGGCTTATGGGTAATGGCTACGGCACTGAATAGCCTTTTGATATTGGCTGAGACAAAGTCCCTCTAAATTTCCCTCGCTTTCAAGATTTGCAGATGTAAAAAAAATCCCTTGAAAACAGCACGAGCATGTTTTAGATCAAGCTTGACATTTCAGTTGTTCGCTTGGGATATTTTAAACAAAATGAATCCAAAATGGTGCAGAACTTTGGGACTGAAATTGAACCTGACAGATGCACATTGCTGCCCGTGTTCACTCGGCATGCAGGAACTGGCTCACAGTAATTACACTGAATGTGTGAGAGTGAAAAAAAAAACATCTTTGAGGTTCACTATTTTGCACTTAGCAGCTTTTGCGTAATTGTTGGATTAATGAAGAATGCACTCATCTGCAGCTGTGATGAATAAAAAGGGGCACATACTGTACGAGCACTTGATGCATCTCCTTCTTATTTAAAGGTAACGTGAATTTGAAAGACACTGCTGAGACAAGTGCAGTTACATGTGTTAAGCAGCAGTGGACACAGCAGGTTCAATACACACATTACACACATTACTCTTTTCTTTCTATTCTCTAAACCTTACCATACTGTTTTTTTTTTCTGAGTTCTCGGCTTTTATTTGCCAGGAATTTTACAAGGGCATGTCTTCTAACAAAAAAGTTAGACAGACAGACGGGAATGCAGACAGACAGAGTCACAGGCTTTTAGAGCAGCTAAAAGCCATGCTTCCTCTGTTTTTCACCAGTCTGGGAACTGACACTGAGCAGATTGACCCATGTGATTTCATCCTCAAAGAGCGCGTGTGTTTGCATGTGCAGATGCACTGTCTGTCGCGTGTGTGTGTGTGAGCGTGTGTGTGCCTGTGTTTTGGCTGTGCACTCCCATGAATACGCTGATTTGTTTTCATGTGTGTTGTGGAAAAAGAGTGGGTGATTTTGTGTTTCTGTATGACTCAGCCCGGCTCTGGGAAGCAGCTACACCAGGTGGATCTGATTTTGGAGCAAAAAGGTGTATAAGGTTATTGGATTATCGTAAAGACAAGATGCTTTCTCGATATTTGAAGATCACCATTCAAAGACTTTCTACATCTTTAGAGGAAAAGAAGTGACTTCATGTTCATTAATCAAGGCTTAAATCACTATACTTGTGTTATTCTTTAGTGAGCTAATGTCTCAAGAAAAGGAAAAACTGCCCTTGAAAAATGTTCCATGGATTGTCTTTCATGTTGGCAACCATTTAGTGAGAGTGTTTGTAATTCTCTTCAGTTTGCCTATCTCATTTCGACATGAAACCCTTGATTTGTGTTTGTGCGAGATATTCATACAGGCAGGGAATAAATGATCAATCACCAGGCATCGCTATAGGTCAGCCTGTAATTGCAAATTCTGATGGATAAAAGCAGTAGATCTGTGATTGAACCTCTCTGTTACTTCTCACAAGTGCCTTTGATACTGACCTCTTTTTTCTAATATTTAAATAGTCACCAAACACCCAATAGTTCTGTAAATTATGAGCTCTACGGCTGCTGTTGCTGTTAATTTACCCAAAGCGAAATGATGAGGATGATCAAGAAGGCCAGGATTTTCAGACACACTTAGGTTTTTCGAGCTGTTTCTGCTTGAGACATAAAGGCCTGAAGCATTATCAAACAGCATAGTGCATCCTGGATCAAAGCATCAGCTACACTCTGTACTGTATATGTTGTATGTGTCCCATATCGTATATGCAGTGAAAAGAAAAAGAGAAATGTAGTCTCTAATCTTTAACTTCACCTCATTTTGACTAGCTGGATGAAGTTATAATTTTAAAAAAAAAAAACACACACACATCACAGTCTGCCTGGTAAGTCAATTAAACCACTGCGTAAACAAGTTGTCTTTGAAAACACCACACACTGTAGCTACAGCTCTGCGACCTGCATGCTAAACCCAGTTACAGGCAAGAGAGGAAGCCCTGACTCCCTCTGCGTTACACTTAGTCAGATAATTGGAAATGCGAGGGCATTAACTCCAACGGGATTAAGAAGGGGAATTAAATATGTTAATCCCCAAAATAGGTAAATAGCCTCAGTGATACAATAACCAATTTCTAGGGTTTTCCTCCCCCGAGGACACGTCTGCCTTTGAACGCAACACGCTCACACACAACCAAGCACACACATGCCACTGCACGACTGCACGAAAGCACGATGGCACATAAACATGAACGTACAAGCGTTTTCACACAAGAGCCGGAGAGAGAGTCTCGAGTGTTCCAGAAAGTTCTCCAAGGTCATGCCTGTGGTGTCGTGTGGCCCTGTGGCTGACTCTTGAACCTGTTCTCCCAGGTCTGCCTCTTTGTTCTAGAGATCATTACCTCTGTCGCTCCGCTCTGCTCCGCTCCCCTCCGGAGACCGCTTTGTCGCCATGTGTTCATCTGCCTTGTAATTATAGCACGGTCCTGGATGTCACGGTTTAGGGACTCTGCCTGGGTGTGAGTGAATGTGTGTGTGTGTATGTGTGTGTATGTGTGTGTCAGGGGACTGAACCAGTGTGCAAGATGTAAGGCTTATATTGTGCTTTTATGCACAAGTGAGTGGGAAGTGTGCGTGTCAGTGATGGAGCGTGGACATCGGTGTTTGTGGGAGCACAGTGTGCGTTTCTATATGAAAGTATAATTTCAATCACCAAAAAGAGGGCATCGTAAATTGAATATAGTGCACTTTCTCTTTAAACTATTCGAGCGGAGGCATCGCCTTTGGAGATGGCAACAGAGCTGGATTTTGATGAGCTACTGTACTTGTGTCAGGGACATGAAACAACTGAATAAAAAATGTATATTCAAAACAGTGATTCATAAAGAGTGCCGGGGCATCAGTTGTGGGCAAAAATCAAGTTAAAGTTCCCCACTGAGTTCAAAGTACATTTTTATACACAATTAGTGGAGTACAATTTCTGTTGGAACTGAAGCATAGCGAGAAAACCCCAAGGTCAATTGCTGATCGCCTCTGAGAAACATTATTTTTACGTCTCTGTGTGTCCAAAGATGAATGTCTTAGAGGGGAAGAGAAAATAAGAGGGAGAAAAGAAAACATTAAAAGAGAGAAGTCAATCATTCAAGAATGCAAGGCTGTAATGCACCACAGTCAAATTCAATAAAGTCATTATTCCTGGCTTAGCCATAGCAATAGTATTTTTCCTGGATATCCTATACCGCTTATCCCAACTCCTTTCTCTCTGTCGCTCTTTCTCTTCCTCCTCCACTCCTCTTTTTTTCAGTTCTGGCTACAGGGCATGCAGGATGGCATCAATACTCTCATTTTGCAACATGAAACCCTCTATTTACTCCAAAGATTCATCTGCGATGGATGTCATTCTTTTACGGCTACCTCGACAAAAGACAAAAAAAAAAGCAGCCTCATGGTGCCTAAACTCCGCACATTACCCCTGACATATTCTATTAGGCCGATTTCACATAATGTTGCCAAATAAGCAGCAAAATGAAGTGCTGTGGAGTTATCGCTCCCCCCGCCCCCACCCTCCCCCCGACAGAAAAAGAGAAAGGAGGGAAAATGCTCGGCAAAAGTTTCTTATCTCAATCCAGCTGAAGGAGGAACCACACACACACAGTCCAAGCTGCACTTATCAGTCATTAGGCATTTAAATGCTTGCCCAGAGAGAAATTAGATTTTCTGAGGAGTTAAGAAGATAACCAGTAGCACACTCTTAAAAAGGATGTAACACTTCCAACACATTTGAGTTCAGTCTCAGACAACACACTAAGTGAGTGAGTAATATTACAAAAACGTGTTTTATAATTAACACAATTCCAACCGACAACTAAAACAAGATGAATCATCCCAAAATATACATTAAAATAGCATTTTTCTACCAAATGTAGACACTAATACAAATTACACTGTGATTTGATTAAATACCTCAAAACCAGGAGTTTAGTCTTTGGTAACATTAGTTAGTTTGTTTTGCTGCAGTAACAGCAGGATCTCTCAAATCTAATAAACAGATTACATTGAAATTGGGTGGAGGATGTCCAAGAAACAAGTGATTAGATTGGGGTTCAGACACAAATCCAGGAATTTGTAAAGGATTTTCTAAGAATCTGAGATGCTGTATGTCATATTTTGGACATTTTTTACTATTTTCTTTAAAAAACTCATTCAGAATCAAAAGCCTCTGGCATGAGTATAATGTCATGATATCTAACTTGATGTGCTCAGAATTCAGATGAGGGTTGAAGTTTTCCAAACATTTTTTATTATTAAAAATAACAGATTTTAAGGATTGTGCAATCCTGGCAGAGATACATGTGTTATGAGTTCCCTCTACTTTTATAACGGTAATTTTAGTGGGTTTTTAAAAGGGGTCCAGAAACCCTCAGAGGTCTCTGGGGAGTTCTGGAAATCACCAGAGATATTGTTGCAGAATTTCACAATAACCCAGTTCTCCATGTTAAAGTAGGAGTATTAAATGATAAGTTTTCGTCACACCACTAAATGTGTAAACTTGACCCCATTGAAACCACAGAAGATCTCATCAGAACTCTCAACCTGGGACTCAATGTCATCAGAACTGCAATACAAAAAACAGCACTTTTTTTTAAAATATCTTTATAATTTACACAAAAAAATATCCCCACTGTCCATAAAACATGGAGCAGTTCTGAGTAATTTAATGAGACCTGACCATTCTGTGAAGTGTGTCACTGTTCTTGGAAGAAGTGTGTATTTGCTGCACATCCTTCCTGCTGATAACTACCGCTCTTAAAAAAAAAAACAAAAAAAAAAAACAAGGCCAGAGTCAACACCACCTCGCTCAGCACTCCAGGCTCAGTTGTTGCTAGTGGAACAAATTGCAGAGCATTTACCAAACTTTTATTAGGTTCACAAAACAAGATCCCATGCCATAGATGTGGGCGAGGGGTATTAATTTAGGGAAACGAGCACGGGGTAAATAAAGGCTGTCTGGTTTGCCGTCCTAACAGGAAATACTATGCAGGGGACCGAGGTGAAGGAGGTGGGGGAAAGATGGAGGATTTGGGGGGGGGGGGGGAAACAATTATGACCTCATTTAATAGTCTCTCTCTCTCTTTCTCTCTTTTTCTCTCAGCTCCCAGGCAGAGATTGGAAAGGAATGCCCAGTTTCAAAACCGCAAGTCACCTCTGAACATGGGAGCATTTGGCTTAAGTGTTTCCTGTTGCAATAAAAATGTATGTCAAGTATGTGAACCGAGGTTCCTCTGTGCTTAAAGCCTGTTGAGCACACACACACACACACATACATACATAGACACACACACATACACACATAGTGCAGACGGAGTATTTTGGTTTGGAATCCTCCACAACAAAAAATGAGTCCATTACTAACTACAGCCCCTTACCAAAGCACAACTTAAGCCGAGCACAGAGTGTGAGGCTGGATATGTGTGTGTGTGCGTGTGTGTGTTTTGGAGTGGTATTGTGAAATGGGTGGGGGTTACTGTGTGATACAAAGCCCATGCCGTTCTGGTGCTGGGCTCATGATAAGAGTTTGGGAAGTCGTCGCATTGTGATAGCCACAGGCACAAATGTGCAAGGGGACTCCAAGTGCTAATTTTATTCATTTACCTCCCTCTCTGGATAATTGTTTCTGTCAACCAGCGACGGCTTGATAAAGGATTTCACGCCGCTGAAAACAGTTACACGGCTACTTTGGAAGGCGATCGCCAGAGACGATTATATTTATCACCTGCTTTAATATCCATAGTGTGGTGTAAATTGATTCATTCTCCAAGGATCGCTGTCACAGAGAGCAAGGTGTGAAGAGTTCTGCACCAAAATAAGACATCTGACATTTGACACTGCAAAATGAGCACAAACAAAAAGCCTACTTACAGTAATACAATGAGTTACTTCTAATGCTTGTAAATTATGTTAGAAATACTGTCAAATGCCGATTAAACTGTTCAGAACTAAATTTGTTTCAATCATGTTTAAATAAAAATTATTGTGTGTGACCTAAAGACTCTAATATACTTTCATTATTGTTTCATCACATTATGTAACATCTGTAACCACTGAAGTGACAAAAAATATTGAGATTATAAAATTAATTTTCCTGCATTTAAAGTTCAGTAAAATTAAATATTAAAGAATTCTATTTGTCATTCAACATTATCTGCTGATTTGCTGTGGTAAAAACTAAAATACTTAACATTTCTAATTTGTACTTAGTTTAAGGTTAAAGTACAATGTGAGGCATAATCCTATTAGAACTGGTTGTCGCTGAAAGTATTTGCTTTTTCAAATATTTACCCAAAAATCTTGTAAGTAAAATGAAAGTGAAAAGTCAAAATGAAAGCAGAGTGATATGTGTATATGTGTGTGACATATGTAAACAAAAACCCAAGGTTAGCATAGAAGAAAAAAAAATTCCTCCAACATCCTTTAACGAACCAACGGTCAAATTGCCAGATTTTACAAGAAAACTGTCAGCCGCTGATAGAAATCTTAACGTATTTCTACTTCCTCGGCTGGTAAAAAAAAAAAAAAAAAGAAAGGAAAAAAACTTTACAGTTGTTAGAAGTTGCCCCCGAAATGTCACTCACAAAGCTTTAAATTCCCCAGCACACCTTTACCTCAGTAACTGACAGATTCCCACCCATTCAAAAGAGTGGCCTGGAAGCCTTCTTCCCCCTGGAGTTCAAAAACATGTCGCTCTGCCTCCACTCAGGGATGCCTGCTTTTATTGGACCCTTTGTGGAACATCCTTTCTTCCCCCTCATCAAAAGAAGAAAAATAAGTCAAGGCGTAGTCGCATTTCCCCTTTCTTTTATTACTATTCTAATAATACTCCATATTTGTTCATGCCTTCATCTTTTCAATGCACTCATTGAATGTGTGTGTGTGTGTGTGTCTGTGTGTGTGTGTCTGTGTGTGTGCAGGGCTACAGTGAGACAGTGCCACTTTACTGCATCTGCACTCTAAGCTTCAGTGGGCAAATGCACTGGATGGATAGAAGGGACTCAGCCTTCTCATTCTTTCCCATACCTTTGCTAATACAGTATGTCTGAGTGACTTTAACTGTGCTTATACTCAAGGTCACAGAAATGAAAAGAACCAAGTGGAAAAGTACACTTAAGAGAGTGGAAGATAAAAAAAAATATCTGGCTGTGGTTCCGGAAATAGTGGCTTTTGAAGGAGATACAGGAGAGGAAAGGGGATGGAGGAAGAGATAGGTAATACACTCTCTGTGTGTGCACGTGTGATGCGTGTGTGTGTGTGTGCAGAAAAGGTCTTGTTCAAACCACTCTGTGCTGAAGCAGCTCGAGCCCTTTTTGCTCCACAGAGGCCTGTAGAGGTGGTGGTGGTGGTGGTGGTGTCTGAGGAGGAAAAGGGAGGAGGTGAGGTGAAGTGTTTGAGGGCAGTTCCCTTCGCTGACTGGAATGAATGGTATGGGGCAGCAGTGACCATTCATGCATGCTCCTTTACCTCTCTCTCTCTCTCTCTCTCTCTCTCTCTCTCTCTCTCTCTCTCTCTCTCTCTCTCTCTTTCTCTCACTCACTCACTGTTCCCCATTTGAAAGTTTTAGGTGCAAAAACACAAAGGGAGGAAAATGAGAGAGAGAGAAAAAAAATTGACTGATATACACAAATAAAGTAAGAAAAGAAAAGGGAAGTAAAGGCAGGGGGAATACAGTAAGGAGAGAGAGTAAAAGAGGAAGAGAGAGGGTGCAAGATAGAGCAGAGAGCCAGGGAGAGAGAGGAAGAGAGGAGGAGAGAGACGGAGGACTGTAGTCACCAGGGCCACTGGAGTTGGAGAGCAGCGCAGCGTGAAATAAGGGAGAGGAGCAGCTGAACCAGAAAGAACCCAGGCTGCTCATTACAAAAGGCCTAGGCCTGACTTCTACCCTCCACACACTGTAACACGCACACACACACACTCGCACACACACTTGCACGCATGTGAAGATACACTGATATGCACAGGGCACAAGGAAGCAAAAAGAGGGACTCACGCACATCGGAAGTCATTTGATTACAGCTCTGTGCACACACAGACATGCAATACTGTACATCCGCACACAAACACACACACAAGAGGTGATCAAACAAGAAAGACATGATTAAAATGTATGTTCTGAGAATAATTTCATCTACAATAAAATAAATAAATCAGTTCAACAAGATATGAAGTTCTATACTTCTGCTGCTGAATACAGAGAATTTATGCAAAGATGTAAAAAATGAATTAGGACAGTCAACACCAGCTAAACTAGCCAGAAGCTGATCTGAATCTCCTTCATTTTTTTCTTCTTTCTTTTTTTTTTTTTTTTTTTTTTTGTGGATAGTGACTGTTTGAAAATTTTAAAGTGAAAGATAGGAAGAGCGGGGGGTTTGGGAAGTG
>JAQMCX010000032.1:12223700-12235671 GCA_029814765.1 Acanthurus leucopareius
CCTTCATTTTTTTCTTCTTTCTTTTTTTTTTTTTTTTTTTTTTTTTGGAGGATACTGACTCTGTGAAAATGTTACAGTCAAAAAACTTTGGCAGGCTCTCCAAAAGCACGCAGGGTGACGGAGAGGAGGAAGTCTCTCTCCTCATTGTGTGACCCTCCTCTCGCGTCGTGACAGCTGATGAAACATTTGGTGCAACTTGTTTATTTAGATTTGATTTCCTCCCCTAACATTGGAGCAGCTGCCTCTCAATACACGGTTCACAAACATCTCATTCAAGGGCACAAATAAGTGTGTCGCCAGACTGGATGATATCGACTTATAAGCAGAAAGCGTAACTCTTTCATCCCTTTTACAATAAGGTGGTTACAATAGGAAAGTGCTTTGTTTTTATTACTAATTTCACATTTTGAAATAAAAACAATTTACAGACATATATTTCTATGTATCATGTATTTTTTTTTTTAAATATAGTATTTCCTTTAATTTATAAAATGATCTAATCATAATAATAATTGTTGCTCATAGTTTTATCTGAAACAAACTAGACTGACAGCTTTCTTTGACAGTGAACCTAGCACACAGGAAATGACTCCATCTGTTTTAACTAATAAACTGACTCTGATGCAGTGTATTACTTCGTCAACATTACAACTCACTCTTTTATCTTTTAAACACACACTGGAACTGAGGGCCAGTAGCGTTATTCAATCCAGCAGGGAGATGTAAATATTAAATAGAGATGTATAAAGATGTAACAAAGAGCGGGATGACAATATGCTCCTTGGATATTCCCTTACAAGTTCTCATAAGACCCCCTTTTTTTTCAATTCAAACAGAAGAAGCTGTAAACCAGTGTTGCACTGGCTCCTTATAATCCCCCACCTCCTCGCTCGCTGCTACATATTCTGTGAAATACTGCCATCTCTTGGTGCTTTAAATGAGGGCTTTCACAGACAGGGAGCCTCGGTGGCTCAGACGACTGAGGCTTCAATCATATGTCAAAGGCCACTAGAGGCCAGGTCTCTGCAGAGCTCAGTGGAAATATAAAATCTGATCTGAAGACTGATTATAAGAGTTGTGCGAGAGGATCAGAGTGTGAGAGAGACATATTATCATACATCTATTTTTGTTTTGATGCATGTCTTCCATAATCTTTTCCCCTGTTGATAATGTGTGCACCATCTGCTAGGAATAAATGCTATTTAAACAAAAATTTAAAGGGGGTTGTTTTTATGCAGGAATGCAGTTGCAAATAATGATAATAAAAAACATAATGTTATATAAATCATATTGTTATAATATTGATATGACCACACTAGGTTGTTTTTTTTTTTCAAAAATATATCAGATGCCCATATAGCTTTCACTGGCTTGTTGTGCAATACATTTACACATAAAAACTGCATCATTTTTCACAATTTATGGTCTACAAAGTGCCTGACACAAAACCTCAATTTTACTGAAAATCTCCAAAACTCCATCTCCACTTATAATGCCTTTGGCTGGCTAAGAAAATTATAGCATTTTGGTTATTTTTGGGGTTTGAAAACACACAAAAAAAAAATAAAAAAGCATCATGCTAAAGTAGTACAGTAGATCCTGAAAAGCCATGTAAGTCATGTAAGATATGCGTGATTTACACCCAGTTGTGGATGATGTTTCCCATTTATGCAGCTAAAAAATTTTAATATTGTTCTGTTGTCCTTTGAACACGACCTATAGAAACTAACTAAATATCAAAACTCAAGTAGGAAAAAGGCAAACGTGCACTTCACTAAAACAGAAGCACAAATCATTTCTTAAGTGGTTGCCGTTGACTGTGGCGTGCAGTTGCTGCACACACAGCAAACTGGGGTAACCAGTCATGATGTGGAGGTGCGGTTCAGCACGTTGCAGAACTGATTCAGCAGGTTTCCGAGCTGCTCCTTTTTTCAGAGATAAAGAGGCTCGATTTGCGTCTATGTGTCGAGGTTGAGACACGCAGATGAAAGTGACATCTTTTGAACGTGGAGTAGAAGTGTATTTCTCTGGCTGCTTCACAGTGTAGTGGAGCTGTAATTCAATACTCCCCAGTCAGTGCTTTGCAAGGTTTCTACAGAGGACTGTTGTGTTTCACAGAATGTATTTCCAGCATGGAACAGGTTGTTCATCACAAGGTCTGTTGATCTTAAACACACACACACACTGCGCTGGGAACTTTGAAGTGTGAAAATAAACATTTTCACCTAACCACTAATCTTCTCTCTCTCTCTCTTTTCTCTTGCTTCAGCTCTCTCTCTCTCTCTCTCTCTCTCTCTCTCTCTCTCTCTCTCTCTCTGCCCCCACCTCCCCTTTCTCCAACTCGGGCATTTTAACATGAGCTTCATTTACAACTTTCATTTCAATTTGTCCTGTTTGTCCATATGTTATTGTAGCAGAACCGGGTGCCAGGGCCTCTGGTTAGTGAAAATGTCAGATTCTGTGATTTGATTTTATGGGATCTCAGCAGGGACTGAGGGGCTGTGTGGTTCTGGCCCTCTCCGGCAAGTGGACCGACTACTGTTTGCATTTAAACATCCATCTGAGCCAGATTCCCCTGAGGATTAATTTGTTTCACAGAGGGTCAATTACCTCTCACCAACACCAACCCCCCTATACCCCCCCCAAAAAAAAAAAATTAGCTTTTTTGCCAGCTGCAATTAAACAGATTTTTCCTGTTTAGGTTAGGTGTAGGAAGAGGGTGTCTTGCCGGGGTCACCATTTTAATTAGGCACTATTTAAGACCAATAACAAACTGATTATTTGCCAAATGGCTCTTGTGAACTGAGAGGCTTGATGGCATGTCGAGTGCTACTCAAGTGCTTCTCACCCTCAATTGCTTTCTGAAAAGCACCGACGACTGAAACATTAGGTCACAAATCGGCTTTGATTGAGGTTTCTATGGATACAGATACGTCCCCGCTGACTTTTCTCTCTACTAACCTCTCTCTCTACTCGCTCTACCCCCTGTGCAGTGTCATTGCCGAGCGCTAAGTAAATACGTGCTCTTTATGTTCCTCGTTGCCTTTCAATATTTGGCAGCATGGCAGCGGGGGATCAAAATGTGTGTGTCTGCTAAATGTCAGTGGGTAGAAAGGGGTTGAATTTGGAGCGGCACACACCATGAAGCACCTGCTGTAAAGGCGAACAGCAGGGGGAAGTTTCATCTCGGTTTGATCTGAAAATGGAAAAGGCTACGAGCACCACGTCAACATCAGCAGCGGTCCTACTAACAAACCCCCCGAAAAGTCTACTTTCAATTTAGCCCCATTCAACAGATGGTGGTGGAAAAACCTCACCTTGGCATTTTAATAAGACCAGAAAGCAATTTGGAGTTATTATGAAGATTTTACACCATAATCCAATGCTGCCATTGATTATCAGTTTCCTAAATATTGTTTTTGTATCCTGAATTAAGGGGGATATCTAAAGCAAAGGCAATGAGTCACAATTATCATTATTTCCCACTCACCTTAATCTATCTCTAATTAGATTAGACTTCATGGAAGGCAACCCACGGAGACATCTGTGTCTTCTTAAAAGACTATCATGGCTTAATGTATTAAAAATGCAGTAATTGATAATAATGCTGTAAGCTGAAACTGCTGCAAAACGGGGGGCTGACTGTACAAATAAGACCACTTTCCGTAAAAGCATCACTCGGTTGCTTAATAAAAACAGTTGCCAGGGAGGGGAAGTGGCTCTGGCTGCTTTGGGGTTATGTATGACATCAAATAAGGTTTGGATTCTATGTGAAATGGTCTGGATGAGCGTGACCAGCCATGGGAAGTATCTTTGGCCTCCAGGGACTGAAAAAAAAAAAAAAAGACAGGAAGCCCTGAAGAGCCACTGCAGGCCATCTCCACCTCCTCCTCCTCCTCCTCCTCCTCCTCCTCCTCCTCCACGCCACTTGGCCTTTGTCTTTACTTGGCATGTGTGTATGTGTTTGTGCGTGCACCCCTCTGACTAAGTTTATGTCTGTTTGTGTGTGTGTGTGTGTGTGTGTTTGCATCTGCATCCTGTCCTTGTAGCCTGTCCCTGGCTGCACCATTGGAGGCAGCTGATGCTATCTCATGGCGGTATTGTGGCAGCCCCTGCTGCGAATAATCAAAGGCAGCTGTTTGGAAAATGCCAGAGATGCCTAATAGGAAGCACTGATGGCCTGGCTTCACTCTTTACCCAACTACCCCCCATGTCTGAAATACAATGCACCAGATCAATTATTATCAGCAGCACACATTCTTACTTTATATATTGTCCAATTTACATTCATAAAGCAAACCTTGCAAAAAAAAAGCAACAAAGACTAAAGATTTGATTGCAAAATAATCTGTCTCTTTTATCTTTGTCTGAATGTATTTTTAGCAGAACTATTGCAACTAATTCCTGTAGTATGAGTATATATCCTTGGGTTTTTGTGAGGTAAAGAGAGGAGGAAAAGACCTATTATTTCTATTATTTGGATAGCGCACCGAGCCAGCTTTTGGGGTTTGATTGTGTTTTGTTTGAACAAGTCAGTTAATGAACACCAATAGCGGGATGCGGGTAGTTCCCGATGCATATCTGCCGATCTGCGGGTCCCAGCAGATCTTGGCCAAACACTGGGCAAGGCAAAAACAAATTTGTCTGTCAGTATGGGGTTAGGAGTCCTAATTAGGGGTCCTGACTCTCTGTCCATGGCTCCAAGTCAAGCGTCAGCTCTCCCTGATTGGTACAAATCTCGTTTTTCTAAGCCTCAAAGGTTCGCAGAGAGGGTCAGCGGCTCGCCATGATGGTGATTTGCTTGTACCTTTAAAAGGCCATTGATTATGTAATTAGAGAGGGAAAATGTTGTACCACAGTGAACCAGAAGGAGGGGGTTTGTGACAAGTGGTGGGAACTTTTGTGGATTAGGAACTTTTGTAATGAAAGTTGTGTACAAAGATTTGTTTTAAATATCCATCTGGTTGAGAGAGAATTTGTAAAGCAAGGATTTTCTGTGTTATCAGTGCTAACAGATCAGATGTATTCTACTGACAGTATTTTCAACTTTCGTTCATCCCACTTCATCTGCTGTTTATCATCCTAAAAAAAAAATAAACTTTTTTTTTTTACTTTTTTGATGGCACTAATCAATGTGTTTCATAACAATTTCTAACGGACTAGTTCATATTGCTTTATTGGAGAATGTCAGTGAAGATAGAGGAACTCATCTTCACACAATTTAAACTGCTTTTAATTCACAGAATTCTAGAAAAGTTCCTTTATTAATTGTGCCTGCAGGACTAGAATGTTTAGAAACTATATCAGATAAAGTAGGTGTGCTAGTTACTCCTTAGCTTTTATGGTAAAACACAGAGGTCCTACCTGTTGAGTCCCAAACAGTACCAAACTTCAGGCTAATCGTTAACACATGCTTCTCATCTCACAGATCATTTCTCCTTTCTGACTCACAATAAAGAGATCTGATCTCAATAAGTTACTTATGGGAAAGGCAGCCTAGTCACTTTTACTTGATAACGTCACCACCTTTACTGTAACAAACAGTAAAAGCATTATGGGAAGTGAGACTGCGATCAGGTGTAGCATCTGAAACAAAAACATGGGCGCCACTCTTAAGTTTATTTCAGAGCACTGTGCCATTACATAAGAGCATGTTGAAGAAGGAGAACTGTGGCATGCCCTTTGTCTGCCAATGTCCGCAAGGTAAAAAAGTAGATATAAAAGGCCACGACTGTCCTAAAATTAGATGTATCACTTTGGTTTCCTGTTAAAAATGCCACAGTGCTCTCAGAACAGCCAGCTGCTCCATGTGTCTCTCCCCCTCTGTCTGTCTGTCTGTCTGTGTGGGTTATGGATGGTCTGGTCCACGAACACTCGCTGGGAGCAGAGGCCACATGCACAAAAGCAAAATAAACTGCAGGGGAAGGAAGTGGTTAACATTAACAAGGATCCAATAAGAAGATTAAATGTAAAACGCTGGCCCTGGTAATTGATGTGTTCCTAACTGTGTGTGTACATGTGTGTGAAAGTATGCTTGGGTCTGTCTAGGTGTGTGTGTGTGTGTGTGTGTGTGTGTTTGTGTGTGTGTTGTAAATATGGGCTCAATGTGTGTGGACATAATTGCTCCCAGATCTGCAGCATAACTCTATGGGTTGATTAGCAAATGTCTCTACTGTAAATAGTTGCCACTAATCATGCAACACCATGACTATTAGCATAAAAGGGGAGGGCAGAAATGAGCACAAGAAAGAAAAAGGCCTTGTGTTTTTGTTTTTCTACATACTACGACTCAGGATTCACACAGCGTAACATGTTTTCCTATCAAGCTTAACCTGGAAATGGCAAGGCTATCAGAATACGTCCTCTTACCATCATGTTCTTATTGTTATTTTGGACTTGACGTGATGGAAAGGAAAGATTAGGGCAAATCTTGATGGTTCATTTCCTTATCCACCCATAACCACTGCAACTGAAGACAAGACCGTGTCTCCTGCTGTTTTACTGTGACTTACAGGGAAGCTGAGAGTTACAACCTGTAAAGTACAGTTTGTTCCTTTAAACTAGACTCATCAAACACTGAACGTATAACAGAGTAATTTTAACTTATAAAATCAATTGAATGATGGTTCATATTAGACATTGCACGAGGAAACTTTTGACTAATGGTTTATTCTCTTTTAACTTTTTCAAAGCTAGTCCAGTTTTCTTCTGCTACGTAATTATACTCATTAAATCTCCATCTTCATGTAACATGTTTCACTAAGATCAATGCAATAGAAATTACAGTATTTTGTTAAGTTCAAGGTAAATTTTTTTAGATTGTTATTACTGTACGTGGCCAAGAATTTACACATGCCATCCCAGTCTTTGAAATGAAATGCTTAGAAAAATACCAGCACAGAACAGAAGGAGAGAAGTTCATGTACATAGATATTCATTGGAACTAAAACATACAAATGCTGTGATATAATGTTAAACAGACACTGCTGATGATTTAACCCTACAAGCATTGAATAATGCAAGTTTTTGAAGCAGCATAAAACTACTTGTGTTACCTGATTTTAGATTTTTGTTGTATTTTTTCTTTTGACAAAAAGACACATTGTCACATATGACCTATTTAATATTTAGTCTAGTTTTGAGAAAGACAATGTTATTCTTAGATGTTTGTTTTTTTCAAGGTACCATATCCGTAACCTTTTTTTTTTTTTTTTAAATAAATCTTTAATAATTCAGCAGTATTAAAGAAATTTGGTAACATCATGAGATTAGTTGATGACACTGGCTTCATTTACCTGTTTCAACAACTGTCCATTTGTCCATTTTTACAGTCTTCAGTTATAGATTTTTACGAATTGGCTGCAAAAAACTACACCATAAAATAAGAGTCACATTTTTCTTCATATTTTTTGTTTTAAAAAAATAGATGGGAATTGGATTAACATTAATTCAATTTATAGACTGAAGCAGCCAGTCTTGGATAGATTATGCAATTATCTGTGACCACCATTTTAAGGAACAGTTTTCACCTGGATTTAATTTTGCTTGAATTCGAACATTTTACCCTCTCGTTACACAAATCTAATTGTAGAATTAGCTAATCGGTTATTTGAACAGAAAGGTCTAGTTTGTCTAGTTTAAATTTTAAGGAAAAATGATTTTTTTTTCAATGTGTGTATTGAAGCTCATATATGTAACATTTTAGCACCAATTACAGTACAATTCCTCACTTAAACTCTGTAGACTTTGTTTGAGTGCAGCTGAAAAATGCGGTTGAGTCTGCCTAAGATCATTTCAACCAATCCTAATTGATGGATCACAATATAAAGTGCGTGTTTATAATGTGCAGGTCCCATATGGTCTAGCGGTTAGGATTCCTGGTTTTCACCCAAGCAGCCTTGCTAGGAAACAGACCCATGTCTTTCAGTCAACATTTATTATGCTGCCATGCACTCTTCTACTGCCAGAGCACAGTTTAAAGTAGACATCAACCCTGCACATACGGCAGACATCACCAATTTGGCCTCTTTTTAGAAACTGTAATGTAATTAGTGCTAACATGCTATATATAGCACATTTAAAGGACTTTAAATTTAGCAACGTAAATACAATTGCTTTATGTTTGACAGGTGTGTGTATAAGTGTTGGTCAGATTATGATGGCCTGTGAAAAATATTAAATAGGACTGTAATATTTCAGCACACCCATACATCATCCTATTTTCTTCTCCTTAAAAGCTCCTTTCCATATATTTTAACTCACCTCATTTTTAATACGATCATGTGAGCTGTATTGAGATCAGATTTTTGTAAGGCGACTGTGCGTGCGTGTGTATTTCTGTAGGATAGGAACTGAGTTTTGGTGTAATTCCTCTTCGCTGTATCCCTAGATGTTCATGAAATCCTCAAGTGTCGATCGGTCTGTATGCAGACCGCATTTTTTCATTCTACTATATAAAACAAGCTGTTTTTGTTAGCGTTCATTGCAGGAAAACAATAGCACCTTGCATTCAAATTACTCCTGTCAACCGCGTTTATTAGAGTTTATCAGTTTCACCCAAAATACGCCTACATGCACAAGACTGAGAGCTTTAATGCTTCCATTGCCGCGACTTACAAATAAATTGTCTCTCCTCCAATGTAAACAAAATGCTTTTCAGTTCTCATAAAAATACCAGATAGCGTACTATTCCGTTGCTTTTAACATGCTGCCACTTTTGCTGCAGTGTTAGGGTGACAGAAGCCCAAGGCAAAGTTAGAAAGCACTAAATATATGCCATTATGGTTAATAGATTGAACGAAATCCAAGACACTCGGAGATTATCTATTGAAACGCTGTCAAAGAGGGACAATGCACGCCATTGCTGTTCCCATACACTCTGCATTTCTGTAAACCCATACACCTTGGTGTGGAGAAAAAGGAAAAGATGGGGAATTTGGGAAAATGAGGATAAAAATAAATATGGGATAAAGATAACCTAAGGGCAAGGCGAGTGGATTTTAGCGAGCGTTTGTTCTGCTCAGCATGTACTCCTTGTATACTGCAGATTCTAAATCCCATGTCCAAAGTACCATACAGGCTGTTTGAAAGGGTATGGATAGTGTCGGAATGTTAATGGTTTTCCGATAATTACCGCTATCTTTGCACTGTAATCCATCATTCAGAGCAGCTATAAACAAAAAATGAACATCTGTTTATTTTCCAGTTGACAGGCGCAGCAGGCTCAGTGCAAAGGTTGATACTGTAGAAAAGTTTACCCACTTTTTCTAGATAAAACCAAGGTAATCTCCGCATTGAACCGTGACCGGCGTCGCACGATACCGCATCAGTGGGTGGAGCATGGCAAAGACGGCTAGGCAATTTCATTAGGGGGCAGACGGCAGAAAGAGTACGACTATCGGAAATAGTGGAATTACGGAAACATGAACAAACATGGCCAACGCCCGGCCAAAACTGGGTTTAATCCTCATTGGAAAAGCGGCACGGATACCTCATTTTGCTCTGATCATTTTTTGCGTGGCGATCGGTTCGCGGATATCGGGGTTTTTTACTCAAATATTTTCATTAAACTGGAAAATCGACTAAATTGTAACTCCCGATGTGAATCACAGGGATAAGTACATTCCGAAACGTTCGCTTTTCGCAAAAAAAAAAACTGTTACTGCAATACTTGTGTTTAGCATATGTGGATCATGTTATTCACTGCAGCATTTAACTCACAACCGAACATTAAGCCCCCACTACAAAATGAAACGGCTCTTTTAATTGGTTCTTCTTACGACTGTAACAACTTTGTAAAGCCAGTGTGCTTGTGTCTCTTAATCATCATATTTCCTCAGCTGTATGTAGTTTTAAATGGCTGTTCACGAATAAAAAAAAGCTGAACATGACAGATTCATTTAGAAACCTGTCACCAACAATAGCTTGTCTGCTGCTAGTTGCCATACTTAACATGTTTAACCTTTTGCACAGGACTGGCCATCTTTGCCTTCAACTCCACGACACAATGTCAGCTTGCTAGTAATGAAGACAGGGAAATCAATCGATTGATGAATGAAAGATTAGTCTATAGACAGAAAGCTAATTAGAGCTGTTGGGCCAGAATAAAGAGCGAGCCCAGATGGATGGATTCAAGCTCCATAATCAGGATATACTTCACTTGACACCTCGAGGAGCATAATTGAAATAATGATCTTATTGACGTTTTGAATGTCAGTTTATCTGTAAGAATGGCAATGTGTCTGTGTGTTTGATGTATTCTGGCATCATGTATTATAAACTGCCCTTTCTGTATTGTAATTAAAGAACTTTTGGGATTACTTTGTCACCACAACTGTCCTTTGATGATCATGCCAACAGAGACTTTCGAATTCAAAGCCTCTTATGCTAATGGCAACATTCACCATTACAGCTCACAGTTGGGTGCTGCATACTGTAAACAGCATGTGCTTGGGTGGATGATGTAGAGCATGTGCATTTATCTTTTTCATTTATTGTGTGATATCCAAGAAAGGCGACATGTAATGTACATAATGCAATTACATGGACACATTCAGCAAAAAGCTGCATGTTCTGCAGAGCATGCAAGTGCGTATGCATTGTACCATACGCATTAACACCTCCCTTTCCGTGCGCACTGTAAACACTTAATACATTAGAGTTGATTATCACACCCACACACACTGAATGACTGACTTCATGCATCCCATTGAAAGTGTATGATTAACTATATTATGGCTGATCTGCAACACAGGCCTCCTTAGCATGAGTAATTGATTTGTGAGAATTATGGCTGTACACTGTCTTTTGCCTATTCATTAATCATACAGGCGTTGTTTAAGTACAACAATGTAGTGAGTAATGATATTGATGAAGTCTCGTCTGCACACAGTTGTCTGGGGGAATGGAAAATATAAGGCTTAACAGAGCAGATGTCTCATAATACCGGAATTAAGTGATTAGAATAATCGCCTTTGTGCAAGTAATCTCAAAACAGCAACATCCGCTCTGTCTCAGCTGATTGTGTGCTCCTGTGATGCTGAGAAAACACAGGAACGTGCCTGTTTTGTCGCCGCTTCAGCTAATTTCCCATAATCCACTCTGATAAGGCCCCATGGTCCTCATCTACCTATGCTGCATAGCGATGTGATGCACATTAGTCAATTAATAGTGTGTTAAATGACAGAGGTTCCAGTCAATTGAGTTTCTCTTGGGAAAAAGGGTTGCCATTGTCCTACAATTCAAGACAGAGAGAGATGAAGACAAAGACAGGGATGTTGGAAAATCCTTTGCTACATTTAAATACCACAGCACACATATTATGCATGTTATATCCCATATAATTTATGCTTCCTCGTTTTAATTAAAAATACAGTAGTCTGTTTTATGATACTGCCCCCTCTCCTCTGTATAAATACACTCGAGTGCAACTCTGACCAGCATTATTAATACAAACCCATTCTAGTGCTTGTAAGTAATCTTTAATTAGTTAGCAGTTATGAATGACTATGTATAGCGCTACTTACATTCAAATGTCCCATCCCCCAACCTCACCCACCCCCACTGCCTCAGTCAAAAGGGTTGTGGCCCACATATCAAATGGAGATCTTTAGAGCCAAGCATTCCCGCTGGAGAAAGAGAGGAAAATGGCCCCCTATTATGCGACCCACAGTCGAGGCCTTACCTCATGACAAGGGTATTAAAATGAAATAAATCAGCCATTAAGAAGCAGGCGCTGGCAATTGAAACCCTATTAATGCGGCAGGCAGAGAGAGGTAGCCCCAGCGTGATATGACAATGGAGCACCACAGTGCCCCTTTAATTGCATTTCGGCCAGGTTTTTGTTCCCCAGACTGGGTGAGGATGACAGGTGTACGCAAGAGATGAGTGTGTCTGTGTGTGTATGCGTGTGTGTGTGTGTGTGTGTGTGTGTGTGTGTGTGTGTGTGTGTGTGTGTGTGTGTGTGTGTGTG
>JAQMCX010000032.1:12235771-12260375 GCA_029814765.1 Acanthurus leucopareius
TGTGTGTGTGTGTGTGTGTGTGTGTGTGTGTGTGTGTGTGTGTGTGTGTGTGTGTGTGTGTGTGTGTGTGTAGACATACAGTCATACACTCATGCATGTGGATAGGACACACACATGTATGGACACACATTTTTTCAAAAACATAAACAAAATATGCATCCATGTCATTTCTTTTTCTGTCTCCTAACCCTGAACAGCCATTAATAGTGTTGGTCACTCCTTCAGTCAGCCATCAATACCATTGTCCATAAGTTGTCGTCGGCCAGGCCCCATCAATGTTGCATAGGTTCCTTTCTCATTACCTTCGCTGTTAGACTAGACACTGGGTGATGGATCGTGGCCCCGACTGGACCTCATTTGGGTGATGTATCACTAGTGTTCCCCTGTGAAGTGTGTGGGTGATTATACACAGACACAAAGACAAACACAAACACTCACACAGGGCGAAAGACAACAAAATCGGTCCCCAGCAATTTGAAGGCCCTACTTATGGTGTCCTTGATATGAGCAAATGTTGAAGAGAACAATTCACAAGACACAAGTCTGGTGGTTTCACCTTCTATTTGACTGTATGGCATCCTAAATGAGTAGTAAGTGTTTGCAGGGTTACATAATGATGAACAAAGTCGACAGGCAGAATAAAATGTGTATCCAGTTTTAAAACTGTGTAATTTAGTTTACAAACACTAACAAGTAGAAAAAGGTTTAACATTCAAAAAAATGCAATCATTACATGACTCTTGCTCTTAATTGTGTAATTTCTCTCCTGGTCTTGGCAGAATGTGCTGTGGCAAAACAAATGAAGGCATCCAGAGAGGTGTTAGAGCTTGTTTGAAATTTCGTCAGGAGCACTCCTTCACCTGTCACTGGTTATTGATATATTCATTAGAGGGCCCTATTCTCTTTCTCTGGTATCAGTTTCTCTTGACAGTTGCACTGTTGACAACAGCAGTCAATGAATCACTTTACAATTATGATTGTTGATGGCCCATGACACAAACTTGGAGGGGATGTCATTATATGAACATTAAAGTGATACACAGGGATGCTGGGATGGAGGACCAGGGTGCCGCAGCCCTTCCCCCCAACTGCTCTGATGCCTTCATTTAAAACAAGGCCCTATCTTGTATAGCTTTATCCCTCAGGATAATGCTATTAGGTGTGTTTCAATGGACACACTGTAGCATTTGATCAGATAGTTGTTGATGCACAGTAGTTTGGGTAATTGCATTGATTTGCTCCATAATAAATGACTACATGCTGTGTGATTCCTTTATTAGAACCAACGGTGTCTTAAACCTTAAACTTGTTTTTGCCACTTATAAAGTTTAAATAATCAAAATTATCTGCATTTGCACAAACCATTGATAAAAATCATGCATTGATAAAATAAATATGTTGTCTGAACTTCTAATCAGTGGTGACCATCCTAACTGACTGTATTTCCGCTGCATACCAAGAGTCACTGATTTCATATTCCACTTAAGCTCTTGAGGTCTGTGTCAAGGTTACATTAAAAATAAAAGGATTAATTCAAGTCAGTAACCTTAATCCTATAAATAGACTTGTTCACATGGTTTCTCCTCTCACTTGTGAAGTTCCATGTAGGAGCTGCTATGATGTCAGATTTTCACTGCACGATTATTGTGGCCTAAGTAATCTACAATAACAATTTTATGGCAATATCTATAGAAAATTTAAGAAAATAATAATAATACTGTCAGTAAAAATAATCTCTAACTGTGTTTACCGAGTGGTATTATTTGTGTTTTGGCAACTGAATTAGACTAAAAGAGTGTAGGAAGGTGGAGAGAGACTCTGTAGCCAAAATGCATTTGCCAAATAATTTATTTCCCTCTTTGCTTTCCAGATTTTTTGAAATTTGGAATGTAAAATCTTCACAAAAAACCTTTTTAACTTGTGTGTTTATCTGTGTGCTTTTATGGGTTACATGCTTTCCTCCAACCTGTCTCTTCTACTTTAGCTTAAGTTATGCTTACTTCAGTTACATTTCCCATAATTAAGCAACATGCCTGCTCTTGCAGCATTCAAACCACTTAGTAAGACAGAATGGAACAGCTTTTCCACTTAAGTTTTGCCCCTCATTCAGAAAGCAGCATAACTTGTAGCTGCAGTAGGTTCTGGTCTATGTTAAAGCTACTATCAGTGAGGAAATTGGTTTCACTTCCTCTACTGTGATCTACGTAACCGCAAAACGGTTGGTGAGTCCAGAAAGAAGCTCTTTGATTCTGAGGGACCAGTATTTGTGCCAACATTTGGCCAGTCATCACCAGCATGGGTTTCCAGTTTCCCACAATAAGGGCATGAGCTAACCAGGGTTATTCTGACCAAGTGTTGATACTTTCAATGGGTTGACCCAAAACCAGGATGAAAAATCTCGTTCAGAGGGGAAATTTCTATGTATGTAAACATAATCAGTGTTGTTGAAATATTCACAGGATGAAAAGTTGAGTTCTTGTGGTCGACATTTGATCTCTCCATGGGGTCTGTATATTTTGCTCTGCAATTGCTGCGAGAAAATGTGTACCCCTCCGAGAGATAGACTCTCATCTCCTTTTCACATTGCTCTCCTTCTCCCAATCCTCTAACTGCAGCGGTGCACAAACACACAAACACTCACAAACACACACGGAGAAACACATGTGGCGGGCCTTGTTGCCATAGCAGGCTAACGGGTTGGGGTAGCGGCAGATTTGATTGCCTGCCTGGCGCTGAAGTGAAGAAGAGGAGACAGGACTAAATGAAACTCCATCCATCTTAATGAAACACAATTATTTTCCACTTATTAATCATTGAAAAATCAATATGTCTCTTCTCGGCCCAGTGTCGGCTGGATTTGTCATTTGAGGCTGAGCTGTTATGTATCATCCTCTGACGCCAGGACAGTCATGGGTTCAGTCACCTGTGTCCTTTAGGAGGGAAGGAGGGAGAGGGAAGGAGAGTCAGAAAAACAGAGAGAGAGAGAGGAACATAGCAGGAGATTGTGAGATATTGACAGATACAGGAGCACGTATGGGAAGAGAAGCGAAAAAGGATTTTGAGGAGGAAAAGTAAACAGAAGAGAGGGAGAAAATAGGGAAAAAAGAAATAAACAAATGAAACAAAAGAGAAAAGAGAGGGATGAAGGGCTGCTCACTCTGTCTCTTTCCCCCCTTTATGAGACAAATGGGAACTCATTAGTGGCTGTTGGTGATTGTGTGTTTCTTCACAGATCAATTTACTAAACACATTGTTTAATGGCTCGTTATTAAAGTCCGAGGCCTTGTATTGACTGAGAGAAGGAACGCAAGGGTGAAAAAATGAGGTTTTATGATTAAATATGATATTTCTTATTAAAATGCAATTGATTTAAAAGAAAATAAATTTGTATTTACTACCAATCTGTTGTTCCCAGTTTATTTGCCAAGTTTTTTTGGGTTTTTTTGCCAACTACTACTATCCAAACTAAGCAGCGTACATCATCTCTAAAATAACATGTTTGTTTTCCTTTCAATACAAACTCTTACAAACTCTGTTAATAGCAGTGGAAACATAGTTAAACCTTTATGTTTATAGGAAGGACAGGAAAAGGTGGTGATCTTGGTTTAAAATTGAAAAAGTCAACAGCGGCTATAAAAACAAAGCACGGCATGTTTTACTCCATTAATATTTAGCGGGAACCACAATATTTTTCTGACCTTAACCTTACGTGCTTTTCTTGCCTAAACCTAACGACAGATAAGAGTCAGCATGCAAACACCAGCCTCCGGAGTCCTGCGCTTTTTACGGCCATCATTAAGCCTGACTACCCATACAACTACAGCGCAGTACATGAGTGTAGCACTGCCTCTCCTGGAAAAAAAAAAATCCCGTCGAACAGAATTCTGGCAGCTATTACGCTTCAAGCTACATAACCAGCAAAACAAATGAGTAATATGGAAATTAACAGTATTTATTAAGTCAAAGCAGGTGTACCACTTCCTTAGAAGAGCTTGAAAAGGTACAACAGCAGTTGAATGTCAGCAGTTCCTTGTGATGAGGAAGGAACTGATTTCCACTTGGCAAAGGTTGTTATTGTTTCCATGATTTTGTTCATGCATATCCCCAATTATCTAAAAATTTGTTGAGTGGGGCTCCTGAAAGAAAAACTGCATGCCGACAATTTGTATCCAGCTGGCAAACAGCAGAGAAACCAGACATCAGCCGTCAGCTGTACCACAGTCCTTTACTCAAAAGTTTTCTCCGGCCTAATTTGTCATGACTCATAACTATTCCTGGAACATAACAGTGTGAAATAAAGGTATTTCACTCTATATTCTCACAAGTTTATTCATTAAAATTTCAAAATCAATGTAATGTGACATTGTTTCCTGGCCCTCTGAGATCCTATTTAAAAAAAAACATATAAAGAAGGCAATACTAATGATGACTTTCCTAATAAACAGTTTCCTTGTCCTCCTGTCCCTGTCATTTGTTTAAATGGCTCAATACGTGAAAAGCACAGCTCAAGCTACTATTACTACAACTACTACAATGATCACATATGCATGGAAATGTGCAGATAAGTGTCTCCATCTGTCATAAGTAACTTTCTCGAACTCTCGAAACATAAAAAAGAAAACTTATGTGCATCTTTCTTGTTTTTCTCCTCGGCGGAGGAATGAAATCCATCAATCTGCCATTCATCAGTTTTATCGCCCGTTCTCTCCTCCTCGGCCACACCAAAACCCCAAAAGGAAAGCTTTTGGTGCTGCTTTGAAAAATCGTCCTGAGAAAAAATGATTCCAACCGGCTCAACCCTTTGTTTTCCCTCTCAATAAAGCAAGCGACAAGGCCGACGCTTGATGTACGAGCGTCGTGGGCGCCTGGGCGTGCAGCAGAGCGCATAAGCAAAGCCATGTTTCACGGCAAACAGAGTGTTCTTTACAGTCACCACGCCACCCGGATGAGAATATAATGTTCTACAGCACATAACTGCTTCAGGTCAATACTTGATTTGCTCCAGCATGTTGTAGAGCCTCTGCTCTGGTAGGGGTCTGGGGATGCATTAGGAGGCCCAGAGACAGGACTCAGAGGTGGTGGGATGTGGAGGGACACGGGTTTGGGGCTTGGAGGGGAGGGCAGGGGGCTGCTTCTCAGTGTCAGAACTGGGGTGTCGGCTGGGCCACGTTCCCCTGAGTCTGTGAAATCATTTCCAGATATGTGAGTGTGCGCATGTGTGTGAGACTGAGACGTACTGCTGTTGAGATCCATGCACACAAACTGCATATGGGCACATCATTACAAACCAGTGATGAGCAGATCGAAGAAAAAGGTAAAGTTTTCCCCTGTGGCAAAACTAAAGTAGGAAAAAATATTATCTGATCATCATACAAGCCAGGTAGAAGGACAATTAACCCAACATGCATTTCATTATATCACCTGCTCCACATGTAGCCTCATGCAAAATGATTTGCTTACATCTGCAGGTCCCCAACAGAGCAAAGACTCATCAAACAAGGAACCACAGGTAACTCCATCGGGAAAAGTCAGCCAAGAGCATCGCTGCTATTTCAATATATGGGGTGAGATTTGGATGCTGCCTGTGTGTCACCCAGGGACAACAATTCGTGAGTGTCAGAAAAGCGCCCAAATAATGGATGAGGGTGAGACCGGTCGCCGAGGTTCCTTAAATATTAATGTTGTTGAACCGCAGTCCATCTCAACCCTGACACAGCGGTGAAAGAAAATCATTTGCCCTTTCAATGAGATAAAGCACATTGTAGACATGTCTGTGTCCATGTGGCTCCATATAGTTGATTGGATTCATCCCTGTGATGACACTGTTACTGATTGACACCTTTGCTTCTGAAGATTTACTGTGACCCTAAAAAAAAACACTAAAAACCAAGAGCAAATAGCGTCTCTGCATGATAGGCTACATGCCACAGGCTTGCAGTGTTTTGAGTCTAAGTCATGACTTTAGCTGCTTGTCATTCCCTCTATCTTCCATCTTAATCATTTTAAAAAAGCCGTGGCACCATGAAAACAAGAAATGTATCAGATCAACTCTGCACTTTGAATTCATATTTACTTTTAGGGATTTGCCCCTTTTAAAAAGAATCTACTGAATTATCACTAATGAAAAGAAAATCATGTTGTGTAATATCATAGTTCTCATGAACAATCCTAAAAAAAAAAAAAAAAAAGAAAAACACAAAAATAGCATTATAATGTCTAGTAGTTGTTGCCGTTTTAATTCTAAATTAATGAGCCTATTTTGGAACAACTTTGCCTTCTGGAGGAAACTATTAATTTGTGTTGTTGGCCTGTGAAGCTTTTTTTATTTCCTTTGGCTTTTTTTAACACAGCTTGTCACAGTGCTGGGCTTGAAGCTTGCTAAACCAAGTGCGGGAGCCTGTTTTTATCGTGGCGCTAATCCAGAGCCCCTGGGTCCCCTTGCCACATTGACCAGATGAAAGGCCTTGCTCAGATGTTTACAGCCTGTGAAAGTGGCAGGGAGCTGGTGTCGGATGCTGGCACAGCGCGCCAACAGACAGAAAACAAGGCAGTAAAGCCCCACGCTGTTTATGTAGAGTTAAGGAAACAGGAGGAAAGAAAGCGTGTCAAGGGGAAATGATGGAGTCGTAACATTTGAAGAGCATGCATGTATGTGTGATCTGTTGTAGGTGGACTTACAGGACTGAGGTGCATTTTAATGCATTACAGACTATGCAGCAAAGCAAATATATATTTTTGACAAATCACTACAAAACAAGATCATGCAAAATCTGTAAAACAACAAACACATGCTGTAGTCAGTCTGATCTACACAAAACTACACAAACATGCAGAGAGTGAGCTCGGTTGGTTCAGGTCACAGCTCCGGGACGTGTAACCTTGACCCCAGTTCGCCAGATGGCACTCACAGTGGCACTGCCATTCTTAGCACATTGACCTCTGTGACACTGTTGAGAGTGCACGTGTGTGTGCTGCTTGAACGAGTGTGTGTGTATGTGTGCATGTCTATATGAATGTGACACTAAGAAGTCTGTCTAGCCATGCCAGTCTTTCTAAAGCCCAGGCCATCTGGTGCCCTCTGTCAGAGATCTTTTATTTAGCTCACTTTGATGAAACCTCAGAAATACTGTACGTAGGAGGCCAGACTTTCACTGCCAAAGTGAGGTCAAAGCAGTGCAGGCTTCAGCATGTCATGAAGAATCAATAAATGTTAACCACATTAATTTGGGCAAGCTTCAATTTCCATTCAAAGGAATCTCAAGAACTAAACTTTAGCACTGTGAGCCCCTGAAATAATTTGAACAGGAACATAACATTGCTTAGAGGTTAAAAAAAATGCTTTTTTGTAACAAAACAGGAACAGAGTTACTGCTGAGCAGAAATGAAAATGATGCTTTCAGGTTCTAACAGAAAAGTTAATAAAAAATATAAGTAACTAGTCTGTCTACCTCTCTCAGCAGGTTAGGCTCTCTCTTTCTTTTTAACGATTTTTACAAGCAACAAGATAAAGACATTTCAAAATATGCTGAGTCAACAGAAAATCTAAAAGCAAAACAGGGAAACACGACACAAGCAAGCTCCCTAAAAGACACCAGAATAACTCAAAGTGGTTTAGTTTCTACCATAAAGCAATTCTAAAGCAAAGTGCAGACTTTTCCCTACATCAAGATATTTTTCAGCAAAATCTTTTCAGTATAGTAAAGTCATTGTAACAGTCACTTTCTCTTGCTATCTATTGTGCATGTGTTTTTTTTTTTTTTGTTTGCTTTTTTGTTTGTTGGTTTTATGCTAATTTTCAAATAATGCCTTTTTGAACAAAATATCATCAGCAATAAAAGAATTGTGTAAAAAGCCAGACTCTGGTACACTACAAACTTCCTGACCTGCAGATCAGAACGCTTTAATGTCAACAAGGCAAGATTTCACAACGTATATCCAGCTTATTAACCTAAAAAGCTATTGATCTGATGTTGTGTTTCAACATTTGTGTAAAGTTTGGCCTCGGGGTCCTTTAGCTAAGTGTGGAATTATGTAGATGTTGCCTCATTATTGCAATAATGTCTTCACTGGGATGCTAACAAACAAATGAATAAATGGTCTTGGGGAGGGTTTCTATGACTGGAACAAAGCAACACTCACACTTCTCACCTCCCTTCCACCAACCCCAATTAGAGAGCCTCTCCAAATGAATGTGTTGTGTACTGCTGGGGCCACAGTGTCTCGTGACTTAATCTGGATTGAGCAGAGCACCCTTTTATTGTGTTACGCACGGCCGCAATGTGTCTTGTCACTTTGCAGAGACAGCAGCCGATAAAATCCGTTGAAGGGAATTAGATTGTCATTGATGTGTCAGTGGGATCGTGAGAACAACAGATCGATGACCGAATCACCGCGCGATATGTGCGGATGCAGACGATGGATAAATGAACAAAAGAAATTTGGCAGGGAAAGTTCGGGGAGTTAGGCACAACCTATGTGTAGGTCTCTCTCTCTCTCTCTCTCTCTCTCTCTCTTCCTCTCTCATGAAAACACACATACGCACACACATGCACACACAAACATGCCTTTGCTCACACTTTAGCTCGGAGCGATCTCACAACACTGAACAACAGAGAGGGAGTGAGAAAGGGAGAAAAAAAAAGAAGCCAAACCAATTCCAATACAGCACTAATGGGCCACATCATGCCAATACAATAAATAATGGCCCTTTCAGCTCAGTCAATAGTGAGTAAATGAAAATTTAACCTTTCATTAAATGTGGTCGTATTATTTCCCCCACCTGCTTCCCAGCTATATTTTCCTCTGACACTTTTTTCTACTGCGTACAAGAACCATGTGCAAATGTTATGATGTAGGGCTGTACAATGGTGTTAAGTGGTGTAGTGTGATATTAAGGTCTCGTCTTGCTGTCATAGGTTGCAGTGTGTACAGCAAGCTCCATGCATCAAAGAGCTGGATACTGCTATCATGCTATTAAATGACAGACAGTAGAAGTGTGCTGGATATCCCCAACATCAATGCAGATATAGCAAGCTCACAGGAGATTAAAAGGAAATTTTTTATTACAAAGGCTACAGCTAATTGCCCTCACAGTACAGTTTTCATATGCAGCATACCTGTCCCTAAATCTCAACTGACTTCTGCAGGCTGTGCAGTGGCATTATTGGTAGAAGGGGCGATAAGTCTCTGGGCATCCTGTCTAGTAGTAGATGAAAAGGCTCAGGGCCCACTCTCCACTGTGGCCAACCTGCCCTCTTAATTAATTAGCGCTAGCAGGAAGCGCTGGCCCACAGGGGAGAGGAGGGCTCTCCAGAGGACTGGACAAGGTGATAATGTCCTAAAGGAGAGACCAAGTCCTGCATGTGCGGGTAGCTGGCTGACGCTCTGCGGCTTTTAATGTACAGTAGGAATCATGGGTGATGTTTCCCATTACGCATGTGTCCTGCAGCTGCTGGGTAGGCCTCAACTACTAAACTTAACTTTACAGTGTGTCTTCGTATGTGTGTGTGTGTGTGTGTGTGTGTGTGTGTGTGTGTGAGCGAGTTTATGTGCGACAACTCTTTTGTCAGACAAGAACACTATTAATGGATGATTCTTAAAAGCTTTGAACTATGTTCAATGACAACTTTTTTATGTCCAATGCCAACATTTTTTAATCAAAATATCTGTTCATGCTACAGTAAGATTAAAGCAGCATTATGTAACTAGTTTATTTTAGAATAGCATCTTCAATATGATTTTTAATGATATAATGACCCGCAATAGTATGGATGGTATCTATGTGTCACTCCGCGCCCTGATTGCCAGTCGCTGCACTGTGTAACCTGTGCGATGGTGCAGGATCACAGTGCGTTACGCTTAACAGTACTCCAACTCACACGCTAACAGCCCAAATGATAGTTTTGAGGGATATTAATTTGTACTTAACGGAGAAAATGCCTCCTGTTTTTGCTTCTGAAGCTCTTTGGCTGCTCTGCCTCAATGCTCAGTAATTTATGGAGTTTCCTGATGGACAGATAGCTTCACTTATTGATAAAGTAACTGCTGCTGACAGTAGCTGCAAGTTCGCTCCAAATGCCGTTCACTTAGCTGAGTGCTCAGACCACCGGAAAGTGCTGGTGTTTATGAGAAGGTTTTCTTGTCCAGGACGGAGAAGGACCTTATGACCGATGCTGGCAAGGAGCAGCACCTGAATGGACATCAGAACCAGGTTTATTTCATTCTAAGGACATCATCACAGAGGCGAAGAGACAAAAGAGGACATTGACGGAAGATGCTAAGAAGAGAAAAAGAGAGAGTGATCAAGTAAGAGATAAGAGTAAATCGGTCCTTCTTGATGCTTGACTGAGTAAGAGTAGCTGGCTTGCTGTTGTGCGTAATACTTGTGAAAACTTTGAACCTGGTGTGAATGTTTACTCCAAGACATCTGTTTTCAGAGCGTAAAATTATCCTGACTCCACTGAGTTTTGTTTGTAGTAAGCATGTGCATTACATTTGATAATATTGTTACATAACCCCGTCTCTGTTTTCATGATGCACTTTTACATATTGTTGCTCGAAGATTAGAAAAAGAGTGCAATTGTGGCAAAACAATTTTTGGATAAGCACTGTCTCAGAAATTCTGTTTATATACCACTGGCTTGCTTCCCGTCCGACATTTTTGATGAAAATATGACTGCCTCCAAAGATGTTTTCATTATATAATAGTAGACTCTCCACCTAAGTGCTGATTGCAGGTAGGAAATGTCTGAGGTGAATGGTGGACATACAAGCATCAGACTCTTATCAGGCTACGAAGCAGTTTGGTCAAGGAATGATTGTTGTTTCAGGTAAATGTTAATAAAGTAATTACATCTGGGCTCATCTACTTTTGACATTATTTCATATATAATTTTTTACATTTCAGTATTTGCAAAAGAAAATAATATTTCAATAAACCTAACTAAGTTGCGTGAGTGCTGTATGTAAGCCCATACATACATCTTAATTAATTAACAACTTTTCCTCACTCTTTAACAAGAAATTGAAATCCAGCAGCATCCAATTTGTATTTTTACATATGCATATATAAATGTAATAATAAGACATGGTTAAGTAAAGGTTTAATATGCAATAGGCAGCTATAACACTTTCAATATTGTGACATATCGTGGTTATGCTTAACAAAAGATCATCTATATCAGTCTATAATAGGACACTAACTCCAGCCTCATGTATGAAAGTCAAAAAAAACAACATGCCCATCCTCCACTCCAACCACCACCCCTTTATTTTGTGCCCTGCTACATAAAGGGCACATCTACACTACCTCCTACATTGACAGTGAACACTGGAAAAGTTGGATCATGAGGTAAATAATTCCCGGGGATACTTGGCTGATAAGAAACAACCACTTCACGGAACTGTTCCAACGCCCACATCAAATATCAAAGTACTGTAACATGATGCGTTTAAGCTCAGTTTCCTTGGCACAAGCTGGAAAATGAAGGGGTTGTAACGGAGAAAGAATGAGGTTACAGTAAAAGCATGTGTGATGACATAGCATGGTTAGGAAGATAAACCTGTAATTTAGGGGTCTTAATGGAAAACTTCTCACAGATATTAAGTGTGTAGGTTGCATTAGCTTTGTGTCTGTTTAACAGATTAGTTACTCTGATTTTCATTATAGTGTATCATGAGATCAAATATGTTCTCTGGTGATCTGCATGTAAAAAAAGTCACACCCTCACACAGGTCACGTTCTCAGTTGAACTAATTCCACGGATCCAAATGAACCATGTACTCTTAGCATATGTGTGGTGTTGCGATTTATCCTTGCTTTGTTTGTGTGTGTGTGTGTGTGTGTGTGCGCGTGCCTCAAGTGCACATGTGCAAACTTCACTCTCTTTTCTCTCTGTGTCTCCAATAATGAGCATGTGCACCTTTTTCCGCCCGAGGCCTTCATACACAATTTAGCCAGAAAGCCATAGCTGATCATGATTTAGCTTTTGACACGGCTTGCCCCGAGGCAGGGGGGGACTAATACAGATATCTGACTCCCAGACTGCGATGGAGGGAAGGAGAGAGAGAAAGTGAGAGGCCTTTTATTGACTAAATGATAAAGAGGTTGGTAATGATAAATAACAGTCATTTTATTGTGGAATTCCCAGAAAAGACACATTCTACACAATATATAAAAAGAGAAATAATAGGCGAGGAAGTTGCTCGCCGGGGTCTCGACGTGCTCGCTCCCTACAGAGCCTCCCATTGTTAAACTCCAATATTTCTCTGCTGGGGTGGAGGTCACAAATTGTGTTAGAAGGACCTGCTGCTATGAATACTACATAAGGCTGATGCAGAGTGGCAGCGTCATCCTTGTCTTTGGCACTAGGAGGAGGGTCCAGGCAAGACAGCGCCAGTCTTGCCCATGGGCATCCCTCTCTCTCTCTCGCTATCTCTATTCTGTGATTCTCTCACTTCCTTCATGCACTGAGTCCCTCTCCTCCCCTCTTTCTCTTCCTCTCTTTTTCACTCGCTCCCTCTCTGTCTCTCAGCATGGTCCTTGCACTGTTTTTCCCAGCACGTCAGGGTGGCAGGGGAGCCTGTCTCTGCTGCTTTTGCTCTCTGCCGCCTCCGAGTCTCCAGGCCTCAGCTATCACTAAGACAAGATGGCTGACCCTCTAAGGACAGATAAAGTCCTCCGCGGTGCAGCATGAATGACATTAAGCACAGGATACAAGCTCAGTTGGTTGGAGGAGCAATGAAAGGCGATGGCACTGCCTGCGTTAATGCAATTTATGAAGAGCAATCCTGCTGTTTTTTGGTGTAAAATAAAGAAAAATACAGCTTGTGTAAACACATTATGGTCTTATTACCTCAGACCTATGATGGATAATTGTGTGGGCTGACCATCACCTAGAATTAAAGACCTTAACCATCCTTTTTTTCAAATTTAATCTTTTAATATCATCCACATTGAATGCATAAAATGTAACAGTGGTGATCCAGTTGTCCCATGTTTTATCCAGCTGTGGCGTCTAGTGGGAAGTTCCCAGCTCTTTTGGTGTGAGAGACTGGTGGCAGTCAGCGTGTGTGTTTGCCTCAGGATACCTATGCAGCTCTGCAGTTCTTGAATACTGAGTGGAGAGTGGCCCAGAAATGAGCAGTCAAATCCAATTAAATTACTCAAATTAAATTGTACAATGGTTATGGAATACCTGATCGAATTACTCACATTCAGGGGATTTCGACAGCAACCAATTAGTTCAAAGTATAAAGTTCACACGCTCAAATTAACACCAAGAGAGGACAGGGCCTTTATTTGAGGGAAATGATACATCATAATTACATCACGTTGGAAAAATCACAAATTATACAGCATGCATTTAATAAGAAAATGGAAATGGTTAATAGGTCTTGATAAGACAAATCTAGCCCTGTCAACGGAGCAACGTGGTTAGGTTGGCTAAATTAAAGAGGAGAAGTTATTATTGTTTCAAAGGAGCTTAAGGGCCGATTGTTGTTCAGACAGTAAACGCAGAATGTTGTCCTCCTCTTTGAAAAACAACAGTAAAAAATGGCATAAAAGAAAAAAAACAGTGGGAAAAAAACCTGTTCAGTCTGTAGTTAACTCTCCTCCTTTGGTAATTGAGATATGTTGAGGAGGCTGGTCCGACAGTTAACAAGATTTAATTTTGAAGTGTCTTTCTCGTTACATTGGCTAAAATAGACACTTTGTCATTCCCTCAGTAATGATGGAATTCTTTAGGAACTCCTGGATTAATTGTACAAGGGACTTCCTGACCTTTTTTACATTTTAAATTTAGCTTCTCAAGGTGCCTTTCCAAGGTGAAACACGTGAGTAATGAGATACAAAATCAGCCCGTTAATTGACTTTGAGCAAATTTAGATCTGCAAGACCAACGTATACATTCCTCTCTTTTAAAAGTGAACCATTTTAGCTAATAAAGTTATTAATCTTGCCCATACAGTAATTATCTTTGTAATTATGCTGTAATTGCACATACATCAAGGCCACCTCATATAGCGGGCAGGCTCGAGCTTACTCCTTATGATTTTCTTCACATCATGTAAAGACATTACTCACAGGAACTCAGTGGTGGAATTGTCATTCCCATTGAAATTAGCATTGTAAAATGGTTTTGTTAAAAGTGACAATTAAGATCTAGAAATTTGGATGATTCATGCACTTTTTTTAAGTACTTAACAACTCAACCCCAACTTTATTCCTACAGAGATTGCATGAGGCTGTGAACATCTGGTATTAACATGCATCATGGGTAATATGATTGCAACTACAGGTGTGAATGCACCCAATGCTTCCTCAGTGGGTCTTGAGACAGGAGATTACAGGTTTATGACTACTGTCTAGTACCTGTCAAAGTTTTACAAAAAGGGAAGAGTGACCAATATGGGCTCTATCTATCCACTCTCTGACTCCTTAAAAAAAAAAAAAAAAAACAACATTTTTTTTTAGCCAAACCAAATTTTGTGAGTTGTTGCTAGTTATTTACCCCAAATTCATAGTTATTTGGGCCCTCCTGCAAATTTGACAAATGTTATACAATAACTTTTTCATTTTTGTGTAAAAACTTTATTTTCGTTTGTTCCAACATACCGGTTAGAACCATTGGTCTGCCAGTTAAAAACAACACTGCGCTTGTCTTTGCAAATGGAAAGATGTAGGTGTTTGATTTGCATGTAGAGCAGGGAAGTGAGATCTCATCACAAGTGGTTATTCTAGACACGCGTGTGGCCACTTATACTGGGAGTGAAGGGACATACTTAGTGCTGTCCGCTTGTTATCCAATCACCCAAGACCTATATCAACACCGGGTCTGAACAGCCTCTATGGAAGCCATTCAGCTTGTATTAGAATCCACCTTAGCACTCAGACACACCCAGAGCTGACCCCTTCTGATGATTTAAATCAATTGATGACATGATACACAAGTAAATGATCTCTCACTTGCATCCCGGCCTGCATGGACAGCATAGAGCCACTAAAGTACCATAAACGGCGTAACATGATAATGCTGCTTTAATTACCCCTTGGTCAGCCCACTTACAAACCTATTGCCGCAGCAGTCAATATCCCCAAAGATCCATTCATGCCTCGGCTGATGGTTAACTTGGGAGCCTTTGCTGAGTGCTTTAGCTTAATTGATATCCTTATTTAGCAATGAGCCAGTGGGAGTCGGAGGGGAGTTAAATGGAGCAGTTTACCAGGCAGCAAGCACGCTCAACCAGATCCCTGACACCACCGCCATGGCTTGAGTCAGCCCAGACGATGATTTATGCCAGCTAATTTGCTGTTTCAAATTGATTAAAGCCAGTTTTATTTTGATCTCACTAACGATTGCTCTCAATATTTGTCACTTTTTTTTTTCTTTTCAATAATATACAACCCAGAGCAACCTCGGCTGTGGATACTGTTTCACAGCAAATTACACCTATTTATGACAGTTGACTGCTCCCAGGTCACTTACTTACAGTGGGGCCAGGTCGAAGCAGAGACTGAGACTTCATCAGCTTCCAGCAGGCACGAAGACTTACCCTCTGTGTACACAGGCATTCACACAAGCAACAGATTGCTCTTCCAGACGTGTTCAGCAGCACCTCTCTCTTCATTTTTTGATGCATTGTCTTGCATTTATTTACACATGATGCAACATTTAAGACAAAATTGCAAACACTGGTGAAAGAGCTGCAGGAATTCACCCAGTCTGCCTTTGGCAGAGCATAACAACAGGTATAACCCAACTTAGAATGAGCCATGAAAGAACAATGCATATCCAACAGGTCAAACAAAGCCATCGGGAGCAATGGAAAAATCAGATTCTTCTTTTAAACTGGGTTTGTAGGTCTCTCCCTCCTGCCTGTCTCCCCAGATATGTCTCCCTTAACAGCTCAAAGTAATTAGCAACGACCACATGCCAAAGGTAGGGTAGCTACCGTACACAGAGTAGGCAGACCTTATCTTTAATTTGAGACAATGAGATGCTCTGTGGGGGCTTGTGGAGAGCTGGGAGCTATAAGGTAGGCTGGCAGGCTCCCCCTCCCAAGGTCGCTTCAGTGAGACAAGTTAGTCTGGGGACAAAGGATACCCGCTGTATGCGAGCGCACATTATGACAGTTTAATTATCTGTTTCAGAAGCAACCCCCCTTTTTTTGGCAAAACTTTAAGTTGAGTCTCGTTTGCATCGGAAATAAGCATTTTCAAAACTTGAAATATTTGTTCCCAAAGTGCATCTGTAAACACAACACTCTGTCTCACTGTTTCAAACTTTGTTTTTGAGTGATACCTCAGAAAGTCCTCCAGGGCTTCACATTAGTCACATTGTTGAGCACAGAGCTCAGCGACAAAGTGGCTTCCAATCTTGGAAGTGCGCCGTCAGCCCATTCTTTATACTGTCAGGATGAAGAAGAGCATAAAAACTCAGAGTCAATAAAAGTCATATGAAATGCTAGATATCGAAACACAGCGCGCCCCGCTGACTGATTAAGCGTCCAGGTCCAGTTGTGACGTTTTCACATCTCGGAGGAGGAGAAAGAGGGATGAATAAAGGGAGAGAAGTAGAAACCTTTGAAAGTATTGTACAGAACTTTGCTGTGATTGCTCATGTTTTTGAGGCATTAATGGTTGTCGTGGTTTCCTTTTTTTTCTAAAAAAGACTCAGTAGCAGTGTGAAGAACATCTTTATGCCTTTCATTTTTGGTATGATCTTTGAAATTTGGCTGGAACAATACTATTTCGCTTAAGTTTGATTGCAGAAATCAGTGAAGTCAATTACGGATGGTAACTTTAAATTCGGTAAAAATAAATCCAGTAAAAGAATGATATAATACTCTTGTCATGGTTAAAATGGACAAATTACTGTAACTCTTTGTCTGAAAACTGTCTGACAATGAAAGTTGCAGTGCCCTTTTTTTTTTAATTTACTGGCTGTAGAGTCCATACCGACTCAGACGAAGACAGTGAGATGAGAAAAAGGAATGACAGAGATTAAAAATGAAAGAGAGTGCCACTTTTTGTCCAGATAGTGGTTTTAGCCTGCAGCACCTGACTGGTCTTTTCTATCCGAGGTACTCTCACAGCATTTGATCAAACTGAAACTTAAACATGCATTACGCCTCAGACAGATCACCATAAGTTAAAAGGTCTTACAAATGAATGTCTAAACTTAGGTAGAAGTTGGTGATGGCACTCTAAAATTGCCTAAGAATATGTTGGTTTTGCGAGTGGAGAAACACACTGTCACCACTGTAAAAACTCACATCTCTGCTCGGTCAAAACATGACAGGAATTTTACAGTTTCAAGGAGCCTGGGTCAAATTTAATTTCAACGTTAGACAGCTTGTAACCACAGCTTTAATATATTGCAACACTTCAATCTGATGCCATGATCTGATAACCGAGAACTTAGTATCACCTTTGCTATACCTCATGCAGTATTTGGACGGCATTAAACCTCTCAGAGTATCGCGTACAAACACTCTCTGTCAGGCTGTAGCTCCGATTTGACATTAACAGAGAAACATTCCTGACTTGAGTGAACCACTAACTTGACATGAATGTTTTTTGCACATGCAGGAGGAATGGGAGAGAGGGTGGGGGGAGAGAGAGAGAGCGGTGTGGTTTTGGACAGACCGCGTTAAGATCAGTGCTCGGGGCTAGGCAGGTTGCTATGCGCTGAAATGCTAATAAGCTTCCTGGCTCTCAGTGCAGGTCGGCTAGCCTGTGCCGACTCGTCTTGACACTTCACACACATGCTGTCTTCCACCCTTTTTAATCATTTTTGATAGGCCTCCCTCGGATGCCATCCATTTAATTTGAAAGGGTTGAGCCACCCAAACATTTTCACCATCTTTAAACAGAGGTCTGCCTCAACATGCCTGCTGCATTGTGACCCAACGCGGTGAAAAGAAGCAGAGTAAACTGCTGTTTGGGTTTAGGGGAATAATATTAGGCCGACAGTAGTGACTTGTAAGAAAGATGGGTGAGTGATGCTGCAGAGGATAATAAAAGAGACAGGGGGATTTTAACAACACACAAGCATTAAGCAGTACAAAGAAGAAATACAGCTCTTTGTTTAAATGCTTAGTTTTTTGTTTTTTTTTTTTTGTCAACCATGTGGACACATTATACTTAACACATAAAAGGATTTCACCTCCAAAAGTATTGAAGAAATGGTTAAAAATATAATATTAGAATGCAAATCGGTGTGATTCTGAAGAGATGAAAACAAAAACTACTCAGTCTGCCCTAAACTGCTGCAGTCCAGGAAGGAATAAATACTATACAGGCCAAATAAAATAAAGCCAGCATAGTGTAGAAGATTAAGATTTTGATTTGTTAATTAGTTTGCAAAAATAATTTTTTGCTTTTTAGAGGCAGTATGAGAAACTGTTCCCTCCGACTCCTTTAGTTTAACAACCACTGTCTTACTCCATATATCTTATAACTCTCACTGAAAAATCTTAGAGCCTGAAGCCAACACAGTATGGTCAAAAATGAAGCCATGTTGTATGATTTGTAGGGAAGAAATAACATATTTTATTGGAGTCTGACAGATTTATTTACTAGCGTTAGGGTGGATGTGTAAGGGACACAATCACCAGGGATTTCGCCATCCAATTTGCCAGTGTACTCTTCTATAAACATCAGTCACAAGAAATGGGACAAATTCTACAGAAAATAATCATAAACAAACCATTACATCGCATTTTGGAAATTGTCAGGAGACGCTCTTGACGATGACTATCCGCTCAGAGTCAAAGGCAGAAAAGCCCAAAAGGCAAGTGGGGATGTCTGTGTGCTATATGATATTACCGTGACTCTCAAGATAAAGATATCATACATTATTGGTTTAGACTGGCAATGAAAGAGAGAGGGAGAGACCGGCACAAACAGATAGCGGGGGCGAGAGACAGACACATATAGACAGACACTGAGAATGTTCAAATATATTGCCTCTTAGCAAAGGCACAGATAGCTTTGAGCCCCTTCTATGCGAAACAGCTGGAGCTCTCCATGAAAAACCACACTGAACTCCACAACAAGCCCGCTTGTTAGTTTCTAACAGCGAATGATCCGGTTTTATGCCCTCTGTGCTCCACTTGCAGCCTGTGCAACATGTACAGTAAACCATCATTTATCCCACTCTAATTTAGTTGTGTGCATTTGCATGCAGGGAGGCACGTTTTTTTTTAAGACACAGTAAAAAAAGAACTGCTGTGCAAATTTTCATAAAAAATAAAGTAAATAAATAAATAGTTTTTTTTTAAAAATACGGTCACGATCATGTCAGCGAACCAGCATGTAACCAAAAGCTGGAAAGGAAGAATTGACATAATTATTAATTAGTTGATATTACTGAATGGAAAAAGTCTGTCTTTGGTTTCCTCCCTGGAGCTTAATCGAACGCAGCCAAGATGAAGCTAAGCTAAACAACACCAGGCAGTTAATCTTCACTAACGTACAGTTCAGATGCTGATAATGTCCACGGGTCTTAAGTGAGCAAGCGGGCCCATGTTTTTTAGATTTACTTGTTTGCTGTTGTTTGCTGTCTTTAAGTGGTCTTTTATTAAAGCCAGCCATCTTCCATAGAGCCCCAATGCATTTCACTATTCCGATGCTAATGACGGCCTGAGAACGCATTATTCAGCATTAGTTTCATTTCCCTTTGAGCCTCAAATGGCGACAAACTGTCTTGTAACCATTAAAGTTTTAAGTTGCATCAGGCACGCCACCCACAACTCCTCTGACAACACAGTGCAAACAACAGTGGAAGCATTTCAACTTACTTATCAGGAGCAAATAACAAAAGAGAGCAAATCAACTTCTGATATTAAAAAAAAAATCATAGCATTTGTCACTTAAGTAAATATTTGTAGACAGCTCCATGAGGAAGGAGATGTGTGCCAGAAACAAAGGAAATGCGTGAAAGTCATGGAAAAAAATAAGAATCTGTCTTCTTCTACCTGATGTGATTGGGTGCAGGTGTGTGTGTGTGTGTGTGTGTTAACATGCTATCTCGCTTATGTGTCTAACAGGTAAATGCATGCATGCTAATGTGTGCATTAGCATGCTGTCAATGTTAGTGCGTAATGTGATTGTATATGCTTTTTCACTTGACTGCATTCAACACTTTTATGTCTGTGCGTGCATTATTTTTTTCATATACATTGCTTTTGTTGTCTGTGTGTATGCGTGTGTGGGTGTGTGATTGTGTGTGCCTCTGTGTGTGTGTGTGTGTGTGTGTGTGTGTAGGCTGAGGACTCCCCGCTGACCTGCTGTTTGGCTACAGACAGACAGAGTGGAACTGGTCATATTACTGTTCTTACCCTGCCATCTGCTGGCTCACATCATTCTAGGCCCTGCATCCATCCCTCCGTCATGAGTACACCTCCCTCCCTCTCTCATTCACTCACTCACACGCACACACACACACAAAGACACCTCTCCTGCATGCTGTTTTTATCTATTACTCTCTCTCTCTCTTTCTGTTTCTCTTGCTCTGCATTTCTAAGTTTATCTTTGTCTCTTCATTCCTCCCTTATTTCATTTCTCTTTGCACAGGACCATCGTCTTCATGTCCCTTTACAACGCCTCACAACTCCTCAGAGGGAGAGAGAGAGAAAGGGGAGAGAGCAGAGGTAGAGGAAACTAAAGGGGAGTGTCGGATTGTTATCGAAAAATAAGCATGGTGTTTGAAAGGGATTTTAATTGAGGCATTTGTTATATTTGAAAAGGTGAACTCCTGAGGGGATGGAAGGAGAGGAGCGGCCACCCTATTCATATCCTCAGACATTCATGAAGAATGGCATCTTTTGACTTTCCTTTTTAAAACCGTGCAACCTTAAATGGCCTAAATATAGAGGAGGGGAGGCAGACACGGTAATTCCCTGCACCTTGGGGGGCGCCACCAGAGTACGGGACAGTGGGATGCAGCCGAGGACTCCAATTAAGAATGAGGGAGGGTCCAGCCATCCAGCCACCCAAAATAGAGTGAAAATGTCCTCTCTTAAAGTCCCTGAAGGGGATGTCAATCCATCTCTTGTTCTTTTTTTTAAGAAATCTACTTTCTCTCGCTGTCTGCCTCAATTTGCCTTTTATTCTTCAGTTTTTCCTTTTTACACTTCTGTCTGTCTTTTGTCTTTCTTCCTTCCTCTCTCTCTCCATCATTCTGTCTCTGTGCAGTAATTATGATATTAAAAACAAGCGGACCCTGTGACTGTCCGGCTAATACCAGTTGTTCCGGTTTATATTTCTTCAGCTTAACATAGGAGGAAGTCTACAGGGTGCTCATTTGTTGTTGTTCGGTAAGCTCAGGTCTTTAAGAGCTCGGCTTCCAGTGAAGCAGACGACCCCTCGTGTTTTCTTTCACTATTATTTTTGATCGTCTGACCACAGAGTTAAACTTAGCTTTTCAGTTTATTGTGAAGTTGTTGTACATGGACAACAGCCTGAGGCCACATGCTGTAGGTGTGCAGATATTTGTCTTTGTCTCCAGTTTTATCTTGTTTGCAGATGTGTGTCCTTTCTCTGGCAGATGTGTCCACATGTGCAGTTCTGCATTGATGACAACCCTATAGCATCAAAACAACTTCTTCCTGTCATTCGATGTCTTCTGCTGTTTTGCTGTGACAAAATGATGAAGTCTTCCCATATTATTAGTAAAAAGTTTTATCCTCACGCTTTGGGAAATACCCGCGGGCGCTGCTCTGCATTGATGATTTATGCAATGTAACCGTTACTGAGGCGGCATCCTTGATGATGAAGTTATAAAACTTTGTTGAAAGTACCATACCCACAGAACCTATTTATCATCAGCCTTCATTTTTCATTGTCAGGATAACTACGGTATCATAGAACATCTGTGAAAACTCATTAGTTAAGACAGTGAAATGCTGTGAAAGTAGGTGACAGCCACTTGTTGATGAAAAAAAAGTTGAGTTCTTTTGTCCAACCTTGATGAGTAAATTGAGATATCGTTCCAGCAGGAAAACAGAAATGATGCCAGCTACGTGAAAGAGCTTGACTGCTCAATAATTGTTTGGCTCAGAGACTTGAGTTTTCTGCTCCCTAACTCCTGATTGGTGGAGGAGCTGGTTCAATCATTGTGCGCTGCTGTCAGTAATCTCCTGCTAAGACTGTTTAGCTCTAAAAATGCTACTTGACATTCCATGTCGGATGGGATAAGGCATGTTCGGCTGCATTACTGAGGTTTGACTGGTTAAGTGGTGTGGTGTCAAATAGAGGGTAAATGAAATAATGACAGCCAGATTATAAAAACTTGCAGAGGGTTCTGGAAAAAATGTGCACATGCATCTTCGAAAAAAAGCAGTAAATAACTATCCATGCACACACGCGTGCAGACATACACAGACACATTTATGTGAACATGAACGAACACGCCAGCAAATATTCGTACTGATCTTACAAAATCCTTGATAACAATGCTGATGATAATTACTCAGTCATAATCACTCATAAAAAACAGCATCAGTTATTCATTGAGCTCTTTTACCAAACAAAATCCATCCTTTGTTGCATTTAATTTTGACTTTTATAGTGACTCGTAAAAATTTCAGAACCAGAGGCATGCCAGCCAAATCTGACATCCACTGGTAATGAGGGGGGTGTTTGTCTTGAGCTTAGTAGGATGCGGTTAAAACTGCATGCAAAAAGAAGGTACAGATTATTGTTTGAGATTTAAATGAATATAATTAGAGATTTATTTGACCACTATGTAGTTATTTGTCGAACATTCTGTACAGTCATGATGAACAGCCAAAGGCTTACAAGAAATAGTTTGAACAAGAACACACACTTCATGCATTCCTTACCATCAGTGTGTATACCTATTTATTATAGTGCATAAACATAAATAAACTTACATACGAGCAACAAGATACAAACTGATACATGCACACAAATACACTTGCGCATACCGTATGTATGCAGACATGAGGCCCTTAACAGTGAATTTTTCTCATAATTATGCAAACGGTGCACACTTTTAACAAGTTCTTTGCTAAACTTGGCTCTTACTAAAAAGTGTTATAGCTTTAATGCTATTTTGTAATTGCATAACAAAAACAACCTGCTCTACTGGGTTGCACAGCTACACTCATTTGCAATAAAGGCACATTTCTAATATCAGAGAGCACGTTCTGAGCAAGTGACCAAGTTGAGGTGTGATCTGTTATTTAGACAGGTTGGATGCACTTCCTCACAGCCTGAAATTTCCCCCGGGGCTCTCTTCCATTTCTCACTGTCATGGATTTGAATCTTTTTACCACTGAACTCTTACAATTACTGAACATTCATCACCTGCCTACCTTCTTAGCTAGCTAGATGCTGTATGGAGACCAGAGATATGGGGCAGACTGGTGCAGTCGGGAATACCAAGTAACATGGCTGCTAACACAGTAATGAATTCTTATCCTGGAATTGCAGGAATCTTTTTTCTTGTTTTGGTGTCCGTGTGTGCATATTTTTCCATCCGTGTAAAGGTTTGAAATTTTAAAGCTCCTATATTTCCTGACATATTCAATTCATTTGAATTGTTGTCATTTCACATTGACCCAGTTTGGGTCCCAGTTTGCACCAGTGTTGTACTGGATTGTTTGATCTAGTATTGGTGATATTTTATTATATGTTTTTATGTTATATGATATACTGTTTAGTTATTCATCTTTATCCTGTCTTTACTTCTAATTAACTAAAATATCATTATGGTTATTTTGACCCAGTGCAAGATACAACAAGCTAAAATTTTTGCGTAAAACAGTTACAAAGTATTGTTAGATGAACAAAAAGCACGAGACATTGAAAATTGAAAATAATTCACTTAATTTTGACAATCAGTTATGACATGTAAGTTTAAAATGAACTAAAGTAGATTAAAAGAGTCCTCAACCATACCATATTTTAATTACAACAGCAATAACAGTATACAGTGATATAGATTATACAGTAATAACAGAGTCAAAACTACTCATAACAACTGCTTAAAGCTAAATAATTCAACCCGTCTCATTCATCACTTCATAAATAATATAATAGTATGTATAATATATAGTAAGACTTTACACTTTAAATTTCATTCAGTGCATGAGCAGAAGTCTACCTTTGTTTACAGGTGATACAACAATACTTCTCAACTTAACTTCTATAGAAAGCAGATCTGTAGTGATCGTTGTTCTCATGGTGACAAAAATAAACATGCTATTAACTTTGATAAAACTGTCATGGTTTGGTTAAGTTTAATAAACTAAAGTACAGGTTTAAGTTTTAACAACAAAAATACCTGGATGGGTTTAAGAAAAGAATACAGTTTGGGTTAAAATAAGTAACTTGGATGACATGTTAAATATGTCACAACTGTTAAATTACTGATGTATTTCAAACTAGTGAGTATAGACCCACTGATACTGCACATAGACGATCACTGGGCAGCTATTTCAGCTAGAATTTTAGCTTTTCGTGTACCTCTGATTTATAAGGGCATCGTTGCTACATGGGCTCAGTGCCTATAAATACAATGGTAACTGGTTCAAAGAAATACAAACAGGCCAGATTTTTTTTTTTTTTTTT
>JAQMCX010000032.1:12260475-12272950 GCA_029814765.1 Acanthurus leucopareius
ATGGGCTCAGTGCCTATAAATACAATGGTAACTGGTTCAAAGAAATACAAACAGGCCAGATTTTTTTTTTTTTTTTTTGCCCTATAGCAGAATGATAATCGGTGTAACCAGACCTTTTTTCATTACTCACACAGGAGTGACTGCATGAGAATAACAGAAAAACATCCATGTACTTTCTGTACCATCAAGTAACAACACAAACGTGATTTAATTCATTTTGTTTATCTGCAAGATTAAGAGCTCTCTAAACTGTTAATCCTTTAAAATAACTCAAAATAATTTTGATACCCCTCCCCACAACTGTAACCAAATGCCACAGTTTTTATCTCTGCAGCTCCTTCCCTCATGAATAGAAGGCCTTCTCTGTGAGGTGAGAGGATTTGCCCCCATGGCACTCAGTCGCCCCCCTCCAGTCCCTTGTGTTACTCACGCTCACTTGTAGAAGTCCCTTAACGCTTGCCCAGAAAGCATAAATATATTATAATCTCATCACCTGTCCATTTATACAGGTGTCACCCTGCCACACAACTTGATTTCCAGAAGGGCAGCAGTTTTTCCTGTGGCAGCGATTGAAGTCACAGCATTATTATCAGGCAAAATGTATTCATGATAGCAGAGGTCCGAGTGCCCTGTGGGCTTTGTAATATAATACCAGCCCTCTTTATCAAATTTAACAGTTTATTGGAAACAGCTTGTACACATGATTTAGGCACAGGACGATACGGCAAAGCCCTGGGTATCCTTCTAACACACTTCTCCTCCACTCTGCACACAACCAAATGTACATACACACATGCACACAATGAAAACTCAAAAACACATGCCGCACACTCGCTCACACAGTGACAGTCGAACACACACGCATTTAATCACACATCTCCCTCCTCCTCCTCCTCCTCCTCTGCAGTACCTCAGCTCTCCTCCTGTTCCCATCATATCTAATGCAAACCTCTCATTGGATGAGGCAGCGGTTTTTCTGTGGAGGTCTTTTGTGCACTTTGTTGTTTGTTTTCTCTGAAGAGCAGTGCGATAACAAAAGCGTGACGTGACAAATGGACTATGTGCCCTGCAGCCAGATTTAAGTGATAGGTTAATGAATAAGAGCTACCATCCTATCTCATTTATATATATATATATATATATACACACACGTACACACGCACACAAATGGGTACACGTGTGGATGAACACCCTGGCACTTGTATGCAAGCAGACCTCTGTGAAGACAAAAATATGACTTTTATTTATTATTTCAGTTATTCCGATTTTCCTCAGTATACATTTAAAATAACTGTCAAAATTAGTCTCTCCCAGTACAAAGGATTTGCAGTGTCACACCATTTATAATATATGGATTTAACTTTTTAATCTTTTCATTTATGTTTACATTTAGAACCAAAATTCTATCTGTCCCATGATATATTTCTTCACAAAATCAATAACAATATTGTGCTAAATTATTAATTATTTATCAAAAAGGATGCAGGCCATTTCCCCTTTTTCACCCTGGAGTTCATCAAGATGTATTAAAAGTACTTTTATAAATACATATATTTGACTCTGATAATTTAGTGTTAAGGAGCCGCAGTTAAAATGTCGTTCTTTTATTAAAGAACGTAGAGCACTTATCATCTGTTAAACTTTAAGGAGTCCAGGATTTAACTAAATATGACACAGCTTCAGTGTCACAACATGCTCACAACAGCAAGTCTTCCTCTCCTCCTCAAGATCTCCTATGGGGACGGTAAATAGGAACCATCAGTTGGCCAGCTAATGATTAAAAGGGACGGTCAGAGGTCGTACGCGGGCTATTAATGATCTCTTTTTAACAAAAAGCATGCGCGAGATTTGTCCAATCGGAGGGAGCCGGGAAGTCACCCGGGGCCTTGAGAAGAAGATCTGTCTGGTTAAGGTTAGACTGAGGAAGAGCAGAGGCTCCGCAATCTGCTCTGATGTCTGTGTACGCATGTGTTTGTGCATGTGTGTGTGTGTGTGTGTGTGTGCAAACAAGGAACAGGTCAGTCAACTGCCTATCACAGTGTGTGAATGCATGTGTGCAAAAAGTATGAGATTTTATTTTTATTTGCTAGTTTTGTTATTATACCTTCATTATATACAAAGTTTTTATGACATTTTTTTTAAACATTTTTTGCTGTGTTTTTCAGCATCTTTTGTTTTAATGTAAAATTAAAGAAACATGTTATGACTCTGATTTGAAATTTTTAAAGCACTGCATACTCACATGTTTTGAAGATATTAAAAAACCCCTACGATTTAATTTGAAAATGAGGTATTTTGGGCTGAGAACATTTGTTCACTTCATCTGTCACTTTTAAATTTGGAAGCACTCTTTTTTTTTTTTTTTTTTCTTTTAAGTGAAGACTGGAGCTCCAGATTTACCAGACATTACTGCCTCTGGATAAAACAGTTAACATTCTATCCTGCTCATATTTGTTGGCAAAAAACTGCCACATTCAGAACACTGGCTTAAAATGTTGCCGGCATGCCACGCTTTAAAGGTTTTCAGCGTGTTTAGCAACTGCAGAGCTTTAAGTATAAACATTTATAAATCCTTTCAGCCATTTCTGCCCTCAACAAGAGTTTTGCTTTATGACCGAGGTTATCTGTGCAACAAGGAATAAGCTTCAAGCATGACTGACCGAGGACCTCTGTCTGTCAAGTGTAATCTTTGTCTCTATGCTCTTAGTCTGTTCAACTTGTCTTCTTTAACCATTTTTGCACCTATTCTCCTCTAATCTATTATATTCTGCTCTTGTTGCCTCTGACTAAGGCTCCCATCAGTCCTGTGGAAGTTAATTATGGGAGCCAAGCTGTTGAGGGGTTGAGGAGAAGCTTTTTTTTTGCCTAAATACTGGATACACACCAAGTCTGGCAACGCCACCGTGCATTGTCTGCCGTGATAAAATATGGACGGAAGTGCTGCTAGGCAAATCGTTTATCAGCCAGGTTTAGCATGCACATGTTAAAATGAAAGACTGTGCTATCTGCATAGGTTGTGTGAGCTTAGTTTAGTGTAGCCAACGCCGTTTGTTGTGTATAAATGGCATGCTGGCTGTCGCCCCTGTGGGACATGATCAATCACACATTGCCTGCTTTGCTCTCACACAGCTATGGGCAAATCTATTCAAAATATTCAAACTAACATTTCAGTCGCACCTTAACTGCATGCTTTGTAGCTTTGTACTTTCTGCGCCTTTGTTTGGCACCAATGTGAGAATTATATTAAAAAAGTGATTTTCCTCTTGTTACATATTTAAATATTTTGAAAACAATCAACTTAACTTATCTCTAAACTCTTGTGGCACACTGTGGAAGACCTCGCCTATTTACTACCACGGCACTAATGGTCTATTATGATAATTAAATCTAACATATTTCTTCAACCCCGGACAAGCCATTATATGGAGCATGAGCTGGCATGTTTGCTCTGTCACAAAGCGGCCTCTAAAATAACTCTGCATGCTCAGTTTAGTCTCCCGTTGCCAATTTGCCTTAATGAGGCGGTTCAAGCTGTCAGCCACAGAGAGAAAGGAGCTCTGATGACTGTCAATCTGCGGTGAGCAGAGGGGAAGACGGGGATGAATGGATAGATGGAAGGAGGGGAGGAACAGAGAGAGGTTTAAGGAGGTGGAGAAAGGTCAGGCACAGATTACACTGGCAGTCACCGGAGCTTCAGGCAGAAAAGAGGAGAAAGGATGAGAAAAAGAGGGTGAAATCCTGTTGTTGTCGGCTGGTGTTCACAAGAAACCTACCTAAGAACTCTGGAGATATTTTGTCTTTTTATTACCATATAAAAAAATTTCATGTACAGCCACTGAAAAATCATACATGAGATGCAAATTTTAAACATTTACAGACTCAAAAATAAGACAAAAACAAAGCCAGTAAGGTGAAATAAATCTACATATCACTTTAAATTCACCTTAACATATCTTAATGACTTAATCATTGACCGAAACAATGTCATTCTCATAAAAAGCTAAATTCCCAGTGTTTTTGTCAATTTGGAGGGGGGACCTTCAGTACATGGCTATTAACAAGTAATCACAAGAGGTGTAATAATGAAGAATGCCCTTCATTTTTGCAGAGGGCAAGGTAGACACCGGTGTCCAGCCCTTGTCTTCAGAGGAAAATATGGAGGGAACTTAGGTGTTTGATGATGCGTTTAATTCACACAGGAATACATTAATATGATAGTCAGTGGAGCGGCAAAGCCCTCAAGTAAGGTTCTCTCATTAGTATGTTTCTCTATTTCTTTTTTTAATTATTCAACAAAAAAACGAGGAGCCGCATGACAGATGTATTGGCTGTGTCAAGAAGGAATGATTTGAATTTGAATTGTGCATAAAATCGCACAATTTCCAGGGCTCATTTGTGTGTGTGAACAAAATATTTGCCTCTAATGATTATTGACTCTGAGGCAGGAGTCAAATGATGGCGAATATTTATTCTCTTTTCAAGGATCTGGACACATTCTGAATGACACGAATATAAAATGTATACATTGTGTTAAAAAAATCACATTATTCTGAGCACCGTGCAACACGGTGAGGTGGACCAGACAAAGTCTACCACACCCTTCGGTTTGTCTGACTTCAAAAGCATACCATTTAGTGTGTGCAATGCCCCACACAGCTTGGTTCTTGTGCAAGTCATTCTCAAATCATCTCAGTGGGCTATTATCTCACTTTGCCGTTGTCAAAACTGGTTGGTAGAGCTTTCATCGTGCTGATAAGGTAAACACCTGATCTGCACACACACTCTTTATTATCTCCCTGGCTCTGCTTTGACTGCATGAAGACAAAGGATCACTGATGACACTACTGCACTTTATCATCCAAGAGGGAGAAAAAAAAAAAAAAAAAGTTTGTACATGAAAGTATAAACAAATCAGAAAAAAAAAATTCTTTAGTCTATCTGCGGTGCATTCTGGAGTCAGCAAACGGTTTCATAAATCAAGGAAGTTTGCTCAACACATAAAGACACTCATAACTTATGAGAACAGTATGTGTATTTGATGAGCAAAGCCAGGATTGTGGTTCACATATTCAAAACATGTTGTATCTTGAAACACTGACAAATATTGAGGTTTGCAGAAGCAGTAGGGTGTGTGTGTAATGTGTCCTCACTACATTTGACCTCCTCTATTAGGGGTAAACCTCTAAATATGAGTTTTCTTTCTAGTACTTTTTACCCATTTTTAGGACTCTAATTACCTAATTACAATAGGTGTCCTTCTCTTTAATAATGGGGTCTAAATTCTCATCACTGTTTTTTCCTAATGTTCTTTGACACAGTTAACCATGCTGGGCTCCAGTGCTTTGACTTGAGGTTAACACCAACCTCCTGCAAAAGGTTAGGCAGGTAATTCACTGCTTGATTAGGCCCGCTCTGCAATTAATCACGCTTAAATGCATCCCCTCACAGACTGATCATTTAGGAATGATGATTAATGAAGGCATCAAATATTTCTCAAGTTCCATGTCTTATTGGGCAACTTCAGTAATGTGGGTCAAGAAATACGCCGCAGTGACTCCTCTGCTGCAACTGCGATTTGTGTTTACACACCCTAAAACATTGAGTTAATTCCGTCTCCCTCGCTCCTTTTTTTCCCCTTTGTTTTTGTGTCTTTGCTCCTCTTTGAAAAGCCAGCTGCAGTGCAGCGGAAGCAATTCCTGGGAACCTGCACACATCAAAATACAGGTGCAAGGTCGAGAGGACGAGCGGCGCACCTTGTGGGCATGCGGGACGGCGTGTGAGATAGTCGTGTGTCAGTGATTGTTGAGTCAATTAATTATTGAACTTGGCAAGAGATCAATCGTTCCAGTAAGGTGATCCCATTTCCAACTGGCAGCATATTGAGACAGTAACCTATGACAATATTAATCACTAGCACAACAGCAGGCTAATTCCCACATGTAATTAGTCTACATTTTAATTCATCGAAAAACTAGCACTTTTCTAAACTCGATTAATTATGTACTTACACTTAATTATAGCCCCCCTCCCTCCCTCGGTTTGTTTTCATTGCCACAGATGGAAAAACATATTTATTTTGGGGAAGAGGAGATAAAATAAAAACTCCACCTGGGAAAGGAGCGGCAGGTCTCTGCTGAGTTGTGCTGCGTCTGGTAGGAATTTACTGGATTAGCTCAGTCACAAAATGTGAGATGAACCACATTGTCAATCACCCTCAGGGCAGAGCAAGAGAGGAAGAGCTGTCAATCAAAGCGGGTCTTCAATCGTCCCATTCACATCGCCTCCTGGAATCAGTCTCTCCCGCTGACTGCTCTTTGACATTTAACGCACTGGGGCCACGAGGATGGAGAGGGAAAAAACATCCTCAGATCCTCCCTTTCTTTCTCTCTGTCTCTGTCTGTCCTCAATCTCTGTGCTTTACCAGAGACAGATATGTGTGTTTAAAGTAATGACACTGTTCATTTAGTGTGAGACAATGCAATAGCTTTGAGAAATAACTGTAAAGCAGACAAAAAGTTGCTGTAACTCTTAAAGTGGAATGACAAGAGGCAGTACTGGAGCCTGCAATAAAAACAGAATGGATTGGACCTGAAGAGGTCTGCAGAGTTATGTTTGTTTTCGTTCTGATAAATCGGGTATAATATTCTCTTGCAAGTTTCAAAACATATGACTTCCCTGATCCGCATCTCTTTTGGGCTTCTACTTGTCTTGAGATGCATTATGACATTCACGTGGAGCTCATCGATAAAACACAATGAATTCGCTAAAGCTCAAACAACAAATGCACCAAATTTACCAATCCAGTCCATAAAAAGGAGGAAAAAGCAGCCGACATCTGAAAAACTGCTAATCTCCTGAACAGATAATACCTTCTCCCTCTGAAGGATGCTGGGGGATGAAAAATCCAGCCGCAGTTTGTTGTCGTTTTTATGTGTTTTCGCTCTTCGTGTTTGTATTCCGGGGCAGCCGCCTCGCTCCGAGTGAGGTATACAGAGTCATTGCTCTTTTGGCTCCAGCCCTGACACCTTGTGCCCTCAAGTGTGGACTCCTTAGCCGCGATCTGATCAGCATCTTTATAGTTTATCAGCCTTGGGGTTCAATTTTGGCTTGGATGCTTTTACAAATGAACGCAATCACTGGTGAGCCTTCGCATCCTGATTGCATTGAGAGAAGCGGGTGGAGGAAAGTTTAGTGGATTACCGTGCCACTTGAGGATGGAGCACAAACACACCGAGGCAGCCGCAGAGGGGGCTGCCTGTGCCCCCACCCTCCCCGCCTCGGCTATTGGCACTCGCTTCTTGTACTCCGTCTTATTTGACTAAAATAATATAATTGTCTCCCATCTTATTGCTTGTAAAGCCATCTTCTGTCTGCAGGCAATGTGTGTGATCAATGCACTATCTAACAGAATCAATTCTTCCAGGAATACCTTGTGTTTGTGAAATGATTCCAGGCAGCTGCAGCAAAAGACGGAGCTGCAAGTGGGATCCTGTCGTACTAGGATTAGTTTAGCGACTTGGACCCTCCAGTTCACTCTGAATAGTGTGGCTCTTTGCCCATTTCTCATGTTGTTCACTGTGTGTATATATATGTGTGTGTCTGCAAAATAGGCTTCCCGGGGAATTCACATTCATATTGCCAGTTATGTGCATCATCCCTCGAACATTTTCTAAGCAGTTTATTCCACTTGTAACTGCTACAGTACTGGTCCCCCTGAGATGTTTTCAACTGGGCTGGAAAATGGTAATAAATGTCATGTCACCTCTGAATTTTACTCAAAAAAAAAGAATTTGTTCTTATCACTTCCAGTATTTATATGTTTTTATCACTCAGGCTCTTTATTTGAAGTGTCACTGCTTTAAAAAGGGCTTGTATGTAAATAAGAAATTAAAAATAGCACTGTATGCAACTAGAAAATAAGGACATAATTACATTTTATGTACTGGCATGCAAATATTCCATGCTTTATGCACTATTTCAGGTAGTAAAAAAAATTTGTAGAACTACAACCAAAACCTTCCTTAAATCTCAAGCACTGTTACAATGAAGGGGCCTAACACACCACACTAGAATGAATGAATGAATTAATGTCCTGACTGTCTGATCCCAGTGTGCACCCCTCCTCTAATTCTACTACTAAACAATGATATCAAAAGTGAATTATGGGAGACCTCTGGGGTGGATCGAGGAGAGTAATATGCCAAAAAACTATTACAGAGGGAAACTATGGGAATAGACCCCTCTGGAGGAGCAAAAAAAAAAAGAAAGAAAGAATAAAGAAGAGAGAATTGAGGAGCAGGATCAAGCCAAAGGGAACCATTTTGGCAGGTCAGGTTCTAATTGATTGTCAATGGAAATCTTTGTAGCAAGTTTGTCTTATCAACTCTCTTGTTTTTGCTGATTTCTTCTCTGATGTACAAATAAGAAAACATCCCAAAAGAGACTCTGATTGACATTTTAAACATGTTTTCATACTGTGGTGTAAACTACTGGCTTGGAGAGCCGTCAGCAAAAGCAGTATCTGACTTAATAAGCATAGAGATTTTCCTGGGAAGTAGCATGGAATATTGAGTTACTTCTACGCGGTGGAAAAAAAGGACACTTTATGCAAATTCAGGTATGCCTTAGCAATTGTCATTCAGTTGTTTATTCCAGTGGTTTAATTCGATTTAGGGGAAAAAACAGCAATGCCAAATTGTGTCTTTCGATAACATCGCTGCAATGATTGAGTTATGCGTTATTGCATTTGTGACTTGAGTTTGGTCTGTTGCTCTGCAGTTTCAAGCTTTACCTGAGAGCAACCCAAGCAGCAAGAGAAGTCAGGTCCAAAATCCTTTCATTTCCTTTGTAAACCACATGTCATGTTCTATATTAGGTGGATAAAGGACGTATGTGCCCGCATGTCTGTGCACCTTAGATCTGGCCAGAGATTTCAGCCTCCCTTCTTTTTTTCCTGCTTTCTTGCCCTTCCTCTGCTCTGTTTACTTTCCTACAGTCTCTTCTTCATGTGTCTTGTTTTTTTTTTTGTCCCTCTCTCTCTCTCTCTTTCTTTCTTTCCCTCCCTCTCTTCTTTTCTCCTCTGTCTATCTCCGTCCCGCCGGTGCTCTGCAGCGTCAGCCTCAGCCCATTCTTTGGGTAGCACAGGAAGTGAAACTGTAACACAGAGTTCACTTGTAATTGGCCACGGTCACGCTAACCAAACAGGAAGGAATCTGCAACTGATTAGAATTCTTCCTCCTGCAATAATAGTACCCTGCCAACCCCCCTCCCCCTCCTTCACCCCCGCCCCCACAAAATTAATTACATTCGGGGGTCTATTCCCACTATTGGTTTTCCTGTTTTGAAGCTGCATTTTAAAAGGGGGAGAGAAAAAAAAAAACAAAATCCCAAGAAACAACACAGCCGAGCTAGTTTTTCAATTACAGAGTCAAGTCATAAAGGGCTGAGGAAGCGCAGGCAGACATCCATCGGTCCATCTCTCCATCCGGACAGGGAGCTACCGGCTGGTCAGATCAGTCAGCAAAGTCACAGACTGCTGAATAATCTCTTCATGACTCACATACACACACACACACACACACACACACACACACACACACACACACACACAGACGTACACACATACATACACGTGAATATATACAGAGCCACAGTCACCACAATATCTCTGTAAAAAAAACTGTCCAAAATAAACTGTAGAAAAATGTAAACCTTGAGTTTAATACTGACAGTTATATTTTATTGTCAGAACTCTTGAGGAAGCAGGTCATTTGACAATTTGTGTGACCTTCCTTAAAAACATTCAACATTTCAACTGATATTTTTTTATTAATATATGATACAAAAATTTTAATATAGTGTTGTAATGATTTATTTTAAACTCCATTTTTCAGTCCTAATGATTTCATGGCTTTAAGATTTGTGGAATTAATTTTGACAAACTCCTAAACATCATGACAATTTTAAATCATGTAAGACTATTATAAACAGTACAGTTGAAATTTTTATATTCCAAGTTTGCTCTGAATAGTAAATTTGATATTAAAATATTTAAACAACCATAACCTTTATATCTGCAATCATATATTATCCTTAATGTTTTTTTTTCATTTCTTTAAACAATAAAGAAGGCTGGTTGGTTAACAATAGGCTTATTAAGTTTTGCAGATTTTTATTTTCCCTATATACACCAAACTCCAAAATTATATCTATTTAAAACTTCATATATTCCAGTACATTATAAATTTCATGTTAAAGCTTGACTGTGCAGGGCCAGCTGGCATCAGCACCACAGGACTCATGGGTCGACCATTTTACAGTCTGTCTCTGCAGAAATATATATAAAAAAAACAAAAACAATCAGCTTGTGTGAACACTGCCCACCTGAAAACGCTCGGTTTGATGTTGTGTTCTGAACAAATGCGTTGTTTGATGCGACATACTCATTTCACAAACGAGGTTAAGCGCACAAGAATAGCGGGACGCCGGGGTGCACATGAAATGTTTTAAAATACTGCGGCGTTCAGCAACTTTCTAAATAAAATGAAAATAAAAATTGAAGAGCTGCGTTTTCATCTCATCTTCACAGAGAGACACAGAGAGCCAGTGCTGCTTCAAAAATAAATGAATGCCTAACAATGTTTTTGATGTCCTATATTTAAATTTGTACGGTTACTTACATTACTCCTACTTCCCTGGTCTTGGAACTAATCCGATTGATATGGAAATGGGATGCTCTGTTTCATGACATAGTTGGGGAGAGAGAGAAAGAGAGGGAGAGAGAGAGAGAATTCCCAGGTTCGCTCCTACTCAAAATGTGCTGAAAACAGATTTCACAATCCTTTGGCTTCTTGGTATTGGTTATAAGGGATTACACAAACTACTTAAAGCTTTACAATGAGTTGCTCTTTTCAACCAACAAAAAGGTCTTTCATGCCGGACACATTCGCCACACTCAGGAGGTTAATCAGGAACAAATGAAGTCAACATAGTGACTGTGTCGGGTGTCATCAATGCACAGCAGATAATAACGTGACGCTTGAATTTAAAATATTTTAATTTTCCACGTTTAGGGAAGGGACAAGGTTTTTTTTCAACATCTTGACAGAAGCCTTTTATTTTGTGCTTTTTTAATGTCACATGGAAATGGCTACATTTTTAAAGTGCACAGAAGGAAACAAAGTAACAGAAAACTGCATCAAAATTATATATGCATAAAAAATAAGAAAAGCAAATGTTGCAAAATGACCTGAAAAAGTTGAATAATGTCTGGATTTATTTACAGCCTTTTTAAACTATTTTCTAATTAAGCTGTCATGTTTTCCGAGTTTGAATTAGTCTCGCTTGTTAAGACACAACTTAAATTTTTGGTTTGTTCACACTTTATTGATAAAATTTAAATTTTTAAAGTTTACAAACCAAGGGCATCTGATCACACCATGTCAACTTTGTTTTTCAGGAGACATTTAAATATTTGAATTGTGTTTTCCAGTGTTGTGTGAAAAAAATTTTAAAATAAATTTTAAGTTCTTTTTTTCATAAAAATCTATCATTTTTCTTTCAGTAAAAAATAACAACATATGTTTTTTGGGTTTTTTTGTTTTGTTTTATATTAAATATCAACATTGAAACCATAAAGGCTGAAGAAAATATTTGTCTTAATGTAACTTAACTTCCACCGAGATAAAAGCATCATTTCTGTCAAACTAACAGCAGTCTACAGCAATGTTTCCTGAAGCTCAGAGACATAAATCACATCTGTGGAATGCAGCTGCTTTAACAGCCCATTCAAACCAGTTTCTCCAAGCTTCCTGCTCACTATCCGGGCAAATCCTTATCTGCTACAAACTCTTCTTTTTATCTTAAACAGCATTTAAAATCATCACTTACCAATTCCCTTCTTTAGCTGAACAGCCATTCAAGCGTGTGTTGTCTGTCATTGGGGTTGAAAATTGGGGAATGGGCTGGAAATTGAAACCACCGAGGATGCCGTCCTGGAAAAAGAGGAAATCAAAGTTAAATGAGATCATGCATGCCAAGAGAATGTTTAACCAAAGGGCAAAAAGGAAGCTGGAGATAAGAGAGAAGAGAAAACCGCTTAATGTTATGTTTCTGCAGTCTGTTTGGAGTCGTGCATGCTTGTGTGTGTGTGTATTTTGGAAGGGAGGGGGTGTTACTTGTCAATACACATTAAACTGTCATTTTATACATCTGTAAAAGTATATGTGTGTGACTGCATCTGTACATGTACTTATTTGGACAGTAAACACATGAAAATGTTTTTGTATTTACAGATTTATATGGTCAAGATTTTGCGCCTTACACATCTTAACATATGTGTGTTTTCAAAGTCATGCATGGACGTAAACATATTGTATTTACTATTTTTATTGAGTGAGCGTGTATGTGTGTGTGTGTGTGTGTGTGTGTGTGTGTGTGTGTGTGTGTGTGTGTGTGTGTGTGTGTGTGTGTGTGT
>JAQMCX010000032.1:12273050-12322776 GCA_029814765.1 Acanthurus leucopareius
GTGTGTGTGTGTGTGTGTGTGTGTGTGTGTGTGTGTGTGTGTGTGTGTGTGTGTGTGTGTGTGTGTGTGTGCAGGTGTGTGCAAAGATGACAACAAGCTTTGTCAAAGTTCATCCCATAATGCAGCGTCTCGAAAAAATGTTTGAAGTGGTGCACCGCGAACAATTAATCTTGAGCCTGTGATTGTACTGAGCTCCAGTGATGCAGATTTCCCATGACAAGTTCAGTTCAAAAGACTGGAATCCTGCCCCACCCAGAGCGCCTATGGTTAGATGATAGACAGGCAGATGCTTTGTTTTAACATGAGAGGACATCGGAGCGCAGGGAGCACAGAGAGGTGTGGGGGGTTATGCTTTACTTTTGTGTTTATGCAATTTTCAGACATTTACGAAACACTTTTGTTAGCTATCACGCTGCCAAAAGAGAAGTTAGGTAATACGCACGCACTTTTTATTGACACTTAAGCAAAAGAACAGAACTTTCATAACCTGTGACTCTGTAAAAAAGTGCTTGAATAAATATTTACTTTACTCAGAGATATAGGCAAACAACAGGAATGAGTCAAAACAAATAGAAGAAACACTTGTGTGAATGTATGCGATACATACTGCTATCTGTCATCGGAAGATAACAAAGGAAGCAATGAAAGCGGTTCAGATTATCTGATGTTTGATTAAAAATTCTGTTTATCACAAGAGCTGTGAATAATCCTTTATCTAACGCTGGCCTTTACGCTGCCATCTAATCTCTGCAGTTGTTTGTGCGCCATCCTCACTGATGGAATCAGGGGTCCCTGCGTAAGTTCGCCGTGACAGACAGGCTGGAATGGAGCATGTCTGGATTATGTTTATTCAATTTAACTGAGCATTTATCCTCCCAGGTATTTGTTGTCAGTGTGTGCGCTGTGTGTAAGCCATAAGGAAGCGGAGTGATCATGAGAGAGAGACAGAAAGAGACAGACAGAGAGATGTCAGAAGCAAAGTTTCCAGCTCATGAGTTGAGGTGAGTGCACTGAGAGGGAAACATGCAGCCAGCCTGCACATGTCAAGGTCAGAAGACACATTCTTCCAAGGAATTAAGGAAGATGTAAAGACAGGTAGAAATCTTGTTTACTTGTGCCTTGATGTAGCTCTGAAGTGCTCCAGAACAAAGGTTGTTAAAGATCTCGGTACCAAAAATCACGAACAAATACGCCAAAGCATTTTGTCATCACATAAAGTGTTAAAACTACATTTGTAAAAACACTCAATTTGTTGATTGATATTGTCCACAACTTTCGTTTCATTTTCTCACTGCAGTCTCTCTTTCAAAGAGATTTTTCTGAACTCGGAGAACCCACCTAGTTTAAGAAAAAACTGGTTAAAAAAACATGAAGTTGTCAATTTTACACAGGGTGATGTCATGTGAACAGAATACCTGTGGGTGTGTGCCATCTTTTCACTGAATCACTTGGCGCTGCGCTTTATTTCTTAATTCTCATTGCCATGAAACACTTCAGAAAGAATATCAACCCAGAAGCAATATTTTCTGCAAGCAAAAACTAGTTCAAAGACATTTTTTCTCACTACCCCCCCAATCCTCAACTTACTGTCCTGGCATCTAGTCAATTTCCAATTTGCATTGACTTTTACAAGATTTTTTACTGACTTTGGTGCAATGCTGAAGCCCCCAGGCCAGTGGGTCATATAATTATTATGTGCAGGAAATGATAAGCATGTTTTAAAAGCGAAAATTAGTTTTAATTGTGGTGTACGGTTGCAATGTGAGCATGAAATCACAAAAGTCAAACTCCTGAGACTTTTGCATTATTTAAACAATTTGGAATCGTATTGTTTCAGTATTACAGGAGGGCTGAGGTAACTTTCTAGACATATTTTAGAAATAACTGGCTTAAATTCTGGACAATTCTTTTGTTTTTTTGGGGGGAACATTCATAAATTCTTCTGGATCCTTTTGCATTATTGTATGTGTCTGTCAGGTCGAGTTAAAATAAGAAGCAGGTTCTCAACAAATGGTTGTCATTTCATTGTCTAATTCTGGAGCCATTTCACCATAAGGGTCTTTTCTATTTACACAAAGTGCTGATCCTGGACCAGATTTGCACACAGAATCTCCATGAGCTTAACCAAATATAGCTTCAGGTTTCACCTCACACCCCTATAGTGCCTTGACTTGTACATCAGCACCAATCAGAAAGCCTGGCCAGCGATGGGAAATAGAAACGAAAGTGCGAGGTGTCCTCGGACTAACCAAAACAACTGCAAGTCCAATTTCCTCCTTTGTAACGTTTTGTAGCTTTACACTCAACTGGAGGGCAAGCTGAGAAAAGAACGTGTTGTCAGCCTGACTAAAACATCTCTCAGCTCTCCTGCCCGTGTGTGAAGCTGACATCCAGTTTCCTGAGTGAAGTCATTTCCTCAGCCGACGTTTTGCACAAACACGGGGCTGATATTTGGGGGGGGGTGGGGGTTCAGGAGCTCTTGTCTTAAATAAAAAAAAAAAGCTGACGGCAAACATTCACCCTTAAATTTAATTTTACCCTTTTATTGTCGAGCACAGATAAGAGATTCAGTAGCCGCGGTTAACTGGAAAAATATTATGATAAATGGGCTTTTATTAGTATTTTTCCCCATTATTCATGACAATAACAATACAATGTGCTCCGATGGTAATGGTGCATGTGTGTGGATGCATCACTGAGAAAGGCAAGGGTACTTATTATGGAAACGGTGCTGTGATGAATGTGTTAGAGCAACTCAAACTTAATCTAAACTGCATTACATGTTGTTTTGAATATACCTCCCTGATATGCCTATCTTTAATGTACTATCAAGTGAAGGGAGCAGAATTGCGTTAGTCTCAAAATTCAGAGCGGCGGAGGGAGAGAGAGAGAGAGGGGCTTTAAAATACTGTCTGTGAGAAATGCAAAATTTATGAATACCCCCCTCACATCTCAGCTTGATTTATGTGAAATAATAATACACTATTTAATGCTTAAACATAGCTAGGAGCGATCCCTGGCTATCAAGATGTACAATGGAGTAATGGGGCTGGAAGACAAATCACCTTGTGGACTTGTGATGCTTATTTAAAGGTGCTCAGGCAGATATATTAAACTATATGTAATTGTACACTAACTCTGTGCTGTAGGCAGAGGCGGCAAACACAGGAGGAGGCCAGTCATGATGCAGATGGAGTGGTGTAATCAATTTGACTCAAGCATCAGCATCCACGGCGAGGAGGAGGAGGAAGCGGGAGGGAGGAGACGAGGGGAGACGCTTTGATCTGCTGTGTTGTCTTCTTATTTAGATTTTAGCCTTCGTTCATACATCTTGTGCATCTATCTGTACTTTTAAAGTGTTCAAAGTGAGATAAGTCAAATAAGGCATTCACAGGGTTGGAAAAAAATACATTATCTGCATGAACAGAGGAGGAAATCCTCCACGCAGCTGCTAAAAAGGTTATTTCTCAGCCTGAGGAGTTACAGTAGTTGATGCCGCTCTGTAGTAAGTTTAAGCACAAGGTGTGTCAGTTTAAAAGTAGAGAACCAGGTTCAAACAGAGTCACTGGTCACACGGATCGTGATTGATGATTCACTGATTGCCTCATTTAATTAAAGTAAATGGCAAAGCCAAAGCGAGGCCAAATGGTCCTGATCTGATGAATTGGCCCCCGTTTTACCACCAAAAGCAGGTAGGGTAAATAAACAGGGTAATTACAATGGTAAATGAAGCCTCAGTGTGTGAGCGAGCCCTGTGGGCTGTGGGTGGCTCACCCAGGATGTGCTGAAGAAGTGAACAACAGGCGTTCCCGTAACTTTCTTTTATCATCTTCCCTCTGTCTCTATAACACGGCCATGCCAAGAAAAACACACTTACATACACACAGACACCTACTGGGCGCGCACACTCTCACTCACATATTCAATGACACACAAACCGCAGCTCTCCTCCCACCCCCATCCCGGTGCGTTCATGTACAATTATAGCTACGGTGATCCACAGGTGTTGAATTCTTCTGGCAAGCCATAAAACATGATATGCATGATTTGTGCAGTCAGCCAGGTCTGTAATTTCATTCTCCTTTTCTTTCATTTTCCCTTCCTGGGCCACACGATCCATTTTCCTGCTTTATGAGAGTGCAGACACCCAAAGAGACTTTCAGGATGATTACATGCCCCCGTGCCATGGGGGGTCTGAGGAGCCAACACGCCAGCCTAAGAGCCGTGTCAAACCTGGCTGAAAACATCTATTTGAATAAGGTTTGAATATTTGAACTGTTCGAGGTGTGCTTCATTTATCCTCCTAGACATTTGCGGATCCTCAAGTGCAACTAGTTCCACACAAGCCATATCAGGTGCTTCTAACATATATATTTAGATCCACTTAGGGATTCAAAATATATGATTTTGCTCACGTATGCGGCCCGCTGTCACACGAGCGGTGCTGATTTAAGATCAGGACACATGCCCTCATGGTCCTATGAGTGTCTGGCAAAATAAATCAAGCGTACCCCACATGGCTCCCATATTTAAGGCAATATTCATAATACACGCAGTCGGGCCTGATGTCACAGCACGTGGGTTGGTCTGTTGGCAGAGAACTGCGATGTCCTCCAGGGGAAACTAAACAAAATCTGTCTGCCACTTTCACAGTGTTGCCTAAACGTGATCAGGGTGAGAGAGGTAGGTCCTCTGCTGAACACTCACACTCACACACACATACACACACAAACACACACACACACACACACACACACACAGTCATGCACACACACTTTTTGGGTTTTATTTTCTCAAATAATAAACTTTTATGCACATACACACCTTCAGTATGAACGCCAAAGGAAAAAAGACTATAAATTGAGTTTGTACATATTAAAACTGAGTCATTATTATAATCTGATCCAAGACTCACATAAGCATATTTCTATTATTACTCTGAGATTTACTATGGTTTGCTGTTATCATAAATATAATGTTAATATCTATGTAAATAACTGCCTCATGGATTTAGGATGAGGCTATGCTAAGTAGTAAATGGGAGCAGAGGATAAATGAATATAGGCCACAAAGCGGAATTATGCGTATTGAACAATTTGGTTGTTTTTTTGTTGTTGTTTTTTTTTACAAACCTGTCAACTGAAGGAGCTCCCCCAGCTTCAATCCATAAGTAAAAATATTCAGACATAAAACACAGCATTAATCCTGGTGTGTGATTGACATTTCATATCTGTGACAATACTCAAAATAATTAAAAACAGAAATCTTGAAAGGTAATAGCTTCTCAAATCCATTAAGTAGTTAAAGGTTATGAGGAAAAAAAAACAGGATTATTGCTCACAGCAAAACTTCTAATTAAATGACACTACGTAATTTGTTTCTCAATCCCTTTCTCTTCAGAAGCACAGCGCGGGTTAAATGAATGGGCAATGAAACATGTGTGTCATTTACCGTCACTCTAAGGAGACAACAAACAACCCCCCCACCCCCCCCCCACCTTTTCTGTCTATATGTATCAGAGCAAAAGCGAGTATGGTAGATTGGATAAGCAGACACACAATTCCTCGTAAATTGTTTGTTTAATTACTTTTTCTTTCCTTTTCTTGGGAGCACACATGCAAAGAGGGATGGTTCCCCCTCCTGGCTGCTCATAAGAAAGCCAAAGACTCACCGGTCTCCTGTGCCCGCCCTGAGTTGCACCTATTCATTCACTTGTTGCTGCTTATATGTGTGTAAACAGATCAGCTAACATATCTGTGTGAGTGTGCGTGTGTGAGTGAGTGTGTGAATGCAAGCCTCCTTGTATGTAAATTTGCAAAAATGTTAGCAACTGCTAAGTTAACTTTTTATTGACTTGAAAGTTTGCATTTTGCTTATGTTTCTTATAATTTATTGATTGCTATCTGGATTTATGAAGGCTACTATATATATATTTATAAGGGATTATGATTCTATGCTACTACCTGATTTATACAATTTCTTTTTAAGATACAACAAAAATAGTTCACACTGACTTCTATTTACAATGGAAATAAACAACTTTTCACCCAATACCTGAATTTGGACATCTGCTGATATCTCCACTGAAATCAGAGTGGAGATATCTGAATCTTTTTTCTAACTATTATTATTATTATTATTATTAGGATATGTTAAACAATAAGGTACTTCTAAAAAGAGCAAATAACAGGCAATAATTAATTAAATTTAATTTAAAAATTAATTTAAATACATTCCAAAGGAATTTATTTGTGCTGTAGGTTAAAAAGGGTCCATATACAAACAGGTGTTTGAGTGAACGTTTTGATTGCTAGAAACCCTACAACAAAGAAAGTTCACAGCAGTCATTATCAACAACTACTGAGCATATTTCTATACAAAAGTTTGAAAGAAATTAGAACATTTTAAAGAAAAAATTAACAGCTTCTTCAGAAGCTTTTCAAAGTGAATATTTGAAATGAGAGTGCAAGAACTGAGTACAGAAATAAATGCTACAATAACCAAAAACTAAAAGTATGGAATGTGGATCAGCATGTTGGTCATTGACATCAGTCTAATATCTGATTAGTAAATTATTTCAGTATAGGCATCTGCTAACAATATTGTATCAAATCCTCAGTATGCAACCAACATTTACTTCACAATGAAAAGTGAAAGCAAAAAAACATCTACAGCAAGTTTGATGTGTAAATTAATAAAAAGGGCTTCAGTGATTTCGCGTAATAACAGTACAGCTTTAGCACCCTGATGTCCTGATGATTAAAATACACACACAAACTATACATTGCTCTTTATTTAAACTTTATACATGCAAGAAATTATTTATACTAAGGATGTGCAATTTTTCAACTGTAGTCAATGTATGGAGGCCATTACATACATTCAGTGTTCTTGCTATTACTGTAGATACTCATGTACAGTCTACTACAATCAATTAGAACCATTCCGCTAAAAGTGTACTTTTATGAAGTCCCATCAGGTACAAAAAACAACAAATATTCAAATTTGAAAAGCGGTAGTCATTGATTGTGTGGTATTTTTGTTTAAAATGTCTCCAAATTATTGTTAATAGACAATCAATTCAGATCACCTAATTTCCGGTTTACTAAAAATTCTATAATCCAGCAGTGAATTAATTCAGTAAGTAATAAAAATGGATTTTCCTGCAGTTTAAAAAATTCTTTATAAATAAAAGGGGTCTTATTAAGCATTTGATAAAATAACAGCAGTTTGAGTTGATGTTTTGAATTTATTGGACTATTTGGTGAATGTAAATTGACCCTTTGCCCTGATAAGAAGCCCTCCTCTGATGGTAAAGGTATATTAAATGGAGAATCTAAGAGGTCCAACCCACAGTGCACCCCTTGCCCTCTGATGACAGAGAACAGATGAGCTGAATTTCAAACGTCCACAGCCACCATAAACCAGTCTGGCCGGTCTATGTCTGCTCTCTGGTCACTGGCAGAGAGGATAGAGGATGGAGGGGAAAATGAGGAGGGGAGAAGGGGGGATGGGGGGCGTGAGACGAGGGGAGAAAGAAAAATGTAAGAGCAGCAAGCCTAGCAGATCAAAGAAAATAACATAGGAGAGGATATGAGTGCTTTGAGAAGTAATATAGCCGAGATAGCATCTGTTTTCCGTAGCATGCAGGAGGCATGAGACAAGCCCAGGAAAAAGACAACGGAGAGCGAGTGCACTTTAGCCGAGGATAAGACCAAACACAAATGGGTTATTAGGAATCCCTCAGTGTAATATCTGGCTGACATTAAAGTGTCTCTTTTTTAAAATGATCCACTGCTGGGGATATGGGGTTTTTCATGATACCGATGTTGAATAAATAATGTGAAGGGTCATTATAAGGGATTTGGTGTTTATATATGTGGATTTGTATCTTTTAGTAAAAGTGGTTAATGAAAATAAAAGCAGAAATGTTATCAGTGCCTCTCTGGACAGTTTATGAAACCCTAGGAAGTCCTGATCAGTAATAAAAACTTTCAAAGCAAACATTTTAAATGACGATGAGGAATTCAAATAAGCACTGTTAGCAATTTCCTGGATCTCACATCTGTTAAATAGGTAGTATTTTCTTTATTTAATGTTCATTGTATACACTTTAAGTGTAATGCCCTGATTCTTGATCATTAAAAATATTATGCATGTAAACTGATTATCCTGTTTGAAAGAAAATTTACAAAGGGATACCATTCTTTAGTTTTTATTTCATAAAAAAATAATGTGGTTAAAGAAGGCTACTGACAATAAACAAACTTTTCGATCTAAGACACAAACCTTAGCAGGACTCTTACCCAGTTGTCTACTTTAATTTCTATGGTCCATATAGTATATCAAAGCCATTCATAGGTCTTGCTCCCATATGAGCCTCCTGAAGATTAAATAATGTCCTTAGTAATCCGCACTGCAAGAGGACATATTGGATCCAGATTTCACTGGTTCAAAAGTCATTTCATTCCCCTTCATTCTCCCTCTCTCTCTCTGCTTTATTCCTCTCTGTCTCTCTCAAGCCCTCTCTCTGCCTGCTTTATTTATTGCAGGTCCAGTGGTGTGATACAAAGCCATTACCCGCGCATATGTACCTTTTTGAATAATCAATAAATAATTATTTTATTATTTAATAGGTTCGTGTGGGAAAAGGAAATGGGTTTTATTACATAAATCCATCACATGTGATGAATGGGTACACTTGTAAAGTTGGACATGGGAGAAGGGAAAGTGGTCGGAGAGGCCTGCGCCTGCACTCAACTGCTACACCTCGCTGAGCATTTTCTCCATGCAAGGTTGTAAATATGACATTTTTGTCTCTTTGGGACTGTCGATTGGAGTGCAAGGGGAATGGGGGAAGGGGATTGTAAATTCAGAGAGATTAATTAACCTTTTACATTTGCAATTCAGCCCTGCATCTTTTTTCTGTATACTGTGACCCCCATGAACAGCGAGGTGAGAGACCTGGCTGCAGACGGCCCAGGGAGTGCAGACGTCTCATTCCAAATGAGTTATTAACAGAATTTTTTGAATAGATGGAAAAATTGTAGCCCGGCCATTTAGTGTCATAAAGGCCTGGTTGGCGAGGCGGCAGGGGCCTCCCAGGGACAGGAGGCAATACCATTACAATCAAATCTGAGATGGAAGAGGGATTGAGCTGTCCATTCTGAATTTTTATATTGTCAGAGGGCCGGGGAGGAAATAATGCCATCCTGGAGTGTATTAACCTCTGGCTGGGGAAAGAGGACAGGGAGTAAGAGAGAGGGAGTAAGAGAGAGAGAGAGAAAGCAGGCTGAGGAAGGGATTTCAGATTGGACAGCAGGGAGAAGGGAGGGAGGGGAGAAATGAGGAGGCAAAAAAGAGTTTCATGCCTTATGCTAGGGTAAGTCAAAGAGGGAGAGACAGGTATATGAGATGGCCGAGAGACAGAGCTAGAGCACAAAGCCGAAGAGAAGGAAATAATGCAATAAGGATTTGAGAGAGAGAAAATCATATATGGACATGACTGCAAGGGGGAGGGAGAGGGAAAGACAGCCAGGAAAACAGGGAAGAGGAGAGAGTCTGGAAGAAATCGGGGAATATGAAGAAAGGAGATGAAGGAGGCAATGCAGAGACTGTAGGAGTTGACAACAGGGATAAAGCTGCTCTACAGTGTATGCCAAACCATAATGTTAAGATAATTTATTAACAACATAATCATCATATTATTGTTGTTCAATTTAACTCCTCTTAAACTTTTACACTTTTTTTATAAGTGATTAAACTCAAATCAAATTCTGTTATACCATGTAAACAACACTCTGTGATATAGACAATAATCCATTACAAGTCAAAGACTGGAATAATAAAAAAAAATAACTCGAGTGCAAGTACGGACACATTATTGCTAAAATGTATTTAATGTGTCAAACATGAAAGTATTTATCAAGCAACAAAATGGCGAATGTCAGTGATATGCAATATGTTATATACACATAGCCACTGTTACTGATGCATCAGCACATTAGCAGAATTTTATAAATGTTGTTGCCGGTCGAGCGATAATATCATAGAACAAATTTTGTTGCATGCATGCAATGCATCCATTAATTATCAACTCTTATTCAGCAAACTACTATAGTACAATATTCTCCCCTTTGAATGCAGTTGATTGTTAAAGTTTAAAAAAAACTTTGTTCCGCAGTTTTTTGCGGAACTTTTGTAAAGTTGAAGTACTCAGGACAGGTGGCTTCAAGAATTCTTCCACAAAAGGCCAACAGTGTTTGAGTTCTAAGTTACTTTCTAAGACTGGAAATTGTTCCCTAACATTCATTTTAGGGTCTTAAAAGCCTGAGTTGACATTATTATTTTCACTGTGTATCAAATGTTTTGTTTGTTGGTTTGTTTGTTTGTTTGTTTTTTATTGTTTTTTTTGGTTTGTTTTTTTAATATTTATTGGACCTTTGACATAGAAAGTTGTCCATAAAATTGGTTGGGAGACATACTGAAGAAGCCTTTTACACAGGAAAAAACAATGTGGTTAAACTGGAGAAACTAGCTCCAGCGTTGGCAAAATTCACTGTTGTGATGACAGGAGGAAGAAAACTCACCGTGTGGGCTCTTCACCGCAGCTGAGGCACGCAGCCCTGTCTTTACTTCAGAAGAAAAACACACACTGATTTTATAATGACCTTCTTCACTTTGTTTGACATGGGCTGTTCGAGCTTTGCATGACTGCACCGACAATGCGATGTGCTTTACCTGCTACACCGCATGGTCACGTAGACCAATCGCAACGCAGTTCAGAGGTCACAGCGGAGCGGAAGTTGTTGGCTGCTTCTGCCACTGCAGCAGTTGCAGGTAGCTTTTAACAGGCTAAAAGGCTTTTTAGTGTGTTTTTTTTGTTTGTCCTTGTAAAAGAAAATATGAAAACGTTCGGGATGTGTAAAAGATGAAGCCGCCGCATTCAGGGAAATGATTTTCACCGGAATCGCCTCTGAAGAGGAGGAAAAGCTAACGTAAAGAAACCCGGAAGTGTTGTTAAAGGTAACAAGCTTGCTCCTGTAGCTACTTGTGAGACTGAGATATCAAAGTCAGGGATGAAATGAGTGGCTAATAATTATCATCTCATGAGATGACGTTGTTTATTACGATTACCACTTGGATTTTGTATGCCTTGCTATGCTAGCTAATCGAATGACACCTTTAAACGCTACTTATGTCATTAGCAACTGACTGTCTCATGTAGCCAAGCTAACGTTGCTGGCTATCATGCTTTTCCCAAACATATAACATGAACCAGATTTCCTTATCAGTTTGCAATTGCAAATCTACAATTTTATGGATTTTTAGTAGAATGTGATGCAGCGGTTTTGGTCTTGGATAAATATATTTTGTTTAGGTTAAGGTTTAGACCAAGACCACAAATCACGGGTATTTAACTAATTGTTTTCCCGTTACGTTCCCATAATATCCAAAGCTGGCACGACGTAGTTGTTTGACAGTTCTTTATCAAACATATGTCGTCCTCACTAAAGAGAGGATTGTGATATAGTAATCAAAAAACAGAATAAAGAAGAGGAATATTTTACTTTAAATTTGCTTTAAATTTATACCTGACTTTTAGTTCCTGTGATGAAGCTGTAGTAAGCAGGTAGTAAACACTGTCCTCATCTGATCGACTAATATCAGCTTGATTTCAGTTGTGCAACAAGTTGGACAGGCATTACTTTTTCCATGCTGTCAATGATTACGTTAAAGGATATGTTCTTGTTTTCAGAAAAACAAAAACTTAGCTCTGGGCTGAGTTTGTCCCTTTCATCTTTTATTTTCAGATTTCTACACAATGTTATATCAGGTGCTTTATCTGATGTAGTTATTGTTGTGTGTTTCAAGCTGTTTCTGTTTTGCTTATCAACAAGAATGCCAGAGTGCCACTTTTAGCTTTCGTTTTCAGTGACTATAAAAGCTTGACAGCCACACAGGAGAAAATGATGTCCAATATTATAATAACCTCTCTTAATGTTCCCAGAGCTCCCAGCAGCCACAGACACCATGAGTGCCAAATATGGCCTGGTGGGCTACAACAGTTCACGGAAGCACATCTCAATCTCCATTCCATCATCCACGGAGGTGATGTCACCCCACATAAAGTCTGTGGAGGAGCTGAGGGTCTTGGGAATCAACCTGAGCAGCTTCAATGCCCCTACACAATTCTTCATCTGCGTGGCTGGAGTCTTTGTCTTTTACCTCATCTATGGATACCTGCAGGTAACCCAGGAAGAAAGACACACCTTAAGAGAGGCTTATTAAACACACACACTTGTGCTAAAATATCTTGTAGTAACCAGTTGAAGTCTGTCACAGTAAGACAATAGAGTTCTGTGTAGCGGTTGCGTGTACAAATACAAAAGAGGGGTATATTTAGCTTCTCTAAAGGATATTTATATGCCTGAAATAGTTGTTTTATTAAGTGTAGCTATGTGCCCTTTGTGCATTTGGAAAAAATGCTGCTACAGATGGCATACAAGACAAACCAGATGCCATGAAATATATCTTAAAGTATGGACTTAAGAAAGTTATCATTGTACACTTTGTGATTCTTTATTCTCCCATGCAGGAGCTTATATTTTCCGTGGAAGGATTTAAGCCGTTTGGTTGGTACCTTACTCTGATCCAGTTTGGCTTCTACTCCATGTTTGGACTAGTGGAGCTTCAGCTCACACAAGACAAACGCAGAAGGTAAATTTCCTCCCAGATAAAACACTCTCCATTCTTGTATTTATTCATCTTTCCAACTAACCGAAGTTCCTTATACTCACTTGTAACATTTTTTAAATGTAGTTTACATCCAAAAATTAGTTTATAAAATATGGTTAGAATTTACGTGTGAAACATTCAAAGGTAACAGTTCTAACAAAGATGTCAAAGACACTTGTTTTTTTTTGTTGCTGTTGTTGATTTTGTTGTTTTTGCAGAAATGTCTACTGAAGTTAGCACTCTGACCACATATACCCTGCTTATTCTGTCTTAACTGTGATTGCCTTGTTAACTTTTCAACCAAAACCATCTTGGTTCGTCTTTTTACTTTTCCAACAACCACCCTCTCTGTTTTGTTGAAATAAACTTTTATTGGCCAGGTTGGATGTGGAATCAATTGTGTTGTAATGCTGAACAAGGTGCGAGACAGCTTATTTTTTTTGTGCAAACCAGGTTGCTAAACAAAAATTTCAAGACCTTAATGCTACACAAGTAAAACATACACACATCCACATAGAACAACACAGAATAGAACAGAATAAAACAAATGAAAGAGCGATACATACAAACTTTTCTAGATGTATAAATATACTCATAAACACTCAGGAAACAATTCCTCGTATTTTGTTTTTTGTTTTATTTTTTTTACTTGCACATAAGGGAATGTAAAAACTGCAGCAAGAAAATAGTGAAGATAATTTGAACGACATCTAAACAGCAAAGTTTGACATCTTGGAAAAATTTTCACTCAACTTTGACTGCATCTGAGCACCAGGCATCATTGATACAAAACTGCTTGCCCTCTGTTTGCTGGAATCCCTCACTCCGTGAGTTTGAAAACACAGTCCGCCTGTCAAATACAACAACTTCAGTCGTCTGGCTGGTTCAACTGGGTGATTTGAATTTTCTGTGCTCAGTTATTGTGTCAAAAAAATCTGTTGCTCCTCATCCAAACCCCACAATGTCTTTTCTTATGCTTGCTGGTAACATAACAGGTAATTTGTGTTATATTCTGTCCCTTTTTAAATTACTCCTGTGCTTACTTACTTCTGTGTCTCTCAGGATACCAGGGAAGACCTATATGATCATAGCATTTCTAACAGTGGGCACCATGGGCCTTTCCAATACCTCTCTGGGCTACTTGAACTACCCTACACAGGTTATCTTCAAGTGCTGTAAACTCATTCCAGTCATGATTGGGGGAGTGTTTATACAAGGTAAGCTGATTCTGACTACATTTTTACTTTTGGCTTTTTTTAATGTAATATCTTAATTGTGATCGATATTCTGTAGGTTCATCTGTAGATGTGAATATTGGAGCTCTGTTTATAATGCTGTCTTCTTCTAAATTTTATCTGCAAAACAAATCTTCATTCTTGGCTGTGATGTCGTCAGATAAATAAACAAATTATTTAAATTAAGTGAAGTCATGATATTTAAAGTTTAACCTTCCTGCTTTCTACAATACACCCATTCCTAAATTTTTAATAGGGATCAGTTGACACAATTATTTTGAAGTTTTTATGATAACGACAAATTTGTAATTAATGTTAATTAATGACATTAATGTAATTAATGTCAATAATAAAAAACAAAGATTTTCTTTCAAAATCAAACAATTCTGAAGTAAACTAAGTCATCAGCTTTTTAAACAGAAATTAGGTTTAAGAAAATGAAATGTTTTCATAATTAGACATAAAATTGTTTGACCACCATCATCAGTCAGGAGAGTTAATCCCTTTTACACCTTGTTTCAGTCGTCTTGCATGTTTCCTTTGAAGCTTTGACCACCTTTCAACGTGCGCTAGCTCCTTTTTATCTCTGTCTGTTGTTTTCGGTTGTCAGAGCCTCGTCGACAGTGCCCACTTTCTCTCTGCGCTTTTGGTTTCTGTCTGTCCTTTCATCCTCTCACCGGCCCTCTCAAGGTTCCGTGTCCTCAGTCTCAGACAGGTTTTGTGTATTTCTTTGCCTTCCTCTCTCTCTCTCTTTTTTTGTCTCTCTTCCTCCCTCTCTCACCCTCTCTCCCTCTTTGGATGGGTAGATGTGAGGACCACGGTCCCTCAAGGGGTCGAGCGGATGACAGAACTTGTTCACTTCGAATGCAAAGAGGAAAGAAAGTTGGGAAGAGGGATGGATGGATGAAGGGAGGGGTTTGGGGTTGCATCTGATGCGAGGCCCTTCAAAGGCGAGTCAGGGAATCAAAGCCGACCACGGCCGACCTGATGCTGCGTCCTCTTGTCAACCTGAAGGCATCTATCCGTCAGCCTGTTTCTGGAAGACTCCTTTATTCTGTTGTTTCTTTCCCATCTCCTGCTTTTTCACACAGCTCTTTTTTTTGGGTGCATTGTTACATGCTAGACCTCAGAAACTTCAAATTGTGAAGAGGAGCCACTTTAAAAACTTTTTGTTAAATTCTTACCAATGTCTAATGTCTACTTCTTTTATTTAAAATGGGGTGGGTCATCTTTGAAGATTTCCTTGCAAGCTGTGCTCGAGGGGTAGTACTCTCTGCCAGTGTAATGTCTCAGCTTGGTTTCTTAGTGTTTTGTGAAATTTTAGAGGGTCTTAGAAGCTTTACCAGTTACATACATTTTTGATTAGTTTTCATGCTGGTGTAACCTCCCAAACGTATCCCTTGTTCTCATTTGCAAATGAACTCAAAATGTGATTAAGGAGATTTTAGGCATTTAAGTTTCTGACTTCACATTGCAGATAGATGGTTAAAATTACTCAGTGCAATGTGTTTGTGTTCCAGGTAAACGCTATAATGTGGCCGATGTGTCTGCTGCTCTCTGTATGAGTCTGGGACTCATCTGGTTTACGCTAGCTGACAGCAAAGTGGCCCCCAACTTCAATTTAACGGGTAATATCTTGAAGATCCAACAGCAAATGACAATTGTTTCACAGAAATGCAGGCTGCACGCAAAACATTTTCATGCTTTATCCTTGTGGTCAGCTTATCTATATTTAAAGGTGTGTGTGTGATATTGCTCATTAAGCTTGGAGACATATTTTGCTGTAGAACCTACTACTTACCTCTGTACATCTTTATCTTCAATGCATGATTTGCTAATGTGTCTAAATATCTGTGTTCTTGTGTGTGTGCCTCTCAGGTGTTCTCCTCATCTCCCTGGCATTGTGTGCAGATGCAGCCATTGGAAATGTGCAGGAGAAAGCCATGAAACTCCATAACGGCTCCAACTCTGAAATGGTACCTTTGTTATAATAAACTGAATAAAAATATGGCAACTAGATCTGCTCACACAGCAATGAGGAAGAGTGCAGAACATGTAGCTCTGGTTTTCATCAAAACGAGACTGCTCTGTCCCATGTTTAGGCTGTGAGAATGTGATAATTGTTTAATGTTGTGTTTGCAGTCATTAACTTGTCACTTGGGGGTTGTGTTAACAGGTGCTGTACTCCTACTCCATTGGTTTTGTCTACATACTGACGGGCCTGCTCTGCGTGGGGGGGCTGGGGCCAGCGGTGGCATTCTGTTCAGAGGTGCGTTTACCTTTGGACAATAAAACTAGATAACCCAGGCACCAACAGCCTGACGTTATCTCAAGGGTCATGGACTGCATGTATATATGTTAATCTTAAACAACTGAGATCCTTGCAGACTCAGACAGTGCTGCCTTGCTCAGTTTGGACATTGCAAATGTTCACATACCAGTCACAAAGATTTAATTTCAAGACATCGTTACAAAAGTTTTTGATTGCATCTTTTACTTGCAAATTCCATGAACACATGCTCCATTCATACATAACAGAAACAGTTTTAGAAAATGATTGAATGTCACACTATTATTGTAGCATCAAGATACACGTCTCAGTAATTTTTCTGTGTTAATTGTATTAAATGATCTTTTCTCCCTCCCAGCATCCTGTGAAGACCTACGGTTATGCATTTTTCTTCTCCCTTACGGGCTATTTTGGCATCTCCTTCGTGCTGGCATTAATCAAACTCTTTGGCGCCCTGGTCGCAGTGACAGGTCAGAGCAACAGTTAGATCTGTCAGGTCTTCTCTTCATACTAGAATAATATAACTTGTCATTTCTGTGTTATTTTGATTTAAACAGAAAAAAAGTGTTAACTGTTATCAAACTGTAGACTAGAAATCTATTTGAATGTGGTAGAAAGTTCTTTCTGTTAAGCTTGTATTTCTGATTTTTAATTACTTAAAGTCACAAATGTGTCTCGCTCCTTTGCAGTGACCACTGGGAGAAAGGCCATGTCTATTGTACTTTCCTTCATGTTCTTTGCAAAACCTTTCACTTTTCAGTAAGTACCATCACCTTTTGACTTGAATTAGTTTTCTCCAAGTTTAAAGAAAGCCCACACTGACCTCTCCTTTGACTAATAGAGTTTGATTTGACTCCCCTGCCCATGGGTTTTCATGTCCTCAGTCCATTTCCAGATCTTGACTGCTCTTCTGCTCTTTCTCCTGGTCCTCCCCTCTTGCTCACCCTTCAACTCCTCCGACTTGTCAGAAGTTTTCTGGTGTTCCTCTGCTGCTCTTTTTCCATCTTGACTTTCAACATGCAAACACGCACACAATGCACGATGTAAAAAACTTTTCTCTATCTTCATGGCCAATTTCTCTCACCCTCTAGCTGGTGTGTGCCCTCCACCACTGCTGGACACACAGTCCCATTCCTGCCAGCAGTTAACACTTTTCAAACCATTTTAATATCACTATATGTACAGTATTATCTCCAAACTGCTTGCTTGACCAGACACCAACCTTGTTCCTCATTATCTTAGCAAGGTACAAGCCAATTTATTCATACTGTTGCAACATAATGAGAGTTTGTCGTCCTTCATACAAAGAAACACAATAAAATAGAATAAATATAATGCCTCCATGCTTGTAACAGCCGTGGCCAGTGGCAGTATATTTTTGAGTCGGCCATCTGTCCATCTCATTCTCATAAACGAGATATCTAAAAGATGCCTCGAGGCAATTTTCTTTAAATTAAGCACAAATGTCCACTTGGACTAAAGGATGAACTGATTAGATCTGGTGGCCAAAGGTCAAGGTCTCTGTGCTCTTATATTTGTCTCATTCATATGAATATGATGTCTCAAGAACGCCTTGAGGGAACTTCTTCAAGTTAAGCACAAATGTCCACATGAACTCAAGAATTAACTGATTAAGTTTTATGGCCAAAGTTCAAAGGTCAAGGTCTCTGAGAATTTATGTTTTTGTTTGTGTCCATAACTTAAGAACTCATATTGTAATCAAGTAAATTTTGTACAAATACCTAATAACATTAGAAACTGATGGCATTAAGTTCAGAAGGCCCACTATTGATGGTAAATCTAATTAGAATATGTGTTTGGTGGAAAGTAATGAACAGCAACTTGACAGTTACCATTCACATGAGTTTTTGCTTTGCACTCCACTTAATACCTGCAGCTCTTTATATATGTCTAACCTCTCCTTCTCTCTCCCCCCTCAGGTATGTCTGGGGCGGCCTACTGGTGGTCTTCGGCATTTTCTTGAACGTTTACAGTAAAAACAGAGATAAAATGAAGCTTCCCTCAATCACGGATCTCAGGAGCTGGCTGCTGACTAAGAAGAAAGTCCGATTTCTCTCACAGAACGTGTAAAAGGCTCCCACAGGCGTAACAGAAGTCCTGTGCCGGAAGACTGTACGTCTGCTCAGATGTAGAGTCGGCCCACCTGGTTCCGGGGGACATGCCGAAGCACGTGTCCCAAGCTAAGAGCCTCATCACCACCAACTTTGAGCCAAGGATGTGTGTACAGAGTTTGAAACAGCCTCGAAACAGCTGACACACGATGGGAGATAGAGTCTCTGTAATCCCATTTTATCTGCCTGCACACAACTGGTCAAGAACTGACATTACCCAGACTCCCTGCAGCAAACAGAAGGAAATGTGTCTAATTTTTACAAGGGGATCAATTGTGGTGGGCTGTTTTTGAAGCGACGCTTCAGAGCCCCACAGAAACAGTCCCAACATGGAGGAAACACAGAGAACTTTGGAGACTCTCTAAAGGGAAGCCAGCGCCTTAGCTAACCAAATTGCACAGTTTTGCACTGGAAACGACTTGTACACTTAAACCCTTGTGTGGCTGAGAGAACTGAAATGAAGTGAAAAGAGCACAGAGCGACATGTTAACCTGTTATGTTTGAAAATGAATGTTCGTTCCCCCACCCTGTAAGAAAAAAAAAAATACACCTTGATTTACAAAGGCATTTTCGCCCCCCCGCATGTGCCAGGAAGATGAAACAAGACTTTGTTAAACATAATCATTATCTTGATAAAAGTGACTTTTTTTCATAGTTTTTTTGGTAATTTATATCTAACTGTGCCCTATTTAATATAAGATGTGGGATACGTGTGATCATTCTGTGGCATTGTGGGAAATATGGAGACATTTGCTCTGGTGTACATCAGTACATTAAAAATGTCAACTGCCATACTTTGCTAACCATGTGTTTGGGTGAGAGGGTACCACTCTTTTTACATTAAAACTAACTGAGACACTTCTCCTATGTCCAGTGAGGTTTTTTTTTTTTTGCGCATGTGTGTGTGTGTGTGTTTTCGTCAGCCAACCCTTATTCTCTCCTCTTGCACCACTTGAGAGAAGAGTTGAAATGTTGCCAAACTGTGTGTGTGTGTTTATCCATTCCCTGGCCTTGGGCATGTTTGATTAGGATTCCTAAAAAAAAAAAAAAGATAGTACAGCTAGACAGAAAATAAACAGCAGACTTCGCTGTGCCTAGGCGGTCTTATTCATTTGGATCCATCCTGTGTTTGTGCGTGTGTGTGTGTGTGTGTGTCACTCACATAAACGCCAGTCTCCATGCGCTCTAAATGATGATGTGATGAAGCTCACACCTGGCTCTTGAACAAAACACTACACTTCCCTCTGCTGGGCCATTTAAGGTTATTATGTTTAGATTTCCACTTTTGTCTGTTGGCTGAAACTGTTTCCTCAGTAGCAATAACACATTTACATTATTGTTTAACAGTAGGTGATTTCATAGTAAAATTTGTTTTTGAGTCTCCTGTCTTTCATGCAAACGCCAACATTACCAAATCTCTCCTTTAAGCCTAAATATCCCCATGCAACCTGTTTTGATGAGGAAAATATAATCCAGTCGATACTGTAGATTGCTCGTTCAGTCCTCATAGTGTTCGGTAGAGCCCTTTTTATGTGCAACACAGTTCTTACAGACATTTGTGTCCTGATAATTGTAGTTGTAAACACAGTAAAATGAAAACACTGTTAAAACACTTATTATTAGTCTAAATACCCATAAAATATAAAATCTTGTTCTAATATAAATAAAATGATTAGAAACATCATCCTTCAACTTTGAATCCTTCCTGTCAAAGAACCACCGAGTGGAAATCAAGCACTGATGTTCTGTCTGCTGACCACGCATTTTGATCTCCTAGTGGAGAAATATAGATGGGAAGAGAAATTTCTTTCAGTGAAGAGTTATCAGATCATTTGTCCAGTACTGAAAATCTGATACACTTTTAATTGGCTCATAGAAATAAGGCCCAATAAAGGATTTGCTTGAGAAGTCTTTTGTCCTTGATGATCGTTTTATGTCTGTGTGTGTGTGTGTGTGTGTGTGTGCATGTGTGTGTGTGTGTGTGTGTGCATGTGTGTCGCTGCCATAGCATGGTGTGAAATGACAGAGACTTGCCAGCTCAGCAGGAGGCAGCTGAGTGTGGCTCTCTCTGTGATCCTAATAGAGGCCCAGATATTACAGTCTCACTTCCAGGCGGGAAATCTAACGCTGGGTCAATTAGTAATTTGGTATTTCATAAAATTTGGCAGCTTGTGTCTGATGACAAACTGACAGAGATCCTCTCTCCTCCTCCAGGGAACCTTTGGCAGTAGCAGCACTACACACACAGACACGCACACACACACTGAGAACTGAGAAGTTTTTCATCCAAACAGCAAAGTGGTGAGTGTTGCACATATTGTGATTACGCAGCTCAGTTGAAAACACAAAATGACTTTGGATGCATCTGTGTTTGGCTGCAGATTCAAGTTTCACACAAAGCTAGAAATTGAAAAAAAAAAAAATCTTCAAGAGGCTTTTTTTTTTTTTATGACTTATGGTGCCTTGCTAAACTATTGTTTTTATGTGATTGATGAACAGTGAAACAGTCCATTAGAGGTTGGGAGGTCATGTTGCAGTGTTAAAACATTACTTTGCCATTATATACACCTTCGATGTGCAGCGTGCAGCACTGTTTCATCGCTAGGGGAATGGCTGCTCTCTTCCAGCTCCCTGAAAGGTCATTATGGGATGGGAAAGCCCAGTTGACCTAAGGCAAGGTACATCATTTGTCTTTTAGCACCAAGAGAACAAACCTAACAAAGCAGACTGACCCCTGTTAGAAGGCTGTGGATTTGGACCATTTTTTTTAAAGCCACGTGGGAATTTGCCATCCAGTGAACTCAGCTGTTTTTTTTTTTATTGTTTTGGACAAACATTTTTCTTTTTCTTTCAATTGAAAGTGACTTAGGGTGCTGTGTTAATCAGGCTAGGAAGTGACAGAAGGTGAATGTATAGAATTGTGTCCTTATACAATTAAACTGGACACTGTCTGATATAAGAAAATGTGTTTTAAGTTGAGATTATTAAGCAAATATAAAAGAACATTTCAGGAAAGAATAAACTCACAATTCATTTACAGTATATTGGAATAAATTCAAGAAGATGGCCTTCTGTGGAAGAACTCTTTTGTCTTTACTCTTTCTCTCTTATTCTCCCTCCACCCCCCATTTCACACATACACACCTAGTAGCCCATCCAACCTCGGCTCTCACATGTCTGCAGCCCCTCCTAATAAATAATGGGAGGTGTCCGGAGCTCATCATCCCAGCAAATAGGCTGCTATATAATATGCGGTCCACTTCAGATAGGTTGCTATATAATATGTGGTCCGACCTCAGATAGCCACAGCAGGGAGGGCTGGCAGCCCATTCATTATATGGGTGCAATTGGTTCAGTGGGGGCAGCAAGGTGGCTAGGTGAGGGATACGCAGCCACTCTCACAGAGACATGTGCACACACACCTGCTCTCCACTGTAAAACACACACATACACAATCGCTGTCGTCCTTGGCTAAATAGGAAGTACACAGAAACAAATACTGAGATATGTGTGGAATATAATATATCATGAGTTGCGTGAATAAATACACTTTTTATTTTTGAATGAGTTGAGATTTACTGTTCATATTTGCTTAGGATGAGTGATCATTTTAAATCTACATGTTTTTGTGAGACATTTCAATAATTTGGGAAATACACTTAAACTCCAGGTGGGTGATGGTATTTCTATGAGTTTAAAAGTTACCTTAACATTGTTATTAATGGCCTTTAAAGACAAATTTAATGGCTCTACTTTAGTATTTGTAATGTTTAATACATTTTAGATATAAAGTGTTAAATTGTGATCTCTAGAGCATGCAGGTAGGTACACTTAACAGCCTTTGCACTGAGCAATGCTAGATTATTCCCAGTGTTTCTAGTCTTTGTGCTAAGCTAAGCTAAGCTAAGCTAAATGGCTGCTGGCTGTTGCTCCATATTTATGTCATTGATCTTATCTAACTCTCAGCAATAAATGTGTATGTGCTTCTTTTCCAAAATGTCAAAGTAATAAAAAAACTACCTTCCTTTATTTTTTCTCCTTCTGTCCATTGCCCATACACATGGATTTCCTTCCTTCCCTTCCTTTCCTTCCTTCCTTCCTTCCCTCTCCACATCAGCCCCCTCCCCACCTCTTCCTCCTCCTCCTACCTCAGACTCATTACACCCCACCCACCCATACCCGAGCCTCAGCAAGAAGCTCTCCTCATATAATATGATGGCCATCTGCTAGGCTGAGCCACGCTTTCCAAAAGCCCTGCGGCTAGATGTTTATCTGTCGTCCCCCTCTCAAACTCCTTTAAGAATGCAAAACATATCAGTGATCATCACCACTACAATTAGTACAGGTGCTGCTGAGCGGTAAAGTGATCAGGAGAAATGGGAGGAAACATAATTGAAGTGGATTAGAGCGGAGAGGTGGGGGGGGGTGAAATAGAAATTCTGGAGGCTTGGACAGCGGCCCCTTTCTATACTGCTGTTTAAAATTCACTGTGCTGTGATTAAAACTGGTGGAAGTCCTGGCAAAGATTTTTGGTTTTTAACAGCTGTCGAGAGTTTGTTTGTTTGGTTTTTTTTTCTACTTCACTGTTTACTTGACTGTGGTCCTTTTAGATTGAAACATAGTTGGAGAGTATGAATTTGCATTGCACAACCCAAAAAATTCCGGACTTTTTACATATGAACTGCTTTTATTTTTCAAATTCACCTGAGGTGTATGTTTTGTGTGTGTGTATGCAGAGTACATAAAGAGTCCACCATGTGACAAACCAAATTTTATTGTATTCAGCTTGTCATTATGCACTGACAACACTGCAGCAAACATTTTTGTGCATTTGCACACAAGCACATACTGTAGATACTGTACAGACACACACACACACTCAAACACACTCGCACACACCATTTTGGTTTCTCAAGCAGGGCAGAAATATTCTGCAGCAGTCACTCATGAAGAGAAATTCTTAATAATAAATATCCAGCCAATAATGAATGTGCTGCTGGCTGCAGTTGTCTTGGGGGCATAATATCTAATTTCCTCCCAATGTTTCATATCCCTACTCCTGCATGTCGACACAGTCCATCATTACACCCCAATGCAGGTTCCTATCACTTTTATTTATTTTTCAAATCAATATATAAATCAAAGCCTGGACAGATGAGATCCAATAAATTACAGAGTGCCGGACAAATGCAGAATGTTAACTGTGTATCAGGAGAGAAGATTCCCATGGGTGCTGCTTGGTCTGCGCTGTGTGCAAGAGGAAAATCTACTAAATGTCATATTAAATCACAGCTAACTTGAATATTACTCAGTGCTATTTTTTAATACAAGTGGAAAAATCTCATCCGAGGCCCTTTCTGGGTAAGTTTTGTAGTTTTCATGTGCCCTTAGAGATGGTCTTTAAATCTTGTGACTTATTTTGTTAATATTTTGAAATCAAGAATGAAACAAGCGAGTTAATGGCTTCTGTTGTGGTCTTGGTAGAGGAACTTAGAAGATCTTTAAGAGAAAAAGGAGCCACAGAGCAGCATTTGCACTGAAAGTGTCTCATGGGTCCCATTTTGCATCCCTTTTTTCAGTAGGCGTTCATTTAAATGGAACTGGGGGATACAAAATAGAGTAGCAAAGGACTCATTCCCTGGATACAGTCCACAGTGTGTGAGTCACCCCCTTCTACTCCAAGCTCAGCCACATGGAAAAATGGAAGGGTAAATGGAGGAAGGGGAAGAAATGGGGGCAAGAGGATAGAAAACCAGGTGAAACAGAGCATGGACAACAGGGGAAGGGGGTCGGTAACCTCATAAACCTGCAGCTGCCATGTTAAATCCTCACTGCAGACTCACGTAGGTGCAGGGGACCATCCAGTCAGCTCGGGCACTAACCCATAACATGAAGGGTGGGCTTAGAGGGCACACACACACGCACACACACACACACACCCAGAGCTATACCTGAGCATGGCAATCATCGCTAACAGCAGGGAATATGCTACCATCAGGCCCCATAACATCAGAGTACACCTTGGTGCTGACACTGCATGACATGCATATGTGCAGAGGCAGCGCGAGGCGATGCCAGGCAAGGCAGCAGCAGGGGTTTGAAGGAGATTCCCGTTGACAGTGGTCCAGTGGGGGCGAGAGGAGACCTCCACTGCAAAGTGAAACAGCAGGGCATCACTACATGGTAGAAACACAAAGACAAAAGCAAAGCCACATGAGTGCTGAGCATGAAGGAGAAGACGAAAGGATAAAAGGAGTGTCAGTTTATGTCAGCTGGTGTGGGAGTAGCTGGCATGCTGCGCGTTAAAATGACAACAAGAGTTTAAAATAAACGTCTATCCACATAATGAGAAAAAATAGTATTACACATTTTTCAAACATGTTAAAATCAACTATTTTTTTTAGCTCTGTTGCTGGCACTGTAATATAAGACAGATTAATAATCTATTCATACTGCCTTTGGTCTGTTAAAATAAAACAGAAATTCTAAAATCCCAGTTTTCACATGACAGCATCAAAAGACTTCATCAAATTGCTTTTTTTGTTCATCAGCTGTCAAAACAAAACAAAAAAAAAACAATTCATAACTCTGACTCTCACATCAACTATAACCAAGAAAAACAGAAAATCTCTTCCACATAGAGGTTGGAAGTGTGGGTCGTTGAGCTGTTTTATTGGAAAAATTATTTAAATAAATTACAGGTCATTCAAATACGTAAGCTCTTCAGCTCTAAACCCCATAGTAAAAGCAGGCTTTTACATGTTTGCCAAATGGCAGTTTTCAAATGGGCTGCATCTTGCCGACCAAAGCTTTACTTCCAGCTGCAAAATTTTAGTAAATTTAGTAAATGCTTGCACCTAAAATTACTTATCAATGAAAGAAGCCCAATCTGTCAGTCCATCCTGAGATCAACTCCTGGCAGAGATAAAGTCTATAGTTCATAGTTTACCTGTTCTACAGACTTGCACTATTTTCCCACTTTGTCCACTCTGTTAAACAGCTCAGCTTTCAGGCTGAATATTCTATAAAGCCCACAGTGGTGCACTAGCTAGACCACAACTTTTGAATTGTTAATCAGGCTTGTCTGTTAGATGCAACAGGAGTCAGTTGAATTACTGCTTCCTTGTTTTTATTTACCGGCATCCCAAAAGGATTATTTTGTTGGGATAAAGACTTTATTCATCCAATGATAAACTGTGGGTTTTACATTGAGTGCTGACCTCCTCCTTTATAGAAGTCAGAGAGCATTTTCTAGTAACATTTTTAGAGCATTTTTCTAGTAGTTTTCCATAGGATTTTACTTATAAATCACACTGATACAGGCATATGAAAAAAATTTAAGAAAGTAACAATATGCAAAAAAGTAGCCCAATATTTTTTAAAGGGTCTCAATGGAGTCTGCATAGAAAAATTCTGGTTTTTGGACAGATGTAGTTTAGGACTCCTTAGATGCCTTTTAGCAAATTGACCTGAAATTTTCTTAATTTTCCAAAGAGTACAAAGTCTAATGGGCAGCACTGAGCTCTGACCAGAACATAATTCCTCATTTGTCTCCAAAGTCTGCAAGTCTCCTCCAGTGTGATCAGGCTATTACAAGGTCGAATGATCATATTTTGATCAAGGCTCTGTATACTTGACATAAGAGCCTTTTAATCTCAATAGGGGTCTTTTCTCCATTTAGCCTGCTGATAAAAATGTGAGAGGTCAGGGTCAGAGACAAAACAACACTTCTTGTGTTCCTCAAGGCCACTTTTAAAGTTCAGATACTTCATGTCTTAAGCCCTAAAACTCGTTACTTAAATCATTACACCACCTTTTGATCACATTCATCAAGGGTCAGATGGAGCCCTGACACATGCACAGAGAGAATTACTGAGCACTAAGAACAGCTGTGGACAGGAAGGATAAAAGCTCTGATGTCTTTGATAAAGTAACATTCTTCTACTTTCTCAGTTCACAAGTTGTTAAATCTGACTGCAACTCAAAAGCATGAGGCCTTTAACCAACTGGTGCTACAGAGAATTGGTAAGTTCTCTTTGCTTTTAATCATTAACAGTTAATGATCCTTCTTAAGCTGTTTGCCCCTATTTATCTTACAGTGCAACCCATCTATCTCAAAGTTTACAATGCATCTTGCATTACAAACCCCAGGCTTTTGACAGTTAACTAGTTAGACATTAATCTGGAGGCAAAAAATTGTCCATTTGTTTTACTTTGTTTTTAAGTCAATTTTTGGGCCTAATTTTATTCAGAGGAGGTCTTCATAAAAGAGGCAAAAGAAACTTCTGATCAAACATCACAAGATAGAAAACTAAACCTCCAACCATGTGACAGTTTAGAACAATTACATACAGTATCTTTTAACGCTACACTGGAAAACAAGATCTCATTTAAAAACAATAGCAAGGCAGAAGGCAGTTGTTCCAATATGGAGAATATAAAGAATAAATAATCCAGTTGTCTGCAGCGCCCAACGCAAAGCAATTTAACGCATCAGTGGCAGCCGCCTATTAATTTCCTGTAGAAGCAGAGAGAGGGGAGGCTGGGAGCACTGATTGGAGGGACAACACAACCGCATCATGTATCACTTTAAAGCCAAACAAGATACACACACACACACACACACGGAAGTAAAGGCATTAATGCACACTTCCGCACACACATGAATCCACACACACACACACACACACACGGAAGTAAAGGCATTAATGCACACTCCCGCACACACATGAATCCACACATGTGAGCATTTGCACGTTGTAGTTGTCATCACGTTGTTTCCCACAATGTCAGCGGTTGTGTAGGAGTGAGGTGGCAATATATGCTTAATGATAATGAATTAAAAAGGACAGCCTACAGATAGAGGGGCCCCCATATGTGACTCTTGTCCTCAGGGTGTTGCATCAATAATAGCTCCCCCCAGGCAGCACCTCGCTTCTCTTATGCATTCCCTGAAAATCCCAGTTCGCTTTAATTAGATACCCAGCTTCTGACTCCTCCCCTGCTTCCCAAATAACTAAAGAGGGTGTGGTGGTACCAATATCACTGGCTCTGATCCAAACAACAACACCTCTTTCACCATGGGGGAGGAAGAGAGGGGAGACCATGGCACTATAAATCCAGAGGTATTTGGACAGGAGCCACCATCGGTCCCAAATGACCACTGTGGTGGCAATAAGCATGCAGGGGTAACATCCACCAAAATATATGACCTTTAAGACATCAGAGTTGCTGAACTTCCCATTGGGTCATGTGTGTTTATTCAATTTCGGTGGCCTACAGTATGGAAGAATATGTATGCCCCATCCCTCAGGCCAAATCATTTCTTCCTTCTCAGTGACAGAGTGCTTAAAGAAGAATTATCTCCACTAAATGTTTTAAATATCTGCCTACAAACAAATTCTGTTCACCAGCGACAAACATATTGCTCATCCTTGGCAGCAAACAGCAACACTGGACCATCCCTCTGCCACTCTGCTAGCTATTCATTTGACCTGTCTCATAGAATCAGTGTTTTGTTTGATGCATGGTTTTTCATTATCACTATGGCCCATCATTACTTTCCTCTTATTATAGTCTGGGGGACATTCGAGACAGTTCAGAAGAGCTGTGGATGAGGGACAACACACACAGACGCACACACAGTCATTTCTTTCATTTGGGGGGGAGAAAAAAAAAATGTGCCCCACAGACATAATGTCTGTGTTTTCCTGCAATTAATTAATGGGTCCCCAGCTAGTTAGCAGTAGGCAGCACTTGTTTCACCGTGGCGACTGAGAGAGGGCGAAAGGGGTTGGAGCCAGGCTCGCCTCGGTAGCTGCAGGCTTTTAGTTGTGAGCCACTGGATTTGGACTATTTTTAACGAAATCCTTTTATGGATAGATAAATCTGATTTTATGCAAGAAGAGTCTCCTGGGTTTCAATTAACTGGGGGTCACGCTGCAGATCTATCACAAAAAGAAAGAGGGAACGGGAGAGGGAAAGAGAGGGAGAGAGGAAAAGATAGAAAAGAAAGAGAAAGGGAAGAGGAAAGCCTTTAATTAATACGGTCTAATTAAACATTTGTGAAATGCATTATCTGCACTGTTGTGGTTTTTTTTGCTGTTTTTTTTTTTTTCATCATGAGGTACGGTTGCCTAATTGTCTACTTGCCCCCTCCCTCCCTAAAAGTTGTTTAATGGTTACATCATGGTTGTTAATAATGCAAAAGACACTTTGGAGTGCCTTTTAACTGCAGTTTGTCTTTCCACAATTGAGGATTCAAAGAAAACTTGTAATTGGGAATGCCATGTTTCTCGCCCTTCAACTCAAGTCCTCTGGGTTCCTCTTGAAAAACATTTGACTAACTGCAAAGGCTTGGTCGAGGGGAGGGTGGGGTGGCAGGGTGTGTGTGTGTGTGTGTGTGTGTGTGTGTGAGAGTGGGGGGGGCGCACTTCTACAGGAGACTCTGGAAACTAATTTGATTCCTAAAACATGCAAGATGACAGCTTCCCGCTGCACGGCGGAGGTAGATTTGACTTTGAATCATGACACACTGTTTAATCACGGGCCACAAGGCATGGCAAGTCACTAGACCTGAGGAGAGTCACATAAAGAGTGTCAAGCATGCGGGGCGAGAGACAGAGAGAGGGCGAGAAAATCCATAACAGATTAAACAGTGTTTGGTCAAAACACACAGCATGATATGTGCGTCTATCACCTTACCGCTCTCTCTGTCTCATTGCGATGCATATTTCTTCCCAGCCAGCCTGCGCTCTCATTGTTAAACTACCCACAGGGCACTTCTTAATGTGAAGTTGATCTCAGGTTGTAGTCGTTTCACGTGCTCGCACACACACACTCACACACACACACACACACACACACACACTGGTTTCACTAAGCACACTCCAACCCCCCCATTGCTGCCATGACATTTCTCTCCCCATTCAATTCCCAGCGTGTGTAGCAGCAGCAAAGTGTATTATGTCCATCTTTTTCTCTCTCTCTTTTTTTTTCTCTGCATTGTGGGGGGAATGATTCAGTTCATCAGAGCACAGAAATATGCTTGTATACTTTTGGCTGAAATGCACACACATGCTGGACCAGCATGCGTCTATTTGATGATACGAGCCGCATAGCTGAGCTAACACAGCAGAGTATACTGACAGGCACCACACACACACGGATGCTGATTAAGCAGGCAGGTTGAATAGCATCAGTGACTGATTCCTCTTTCATTAGCTTTTATTACCTCGAGGACACAGAAGTCTTGTAGAACCACCAATAGTTTCCATCACATGTGCAGGAAGATCCTTAAGCATCAATTCTACCAAGAATCCAAATGTCAAAATGAAACAAGCTGTGTTTCCATTCCATGTTGTACCTATATTTATTTAAAAGTTCAAAAATGTCTCAACAAATACCTTTTCCTTATATATAAAATTTCCATTCAAAAATTCCAGTTAAAACTCTCCCATGTTTTAACATGTTTGTGGTTTAAGTAGCTGTAATAATAATTTTATATTAAAAATGGATCATATCACTGCTTCTATCTAAAAGGGGTCACTCGGATGATCAATCCACAATTCCTATCTGTCCCTTCAGTTCTCCTGAGATCCGGCTCTCAGACCCCTTTTCAACTGTTTGTTTTCTTTTTCCAGCCCACATAATTACTGTTTTGGTTCACTGTCATCAGTCCTAAAACACTGTTTCAGATGAAGCAGGCAAAAATTTCTATAAAAGTCAACTGTGCACGACCTCTCAAGCACCAAACTGCAGGGAGACAAAGTTAGCGACTAGCAGGTAAAGATAGACGGTCCTCAGACAACAGGTACAAGTGGCCCCAATTTCTTTTTCTCATATTTGACTGGGGTCTGCTTTTTCATGATGTTGTCAACAAATCATATAGATCTTAATGTGTGATTCTGACTCATATACAAGACTAATTTTTCGCAATGTGACTTCAGTTTTAACCGTCGTGTCATGAGGGTCTTGATGCAAGAGGCTTGTGGAGAGGTGGTGAGAGGTGTAGTTAATGGAGGCACTTGACATGAAGACATTTTGAATGAAATGTGTTTCTGTGAAGCTGTTCCTGGTTCAGACTCCACATGTTCATATCTCTCCGTACAGCACTAGCAGATGTTGCTCCAGAAAAAGCCATGTTAAAAATATGCCATTCTTTCTCCACATTGTCTTCATCTTATCATTTGTACATGGATTTGCTGGATATAAACTTACAAATGACATTAACACTGACCTCAGTGGCTTTCATGTTTACTGTGTGTGACAGTGTGCTGCATGATGTGTTATCGTTCTTCAGTGTTTGTGGGTTTAGTGCAGGACAGTGACCAGTTCTCAAACAAAACCCGATATTGGCCACATTTCAAGAATAGCATGAAAAACCAAATAAAATAAAAAGTTAACAAAAAAATGAATCAGAGTAGAGTCATTTTGGCACATAAAGGTTAAAATGCACAATTAATTAAAATGCTCCCTTCTTACTAATCCCCCCCTTTATCAATGCTGCTTCTTCTCTTTTCTCTTTTTTTACACAGTCCTTGCACTCCACTCCTCCCACCCTTTATCTCTCTGTGCTGCCCCTTCCCTCCCACCATCCTCTCCTATATTAAGCTTGTCATCTCTGGTTCCAAGGTGCTCTAAGTGGTGACAGTGCTAAGGTGTTAGCAGGGGAGCTAGCAGTGTCTGCACTGAGCATGCCTAAACCTTACTAATTAGAGATCCAACCTTGATGAGTGCTTTCTCTCTCACACACACACACACACACACACACACACACACAGACACACACTCTCTCTCTCACACACACACTCTCTCTCACTATAAGCATGTGCATCTGGGCCCAGAAATTACTTAATATGATATATTAACATATTTCTGGCAGGAACGGCAGGAGGAGGGTGCTCGTTGGAGACAAATTATCCAAATTAATTTCTAATTTAAAATCCTATGCCTTTTATTATAAGCTGTGGGCGCCCTTGGTACCAGAGACACAGTGAGGAAGACAGGAATAAAGGCAGACAGAGAGCAGAGAGAAAAGAGTGAAGTCAAGGATGCGAGGACGGAAGGAGGAATAGGAGGATGCTTTAATAACCTAGGCCGGTTTTTGCCCACAAACCAAATGAATAAACAGACGGGGATATAAAGACACAGGAAGGATTTAACCGTACATGGGCGGCTGAACTCAGCCCAGCTTAATTCAGCCATGAGAGAACATCCCCAGAGAGGAAGGAAAGAAAAAAGAGGAAAAAATGAAAATGGGCCCAAAAGTTTGAGGCATACTTGAATCTCCCCTTTGCCCTAATTAGTGGCCACACATCCTCGCTTAGCCTGAGAGGGAGGAGAAGCCAGCAGCCATGACCATGGGTCAGTCTTTGAGAAACTGTTATGAATCTGCACACAATAGCCTTGGGTGCTCATGGGAAATGTAAACCCGGAAGCATGTCCTGGCCGAATGGTACTGGAGGTCTTCAGAAGCTCAAAATGACCAATTAGGCCATCTCATTTTGGCCCGAGATAATTCAGGAATCGGTCAACATCTTCTGTTCATAATTTATGCCTATTACTGAGGATTAGCTGCAACTCATCCTTTCAAGGGCTTCGCAGCTACACACCGTTAAATGATTAATTGAATCACAGACATGAATTGTAATTACTCCACTGATTTGAAAAGGAATTCTAAAATAGTCAGAATAAAGTGAAAAGTGTGAAAATGAGCGAGTAGTATTGTGTAACATGTAGGTCAGCAGACACATGTTAAACACCAACTCTCATAAAACAAAGCTTCACTCTGGAAATCAAGTTAAAATGAAAAAACTTACAGAGCCATCACGCCTCGAATGAAGGTATTATGAAGCGTTGTGATGTATGGTTCTGAATCTGCCTCCCTCACTGTCATTTAAAGCTGGTGTGCAAATGTTTTGCAATGTGATTCTCACATTAAACATGAAACAGAAGCTTTGGATGATGAGGTACTGTCTGGAGTTATTCAGCTAAACAGCATCAACAGTGTCATAAAAGCAAAAGTCACATCTCTCTCACTCGTTACTCTTTCTTTTTTTGGATTTTCCAAAAGTCAACTGAAAGCAAAATTTCAACAGTAAATATTTCCCCTTTAATATAGAAATTGCAGGAGAACTTTGTTTACTGTACAGTTAAACCAGGCACTTCTATACTTACATCAGTATGTAAATAGTGAGTGTATCAGTCATTATATTCCTTGTTAAGCTATTATCCACTGACGCACAACGCAACACGCATGGACTTGTAACTGCATGTTTAATCACCAATCTACCCAGCAGCCTACAGCTTGTTTCCACTAATATCAAATAATAGCACAGCTCACCGTGTAATGAACAAACACCCTCTTCCTTACACAAAGACACGCACACAAAGCCTCACTGCAACACCCTCCAAACATGGCGCGGCAGCATAGCGGACACGGACATGTGTCTTCCATTTCGGCTCTCGGGGACGAAGAGGTTTGTGGCGCTTGTGTTTCAGCGGGGTTTTTTCGCTGCAACTCTGGGTGCCGTGTTGGCTCGGGGAGAGGCACAGCGCTGTAATTAAGGACAGAGAGAGGAGGATGTTCGTTAGATGTAGTGTCCTCATTAGTGTAAGTTCCACCCGGAGGTGGTGCTGAGCAACGAACACCTAATGAGACGCATATTGTAATGAAAGCAGGGGAACCAACAACCGCCCAAATGTAAGGACTGGCTCTCAAACTGGGGTGTGAGCAAAGACTTCTGATTTGTACCACAGAATGTATATATTGCTTGTTCTGTGGGGTATATAATTTGTTTTGCATTCATGGAGCAATTATAAGTTGACAACTTTTAGGAATATATTTAGTTCAAATAAAGTTGTACAAGACTTTTAAATGTGCGTCTGTGCATTCAGATTGTGAAATGTGATGACCTGTAAGAGACAAGTGAGAACAAGAGACCATTTTATGATGCTTTGTCACTTTTTGTTGTCGCTTTCCCATCCATTCATTAAGGCCTCAGATGAGAGGTGCTGCATTTGTATGCCAGGCTACAAATCAATGTTACATATTATAAGCAGCCAGCCAGCCATACAGACACTGTAGGGGCTCACCTGCCCTGTGGCTAAAGACGACTGTAGCTATACTGTACAACCCCCCCACCCCCCCATACACACACACACACACACACACACACACACAGAGAAACACACACACAAACACAGGCACGCACGTACACAAAGTGTCTCACAGCATGCTCCCCGCCACAAGTACTGAACAGGTAATCTCACTTAATCATCTCAGAGGTCACCGCAAAGCGAGGTGGGGCGATAATTGCTGTGCTGAGCAGCAAAAAGTGAAGGATTGCAGGGAGAGAAAGAGGGTGAGGGAGGCAGAGATGAATAGAAGAAAGAAAGAGGCGGAGGATGAGGGAACAGAAAAGAGATGGAGAGGAAAGGGGGAAAGTGTGTGAGCATGTGTGTGTGACTGCTGGAGGGCAGATTCAGAGACAAAGCATACTGGCACTCCAAGGACAACTGTCGACCCTGATGCTTAGACAGGAAATATATACAGTTAGTTAAACTGGTTTTTGTTTATTATTTAAATGTGGACATGTTCAGCATATCTTATTCTTTATCAGGCCAGCAGCCTGTTATTTAATTTTTGTGACGTGCAAAAAGAAGGAGAGAAAGAAAAGAAAAAGAAAAGAGAGAAAGGGAGAAAAAGGAAAAAGGAAAAAGAGAAAGAGAGAGAAAAGAAAGAAAGAAAAACAGACAGAAAGAAAAAAGAAAAAAGAAAGACAGAAAGAAAATGATGCAACAAGAGGGGAGAGTAATAAAAATGGCAGAGGGAGAGAAACACAAGGAGGGAGAGTGACAGCCTCTCTCCCCTGGGGGCTAACGGGAGGCTGGCCTCTCTTGGCCTGTGACAGCCAGCCAAACAGGTACACTGTGAGATGATTTAAGGCGATAATAACCTCCACTTTGGCGGACGGATGATGCCTCTCCCTTGGCTGCTGATGCTTAATGAATGAAACATTAGTAAACACTACTAAAAACATGATTAGAGAGCCCCCCTACTGACAGCAGGCGAGGAGGAGAAAAGAAAAAGATGAGTACGCAAATGTGTCTTCAGCATCACCGCCACCCACTGACACACACACAGACACACACACACACACGCACACACACACAGGCCTACCCTCTCTCTCATCACTCTAACTGGATTGTCCAATTCTTTTATTCCTACTCATCACTTTTGAATAAAAGATGAAAGAGAGGAATGGGGACCTCAGGAGGCAAATATGTATCTGTGTATGCCTGTGTTATTGTGTGTGTGTGTGTCTGTGTTTGTTTGTGGTGTTTCTTTGTGTGTGCGTGTGTGTGTGTGTGTGTGTGTGGGAGGGGGGTTCCTGTCTTACAGTACTGTTGCCACTAGACCAAATGATATGTGTACAGCAAGGTGTGCCGCCTGCAGATATGAGACAAGGCAATGAGACAAAGCTCTCCAGATGTGAGGTAAAAACAGGCAAAATAGATGAGCATTGCCACTGTCCCACCCACCATTCAACCTTAGTTTAGGAGTAATAGAATACACTCAAGGCTGCAGTAATTCGTGGACAAGAAAATAAAGACTATAATCTGTAAAAATAAATTCCTTTGCATTACCTATTTTGTTTTTCATTCATTCACATTTAGCAAAACTAGAAGAGGATAAAAACATATTTTTCCACTTGTTCCTAGAGGTGACAAGCTGGAACACTGTTTATGGAAAGACACATATAAATCTTTCAAATGGGAGAATTCTGTGCTTTCAACTGAGCAAATGAATTTAAATTCAGCTCCTTTGTATTTGGAGTCTGAGGAACTCACTGAAACAGTATATCTGGCTGGACAACGGAGAATGTTGGGAAAAATAAAATAAACAGTTAATTAACTAGTCATCCAAGGTGCAGTGTGTCAATATTGTTAGTGATGAATTCACATTAAAGCAAAGACCCTTGACCCATTAGGCTCTGTAGAAGACTTCACAAATGCACTCTGTAAGAATAGAAGTAAAAAAAAAATTTTTTTTTTTTTTTTTTAAAGTATGTTAGGGTTAAGGTATGCTTAAGTTAATACACCATGATCAGATTAGAATGTTGTATGATTACTGTAAATTCAGAGACAATTTGTTTTATATGTGGTAATGGCAACATTTATTGATTTCTACATTATCTGAGCATGGCAAATATGGTACTGTTAAGGCTAGAGAAAGACTGTGGTTATGCTTAAAGTGTAACACAAGTGCCACATTCAGAGCAGTGAAGAGGGAGAAATCAGTCAGACGCCTCTGTTCACCAACACAGTGTCTGTGTCCTTACTTACCAATGGACTGCAAATAAAGCACACTATTTCCTGCAGTGACTTTCAACTTAGCATTCAGTGTAAATTGGTAGGTGCATATCTGTTCACTATTAACTGGGCTGCATGTGTTAAAAGAATGTCAAGATTTTTGTTTGTGTTTTTGTTTACAGAATGATAGTATTAATCTGTATGATGCTTTGCTGCATCACTATAAGGATGTATCTCCATCTTTACTGTGTCATGGAGTTGTATACTCAAATGCATAAACACAGGCCCACAGTAACCTCAATGCCTCCTCTACACGGACACACAAACACAGAGGGACACATCCACAGAAGACCAAACTATAAACTGCAACCTGGCTCAGAGGTCGGCAGAAACAGCAGTTTACTGTCACCAAGGGGAAACGCCAGAGTGATATCGTTGGCTAACAACACTAAATAGGACAACAGCGAGTCAGAGGGGACACAACCAGAGGAAGTGCTCACTCACCTATTTCTAATCATGGACATGTCTTTGGCAGAGATGGAGGGACACACAAGGACACACAAACAGGCCAGACCTATCTTTGACTCTGGAAGGGACGATAAAAACAAACAAGGGCAGAGAGGAGAGAGAGTGTGGAAGAGAGTTTGGTACACAAGGAGTGGCAATGGTGAGGGCAAGAAACAACATTTCTATCTCATCAGTGTAATTCTTTAGTATTCCATTTTTCAGTCAAAAGATATAAAACTTCATTAGCCGATGAGACATCTTTTAGATTGGTTACCGACTTTGGCTCTTGCTAATTTTAGTGTGCAAAAGGCTAATAGTAATTATTTAATGGGAAGAAGAAGAGTGTCAGTGCACTACTTTGGTCCCCTCATACACCTAATACGTGATTATTTATGGGTTTAAGGGGCTCACTTTTCACAGATTCTACCCAAAGATGTCAAGGGGACTTTTTGGTTATGCAGACATCCTGGAGACTGATGAGAAAGTCTCAAGTTAAGCTGAATTAGCATCAAATCCATTAATAACATCAAAGATGAAAGATAAATTTCCACTGAACATTGACGGTTAGCGTAATGTTCATATGTATAACACAGTGTGACTTCAGAGTCAAATTAGGTTCACTGGGCTAAATTATGCCGGGCTGAATTTACCCATTTATATGACTCTTTTTATGGCTGATTCAAAGCCGCCTAGCTAATCAACGCTCTATTACAAAGCTTCTCCATGGCGGCAGTTTGATTGGCTTCAATTTACATAATGGTGGAACGCTGAGAAAGTGAGACCTCAACTGCTTTCCATTTCTCCGCCGAGCCGATTAGATAGGTTTATGGATTTGAAACATGTGCAAGGCATTGATTTTATTTATTTCATTATTCATTCATTGGTCTATTGCACCCGGGAACAAGCAAGTTGTCGGTCTGTAACATTCATTTCTCCCGTCCTGGACTACGCCTAGTGCCTGAATCCAATTTGTGTTTGGAATGAGAAAGCTGTTTCATCTGCAGGTGAACACCTCTGAAAGTGACACAGATGCACAAATGCACACACACACATACACACACATACTCAACACATGAATATTGGTAACTTGTTACACCTTTGTTATTTGTACAGTTACATGAGCAACCTTGCGCTAGGCTATAGCATATAATTAAATGATAAGGACTACAATTTGATAATTTTGCTTTTCAGATCTGATATCTTTCCCCCTCTTTTTTCCATCCGGAATTTGCTTTTGATTTATCTTTATTTATGTTGTTGTTAGACACAGTGTTGCTTTGAGCTAGCATCAGCATGCTAACATGCCCATAATAAAAATTCTAATATGCTAATGATATGCAGGTAGTGTTTCCAAGGATCAGTATTTTCATTGGCATGTCTACATATTGATAAATGTCTAGTAACACTAGCAGTGTACAGCTAAGCCTGATGGGAATGTTATTAGTTTTGCATTTGCTCATAAACCAAAGTATTTGACAATACTCATGCTGGTGCTGGGTGACAAAGTTGTTAAAATTTGTCTCAAGAGGAACATAACTGTACAAATTTTTGTGCTAATTAGTTTAGAGGATTTCAAAAAATTTCACGAAAATCTAATATTTGACCTGCTGGTGGCAAAATGTCAACATCAACTTGAGGATTCATCTTCTGGGACTGTGAATGGCTGTAAACACTTTCATGGCGGTCTGTGTATAGTTTTTAACTTATTTTACTCTGGCATAACAAGAGAATTTCTGCTAGCATACAGCAAGGGCTCATATTCTAAATATCTACCATTTTTCATCAAGCAAGAAATTAAATGTTACAGTGTTTTCAACCCCCAAGAAACATTTCCTCAAAGCTTTTATGGTATTCAGAAAGACACAGGTCTTACAGCAGGGTTAACTTCACTTACACATTGGAAGATGCCTTTTGAGCTTAATAATAAATGAGAGAAGAGATAAGGTGCAATCATTGCTGGTACAGAAGGCCTTTTCATGCAAGATAAAGAGTTTGTGCACCCGTTGCCACCACAGTATGTATTGTAAACCAGTTAAGAAAACTGGGTTAAAGGGGTAATATTTCAACAACACAGTGGTCTGAACATAAAATACAGTGTGCGTCTGTGTGTGTGTGTGTGTGTGTGTGTGTCACTAGCTGCCAGAGGCTCCCCAGCAGGAATCTCTGCAGTCAAATGATTTCACATTCCCTTTTCTCCTTGGCTGCATGAGCTGCCATTTACAAAGAGCACCAACAGAGGACGGTCATACGTGCCTAAAACACATACACACACATTGCATTAACAAACCCAAGTTGCACACACATGCAGTGTCAAAGGCAGAAAAAACACACTGACACATTAGTCTTTGATTGTATTGTTGGAAGCCTTGTATCAATCAGTTCACAGCTTCATGAATAAACAAATAACATTAACATGTCCTGACAAAGTCGCAAGATAAAAGTAAAAATAATAAGTTTTATTATAGTTGCAAATCAATGTTCAATATGTAGCTTCCAGCATGTGAGCCTAGAAAACTTTATATCTCTTTGTAACACCTTTAGCTGTTTGTTTAAATCATTAAATCTCTTTCATTAGGATCCCCAGTTTTCCCCACAGCACACACACACATGTACACACATGCACACACATGCACACACATGCACACAGCATCAAAGAGGGATGCCCCCTAATGCAACACCTCTCCTTTGGTCTCTGTCTCATGAACAAGCCTGAAAGTCAAATGGTGGAAGATATTAAAACAGGAAAGGAAGAGCAGGAAGATCAAAATTATCGGAGCAGCAGCAAAGCTGGGGGCGCAAAGCCCCGATGTGTTTCCCTCTTTCTTCCTCTCACTCTTCCCCTCTCATCTGACGCCACATGAAGCCTGGTGCAGGTAACTGCACTTTTTAATGATGCCATTTGCCTAATGCCTTCTTGTGGTTGTCAATCTATCTCACATTATCCCTCATCTTGCCTGTCTTACTGTATCACCGGCACCCCTTGACTCCAGCACACCAAAGAGCAAAGAGCCTCGCCTGAAACATCGCTGCAGCAGCCCATTAGAAGCATCCTCCAGACTAATTGGTGGGAGACACAACGTAAAAGACAAGGAGGAAACAACAACAAGCAACAACAAAAACAAGGGGAAGAGGACGGTGATGGGCATATCTTTTATCCTGCCTCTTCCCCAGCTTCCTCTTTCTGCTGATCCAGGAGGTTCCACCAGGGCACAAATTGGGATGAGGGAGGGAGTCAAAGGGAGAAATCTGTTAAGCCATAAGTTGACAGCTCATGTTCAAGCTCTCTCTGTAGCTTTCTCTTAGCCTCTCTTTCCTCAGTGCTCCATGTCTGTCCTTGTCAGTCTCCTCTGTGCCCTGACACTTTGTCTTAACCTCTCCCCATCTTTGAATCTATCTACTTTGGACTCTCTACCTCCGTTTACTGTCATTTCTTCTCCATCAGACCCCTCTGAGGTGTATGCTCTCAAACATTTTGTCAGTTGCCTCATATCAACCTTTTACTTGATGCAATGCAAAATCAAGTTGACTGACAGCAGGGTAGCTTCCCTTAAAACAGGTCGATAATTGGTGGTACAATGCCAAGCAGGGCTCTTTTTTAAAGGACCATCTGAGAACAGATGCAGTTATGACATATTTATCCAAATATTGCCACGCAAGCATGTTCGGCTTTTCTTTAGTGCAACGTTAGCATTGTTTGTGTCTGTCAAAGGGGGGCCTCCTGCTGTAAAGTCAAAGAGGAAACAGATTCATAGAAAGACCATGCATGTCTGATTTCACGGTATTCTATGATACAGAAATGCGTTAAAACATATGCAAACTACCTCATCATTTCATTTCTCGTGACGCAAATACAAATGTGTGCATGCAAAGCTTTTGTTTCTATCATACACAAACTCACAACGGCTGTGTGTAACTAAACACACTTGAGAAACATGCACACTCACACCTCTCAACTGCATACACACACACAGAGTACACACTTTTCATCCGCAGCAAACGCGCAAACACACACGTCCGCAGCACACATATCCTAACAGAGGCTTTTATGACAGGGCCGGGTGACATGAAGTCCGCTGGATGAATAGTTTGATAGCCCCGGGCGGACGAGGGGAAGGGATAGGCCGTAAATAGGATTGAAGTTTAAATGGAATAATGCAGCCTGGGAAAGAGCCCAGGCCTGGAGTATAGGGGCAAACCCAGAGGTAACATAGAGGTGACGAGTTCGCCTGGAGAGCGACTGAAGCAATAATAAGACCTTCTCTTTTTTTTGGAGGGGATGGATGGAAGTGAGAAGAAAGAGGTGTTTGAGGGAAAGTTAGAATATGGAACAATGGCGCGGTCAGGAGTGCAGATGAGTAACGTTGGTTTGCTTCCACAAAATGACTGAAACTCGACAGTTCTCTGTTTCATTCACAACTTCATCAGTTTTCAGTTTTCCTGTAGGACATAGGGATTCCCATATACATAATATACATGAGAAGAGGAACAGACAAAGAAAAAAACAATTGTAGCATAACTAATATGTTTTAAAAGAGGAAGGAAAGGTTGTCCTTTGGAACTGATGAGTGGACAGCCTGGTGTTTGAGTATGGGGGTTGATCCCAGTAGGCCCACATTAAGAACAGAGCACTGCCTTCGTTACGAGTCATTAGACAGCCTTAAAGCTGATGGCATGGGCAGGGAGAAGATTAATAAGTATCCAACAAGAAGGCCATTTGCAGTATGTTTGTGCAACATTTGCATGCAACGTGGTGTACACTTGACCAACCAATCGACTGAATATCGCCCATGATGGCACTAATTGTGGTATGTGCATCCTTAAATGTGCCTTTTATTATTGAATGGATATTGAGGAAACAGGAAAAGGAATTATTGCTGCTTTGTCATCATTTATAATGATATAACAAAGGCAAAACAATACCAAGCATTTAGAAAGCTCTGTTGGATCATCTTGCGTTATCTTTATTTTTTCAAAAGGCCAACAAATTCTTCACAATACTTCAAAAATAAAATAATCAACAATCTTAAAATAATCATCTTTGCTTAATTTTTGTGGGTTTTTTTCGGGTTTTTTTGCAGCAGTGCAAAGGTAGGAACTGGGATGTAGTGTTCTTTGCATGATTTAATTTTCCAAGAACCTGACAGTTAAACTCAATTGTAATTTCAGTTTTATATAAACCATAAACATTGACTTTCGCATGTAAACCCACTAATCTAGATCCTCCCTCCTTCTTCTGGTCTCTCCCCGTCTTATGTCGATAAATAGGAAGCATGAAAGCCATTATGGCTGCTCTCCCAACAACTGCAGCTTGGGATAAGCTTCACAGTAAATTAACTGCAATTAGCGCTGCAGTAGACATCGACAAGACCATCCCCCGAATGCTATTAAATGCCCACCCAATCATATCTGAGTTAGTACAGTCCACTGGATCATTTCTCAAATCAATGATCTCAGTAAGTGCTTGGTAAAAAGGTCTCCTATGCCTGATCAGCTGGATGTGGACAATTAGATTGGATTTAGGGGACAGCCTTGATTAGTATTTGGCTCCAGGGCGATGCAAGTCACTCATTATGCAACGCTGTGCCGCACCACCTTAGTACACAGTGACAGTGGCAACTTAAACTTCACGGCATGCAGGTTAAACATGTTTCATTATAGTGACTCTGTTTGCTTTAAGAACTTCCTTTCCTTTCAAACTGTGATTTATTTATTTTTTTCCATCTTGTGATGTAGCCGTTCCGTTCTTCTTGCTGAGTATACTTCGTCTTTAACCGTAGTGTGTTTATGGTGGTGATGTCAGAATGATGCTACAAAAACAAACAAGCCAAATTTAACCTGAAATGTCTGGGTCATGCAACAGTTTCAGGCAAAATGAAAAGCAATGCAACTTTTGCAGATTTTCTATCAGTTAAGACCAACTCAGCTTTCATTTTACCTTTGCATCACCAAAGTGAACTTGTGTCGACCACATGTCTTTTTCCTCAGATCCCCAGCTTTGCTAAAGTAATGTTGTCACGATTTTTATTTTTCACTACCTTGAAAATTCAGTCAATTCAAGTTTGCCACCAAAGTAGACTAAACAAGAGGTGCATATATTTCACAGTGATATTATTCCCTTACCATTTATCTGTGTTTGCACAAAAACATATAAAACAAACTGTGAAAATGTTATTATATCACTCATGTACTGCAGGGTGACGTCTCTGTGAAACAGTAACATGCATTCAGGTTGAGACCTGCACTATGCTCACTCACCCATGCCACCCACTGCCACCCACTGCTACCAGGTAATAGATCTGGTGCCCACACTGCATCAGCCAGTCTTCACCTCCATGAAATTAAGCATAAAACATTAATAGAGGCAGATTAGGTCTTAAAACCAGACTAATGTAGCATGAAATGTTGTGGCCATGCTCTAGCGATCAGAAGCTTAGAGGACTGACCTATTTTGTACCAGCTGCATCCCAAGTCCCTTAGTCCTTGATGCAACACACAGACATGTATTCACAGTCACACATAAGGGTGTCTTATATGTCTTTACATAGGCATACTTAGACATAAATACGCACCACAGACTCATGTTCGGAGCTGTGCATCATTAGGCACCAATTGATAGGTTTTCCAATCTTATGAATTCAGTAAAGGAGGAAATGATTATTTATTTGAAGAGACTGTGACATTTGGGGTCAGTTTTATGCATCTTAGGTACAATATTACAATAAGTGTACAATTACCCCTTTCAAAAGTATATAGATTTCAACAAAAGGCAAAGGCATTTCAACTTATCACAAGAACCAAAAAAAAGGTAAAAATCAGTTCAGCAGGGTTAACTATGTGCTTCATGTGAAGAACTCATGGTGAAATGAACGAGAAAAGACTCTAAAATGTTCTAGAAAGGAACAATTTGACTGAAAAAGGTCAAGGGTTGTTGATTTGGAGGTTTTTATTTGTCAAGCGGATGTTTACTATGTTTTACTTTAGAGAACAGAGTCTGCCCCATGAAGGCAAACTGAACAAAGACAGATAGGCAGTGAAGGAAGCAACAGCACTGTCGGATGTTGCTGTTTATGCTTCCCATCACGCATACACCAAGCACACTAACACACACACATCTGCACATCTCCTTGGCACACACACACACACACACATACTCACACACACACACCCTCAGCAGCAGACAGCAGGGCCCTGTCTCCGATCACGGCGGAGCATGGATCTGCAGCGTGGTGAGAGCAAACGATTTGAGGCATATGTCAAGTCCTTGTGGATTCAAAACAAAGCACTGTCAAGAACGCTCTGCCTTGGCTGGGCAGCCGGCTCCTTGCTCTGCTGTGCTCTGCATGCGGCAGGCGATACAATCCTCCAAGTCCAAGACGAAACCCATCATCATCCTTTCACATCGTCCTGTTCTTTGCCCCTACAGACTGCTGTAGACTCCGTGTGTGCTGCCCCCATCTGAGAGGCTGCCGCGGATTTGCCTGCAAGGCCAGAGAGGGGGCCACGACACCCAGGAGACTGAGTCCATTCACATTACCCACTGTGGGAGAAGCTGCGTGGCGGGCCAGGGATGGGAGAGAGGGAGGGAAGAGAAAGGAAGACAGGGAGGACAAGAAGGGAAAAAAAGGAAAGTGTGTGTTTGTATGTGTGTAGAGAAAGACTTAAAGAACTTAGTGTGACAAAGAGACTGTGAATTTCAAAAAAAACTTAAGTCACTACAGAGAAAGTAGGCTAAACATACATCTAAATGGTAACGTGAATGAAGACTTATATCACTCTTATGTCAGTACGCTAAATACAATGATTCATAAATCTACATAAAAAGCAAAAATAACATACAGTGATGAGGAGTTATTTTTGTTTCAATTTGCCATCCTTTTTCTCTTCCAAGCTAAAACATGTAGCTGCTTGTGGCAGCCTCAAATTTATTGTAAAGATAAGAGACTATTACTGCTCTTCTCTAAATCACAGCAAGAAAGCAAATAAGTCTGCTTTCAGAAAATGTCAAACTATTGCTTTAAAATTTAAAGCATGTTGAATATCGGATCTTTTCTGCTTTACATCCCATTCAGTTATATTGAGATAATTCTAAAAAATAAGATAAAGAGACGTAATTATTATTATAATCATATAAAGTGGAAAACAAAGCATGTAGAGGGAATAAAAATGCAATGTATGGAGCAATTAGTGACTACCAGAAATATTATGGATTAAGATGCAGGCTCCACTAATGATATTCTCTCTCTGTGTTTGGATCATAATGACAGTTGGCTGCTTAAATTAAAGAGCCCTCTGATAAAAGGGGATTAAATAATCTCTAATTGCAGGATCATAATAGTCTTAAACGTCTAATTCAATTATCACTACAAGTGGTGTAAAAAGTGGTGCAGAGGGGGGAAAGAAATCTTATTGAATATGCAGTGCCATGTCAAATGAGTCTCCCCATTATCCAGAGTCAGAAAGTATTTCCAGCCTGCCCCTGTTCAAAAAACTAAATGGTAACAAGAGCCTTTTTTTGGGTCCTGTTTGCTCCAGGGCAGTGTTAGACTCCAGAGTTTGCCTTGTATGTAGCTTGCTAACCTCAATCACATCATACAACATCAGCAAATAATCAGCTGTTCTTTACAAAACCAAAGATATTAGTCAAAATGTATTTCCCTTATGAACACAAATCCATTCATGCACATTTAATTTTCTCTGTCAGTCCATTTTTCACTGGTATAAACGGATAAAAAAAATTTTTAAAAACTATCTATCCAATCAATGTTTATGATAAAATGAAGCACCAGGAGGAAATAAAATATATAATTTGTGCATGTAAATATAAAGAGCATTTAAGGAAACAAATATGTACCGCAATTAACAATTGATACTAAATTCTCACATTAAAGTATTAACCTTATAATAAACTACTTAATAATAATAATAAAATCTAATTTTAGGTCTAAAATTAAAACATATTTATGTGAGCCTAAAAATTATAAAAGCAAGAAAGAACATTCAAGGACACTGATGTGACCACTCCTCATTCCCCCCAAAACATGATGGATGGTTCTTCTTTGCTCCCCACAGGGAGATGTATGATGGAGTTAAAACAGGGATTGTTGAGTTCCACATAGACCTCTTCTCAAGACCCTAGAAAATGACTCCCATAATCCTTCACAGCAGGCAAGAAGGATCCGCTCAGTGTGGACTTGTCGCTTCCTGAACCAACATGGCCGCCCAGACTTTCTCTGTTTATTTATCAGTCTGCAGTTTCCAACAGACTTGTAAATGAGCTTCAAGTATCCATGTTTGTCAGGCAGATGTGCGCACATGCACATTGGCACGCAGGAGCATGCATACAGATGTTTTGCCCACCATTCAAATCCACTTCACACACACACACACACACTCCCTCTCTGAACATGGTCCTAATGATATTCTTCTTTCTTGGTCTTTAGTATGTAAAACTGATATGATAGATGATCATAGGAGACACAGAACAGGCTCAAACACAGTGGTGGTAATACACTACACCCGGTTCACAACAGAGTCGACCCAAGGCCCCAGCTAACGACTCCTTGCCAGGCAAATGATGATAAACACCAGTTCTCTTTCCACCAGTGAGTGCGCATTACCTAATGATGTTCAATGGCAGTGGTGAGCGGTAAAGACAACAAATATATTATACCAATGCCTCTTAAATGGGTCTCCCTAAGGAAACCCATCTGAATTGTAAATTCATACGCATGCCTCATTTTTCATATGCGGCAAGGGTAAAATTCCAAACAACTGTGTACTTAATGTGCAATGTTTTTTTGCATTTTTACATCTTTATAGCACTTACAGGGCTGCGGATGTATTTATTTATATGAAATGTGCAGCACTTACCCATTGTCAGAAATGGACTAGGTTTAGATAAATGTTTTTGTTTTTTTGTAGCAACATGCCACAGATCAAAATTTTAACAGTTATGTGACAATGAAGTCTGAGAAAAGCAGATTTGTTATGAAAAAATCTTAATATATTCAGGTAATATGGCTGTCACAATCTTAACTGTCCACTATGGAAATTCATTCATTCAAGGCTGTTGCAGAGATTAGAACAGCATCTCGTCCTTTATTATTTTTCCATTCTTTTTATTATTTTTGACAACTTACGTCAGTTTTATTGTGCCTTTCCATTTCCTCCAGCCTGTGGTTTTGGTAAAAATCCATATTCTTAGAATCAAAAGTTTAGTCTGGATCCATTACAGTGTATTTTGGGGATTTTATAGACAACTTGTGCACTCAGGGGGCCACAAAGACCCTTTATATACAGAGGCTAGGCTATTAGCCGGAACCAGAGAAATCCTTTAGACCTAATATGAAAGAATAGCTGGCATCAGGTCCATTACTTAGAAATCAAGCTGCCTTTGAGAGACACAAATTGCAAGGGACAGCAGGCCGGGCAGCGAATGAATGCTGGCCGGACTTAAAATGATTGTGAGATGGATACCTGGCAGCTGCTTTGGTGCAAAGACAGGTAGAGCCTGTTGGATGGAAAGAGTGGGAAGGTAGGTAGACGAAAAACAAGCATCCAAAAAGTGGAACATGATCTGATAAGCCTGTAAAAGACTCGGGCCTGGTGACATCTGTGCCAAGGGCCTTTCAACAGCTCCAATTTAAACTGCCTGGACCAGCAGGTCTCCTGGGAGAGCTGGAATGGAGTGGGCGCACACAGGCACATACGTAGACCCCACATGCACACACACACACACACACACACACACACACACACACAGTGCACACCTATATAACATATGCACACATGTCAGTACATACCGGTCAAAAAATATAAACTAAGATAAATGATGTTAAAATAAGATATGCATCAATGCTTTGATATGGCTGTGAGTACAGTATGAATTTTTTATTGGTACATTATATTTATCAAACCATAGCACCTAAAATAATTTCCCCTGAGCATCCTCCTTCTGTTGTAAGTACGCTCAGACACACTGCTGAGTCGCTGAACTCTGATCATTCACAAGCCGATACAGATCAGTCACTTAGCTCAGAACGAGGAAGAAGAGAGAAAAGGAGACAGAGAGAAAAAGAGAAATGTTTGATTCCCACTGGGCCCACCCATGCTGTTGTAGGGACTGTGGATAAAAGCGTCCAACAAAGGGCATGTACATCTGCTCTGTGAGTCAAATTTGAGAGAGATTGAACCTATTCTATTTCTGAAATTGTGAACCGTGGGTTGTCTGGGTGGGTGTAGCACTGAGAGCCTCTAATGGGGAGGTTTAAGTGCATCTCTCACACACACACATTGCCTCGTGGCTCAACAGTCAAACAATAAAAAGTAGTTCAGTAAATAAAAGAGAGTTGTCGGGGCTGCACAAGGAAGATAAACTTGATAAAACTGAAATGGGCAACTTTCTGCACAATTGACCGTCACCATCATTAGAGGTTCTTCTTGTTGATTTTAATATTGAGCAAAAATGAATAAAGAACAATGGTTCTCATATTTAATATCAGAAAATTATGAAAGTGGTTTTAAATATTTAAAATTTGCACATTTTTAAAGCCATCATCGAAATAATTCTGCTCAGCAAATGGCTAAAAGCAGGTAAACTCCTAGTTTCTCTTAGCCACAAAAAATACCTTTAGAGCAACTAACCACTAGCTATAGGACCACTAGGGACATGGTGGAGCATTTTTCTCTTAAAGCACTGAATACTTATCTCAAAGCTTGGTGGAAACTAAAAACAGGGCTAATAGTACAGAGCATGGCCTGTTGGACCTTTGTCAGTTGGGTGACTAGACCCATGAATCCAAATCAATGTGAATATTGCTCCATAGCCTGTCTCCTGAATGTGTTGGCTGGGAGTGTTTGCTGAGAAATTCCCCATATCGACTTCAAAAGATGATGGTGTGTCAGTGTGTTCATAGTTGTTTTTTTACTGCCCAAATGTTGTTTTGTTGTTGCTGTTTTTTGCTGCCGGCCAAAAAAATACATTATTGCTTGTTTAACAGAAAAATACACACTTACATACTTGTTACTTTAGGAGCCACTTATATCTAAAAGTAAACCAGATTATGAAATCAAATAAAACATTTTTTTTTGCATTTCCCTTCAGTTTAACAGTTCCAACAATCATACAAACAACACACTTTCACATCTTCATTTCCTCTTTTTTCCTCGTGGTGAATGTGTGTGTCAGTGCTACATATCAACAGGAGTGGGGGAAATGGTTTGTCTCCTCAGATTCAAGGGCTTCTGCAGAATTATTGAGGCTCTCAGCCACCTTGAAGGTGCTGAACTTCACCCCTCTGACACATGAAATAACACATAAGCATTCAATGACACTTACATATACACCTCTCTGCTTTTTTTCAATTCCTATTGTTGAAGGTATGTCAAAGCGCGACCGAGGGGCTCGCTGCTAGCATGTCACCAGGGTGGACATTAGCTGTCACACACATAAACACACATTAACACACACACTCATAGACTGATGCCTGTACTAATGCCCTTTCTGTTTCTCTCTAGAGACTGTGTGACAGACAAAGACGTTTACACTGAGAAACAGGTTTGGATCTTTCTGTCACTGAGATCTTTGTAGCTTGTGGAGAATCTGCTGAGGCCCAGAAACCGTCCTTCACAGCAAAGACACACACATGCAGGAATCGTGTGTATGTGTGTTTGTGTGGGTACCAGATGGCCTCTATAAAATGTCCTTTTTCTATTAGTCAAATATGTTATTTTGAAAAAAACTATCAAGATATCACAGCGTTAGATAGAAATATTACAACTTTCAAGGTAATCCTCCAGTGAATAATTGTAATTACCCATGTCAACATGTAACATGAAATAAAAGGCCTCCAAAGTCAGAGGTCTCTGTTCTGAAAGATGCCTCAGGTAAAACCAGTAAACAACGTCATGTAAAGGGTAAACAAAGGGTTAATGAGAAGACAACCCCCCACCACCGCCACCCCCCACCCCCCATACCCAACCCCATGGCCACCAGTTTCCATGCCAGCATTTTTCCCCCCACCTTCCGAAACATCCCCAGATGATGTCATGTTGCTCCACTTGATGCTTCCATCAATCTTTCCATAACTTCCCTCTTATTTGCATCTCTATCTCTCCCCTTCTTCTTCTTATTTGGATGGCACCAGACCTCAGTTGCCTCGACCCCTTTTACCCGGCCTTCGTGGCCCCTGGGTCTCCTGTACAGCTCTGCACGGCCCCCTTCACACCAGTCAGCCAGCAGCCATCTGTCTGTTCATTCGTCTCCGTGCCCGGCTCATTTGGCCGCTCAGTAGGACTGTGTCGATTCTCCATCGCTGGTGAGCTCTTCTTATCAGACCCATGCAGAGGGCCTAATTAGTCGGTGGGCTTTTGGAAGTGCCTGCCGGGTCCTGGAGCAGCCTGACATACGCCATAGCTGGGGTTAAGAGGTGGCCAGCAGGGCCTAAGAGGTGGTCCGCTTGGTCCCATCCAGCAAAGCAAAAATGGGAGTACAGTAGATTGGTATGGGA